>CM020057.1:2288297-2888297 GCA_009769605.1 Bucorvus abyssinicus
GGGCAGCAAACACCCCACATCTCCCCTGGAAACCCAGCTCGGGGCCCCCAGGGTGGGTGCCTCCCCTCACCACCACGGGCTGCCCGTGGAGGGGGTATCTTTTTCTTCATGCGTGTTATTATTTTGGCAGCGCTGGAGTCAAGTAGCTCAATTAAGCAATAACTGCCTCTGTACAGCTGCCCACACAGCCCGCAGTAAATAATTAAATGCTGAAATAATACAGCAGATGGGAAGCAGCACCGAGAGAGATCCGAGAGGAACCCGAACGGCTCCTGCCACGGCAGCAGCTGCGCGGGGCCTGGGATGCTGCCCGCGGTGCCACACGCCTCCCAGTCAGCCGCCCCGGCCGCATCCAGCACCCCGCAGCCCTGGCCGGCCTCGCCGAGCGACGGAGGGTGGGTGATGTGGGCACGGCCATGGCGTGATGTCCCTCAGGACCCCCTGGTAGGGGGGTTCTGTGGGTACCCCAAGGTAGAGAGGTGGAGACATCCCTCCCCAGCTGGCATCAGTGGGGTCCGTCCTGCCTGGCCCTGCTCTGGCAGCTCCCGTGTCCCTGTGAGCTCCCTCCTGCCCAGCCCATCCCCGTCCCTGCCCACCTCCAAGGGCACCAAGCCCCGAAAATGTGGGAAAACACCTGGAGGGGGAATTCCCCCCCAAGCCCTGGCTCCTGTCCCGCGGAGGTGGCAGAGCCAGCCGAGCGGGAGCGGCGGCACGTGGAAAAGCACCGTGGAAAATTTTAACCAAGCCCCGCTATTGATCTGGACGCAAAGCACATAGCCAGGCGAGCCTGCCGCTCCGCTCGCAGATCATCTGCATTTATCTACTTCAACCCAGTACAGGAGCTTCATCGAAAGGCCTAATTACAAGCTGCTGATAGATAAATATTAATGCCAAACCCCCCGGATAAAACCACAGCTCAGCATTTGGAGGGCTGGGCACGGGCGCCTCGCCTGTGCGTGGTCCAGCCACGGGAGCCCACGCGGCCCCTTTGCTGTCCCAGCCGCGATGGACGCACGGAGCTGGCAGCGCCCGAGCGCCGCGGGTGCCAGGTTCCCCGGCTGCGCCGGGGCAGAGCTGGCAGCAAAAGCGGCGATAGCCTTTTCGAAGGGCTCGGCGAGCGATGCCGGAACTGCCTGGCTCTCCTCTACCTCCCGGGAAGCAGAGGGAGCCCCACAAGCCTCCAGCCCATGGCCAAGGCCATAATGAGCCTTGAAAGTGGCTCCTGCTGTCTCCGCAGGGCTGGCGGTGTTTGCTCAAGGAGCTGGCTGTGGGTCAGCGGCCGCGGGCTGCTGTTTTACTAAGATCTCGGAGGGCACCAGCTCCCACGAGGCAGCCGGAGCATCCTCTCCATATTCACATTTCCATCACATCCTCCTCAGACAGCACCGGCTCCACTCCTCCATCTGCTTAAATGCCACCTCCAGAAGGGATCGGCTCGAAACATCTTCTCCCCTTGTCAGTTGTTTCCCATCCTCCTCTTAAGGGTTCGCCCGCTTGATCCTTGGATTTCGGGAGGGCTTTGGGCTTTGTGGGACCTGGGAGAGAGGCAAAGCGTGTCAGCTTGGGGCTGGGGCAGGGGCTGGTCTCAAAACCACCATGGGGTGCCTCAGGCTGGGTCCCCCGGCCACACCAGAGCTCCCCTGCCATGTCCCCACGGCCGGCCAGGCGCAGGCACCCCTGCTCCAAGCAGGGAGGCACAAATTCCCATTTATTAATGCAAACGGTGTCTGTTTGGGTCCAGCTCACCCCAGACAAGGCTGCGGTGTCCAACCCCAGATGTCACCCACATGGGGACGGCGCCGGGGACGGTCCTGCGCCAGGCTCGCAGCCAAGAACAGCTTCGCTGCTGCTTATTTTCTGAGCGTGAATTGAATCTCAGCTGACAACAAGCTTTTCTGCAAGATCTACCTGCCCGGTGCCTGGCAAATCAGGTCTCGAAATGACCCCCGAAGACATCTTCCAGATCCTCATCTCCTTGATTAGCAGCTCCCGGCCAGCTTTGATACAGCCCCAGCACACAGCTCTGAGCCGCTCTCAGGGCTTAATCTCACGCTCAGCCCCGTCCATTGGAGCTAGACGCAATCCTGGGATGAACTGGGATGAACTGGGATGCTTTAGGCGTCTCCCCACATGTGGCTGGAGATGGGCATGCATGCTCCTCAGTGCACGCATGACCCCAGGGGTCTGCTGGCTGGTGGGCTCCGTCCCTTGGTCACCCACCCTGTGTCACCTCCCCGGCCCCGCACCCACATGCCTTTGGGGACCACGCCAACGCACACCCCCCCGCGCCCTGCTCCCCCACCGCAGCTTGCCGGGAGGGTGGTGGTGGTGGCGGGGGGGTGCCCGGTGCAGCTGTTGCTGGCAGGGGCTGTGACAGGGTGTTACAGCCCGTCCCCCCCCCCGCCGCGCTGTCAGGGAGCGTTTTTTTCCCGGGAGCTGCTGAATAATTTGCATCCGCCAAGACGCAGCTTCTGGGCCCTGTTTGTCAAAGTCAATCTGCAGCTCGCTGCCTCCGGAGAGTTGAACATGATAGCGGCATGAAGCCTCGGCCACGCGCTCAGGGGTTGCTCTGGCGCTGCCCCCCGCGCTGGCACGGACCCCCGAGCACCGCCACGGAGCCGGGCTGGTGCTGGGGACCTTCTGTCCCTCCCAGCCCCCATTGCCCTCAACTCCAGCGCTGCAGATTCTTGGGTGCCAGCATGGACAGAGCCACCAGCTCGTGGCTGCCCCAGGATCGAGGTTTCCATGGCCCCCCCATCCCTGCTCCTGGACCGTGGCCATCACCGGGGTGAGCCGCGGGGCTCGATGAGAAGCATCAAGGCGACTAAACGCTATTTCCGAGCAGCAAGTGCAGGAGCATCGCCCCCCAGCTCCAGCATCAGCCCTTGTATTCCACCCGGTGCATGTCACGAGTTGGCAGTGCTCAGCTCCCACCTCATCCCCCGTCCCAAGCACCGTGGGAAGGGGGCAGCAGACGCTCCAGAACGTTCCTTCCATGACAGCTGCCGGTCCCGTGTTCGCCTGGGGACCAGCTTTGTCCCCCGCACAAAGGGAGCTGCCAGGGAACAGGTGACAGCGCAGGCAGAGGGACGGGGACTCTGCAGTGCCAGAGGAGGATGGGGCTTGTCACGGCGCTGCCAGGCGTGGTGGCACTGGAAGCGGAGTGGGAGAGGGGGAAGAGCTGGAGCTCAGATCTTGCAGAGGGGCTCAGCCCCACCGCAGGGCCGTCTCTGGTCCTCGCTGAGCCTCCCAAGCACAAAAATTCACTAAAAGCCCTTTTACAAAGTGCGTCTGCTCATGCCCTTGGAGAGGGACCCAGCAGCAGGGCCAGGCTGGGCTGTGTGACATGGGGACAGCATGGCGATGGCACCAGAGCTGCTGGAGCCCAGGGGAGGTGGAGCCGGGAGCGTCCTCCGCAGGTCTCCGCAGCACCCTGCTCTGCGCAGCCAGGCCTGGGGCACCCAGGGCACCCCAGGGACCCTGAGGCAGAGGGGTGCTGCGGGCTCCAGGGCAAGCACCCGCCAGCCCCGTTCCCCTGGGGGCAGGACACGCCGCCCTCACACCCCTCTGCTTCATGTCACCAGTTCAGCCATTTGCAACCCCAGCTCAGCACTCCGGGCTTCCCACCCTCCCCTCGCCCACCTCCCCGCACGTGCCAGCCCCGCTAAACCCTGGCGAGCGTCTCCGGTGATTTGCAGCGAGCCGCCTGGATCCAGGCACTCCATCAACGTCCTCCGGCAAGGCCTCCCCGTCGCTGCAGAAGTTCCCGATCCAAGGGGAGTGGGGGCTGTTCTCACTTTTATGTGCTATCTATAGTCCCCTCTATACCTCTATATATAGATTATATATCTCCCAGCTAATCTCTTTGCAATCATAAAACCATTAAATTAATTAGCCAAGGGAAGGGGAGGAAAGGCTGGATGCCCCCCGAAGAACAGATGATCGGTTTACGTTTATTTCCACCAGAATTAAAGGCAGGCCAGCCCCAGCGCTGCCAGCCCCCGGGCTGCTCCGGCCACACGGAACGGAGCCACAAGTTCACCGCGATGGGCACCGCGGGCTGAGCCAGCACCGGCGCCGCCGGCTCTGCCGGTTCCGCAGCCTCTGGCTCTGCTGTTCTCCAGGTGGGGAAACGAAGCACGAAAAGAGGTGCCTGAAGCCATACAAGACGTACAGCTCCCACAGCATCTCCGTGACGGATCCGGCGCTGAGCCCCACGCCATCCCCCACGTCCCCCCCACGCAGCCCCGCTGCGGCTGTTCCCGCCTCGCAGACGCGCGAGAAATCCACGTTTCGGCGCGGGGCGGGAAGGGAGGGTGTGAAGCGGCGATAAACCGGCGGCGGCTGCCAGCAGCAGCAGCCGGCGGCGAGGGAACCGCGGCAGCCGGCACGAGCAGCCGCGGGCGCTGCGGGGCTGGCCCGAGCCCCTGGTTTTTGAGGGAGAGCTCAGTGTGGGCTGACACCTGCATATTTGCAACCCAACGCAACCCCAGCGCCTTGGCTTGAGGTCGAGAAACGGCGTTGCCTGGAGCTGGGCACGCCCGGAGCTTTTCCAGGGTGAATCGATGGGTGCAGGCAGGGTGGGAGGGGGGCAAGGCTGAGGTGAGCACCCGGGGAAGGCGACCACGAAGCACCCAAGGCTGCCTGCCCCCCGAGCCAGCCCGCTGGGGCTGGGGAGCCTGTGCAGGCTCGGCGGCTGATTGATCGGCTGTCTGCCTGCAATCCCCAGCCGTCACTCAGCCGCTAATCCGCAGCCCTGATGCATTCTCCTCGCTGACAACGAGCTGACACGGTTTTCATTGCACTTAATCAGCTCTTTAAATTTAATGCCCCAATCGGCAGCATCTGCATTGGCCGCTCCACAGCGGCCGGTCCCGCAGAGGTGGAGAGCAGCAGATGTGATGAAACCCCTCCCTGGAATTTTAAGGACTGGGCCAGCAGCACGAAGCCTCTGTCAGCATCCAGAAGCCCCAGCAAAGGGCCCCCGTCCAAAACCCAGCTCGGCTCCCAGCCCTTCCCAGCCACGCTGGCAGCAGCCTGGCGCCGTTCGGGCAGCTTTCCCCTCCCTCCCATCGCACCAGAAACTGCCCGGGCGAGCAAAGCGCTGCGGGGTGGCACATGTCCCTGGCTCTGGTGACGTCCCTGCGACATCGTCACCCCCTCAGTGCCGCGGCTGCAAACCACGCTGGAGCACGTGTCCCTGCCACCACGGTCCGGGTGACAGCCCCCCACTCCAGCCCAGTGCATCCCCAGAAGCCCCCCGGAGTGACGAAGGAGGGGACCCCAGTGTCACAGGGGCAGCGGGGACCACCATGGCCATTGCAGAGCAGCGGGAGGAGAAGGTGACAGCCAAGCTGCCTGGCTGGGCTGGTGAGCCAGCGAAGAAGGACTGACGGACACGGGGAAGGGGGAGCAGAGCGCTGGGGCGGCTGGGCGACGCGCTGCAGCCAAACCAGAGCAGAGGGGGTGCTGGCCTTCGCTCCCCCTGGAACACGCGGAAAATAATGGGAAGGAAGAGCTCGGCGAGGTTTTGGGGCTGACCCGCAGCAAAGGCAGCGCTGGCCCTTCCCACCCGAGCTCAGCGGCCCGAAGCACACGCTGCTGGATGCGGCTGGGATGAGCCCAGAGATGCAGACGGGGCTGGTCCCAAGGCTGGAGCAGCTTCCCAAGGGTCTGGGGGCTGCTGGAGCACAGCCGGGGGCTCCCACCGCAGCTGGCAAAGGGCACTGTGTCCACGTGGAGCGATGCAGCAGGGTGGGCGATGCCCAGCAGGCAGCACTGCCCACTGCACCCCCTGGTCCCCCGGCTGTGGGGGGGGTCCTCTCCCTCCCGCGCCTTCCTGGGTGCCAAATCCTGCTTGACACCGGGGCAGGGGCTGGCAGCCCCCACCCGCCGCTGGCTCCACTTGCTGCAGAGACCTGAGGAATTAGGGGACAGGAGTGATTTTTCTCTCTTCACCTTTCTTTGTACTTTTATGCTAATGGAATAATAGGAATTAAATGTCTCCCGTACAGCAGCACAAAGGCCTCTATTGAGAGGAGATCAGTGTGACCGCGGCTGAGGCGCTGCCAGCAACATGCAGCCGGATAAAGAGCCCTCGACCGCCAGAGAGGAGCAGTGGGGTGGGGGGCACCCTGCACCCCTCGAACACTCCCCAGCCCCAGAGCCAGGGCTCGTTTCCCATGGGTGCACCATGGCCCTGCCACCACGAGCCCCCAGCCAAAGCAAAAACCCTTCAGAGCCGATCTCCCGAGCATTTGGCCAGCTGGCCAGAGCTGGAGCGTGCCCGCACACATGCACCCGGGCAGCAGCCCCATCTGCTCGGGGGGCAAGGCAGCCCCCTCCGTCCCCCCTTCGCCTGCCGGAGCCCTCGGGCAGCTCCAGCCCTCACATGCTGCGGTCCGTGCCGCGCAGGGCGAAAGCGGCGGTGGGAAGGCGATTGCCTGGGATGCTCCAGCGTGCCCTACATTCCTCCTAAATATAGCCGGGCAGGTGCTGCCGATTCACCCACCAGAGCCAGCTCGGGAGAGGCTCAGCATGCGCTCGCCCCTGCCTCGGTCCAGCTCGCCTCGCCCCGGGATGCTGAGCCCAGTCCTCCCAGTGCCACCCAGCTGCCCCAGCTGCCTGCGAGACCCTTGGCAGCGGTGGCTGAGCAGGGTCGAAGGGCTGGTGGCACCCAGGGGAGGCACCCAGGTGGCTGCAGGGACCCATTTCCCTCCCCATTGGGAGCCAACCCAAAAATAGACAGGAACACGCTTCCCTCGCCCCGGCAGCGGAGGGGGCGGCAGAGGAGGATGAGAAGGCAGAGCGGAGCTCGTCACACACGCTCGCTCTCACCTTCTGCTTCCCAAAGTGCTGGGGAAACACGGGGGCTGTGCCAGGGCTGAGCTGCGCCGGCAGGCGGGGAGGGGATGGGAGAAGGGCTCGTCCCCAGCTTGGCACATCCCCAGATGCCTCCTGTCCCCAACAGCTGGCGAAGGAACACCGCGATGGGAGCATGACTGTGTGCTGCAGTGGCTGCAGAGGATCCCCGGCCAGATTTGGGGCTTTCTCCTGCCTGCAGGCAACCAGCAGAGCGGGGCCTGATGCACGACCCGCGCCCCTTTGCTCCTCGCCAGTTGCTTTGCTCGGGGCTCTGCAGCAGCGGTGATGCTGGCGGAGACACCCCTGCACCGGGGGGGCCGGGAGGGCTGTGTTCGTGCTGGTTTCCAGCCCACGCCACAGGCTCCCAGCTGGAAGGCAGTTGCCATCCCGGATTTTTAGCTCATCCTCTGCCTTTGTCCCTCGGAGCCAGGGACCAGCCTCTCCCCGCTTGGCGCTGGGCTCTCGGCCACCCCGTTCCCCTGCTCGCTGCAGGGGCTCACAGACCCCCCTCTCCAGACAGCCTCGCACCGATGGATGCTTCTGCCTGGGGACTTCACGCCCTCGCTCCGGCTTCCCACTGACTGACAGCAGCTCTTTCATCTGCAAAAAGCTCCAGATCCCCATGAGCTGCAGCTCTTTAATGACCTTCTTCTCGAGCCCTGCCAGGGGCTGCCTTTCTCGCTTGCCAGGTTCACAGAGCAGCCAGAAAGGGGCTGGCATTCTGCGGCGGATCCTCTAATGAAGCTCCCAGGGCAGGATCCATCCTCCTGCGGATGCCGCGGGAGGGCCAGCCCCAGCGCCAGCCTCTTCCTGGGCACCCTGCGGGTACACCCGTGCCAGCACCCAGCGGCCGCTGATGAGGGGCTCGGGGTGGGTGCTCGGGCACCCATGCACGAACTAATCAGGAGGTCATGCAGGGATTACTTGGGTGGCCATGCAAAACCGAATTGCGTGTTCGTGCATGGGCTGAACGGGTGCTCATGCATAAATTATTGGTGTGCTCTCACGTGAGCCCCCTGAGCGCTCCCGCACAGCCCCCTCCTGCACCCGGGGGTGCTCAGTTCGGTACCCGGCACTCTGTGCCCCATGGAGACGGGAGGGGGATGACCCTGTTGCCCGCAGGCGACTGAGGAAGAGGCACCGACGTCACCATCACCAACATCAGACCTTCCCCTTTCTGCACTCGCCGCCCTTTGGATCTCCACGTTCTCGCCTCTCCACCACCCTGTGTGGGGGTGGTCCTGGGGATGGAGCAGCATCTCAGACACCTTATCGTCCCACGGCTGTCCCAGCCCCCTGCCCAGGTGTGCACACCCTCCTCACCACTCTCCAAACCCAACAGCCCCTTCCTCTCCCTGGAGCTGGGGTCATACCTGAGCCCCCTCGTCCCTGGGCAGCCCCACACCCCCCTGGGGTGGGACAGCCCCATGGCTACGGCCCCACATCCCCTCGGGACCCTCCGTGCCTCCGGCCCCCCTCCTCATATTTTCCTCCAGGTGCCGTTTTCCCCTTTGCCTCCTGGTCTGGCCCGTGAGTTTCGCCAGGCAGGAGCTGCAGGTTTCGCACCACGGGGCCCTGATCCCACTTAGGGACTCCAGCTGCCGCCGCCGGATAACGGATGCTCTTTTAAAAGCTCCCAAAAGCTTTGGCGCTGGCAGAAAGCTGATGTTCACCTTGAAAAAGCCATTTGCTGAAGGCCAGAGACACGATCTCTGCTCAAGTCAAAAGTGCTCCAGTAATGGATGTGCAGACAAAAGCGTCAACTTGGCAGCAACGGGTTGGCAGGGCCCCCTCGCCCCCTCCTCCCACAGCCCCCGGCAGCACCGCACCACCGTCCGGCAGCCGGCCCCTCACCCAGCCGAGCAGCCCCGGGTGCCCCCGCGCACCAGGGCGGCTCTGCTCTAGCCAAACCCCACGGGCTGGCTGCGCAGCCCCGTCCTGACGCCCAGCAGCCCGGGCGGTGCAGGAGAAATCACGCTTGTTCCCCGGGAAGGATGGAGAAAGCCAAGCTGACGCAGGAGGGGTGCGCGCCACTGCTTGCCCAAAAATACATCCCCTCCTCTTCCTCGCCGCGCAGCAGCTGCTGTTGCTCTGCATCGTGCACACACACACCCCCCCACCGCATCCCCCTTCAAGAGGAGCCTCCCAGATCGGAGCCCCGGGTTCACCGCCGCTGCACAGGGCACCCAGCCCGCAGCTCGCCCCAACCCCTAATTAACCGCCATCGTTACGGCTGCCTGGCAGGGACACCGCACCGCGACGGGAGGCCTAATTACAGCGTGTTCCACCGTGACAGGGTGACATTAACCCCGGGGGGGCTCTGCCCTCCCCTGCCCGGCTCAGGATGCTGAAGAGATGCTTCCCCCACGCGGCAGCCGCCACCCCCCCGGTTATTGCCCTAATTGTGAGTATTTTCCCAAGCCATGATCTCGGCTGCAGCCCGTTTTGGGGGCTCCCCGCTTCCATCCGAGCCCCCTCCCATGGCTGCTGCTGCCCCGGGATGCTGGAGAATCCCCTGGCATTTATCACCCCATTAAACCCCATTAAGGACCGGGCTTTACTCCAGCCCACCCAGAGACAGCCCAGTTCGTGTCCCAACACACAACATCGGGGCCGCAGGCAGCGCTTCCCACCCTCCTCAGCCGTAATGACTTGACATTTTGAGCACGAGAAGACACACAATCATAAATCCAAATATTTCACTTAACAATTGCCTTTTCCCCCCCAAACTGTCCAACCTCATAAATATGCATTTCCCTCTTTTCACTTTCTGCAAATCTATTATTGTTTTTACCGACAACAGGAGGCTGCGGTTTGCACCGGCATTGCGTAATTCATCATTAAAATGTAATTTATAACATATAGAGTGGAGCATAATAAAGTCGGGATGTGGTGATGGATGGCGGGGAAGCATGTGTTTAAAGGGTATCTTGTTTACAGCCTCGTAGGTCTGCACAGGAAGGGAAATGTGATTGTTTAAAAATCATTATCTCCATGTTCTCCGTTATCGTGTGCTCCCCCTGCTCCTCCGCCCCTGGGAAAGCCCCCGAGGAGCCTCTGGCAGAGCCGCTGTCCCCCAGAGCTGGGCAAAGGCTTGAGGCTGGGATTGCTGGGAGTTTCTAGGGCATGGGATGCTGCACCCTGGCCAGGGAAGGGAGAGCACCCGGGGAAGGAAGGGCACCCAGCCGCTGTTCGGCAGCAGGGTGGTTGGCACGGCGCAGGCGGCGATGGGGCTCAGACACCAGCAGCTCCGGCGGGATTAGAGCACTGGGAGAAGACTCTGCCGTCCTCTGAGTTATTGCAATGCAGGCGGAGACGAACCAGTCAAACCTTCCATTTCCCAGAGAGCCGAGAGGAGAGTACGTGTATTTATAGGCAGAAGGGACCGCTGCGAACGCCGAGCTGTCACTCGGCTGACAGCATCGGGACGTGGTGCCACCAGGAGCCGAGCGCGGGAGAGAGAGCCCGGGCACTTCCCTCCCAGGGATCTTCGTGCGGTGGCTGGTGCAGAGCTCACCCAAGCAGAGACCGTCGGGGCTGGACCCCCAAGTGATTTATCTGCAGCACAGAAGCCAAGAAAACTGTCTTTTATAAATCACCGGCTGCTGGCTCTGCTCCTGCCAGCCAGGGCCATGCCCGCACGGGCGGCTGCACATGCGGGTGCACGGTTGGCACCCCGGCGAGCCGCTGTGCCTTCTCTTTCCTGAACACTCAATAAATACAGGGGATGCGGGGGCAGGACGTACCGGTCCAGGCTGTCGCCAGTGAGCCAGGGGGATGGTTACGGCGATTGAGGTGTTTTGAGGCTGCAGCTGCGGGAAGTTTGGGAATGCCCAGGAATGGGCTCCCGGAGGGAGGCAGGCGCGTGCGGGCAGCGGGCATCCCGCGTGCTCGGCCGTCGGGAGCGACGCTCTGCTCTCCACCGCGGGGCGGACATCCCGCGCGGTCCAGCTGATCCCGCGGAGATGCTGGCTTCATCCCCGAGCCGCCCGGAGCCGAATCCGGCCCATTGTTTTCAATCCGTCTGCTTTCCAATTGCTCCTAAATAACACAGTTTATCTTTGGCTGATTGAGTCTAAGAATTTGGCAATTACAGCCAAACAAGGACATTCAGCATCACACCTCATTTGCATTTTTAAGGACCAAGGATTTTTCTGCAGGTTTTTGTCTGACGATGTTTTGGGCTGGAGCTGGTGAGCGATTTCAAACCCCAGCCGTGTCGCACACTCAGCCCGTACGGCCAGACCCCATCCCCTGGGCAGCTCCTCTCCCTGGCCCCCAAAACCCCTTAAGCGTGAGCTCCCCCCGAGCCCAGACTCCTCGCGTGGCTGGGGGAGCAAATTCAACCCCAAATGGTGCTTTTCTGGGCTTTTTCCCTGCTCTCTCCCGCTGCGGTGAAGCTGCAGGGAGGCAAACTGCAGCCACAGCACAACAGGGCGACCTCGGCGCATCTCTGGGGCCAGCAGCGAACCCAGCACTGGCGTTACTGGGATGACCCCGCAGGGAAACTGCTCCCAAGCTCCCTCTCGGAGGGAGCAACCCCACACAACTCCCACGCTGGCCAGGACCCCCCCAGCCTGCCTGCACGAGCAGGACGAGCCGACGCGGTTGCACACCCCAGCCCGGCACACCGGCAGCTCGAGCAGCTTCCGCGGTCTCCACGGGATGCTCAGCGAGGGGTCAGCAGCTCTGCGGCCTCATTCCGGCTTTTATTCCCCTTTTTTCCCCGGCGTGCCGCAACCTGCCGCCCAGCTGCTCCATTAGGTAGGGCTCCCTCCTCCAGGCCCCTTTTTCTGCTCTAATTCCCTCTCCCCCTGGCTTGCTCCCCCCCGCCACCGCTGCGGACCTCATTGATCACCTTGTCAAAACTTCCCTGCTCGCCGGGCTGGGGGAGCGGGGCCGTGGCGGCGAGGAAGAGGAGCAGGAGAGGTGTAATTACTCCCTTCGAACGATGCCAGGGGTCCCAGAGCTGTATGAATGATTAATTACAGCCCGGCTGCCTGTGCGGAGAAGCCGCTGCTAATGCACTAAGTGCTCTCCCCTGCAAAATACCTGCTCGGAGCCCGGAGGGAGCAAAGCAATCGCGGAGCAACTGCGGTGCGAACGGTGCAATGCCCCAGTTTCAGGCCCGTGGGTGCCGGGCGAGGCACCCATCCCACCCGCCCGGCGCTTGTGGGAAGCACGTGGGAGCCGACCCCCAGGTATGAGGGTAGCAGGCACCCGAGCAGTGCCCATTCGTGCTGCCACCCCCCACATCTCCTTTCTCCCCCTCCCCAGCCGCCATCTCCTGCCCGTTTAGTCGATCCTGTGGAACATAAGCTGAATCCCGGGATTTTTGCAGGGGATGGGCAAGGAGGAGACAGGGGTCACCCAACGCAGTCTTTGATACGGTCACTGACAGGGTGGCTGTCCCCGAGCGGGTCCCAGCACGGCTGCAGGATCACGCGGTGATGGGATGCTCGGGACATCCCCGCAGCCATGGTGCCAGGGCGGGGCTGGGCACAGCCCCCCTCTCACCGTGCAGCCCCTCCATCCCCAGCCAGCCCAACGCCACGGATTCCCAACGACTCCCGAGCCAGCAGGCCATTAAATCAAAGCCGCAGCTCATCTGTCATCCTCTCTATTCTCTTTTTTCCCTATTTTATTAGGTTGTTTATGTCACTAAGAGCAATTAATTCCGGATTGGGAGACAGCGGCGATGGGGAAGGGAGAGCACCCAGCAGCGAGGGGTGAGGGGGTCGGCTGGGGCTGGCATCGCCTCCTTCCTCTTGCCACCCCCAGCACCGGGATTGCCATGATTTTGCCCCCACGCCCCATCGCTGCCTCCCTCGGAGCTGCAGCGTCTCCAAACCCTCCCGCTAATCCCGGCTTTCAGTGTGCTCGGTAACGGACCGCTCGTGGAAGCTCGCGATCATATGGTTTGCTGTAGTTCTGGAAGAAGAACCTAATTAAAAAGGGAAATGAGTATGACATCGTAAAAATGTTCAATTAAGTTTATCTCATTACAGTTAATATTAGAGGGGAACTTCGCGCTTTTTTTATTTTACTCCAAAATTTGGAGCTGGCAGTTAAAGAGCAGCAAAGGACAAAGGAAGGGGATGGGGAGGGGAGAATGGGGGAGGGCAAAACCAAAGGTATTTAATTAAACATGCTCCTTATTAACGTTCGTGCCTAACGTGACCTTTCGGCGCAGCTTGTGCAGCACACGGCTCTTGCCCCGAGCGAACACCCCGGCTCCCAGCGAGGACGGGCGCAGGGCTCCGGCGCCGGCAGCCCCCACCCCACCTCGTGCCACCGCCGCCCCACACCCAGGAGCCGGGACCGAAGCCGCGCTCAGGCTCCCACCCCGGCTGGGCGCCAACGGCAGCGAGGAAACAAAGCCGCCGAGCTGTTTTGATCCAATTAACCGTAATTTATTTCGTGCTCGTCAGCGCTTCCCCGCCGGGGGATTTGCAGTTTCGCTGGGATGTGCCATTTCCACTGGGAGATCCCAGACACCAGCAGAAACCTGCCCCCTCCCCAGCCCGGCACCCAACGGACCCCGACAGTTTCCACCAGCGATTCGCCTCGAGTTTTATCGGGGTGAATCCTCATAAATTTACGCCCCATCGGTAAAGGTTCTTTCGGCATTTAAATTTTATAACCTACGATTTTCAAGGAGTAAAACTTAGGCTGAGGGTTTTTTTTCCTTTAACATCCTGGATAATGAGAATTGCCCCTCACCATCCCCATGGCCCAGAGCGAGCGGAGGGGACGGAGCAGCGAAGCCTCATCCAGAGGAGCTCTGGCCACAGGGACCCCCCGTGCCTGGGCCCAGCCAGGGGGCAAATAAAGAAACAACCCACTGGGGAGGTGGACAGGAGCCTTTTTCTCCTTCTCCCTTTATGAGCCGCACTCCGGAGGAGGGTAAACAGATGTTGTTTTCTTCGTGGAGGCTCTAATTTACGGCTGTACCCACACACGAGGGGAAAGGCAGGGGAAGGTGAGGAAGAGGAGGAGGAAACGGGGTTTTCTCAAAGGACCCGAAGCCATTTGCTCAACCCACTGGTGCTGCTGCCTCCTCCCTCATCCTCGCGCTCGCACCCGGGGAGCGGAGCAGCCGCACGAAATGCCCGGCGAAAGCCCAACGCGCCGCATCTCCTGCCAGCCCGCCACCGCCAAAGCCCCCCGCCCGCGGGCTGGTCCTGGGGGTCCGGGTGAGCCCCGTCGCAGTGGTTGGTCCCACGTCCTGCCCATCGCCCCGCGGCGCCCGGGCGGAGGCCAGCGGAGGGGCCACGAGCGTCGTCGGCTCTGCCGAGCAGCGCCGGGGACACGGCGATTTCAAGGCGTGTTTGGTGCATCGCCTGTGAAATAAATACCTTCCTTTGATGCGGGAGAGGCTACAAAAGCACATTACATGCAAAAAATGGCATTAACGAAGGAAGCGAATAATCCCTCCTGGCTGCGCCCTGCGGGGCTCCACAGGGCTCCCCGAAATCCCGCTGCTTTCCCCAGTCCCGGCCGCCGCAGGACCCTTTTGTCCCCCAGCTCCTGGTGGATGCCCACGGCCGAAGGGTCCCTGAAGGATGGAGCCCTGCCGGGTCCTGGCGCCTTGGCCAGACGCAGCTTCCCAGGGGGACGCGGGGACGGGGGGGATGCCGAGGTGCTGAGCACCAGCCGGGGACCCCGCCCGGAGACCTCTGCGCCCCAGCCCCCAGCAAGGGGAGATGGAGCGGCCGCTGCCTCCTTTCATCTTCCCCTCGGCTGAACTTCCATTCCTTGTAATCAGGCCTGATATTAATGATGCATAAAATTACCCTTGATTAAAAGAACCTTTTCCAGCCGTGGCGGTGAGCAGAGGGAAGATCACCCGGGCGAGGAGCGGTGCGAGCCCCCGCCTCAAGCACCCACTCCTGGGTCCCCATGAGGGTAGCAGAGATGCCGGTCAGGTCGAGACCGATGGCTCCAGTCGCCAAACCCTCACATTATCGTTACGAGCTTTAATTAAGGGGTCAGTGAGAGCGTTGAGAAGCCCAGGGACAGCGGGGATCACGCACCACCCGGCCCCATCCTGCCCAGAGCTGTTTGCATCCCCTCTGCCCTCCGGCTCAGGGTGGGGACAGGAGGGCATCATCCCCGTCCCTTTGGGAAAGACACCCTTTTAACGAAAAATAGGGCTCTTGGGGTGGTTCTCAGTGTTTTAAGTAAAGAAATGGTGCAGCTAATGAACGTGAAATGGCAGCAAAAAGCAAAACCCCCCGGATCAAAGCCCCTGTGATCTGCCTGTCAGCGCCGGCGCCGTAATTGCTGTTGCAAACCGCTGGAGAGGGGCTGGCAGCGCCGGGACAGCCTGGGGCTCCCGCAGAACGTCGACGGGTGGGTGACATCCCAGCCTCTGCTCCCCGAGACCCACCGGATGAGCAGCAGCACCCCAGAGCACCCACACCCTGCGTGGGGGAAAGGCGACGCTCAGGGTGGGCGATGCCAGCCCGGGTGATGCTGGACCCTGCTAGGGGCGATGCCAGACCCAGGCGGTGCCCATGGGCAGAGGGAGGCTGAGAAGCGGCCAAGTGCCCCAGGATCTCGGCTTTGCTCGTCATCTCAGCACTGGCATCCCTGTGCTGGGCGCCTCTGCCCAGCAGCGATACCAGCCGGGTGCTCACGGCGGATAAAAGCTCACCCGTAAAAGCTGTACCAGGGTTTTTTCCATCCCCTCCACTCACAGGGAGCACGACCAGCTCCGTCAGAGCCTCACGGGCCGGGAGAGGTTTGTTTGAAACACGGCTTTGCAGAACAGCCCGGGAGCGCAGCGGCGACCACCGGCCACGTGTCGTCGAGGATGCGCGGGGAGGACGGCGCGGCGTGGCCCTGATTGCACCGAAATTACTGCCGGCTGCTTTGTGCTGCTTTTAAGCAGCTCTCGCTGCAGCCCCACGGGCTTGGGCTGATGGAGGGGAGATTATCTGTGCCCAGGCGATGGGGAGGGATTGGTGACTCCGGGGAGGGAGAAATGCAGCCCCACGCTCCGGGGAAGAGCCCGAGCACGGGGGATGGATGCACGAGGTGCTGGCACAGGCATGTTGAGGCTGGTGGGCACAGCCAGCCCCCCCAGGAGCCCTGACCCCGCCGGGCCATGGCCCCAACGTTCCCTGAGCAAGCCCTGGGTCACCGGGGAGAGCAGATATTGGGAAAAGGGGCTCTTTGCCAGCAGGTCCCGCACTCTTGCCACCCCGCGAGGTCACAAAAGCACCGTGGGTGCCCTCCCAAACCCTTTCTGGTGTCCCCTGCTCTGGAGGGCAGAACCTCCAGCCGGGTCCTTCGCCAGCCTCCCCTCCTCAAGAATATCTTCCATTCTCATTTCTCTCCGATCTCACCGAGGTTTTCAGAGCACAGAGGCCAAACGCCTCGATGCTGCCATCAGCCACCAAACCCCCTTTGCGAGGGTTCCCGCGAGCATTGTCCTCCCATCCCGGCTGTCCCTGTCCCCCGTCCCGGCTGTAGACCCCCGCAGCCACTCACAAGCCAGCCCCAAAATCTCAGCCAGGGAGACGAGCCGAGGGAACGGCCAGTTTTCAGGCTCCATTAAGTGCATATTTACAGCCCCTTTCTAGCAGGACGCGGGTCCCGTCGCTCTGTCACGCTGCCGATGATGGAGGGTGCCCACGGCAGCGGCGTGTGCCGGCAGAGAGGTGATGCCCCGGCCATGCAGAGGCAGAGACGGCACGATCCAGGGGGTCAACCCCAAATCCCCCGTTTACAGCACCAAACTCCATCACCAGCACAAAAATCCCATCCCCTGGCTGCCCTGCGCGACGCTGCCAGCCCAGCACAGGGATGGAGAGAGGGATGGAGACTGGGAGCATCCGTATGGCTTAACACCACACGTGTCCCCCCCGGCCCCTCCTCTCGCAAGGGCTTCGCTGCCTGTCGAAGGACTTAGTCTAATCCAGGGAGAAAAATGAAAGCCCCGGCCCTGCAGGACAGAGTGTGCTGTCTGGGGTAGAACTAATAGTTATTATCTACATTAAGCACCGCGGCTGTCAGGGAGGAATTAATTTCCAAGCAGCAAGAGATGAAAGTTCCCCATTTTTCAGGGAAATCTACACCGTGCGAGGTGGCTAAAGAAAAAATAACTTAAACGTGATTAAAAATGATCCCCATTTTATTAAAAATAATTCTAATTTATCTCTCCCTCCGGCTTCCTGTTTCATTGGCATAAATCCCAGTTACCAAAGGAGAGGCACCAGCCGGAGATCCCAGCCTCGTGCCGGGACTCCCGGCTGGTACCAAAGCTGGGGCATCCCCAGCGTAGGTCTGGATTTTGGGCACGGAGAGAGCAGCATGCGGCGCGCCGGAGAGCCGGGCTGCTCCTCGCCAAGCCCTGACGCCCCTTTCCAGCACCGGAGATGGAAAAGCCAACCCCACAGCCAGAAAAATTGGGGAAGAAATTCAGCTCCGGGAGCCAGCGCGGGGTCCCCGGCCGTGCCGCGGGCTGCTGGTTACGCCGGGCACCGGCTCAGCTTGCACGGCCAGTCAATTCATCTCGCTGCAAAACGAGGATCCCGCTTCACTATCTCGCCAAGATGTTGCAAAAAATCAATTAGTAGCTAATGACATTACGGCGGTCTGGAGATAGAAAGCCTTACAGGGGCGGTAAGTGGTGGCGATACCCAGTAATTCAGGTTCCAGCAGTGAAATACGGGAGATCGCTCTCGGTTTATTAGCGGCCGCCAATGTTACTCATCTCATTAAGTTTATTAATAAGCCGATCTCCCCCCAGCCTGGCAGGGTGTGCGGTGGGGACGCAGCTCCCACCGCTCGGGGGGGAGCCGGGCTGAAAGCTGGAGCTACCGGGGGTTGTTTTAACCAGCCCCCCGCGGACAGGCAATTTTCTCATCCAAAATCAGGGGGTTCCTAATCTGTCAGATGAAAAGAGGCTCCACAACAGAAGGTGGTTGTTTTTTTTTTTGCTTTCCGAAAATACATCTGTAATGGACCAAGTCAGGGCTTGGAAGCGGCCACTTGGCTTTGAGCTTTCGGGCGGCTTTCAGGGTTTGGGTTTGTTCTCCTTTCATTGCAGCTCCGCCAGCAGCAACAGCCTCCGTCCTGCCGCTGCCATTCTAATAATATTCCATTGTAATAGTTAAAGCATTTGACTTTCTGCTTAAAGCCTGCAAGGAAGGAATCTCCTGCGTATTCAGAGATATCAGCTTCCCCTTTCTGGCTGCCAGGGAGCCAATTTAAAAAAAAAAAAGCCAACAAAAAATCCCCCACATTTCAAAATAACTCCTGGAAAACTGGAAGGCTGCTCAGCCGCGGTGTCACCCAGACCGGGTCCATCTCCCTCTCGTCCAGCCCGGATTGAGTTACAACCCAGTGAACACCCCCACGGTGGACGGGGATGGGCTGCAGCGGGGGCTCGATTCCCCGGGATAACTTCCCAAACCCACAGCAGATCCCTTAAAACCTCACTATTGTCCTCAAAACGGGGGAGATGCCCTCCCCAGTGCCGTGCCTCAGTTTCCCCGATTGCACAGCCAGGCAGGCAGGGGCTGTCCCCATCCCATCGCTGGGACGTGGAGTGGTCCAGAGCCCAAAACGGGGCCAAACGCAGGGAAATCCGGGTCACAGCACGAGGCCAGGCCTCCCTCCTGACCCTGTTTTAAGGTTCATGCAGCAAAATAAACCCCCTTTTCTCTCTCCCAGCTTTGTGTATTCTTTTCAGGTACAGAAAAACCAGTGCTCAGAGGGATCGGAACTCCCCAAGTGCCACCATGAGCTCCTGGACCACGAAGCCCATCCCCAACCCTGCCCCACCACCCACTGCAGCCGATTTCGTGCCTGGCCCGGAGCCGGGGCTCCATCCCACCACCCCGGCAGTGGCTCCAACCCAACCTGGTGCTGCAAAACCAGCCTCAGCTCCCCTCTTTTTCCAGAGGAAACATCCCAAAGGCAGGAGGGGGAGTGGAGATGTCCCGGAGCAGCGTCTGGAGCCGGCACCAGGCAATGGCGATGCGAGTTTCCTGCCCAAGAGCAGCCTGCAGGAAAGGTCATTCCCTGCCATAGCTTCAGCGTTTATTGACCGAGCTCTGAAACAGCAAAATAATTTAATAGCTTAATATATCGGATCGATACAAGCCAGGGAAGGGAGCGGCAGCGATAAGCTGGAGCTGCTGCTGTCACTCCTGAGTGTGCTGGGGCTGGGAGATGCCGTGGGGGTCCCTGGCGTTATCCCAGCCGGGGATGGGCACCTCCTCGCAGCGAGGGGAAGGGTGGGCTGGGAAGGCGCAGGATTTCCCCCGAGCCCTGCGGACCTCTGCTCTGGGGGCTGCACACGGGGAACCCAGCAAAGCACCGCAGACGCTCCCGGCACGGTGGGAAAGGCAGCGGCAAAGCAGCGCATCCATCACGGCATCGCCACGGGCACGGCAGCGACTGCCACGGCGCACGTGTACACGGTCTCCCCCCTCCTAATTGTTTCTCTTCATCTTTTTGTGGTTGTTAATTGCTCCCTCCTCTGTTTACCGTGTTACTCCAAGTGCTGCTCTTAATTTCCCTCTCTTGCTGCAGGTGCTGGCTGTATTATTAACTTTTAATGCGCAGTGTTAGGGATCCGTGAGTTTGTTTTCCTTGTTACTGATGGATCTTTAATTGGCGAGCTGCTGCCGGGGTGGCAGGGCCATCCAGCAGGAATCCAATGCAAATACAATTGCACATTCTGCTGCTCCCTCACCGGCTGCCAGATATTTTAAATAAATAAACACGGTTGCATCAATACATCCAGGAGCGCCAGGCTCGCAGGTGCACGCCCGGCCCCGCCGCCAGCGCCCGCGGGCTCTTCTGCAGTCCAGCACCGAACCGCAGTGGTTTGAGCCCAAAACCACTCCCCTAGAAGCTGGGCAAGGGTTTTGCCGCCAGCCTTGACCCCACCGGCGAGCACCCGGCATCCCGGTGCGCATCTCTGCCGAGAGACCCCGCCGACGCCGGGCAGAGCAGCGCTGGGAACCAGCTGCTTAATAACACGTTGCATTAATGTCCCGCAATGCAGACACTAATCAGGAGGCAGCATCTCCCATCCCAGCAGCGATTTAACCCTCCGCCAGCTGCACGCAGCCGTGGCCAGCCTCGGCACGACAGCTGGCTCTGCCCCTCTGCACTCAAAGCCCGGTGCCGGGCTCCAAACTGGCCCAAATCCCAGCTGCCAGCTCCAAACGCCGGTGCCTGCGGGCCAGTGCCCACCTCCTGCACCCCATGGCCATCGGTCCAGCACATTGCGGTGCTGGAGGGGCTCAGCAGGACCCCCAGGACCTCGGTCCCATGCCAGGCGCATCCTTCCCAGCAGGGATGCCCCAGGGTTCCCAGTCTTGTGCTGGGGCTGGGAGATTGACAGCTGCCACTCAGCCAGTCTCTGCCTGCATCTCCCCAGCAGATGAATATTCATGCTCTTGCAGGACCCTTCTGCGGGTTCCCTCACGTTAACTATTCATGAAACACCAGGCAAAATGCTAATGCCGACGGGTTTGACCTGTGGCAAGCGGCTCCTCCAGCACCGGTGTCGGTGGCCCTCACCCTCCCGTGCCACCACGGGTCCAGGCAACCCTGGGAGAGGCATGAAAACATGGATGTCTCCCTTCAGGCATCATCTGTGGGGTGCCGGGGGCACCCAGAGGCTGGCAGGAGCGAGTGGATGCGCGCCGGGGTCCACCCTCGCAGTGTGATGCCGGGTGACGTGACCTTGGCTGGCCACCACAACCCTCCTGCGGATCCAGTCCTCAGCTGCCCCGAAACAGCCCATTCCCCTTCCCGAAGACCCGCAGCCTCAACGCGCCCCCGTGCAAGGGCACGTTCTGCTCAGCACTGGGGAAACTGAGGCACGGAGCGCGTCAAGGGCAGCCCAAAGCTGTGGTAAGTAGTGGGCATGCAGAGGACGGGCAGCTGCCGGGATTACTGCCGGGTCCAGCTGTTTGCTGCTGCTTGGCGCAGGCAGCCGGCCCCGACACCTCGTGCTCACCATCTCAACCACAGCTCATGGCCCCACAATGCCATTAACGAGAGTGGCTGAGCTAATCAAATACCCGTTAGCGATACAGTCATTACTGCAGGCAATAAAAGCTGCCTCAGAGCTCCCCGGCTCCTCCGCTCCTCACTGTGCCCAATGCCTGCAGCACCCAGAGTGCCCACCAGCACCCATGGGTGGGACTGGGTCCCACGGGTGCCCAGTAAAGCCCAGCACTCCCAGCAGGGCTGCCCTGTGCAGGTGGGCTCCCAGGGGCTGTGTGCTGGGTCCCCTTGGTAGGGGTTTACCGGGATGGTACCAGCTCCAGGGCTCCGTACCCCTTTGGTAGGACCCCTCCTCTCCAGAGCCAGCTCCCATGCAGCTTGGCAGAGCTGTGACCCCTCCCCAGTTCGCTGGCTCTGCCCCCTTGATCAGCACACATGCAATGAATGCAGAGGGCTCAGCCCCCAGCCAGGTGGGCTGCTGGAAGCCCCAGAGCAACAGAGCGGGGGGTCCGGGTGGGACTGGGTCTGTGGTTTCTCGCTCCCCAGAGCCTGGGGCTGCTGGTCCCACACAGGGACCCCAGCTACCTCTGGGGAAGAGGTGGAAGTTGGGGAGTATTTAAGCCCTGCCTGCAGCACCCCCTAAAGCAACCCAGGCAGGGGACAGCGTGAGCTCTGGGAACCCCGAGAACTGCCGGGGAAATGAAGCTGGGGGCTCCATGGCCAGGGACCTTCGCAGCCGGCACAAAGCAGGGGAGGCTTTTGTGTGCGCCCATTAACAGCCCGGCCACTAACGAGCCAGACACAGGAAGGGTGAGCCTGACGGGAGGCCTGGGGAGGGTCACCCTGGGGGGCCATGGGCAGTGGAGGTCCCCGCGCTGTCCCCTCTGCTCCGTCCCTTTTGCCACCCGAGCGCCACAGCCGCAACTCAGGAGCCCCAGCTGCTGCCTTGGCTCGTCGTGTCACTGCGTCCCCAATCTGTCGCCCTGCGATGGGGACAATGTCCTGCCATCTGCCTTCAGCCTGGCCCCACGCCGCAGGGACGAGGCGCAGCCTCAGCAACGTGCCAGCTCCAGAGCTGCTCGCCCCTGCACCCTCCACGGGCACCTCCTGCCTGCCCCTGACCGAGTCGGCCAGGCAACCAGTCCCCCCAGTCCCCTTCCCCAGCCCGACAGCCCGGCACTGGTGGTTTCCATCTGCACTGGAAGGTCCCGACGCGGCCAGGAGCCAGCGGAGAGCAACTGGCCTTGGTGGCAAAGCAGCATCCCTGCCTGTCCCAGGACCCCTGGAGAAGGGAGAGGAGCCTGGGGAGGATGGAGGGGTGTGATGCAGGGCAAAGGCTGGAGGAGGAGGAGAAGGAGGAGGCATCCAGGCTCTTTCCCACGCTCCCTCCTCCCCAGCGGAGCCGCGGCGAAGGCAGCGGCAGCATGTGCGTGTCCCAGCTCACCTTCCTGGGATGTTTGATCTTGGCGAAGCCTTGGACCGACGCAGCTCTCTCCTCCCACAACCCCCCTCCCGCTTTTATTAGTTTAAACACATGGATGCATGAAAAATAAACGTTGCTCGGGAAAGACAGCGGCAGAGGGCTGGGAAGCAATTAGCATCCAAAGAAGCATAATTAGTGCTCAGAATGCAAGCGGCAGAGAAGAAATAAAGTAGCATTCGGATGCAATCAGGGTCGTGCCTGAATTACAAACCGTTAACTGAATTGCTAATTAAGCACAGTGTGTGAATCACGGCTTATTACGGGCTCAGCAAAGCCTCTGCCATGAGGGGCTGGGCTGGGACGGGACAGAGGGGAGATACGGTTCACGGGGGACCCTCAGCGCTGAGGTGGGATGGGGCTTCCACCGGCTGCCAGCTCTCCCTCGGCAGCACGGAGCGATCCTCAGTGGCACAGAGCAATCCTTGGTGGCACAGAGCAGTCCTCGGTGGCATGGAGCAATCCTCAGTGGCACAGAGCGATCCTCGGTGGCAATGAGCAGTCCTCGGTGGCACGGAGCAATCCTCAGTGGCACAGAGCGATCCTCGGTGGCAAGGAGCAGTCCTCGGTGGCACAGAGCAATCCTCAGTGGCACGGAGCAATCCTTGGTAGCACGGAGCGATCCTGGGTGGCACAGAGCAATCCTTGGTAGCACAGAGCGATCCTGGGTGGCACAGAGCAATCCTTGGTGGCACGGAGCAATCCTCGGTGGCACGGAGCAATCCTTGGTAGCACGGAGGGATCCTGGGTGGCACAGAGCAATCCTTGGTGGCACAGAGCGAGCCCCAACGCTACCGTTTGCCCAGGAGGGCAGGTGCAACGTGCAGAGCACCAGGTTTTGGGGACAGGCCCCCCTTGGGATGGCAGCAGCCACCGTGCTTGTGGCTGTGCCATGGCACACAGGGCAATGGCTGCCCGCCCGGCAGTTAATTAGCTGTAATTAGCAGGATTCGCCTCATTTTAGCAGTCTGGGCAAATATTTGCCCAGGGAGTGCTGGCACGCCGCTCCCCGCAGCCCGGGCTGGCTCCTGGGGGATGAGCCAGCATGGGAAAGGGCAGGAGCCGCGTCTGGCCCCCAGTGTCCCCTGGGTCCCCACAGGCTGCCCTGGCTGTCACCTTCGCTTCCCCCCTTAGCGTGGGGGGGCAAGGTGGGCTCCTGGGTGGGGCTGCTTCCCTTGGGGGAACCCCCAGGACATCCCCACACTGGGCGGGGGCTCCCCCGTTTCCCAGCCCCGCGGCAGCTCAGCGCTGCCGGAACACACAGTGCACAGAGAGCCCAACCCACGGGCGGGGGAGGATTAATTATTCCTATTTTATCAAATTCAGACACGTCGTTATAAAGGTCTAACAAGCTCTCGCTTTGCCCAGGGGGGCGGCTACCCTTGCTGCCTTCTCTTTCAGTTTCTAACCCTTTCTCTTTTTCTCCCCAGGATTGTTTTTATCTTCACCTTCTCATTTCCTTTGTTTTCCCCAGTGTTTCAGCAATGCTCCTCCCTGGCGCGTCTCTATCAGCCCGTGTCCTTGTCGGGCGTCCTGGTATCCCCCTGCAGCAGGTGCCGAGCTGCGGGGACACACCGCAGCCCCACTCCATCCACGCTGGGCTCCCCAAAGGCCCAGATCCCTCCAGCTCTCCCTGGAAGGTGACGGCAGCCCTGGCAGCTCCTGGTCTCCAGCCTGGTGAGCTCCTCGCCGGTGCTGGGATGAAAGGCAGACGGCTTCGCTTGAAGCCTCGCAGTGGGGAAAGGTCTTCGGAGCACCACAGCGATCAAAGGCAGCTCTTCATCTATTTTAATAAGTCTCTGCCGAGGAGCTGCAGTCGGTTCGATGTGAGGAAGGGGCTTTCCGGAGGAGATCAAAGCCCCCGCCTGAGCGTCGAAGGAGCTGGGAGACTTGGAGGGAGGAGAGGAAGAGGAAGGAGGAGAGGAAGGGAGCAAAGGATGGGAATAAAAGGAGATGGAGAAGTTGGAGATGTGGCTCCAAGTGCTGGTTGGAGACTCCACTTGGAGCTTCTCCACTGCCCAGGCAGGAGCAGACCGTCAGGGGAAAGCGGCTGAGGGGCAGTGAAGGGCAGCACAAGCCCCTGGCCCTCAGCCACCACAGAGCCAAGAAATGTCCAGGCTAGCGCCCACCACCGCCACCCTGTCCCAGCCACCCCGAATCCCGGCACCGCAGAGCAGCCCAAGGGCCAGGCAGAGATGGGGGGGATGGAGGGCCGAGGGTGGGCAAGAAGGGCAGCTGGTGGGGATGCGGGCAGATGTCCCCAACTGCCCCGCTGGCAGGAGGCTGAGAGCCACAGGGATGCTCCTGGGAAGGGACAACCGAAGGGTCTCCCCGGGCGTAAGCAGAGGGAAGGTCTCTACCGCTCCTCAGGGCCACCAGCAGGTCCCCAAGACCCTGCCAGCCCCGGCACAGCCCAACCACCAAATCGCAGCTCATGAGGGACACCAAGACCATCAGCATGGCCTTGGGGGGCAGCATCCCAAGGCCAGTCCCTGGGCTGGGATCTCCCTGCCAAGCTGCAATAGCAGGAAGAAAACAGAGCCAGAACAAGAGCCAACGTGCGCAGCGCGGGCTCCCGGGGAGGAAACATGTGGCAAATGAAGATGTGCAGTGCCGGAGCGTTTATCACTCATCAGCTCCAAGATGGGCCCTTTGGAGATGAAAGCCCTTTTTCTTTTACAAAAGATTTATCAAGTTTTGTTTAAAAATCACCACAGAAGGTTCTCTGTTTGGATAAGCCTCTGGCTTTTGCTGGATTAATATCCCAAGCCGGGGACTCGCGGCTGCCTGGGAACACGATAATGAGCAACAGCAACTGGAGCGGCACGGCATGGCAAGGCACGGCACGGTACGGCACGGAGCAGGGCTCTCCCCAGCCGGGGCGGCCTGTGCCGCGATACCTGGAGGGAACCTGGCAGGGAAGCGTGTAGCCCTGGCTGCCCCTTGGCACAGGGTGGGCACGATGCTGGGTGCTGCAGCTCAGGGACCGCCGGAGCAACAGCGATTTCTCAAGCACTTGTGATTTTGGACAGTGGGTGGGTTTTATTTTTCATCCAAGGAGAGGAACCACGATGAAACCCACCCGGTGCCGCAGGGCAGACACCTGGCTCTGCAGCAGCGGAGCTTCCCAGCCAAGCGCTCGTCGCGGCGCAAGGCAATGCGTGGCTGGTGTTCCCCCAGCCCTCCCCTGCACCTCGCCCTGGCACAGTGCAGCTGAGCAGAGCCTGGCACGGCAATAATCAACCGCAGACCCGCTCCTGCGGCAGGAAACCCTGGCCAGGGGCTCATGCCGGTGCAGCACCACACAGGGATGCTGCTCCAGGTCCCCGCGTCTGGTGTGTCGATGTGGGAGAATATCCGAGAGCATCACTGGGCTTCACATTGGCCCTCCATGAACCTCCGTTCTGGTACCCAGTGATGCCCCACATCCCCGCATCTCTCCCCAAAGCCAGCTGGAACGTGCTGTCACTGCAGGGAGGAGCCGGCAGGGACCTGGTGGGGACCCAGCTCTGCCCTGTGGTCCTTGGCCTTGGTGGTGGCAGGACCCCCGGCTCCCGGGGCCGCGGCCGTGGCCCCTGCGAGCTGGCCATGGGCCTCCTCGCTGACAGCTCAATTATCAGCATGCAGCTCCTGTATGCCCGCAGATGCTGTAATCAATGTCTGCGTGTGTATTCGGGCAAAATTAATCATAATTGCTGAAAGCAAGACACATCGCACTTGTAACTTTGGTCTGTTAATTAGGATTCGGTAATTGGATACAGCACTCCCTGTAAATCCAATTACCTGGGATTAGAGCGGCGGCAGTGGGGCAGTGGTGCCCGGGCACTGGGAGCGGCACCACGGGACTGGGGTGGTCGTGCCAGGCTCCTTCCTACCCCTAAAACTTTGTCCTGGCCCTTTTCTCCCACCGTGATGAGAGAAGCTGGGAAGATTTAGAAGAGCAAACGCCCCTAAATCAAGAGCCAGTGGAAGGAGCTTCCCAGAGCCCCGAATCCCAGTTCAGCAAGAAGCGATTGCTCTGACCCAGCCTGGCGGCTCCTCCGCGCTGGAGCAGCTGAGGAGCGCTCGTGGCTCAGCACCAGCCAGCCAAACCCTGCTGCGGAGTGGCTCCTTCCGACAGCACCCAGTGTCAGTGGACAGGAGTGGCTCGGCAGCGAGCCAGAGCCCCGGCATGGGCGCAGCAGGCAGCGATGCTCTCCCAACCCCTCGGTGCCTCTGCACCCCCCAAGCCCTGAGCCCCGTCCCCAAGCCCCCACGCGGGAGCCTGGCCAGCCCCAGCAAGGCTGGCAGGGCAGCTGCTTGCCCACTCTCCCCAGATCCATAAAGATTAAATTATAAAAAAAAAGGAAAAGATTTTTTTAACTACTCCGAACAATCATCTCTTTTAATATCCGCAGATAAAAACTGTAATTGTTTCAAGTGAGAACTAGGTAATTGAGGCTCCCTTTTATGGTGTTTTGGACTATAAAGTCCCCCTGCTGAAATCTCCTGGCAGGCTGGCACAAAAGGCGAGGTTTGTGGAGGGTTATTTTTGTTATTTTATTTAAAGTTAGCTAGAAAATATGGAACAATTACCCTTTAATTCAAGGTGTCCCCAGGGCTCACTCTGCTCCCAGCTCTCGGAATACCTGAGGATCCTTTTGAAGCGCAGAGAAAGCAGATACGGAGGAAGCAGCAGCCATCCACTCCCCCAAGCTGACGCCCCGCTGCACTCCCCCAACACCCCCACGTATTTGGGGCCCTTCCAGACTTCGGCTGTGCCTGGCTCCGAGCAGGGCTGCCCCAGCCCAGGGAAGGACCCGCAGTCACTGGGCTCCACATCAGCGGGGAGCGGGAGGGCAAGGGGACGGTGCAGACTGGGCGGTCCCAGGGAGAGGGCACATCCGTACACATGTAGACACATGCTGTGCACGCCCAAACACGCATGTACACAGGCTGTGCATGCCTGTACACAACTACACATGCTGTGCACGCCCATACACACAGGTTGTGCACGCCTGTACAGGACTACACATGCTGTGCATGCCCATACATGTGTGTACACAGGCTGTGCACACCTGTACACGACTACACATGCTGTGCACACCCATACACATGTGTACACAGGCTGTGCATGCCTGTACACAACTACACATGCTGTGCACACTCACACATGCGTGTACACAGGCTGTGCACACCCATACAGGTCTCCACAGGTACCACTGCCCCTGCAGGGCAGAGCCTGGCTCCCCACGGGGCCGCAGCTGCCCGGTCCCAGCACCGGGGCCGAGCTGCAGCACTGCTGTGATGAACAAAGAGGCGCTTCCCAGGCAGTGATGGATTCGCATCACTGTGAAAGACAAACTCGCTCGCTCGCGTGCCCCGAGCCCTCCAAGGGTTCCTAAGAGCATCTTCTCCCCTGTCAGGATCTAAGTGTCAGCCCTAATCCTGACTGACAGCAGCCGTTTAACACCCGCATCAGCAGCACTCCTGCAAGGAGCCTCCATTCATCTGCCTGTTAATAAGCTCCCTCTTCCCCTCAGACCCAGCCCTGCCTCATTAAATTCCGTCAGCCCAGGACGCTGCTGGTGAATCCCATTCCCAGCAGCTCTTTGATCCTGCCCGCGCGGATGCTGCCATCCCACGCATCTGCCAAATGCCACCTCCGTGTCCCAGCCCAGCCAGGAGCCAGCCCCACGGGTGCCGCCGATGGTGACAGCCATCCAAGCCCCATGGCAGAGTGTATTTTCCTCCTCAGGAAGGACAGGACCTTCCCAGCTGCTCTCGGAGAGGGGTAATGGCTTCCCCTCTCAGCTTTCACCACCTGAGCATATCTGATGTCCTTGTCCTTGCACTTCCCCATGGATCCCCAGAGACCTGCAGGATAGAAGACCATCAAGCAGGAGGAAAAAGCTGTGCCCAGTCCTCTCCCAGTCGACCACAGAGTGCTGGGAGCAGGGCAAGGGGGTGGGCTGGTGGGGAAGACCCCAAGCTCCACCCTGGCCATCCTCATCCCCATTCCTACTACCAGAACAGGGTGGAGAAGGGGAAAAAAGGAGGAAAGAAAGGGGAAGGCAGCGAGGGAGCGTGCTGGAGGTGCTGGGAGCATCCCCAGTGTCACCTGCCAGCCAAAGCCACTTTGCTGGGGCCTCCCTGGGGATGCACGAGACTCTTCCTCATGGTGCCGGGCTGCAAACCCCATGTCGGCACTCGGACACTCGCGCACGGACGCAGCACACACACAGCATCATAGGCATGCGGCCACCCCAGGTTCCGCTGTGCCCACCTCTCCTTGAGCAGGAAGGGGGTGGGCCGGACCCCCACGGGGAGCATGGGGGGACGCTCAAGCCCTTGTTCTTCTGCAGCCACAGCTCTGAAACGCTTCATCCTCTAAAGCTGAATTACTCGCCCTGTGAATTCACAAATCCCCTGTGCAGCGCTTCCATCGGCGGGCTCTGGGAACGCAAAACCCAGCCCATCGCGGGGTGCTCAGCCAGCGTCCCACATCCCGCCCAGCACCGAAACCCCGTGGGGTGCTGGCTCTGCACCCTAGGTAGGTGCAGGCCTGCATGGCGGGCACCACAGTGCCAAGCCTGCTGCTGCCCTCAAGCTGCTGCCAGGGAAATCCTCCTCCCAGGATAGAGCTGCCCAAGAGCCCACGGCCTCAGCCTGCCCATCGTGGCCCTGCTCCAGTGCGGGCCCTGGGCTGGCTCTGCACCCCAGGGCAGGGATGCTCTGTAGGAGCCCAAGAAGTGCTCCAGGAACCCCAGGACCCTGCAAACATCAGCCATGGGGATGAGCAGGAGGGTCAGTGCTGCTCCCAGAACACGCATGATGTGGAGCACAGCGAACAGCCTGGGCTGGGGGCATCACGAGCAAAGCCATAAAACACCTTGGGGACAGGAAACCTCCCTCCGCTGAGACGGGGATGAGCAGCCTCAGACAGACATGATCAGTGAGGGGCTCAGGGCCGGGGGTCCCAGCCACATCTGAACCGTGGAGGGGCAGAGCTCAGCACCCACAGCCGAGGCAGGGCTGGACTGTGCAGCCCCTCCGCTCCCAACCCCATGCTGTGACCTGCTGTGCCGCGTCGCTGATCCCCCGCAAGCCTTCACAGTGCGGGCGGCTCTATTAACATAATTAATTATACCAGGGGCTTGTGGATGATCTAATTACTAACGTGCCTAGTTTTGATTTTCCTTTTAATTAATTTATAGTATTTACAGGCAGCAGCAGCTGCCCGGGCAGAAGTCAGGGGAAACGTCTCCTTGCTGCTTGGCAAAGGGCAGATCCCAAAGGAAAAGGGTGGCCGAGGCCAAGACCTTGGGGATGGCGCCCTGCAGCCCAGGGCATGGTGGGGAGACAAGGCAGGGTCCCACGAGGCCGTGGGAAGTGGGACAACCCCAGCTGCTTCGGGGGTCAGTTAAATCCGGTGACTCGTCCAGCAGCCACCCAAGGACAGCAGCTCCCACCACAAAGTGCCACCATCCTCACAGGGACGTGCCCTGCCGTGGGGACCACCCCAAAGGCTGTGCCCCTGCTGCGGGGACCCCAAAGGGAGGTGTCAGTGCCGTGGGGACCCCAAAGGGAGCCCAGCTGCCAGACCTCACTAGAGGGCAGCAAAATGCTGCCATTCCCAGGGCTGGTGTCATGGGGCCACCAGTCCCATGTGCTGGTAGCCACATCCTCCTTGAGGGGCCCCAGCACTTGCCCCCCAGGACTTGGAGTCAACTCTCCCCATCACTTCTGGCCTCCGCTGAATGAGGAACTGCAAACTCCTGGCTCTGCCTCCCTGCTGGCTGTGGGGGATGCTTGGGAGCGGCCACCCCACAGGCAGCCGAGTGTTGGGTGATGATAAAAGTGACAGTGTCCCGGGCAGTGTGAGGACAGCGAGCAGATGCTGCTGGGGAAATGGGCCAAAGGGGGGCTCAGGACCATGAGGACCAAAGCCCAGCTCTGCCGGAGACTGACCAAACCCTCCCCATGGCTGCAAGTTTCTCTCCAAATCCCTAATGTCATGCTCAAAAAGCAGGACCCGTGGCCGAACAAGAAGGCACTGGGTGCTGCCCGCGCCCTGCTCCTTTGGCTCCCTGGAAAACCTCACCGTGCTGCAAAGCCCTCTGCCAGCTTCACCAGCAACACCACACACACCCACAGGACCGAGCCCCAGTCCACACCGCTGGTGGGCTCCGGGTGCCAGGACCCCGGTTGCTCAGAGCAGCCCAGCCACAGGGTCACCACTGCAGTCCCCGAAGAGGCAAGAGGCGAAGGGGACCACGACCAACAGGCCAAGGACAGCAGCTGAGCAGCACTGAACACCCGGCCAGAGCATTTCCCGCGCCAGCAGCCCGCCTGCTGTGTTTACTACGAGAGGACAGGGAGCCCCGTGCCATCTGGATCCTGTACAAGGAAATGAGATAAATTCAGAGGCGCAGAATTTCCCCAACGCGTCGGAAGGCAGCTGGGCACCGCAGGAAGGAGGTGAAGCCCTGCCGCTGCTGGAGCGGGATCCACCACTTGCCTTCCCGCTCCCCAGCTCTAAATTCAACAGCTACAGCAGAAAACCTCCAAGAGAATTCCAGGAAACACCTTGTCCAGACACAAATTCGTCTCCTCTGACGGAGCAATAAAAGGCTGCCAGATGCATCGTGCTCCGGGAAGTGAGGGAAGTCTCTTTGGAGGGTGGGACAGGGCTTGCTGGGGGGTGCTGGTGCAGACAGCACCCAGTTATGTGGGAAGATGAGGACAGGGGCACGTGGGTGTGCGTGTCCCAGCACGCTGGCTGCACACATGCAGGCAGGTGATGCAGCTTCGCTGCTCCTGTGAGAGCTGGAGGTGGCTGAGGTCTGGGATGACACCAGGGAGACATTAGGCCAGCACCGACAGTGAAAGCTGTGTGTGTTCAGGGCTTGAACACGGGTTAGAAACAGGGAACGCAGTCCTAGGCAGCCTGGGCATCCTGCCCTGGGATCTCCCAGCGCTGGCACAGCTTTTGGGTGGCCATCCAGAGCACCCAGCACCTCGTGATACGGAGAGCTCAGGGGGAAGGAGAGCGAAGGCAGCAATGGGGAAACTCCGTGCAGAGCCAGGGAGAAGAAGGGGATTGCCCACAGTTGATTCATTAGGGCAGCGAGTGCGTGAGCCCCACCACATGTGTCCTGCCCCACATGCTCCCGCTGCCCCTCAGCTCCACTCCCCAGCTCTCCCAGCAGCAGGGATGCCCCAAAACAGGGCAGGGATGCCCCAGGACATCCACAGTTCTCAGCATTTGACAGTCTAGAGCAGCAGTCCTGGAGTTTTCTTCCAAAACCAGCTATTTCAGAGACATCACAATCATGCAAGAGCTGTCACGTGCCGTCAGTCATTCCCAGCGCATGGGTGAAGGCACAGCCCCGCAAACCCCACAAGGATTCACCCCCAGGGTTTCCATCACAGCAGCTACCAGGTAGAGCCCCGGGGGCTCAGGCTGACCTTTCCCAGAGCCCTTGAGAGCCTGGCAGGTATTTCTGAGAACCACCAGCACTGCAGCAGTGCCTGGCAAGATCTGGGGTTTATTTCCACCCACACCGAGGTTTTAACACAAACCAGCCCCAAAGGTGGGGGAACCGCCAGGAAGGTCCTTTGTGACAGAGTTAAAACCTTCAGGGCTGTTTTGCATCGCACAGGTCAGCAAATCCACCTCCATCCGGTGTCTCTGCACTAAAACCACCAGCGAAAAAACCTCTGTTAAAAGCCCAAAAAACTTCACCCTGTGCCCAGGCCAGGTGTAATTAAAATTTAAACCCCTTCCTCTCCACAGTCTGTTGTTTCCAAAGAGGGACAGAAGGTGCCTGCGCAGCAAGGCCGCAGACTCCACCTGGTTCATTTTCCTGCTCTCCTGGGGAAACAGTCAATAGTTATTTTTTTAGCTGCCGCAAAAAGCCGAGTGACCAGGAAGCATCCTGCTCCCCACCTCGCCCCGCCATCAGTACCTGGCCTCCCACCCGCCAGGGGCTCCAAGCCCTCCACATCATTCCTGATGGCTGGGGCTCGAGTAAAGCCTCTTGCAAGCAACCACCCAACCCCAGGGCTGAGCTTTTGGCCCCCATGAGCCCAGCAAAGGGCTCAGGGCCCCAAGAGCCTGCCTGGATCACCAGGGGGAGGTCAGAAACACATCAACCCTCTTCACTCTCTTGCCATTTGCTCCCTGTAAAGGGCACTTGCCCTGACGAGCGGGGACACCCCGTCCACATCCTATTAATCAGGCATACGGCTTCTCCTGTGGTATTGCAAGAGCCCATCGCTCCAGGCAGAGAATACTGTTCTCCGACACGCATTGTGTAAGTCACTCCAAATGAGGAGACGTAGCTCCTTCTGCGTGCAAACGTGTCACTGCAGCTCAGCTGAGGCTTGAGGCTGACCACAGCTAAAAATAAGGCACCGCCGCCGCGGAGGAGCAGCACATCTTCAGGCATTGTGGGCTGTGGCAGGAATCAGGGGCTGCTCGGAAAGACCAGCACCAAAGCACAAGCCCTTTCCAATAACTTGGGGGGCATTGCCCTTCCTTTTCCCAGCCAGTCCTAAAAGCCCCAGGCGGAATCACAACAGTAAGTTGATTTTCCAGCCAGGGCTTGGGAGCAGGGGCAGGAGCAGTCCCTGATGGGCATCATTGCTGTGCCAAGTTGGTTTTGCCAACAGATGCTGCAAACTCCAGTCAGCAGCTCCCCGGGCTCTGCAGCCACTGAAGACCTCGGCCATGCGTTAACCACTGGTCACGGCCCTGGGAGTTATGGGGAGAACCAGCCACCTCCTCCACTCCTGTCGCTGCTCCAAGGAGCAACTCAGCACAGAGAAGAGGAGCCTTTGAAGGAACTCCTGAGCCTCGGCTGGCCCCGCGCTCTCCAAATAATCCCATGCAGCCTCAGGAAGAATAAAACCTTTTGACTGTGTCTGTGGGGTGAAGCCTGCTCAGAAAACCTTTTTAAATGTTTTTAAAGCCAAAGCAGCAAAACTACACAAGATTATAATTATTATTTATTTGATAACCTTCAGCTTTACTCAAGGCCTCTGTATGCAACACGACACCAAGACTGTTATTGCTATTCATCTCTATTATTTACTTGTAACATTTATAAAGTGGCCTTCCTGCGGGCTGGGGCACATGGTTTGCATTTCTCAGACCAGAAACAAACACTGGAAAGTGAAATGCTCTTAACCCAAGCTGCCAGGGGACTTTTTCCAACCCCTCTACACAAGACACAGAAGAGAAAAGCCACACATGTGGGAAAACCCCTCCTCTAGCTCCTTGAGCTGCACCCTGTGTCCCCCACACCTTGGGAGCAGAGGCTGGCTTCGGTCTGTATCCCCCACTGCGATGGAGCGGAAACCTCATTAATGGGGAATATCTGAGCAGCTCCAACCCACCACACCACACTCCCAGACCTACCACGCCAGCTCCCCCAGCTCACTGACTAGTGCCGACATTCCTAGCCCTTCGCTCACTGGAGAGGCGACACACTGGACGTGTCCATCTTGCTCTGGAAAGGATGTTCAGCAGTGATGAGACCAGCCACGAGGACACCCAAGTGCCATGCGTGGTTTGGCTTTTCTGGTCCTGCCTGACTGGGATCCCCAGCTTTTGGCACCCAGGGAGGAGGACATGGCACAGAGTTGCAGGAGTTTTGCCTCATCCTCCAAGAAGAGGCGGCTGGAGGCTCCAGGGAGTTTAAGGTACAATAACTTCGAGCTCCTGAGCCAATTCCCCACAGAAACCATGACGAGTAGGTTTGCTGTGTTTCAGAACAGTTTGTTCCAAAGTGGCTCTCTCCAACAGCACGGCAACGCATCCAAAACAAGAGTCTCACTGCCTGCATGCTCAAGGAAAGAGGATTCAGATGTGAGACTCTGCTTCCTAATTGCACCCAGCTCATGGGAAACATCAGCACGTTCCCCACGATTCTCACCCGCAAGCCACGTTACCTTCTCTGCACCATCCCCAGCAGAGCTTGTGCCCTTAATCCAAATCCCTTCTTCAGAGAGCCCATGACGATGGACAGCAAAGCTTCCTCAGAAGATGCCCTCTGCCCTGCTCCTCCTTACCACATACCAAGAGACCAGCCCCAACCTCCTCAGTCCCTCTTTCCAAGATCCAGAGGGACGCAGGAGCACGGAGCACTCTCTGAGCCGGGGCCCTGGTGCTCTTCAGGCATGCTGGAGTCTCAGCATCCAATTACAAATTCTTCTTTGCCTTCCTCCAAACCTCTCTCCTGTTCATATCGATGTGGACAACAGAAGAAAATCATTTTCTGCCTGAAATCAATTTTGAAACACGAGGCGCAGACAACCATCTCACCATGTAAAGGACACCAGTGCTTTCTCGTTAGCGGCACAAAGGGACCTCGCTGCTGCAGGAGGCGGCTGTTTAACATGTGCACTCACTGAGAACAGGACTGAGACCATCACTGGCTGACCACGCTGTTTGGCAGTGGTCATTCCGGTGCCTAACAAATGGACCAACCCACGATTAACCCAAGTCCACCTCTAAAATCAGCCCAGCCCTCCTAGGGTGAGGACAGCTCAGGGAAAAGGCACGGGGAAACAAAATAATAATCACTCTGCTAAATTATAAGGTTGTTAAAGTCAAATTGCACACAAAAGGAAACCTCACATTGTGTGACAGCATTTAGAGGCAGCTGCAGCCTGTGGCAAACACGAGGCAGACTTTTATCTGCCATGGATACGCAGCCTTTCCCAACTTTCCACCATCCACCAGCATCGCCCCTGTGACAGCGAAGCCATGCCACCACACCACCGGGCACATCCCACCGCCAGGTTCAAAAGACCTGCAGGGGTACGTCCCATGTCTCAGGGCATCACATATCCTAATTACACTTAAACCAGCAAAACACAGAGGGTTGATGCTCTGGGTTAGGAACACAGGCTTTGTGTGACAACCCACAGTAGGGCTGCCACGAAGCGGTGACGCTCGCTGCCTCCATCCTCCCACTCCACAGGCTGGAACATTCCCCCCGATATTGCTTTATCTGCCTGAGTAGTAGCGCTACTTTATCTTTGGAGGATTAAGGTCTAAGCTATTTATAGCGAGCTGAGGCACCGCGCTTCAGGACAGCACTGCTGCTCCTCTGCTACCTGGGGAATTAGGGAGCTGTGATTAGAGATAAAACAAAGGTCACCTACCTACCGGTCAGGGTGCGAGAGACTGACTGCGGGAGCACTGCCAGCAGATTTGGCTCACCCCGGGCACTGTCACCGTGTCACACCCACGGGGAGTGTTTCCCCACAGCCAGGCAGCTCCAATACATGAAACTGCTCCCCCTGCATCCCTGGCTACACCAGCCAGCACCCAAGGTGACACTGGTGAAGCTCTGGGTGACAGCAGCTCCTTTTCCCCTTGCTCACAGGGATCCCTGCCAGGCCAGGGGAGCCCTTCCAATGAGGCAGGGCCAGATTCCAAACCAGCATTTTATACCCCTTTTCCCCACAGAAGGCAGGAGGGGCTGCACCGAAACCACTCGGCTCACAGCACCTTTATTTAGTCGGCAATAAACAGAGAGGCAGAGCTCACTCTCAGAGCCCAGGGGAGATATCAACCAGCAGAAAAACCCCTTTTTGCCTCCTACGCTGCTGTGGAGCTGCCAGATCAAGAAAAGCCCTCGGCTCAAGCTGCCAGCCCATTCAACGTGTGATGGGGCTTGGAGAGTCCAGCATTCCCGATGCACTCACCAGGCACCGCACCGGCACAGCAGTAACAACCCAGCAGCACGAAGCTGCTGAGGGCACTGGTGGGTGGCACTGACAGAGCTAACGAGGCCCTGCTAATTCAGAGGGACGGGAGCGGCAGGCAGAGGTCAGGGCTGCCCACAGACTCCTCCGGTGATTTGCCGAAGCCATCACAGCCTCCAAGCACAAGGTCTTTGTCTGAGAGTCGCCCTGCTGGGAGATCACTGGAGGGGAGACCCGCAGGCTTTGCTCTGTGCATCTCTGCTCACAAACCTCAGTTGTGACCTGAAACAACAGCTGCTGCTCAGGGACGTTCTCAGCAGCTCCAGAGAGGGCTGGGAATAACTATGGGGCCACCAGAACCACCTTCCTCCCGTCTACACCAGGCTAATCCACAACAGGAGAGAAACCGAGAGGCTGAGGAGCAGAAAGCTGAACTGCAGCACTCTCCCAAGGTCCATCCCAGCACAGAGAAACTCGTAACCCAGTTGCCCTCTTCTTCGCTGTGCATGGTTATCCAGAGAACTGGGGATCCCGACTGCTTGCCAAAAAAAGAGAAGGGCAGTTCTCGCCTCTCAGAGCTACTCCCTTGCATGGCTGCGTGCCCAAATGCTGCTGCCTGGTGAAAGAAACAGTTTATGCTCCAAAAGTTAATATTTCAACCAGAAGGACCACAGACTGGACTGCACCAGCAGCCAGCTTCCCAGACACCGGAGAGTCTTACCAAGGTATCCAAACCTGGTCCATCTCTGAGCTAGCGGTGCCCACCTTCACCATCACATTCCCCCTGCAAGCAACCCCCTGCTCCAAGCTCAACTGTGAAATACAGGTCGCAGCCACACCACACTTGTCACCGGGGATACCTGAGGTGCCCCCAAGTGCCACATGCCCCGGAGCAGAGCCACGAGCTCTCAGTCCCCAGAGCAGTATCACTTCCACCATCGCAGGCTGCTGATGGTGCTGTCCCCAGGAAGGGGAACCCCACAGGAATTTCGACCTCGGCAGGCTCGGAGCTGCTTTCCACAGCTGACTGCAAAGAGCAGGATGACCTACCATAGTGAGCATCAACAAGACAGCCAGGCTACCCAGAGCCTTGTCCTGCATCCAGAGGACATCCCTGACCTGGGGGCTGTGCCACCTGCCCTGCCACGGGGGCTGCAGAGGGGTTTCAATCTCTTTTACAGTGGGGTGGATCTGTACAGCCACCGCTAGCCACAGTTTGGCACCCAAATCCCTGTTAAAGCAAGATGCTTCTTTTGAAGGTCAGCGCCCTGGAAAGTTCCCCTTTGAAGGTGACTCTCAAGCTGTTGAGATCCAACATCTGCAGGATTTTCCCTTATAATAATAATAATCCTGCTGAGATTTACCTAATCTCTGAGTGACTCACTTGCCTCCCTGTATCCCCTGCCCTAATTACCATAAGACTCCTCAGCCTCTCACTCGTGCTATCTCCCTGCTCGCCCACATTCTGCATCAGACCATTCCAGCCCTTTTCATTGCTCCCCCAGGTCTGGAAACACTCTCCTGCTCCCATTAACACCTCCCCAATACCTGACCGGGTTACAGCCAGGGACAGCTATCCCCTTGCCAGGCCAGCTCCTGCAGAGCTGGGATTTCCCAGACATCTGTGCCGTGGGGGTCCCCGGCTGCTGGACCACAGGGGCAGCCCCTCTGCCCCACTGCTTACATGGGGCATTGCCCTCTGCGGGATCAAGATCCTCCTCCATCTCATGCAGGAGCCAGCAGCTGGAAAGCTGCTGATCTACATGGGACCTTGGACAGATGTGGATGAATCACCGTGAGGCAAAGGGCTCATTTATACACCCTCCAAGTCCTTCCTCCGTTATTTCATGTTCCCCGTTGGGAACCAACGGCTGTGTCATCTGCTGCAGATCACATCGCTGCAAGGGACAAAGTAGCCAAAATGCTTCAAAATCAGCAAATCCCTCCCAGGGTAACTCATCCAGCACCTCCCAGCTCTGCCTCTCGGGTGACTTCCGAATTCTCCTGCTAGGGGCAACCCGCTCTGCCTCAGGCACCTTCTGCTACAACGGAAATTGCCAGCGATTAAGCTGTCTTCAAGGCAGGAGATGAATGCTGAGCAGGGACCACGCTTCAACCTGCCATTCCCCCATAACCGAACCCTGCACAGAGCAATAGGCATTAACAACACTTGTTCACTCGACATGAACCAAATGTGGCCAAACTCCCAGAAGAAGCTGCTGAAGCCAAGAAATTAGCAACACTCCAAGATGAAGCATATGTTTATATGCATAACAGTGAATCATCTTGCAATAGTTAACTGCACACAGGAAAACAAAGGGAAAAATAGCCTCATCCTTCCTGCTTCAGACAGATCTTGATCAAGGACCGGGCTGAATCATTAACAGTGGTGTCTGTCTGGTGGAGGGTCAATCCTTCTGGAGTTCTTGGTGTGAACAACTGGAGACCAGACACACGATGGACAAATTCTTCCCATCCTACCACAGGCATCTGTTAAAGGCAGTAACACATAACACCACGGGGTAAAAACTAGGGACCACAGAGATCTACATTTTCAACCACCACCTCCTCATCAAGGGCACCTCTTCCTCCCCGAGCGTGGGAAAAGGCAGGTCTCAAGTCTCACACTGGGGCTGGCTAGAACGAAGTCTTGTTTATCTAAGGCACTGCCAGGCAGCCTCTTCCCCATGTCCTCGCTTCAACGGTGCCTTTCCAACCTTTTTTCTTTCACTGGCAAAAACAGGTCACCATCTGCTCTCCCTCCTGACTCTGGCTCCATGACAGCGCCTGCCTCTGCCCGAGATAAAACGACAACTCTGCAAAGCGCTTTCCCAACGCGTGCTGGGGAGTACAAAGATTCCCTCTCCAAAGCAGATGACCAACAAGGACACCAGGCACAGGGATGATGGCTGTCACACAGAGGCCTCCAGGCTATGAAATAATGACCAGGAATGTCTGCAGCACTCATCAACGTGTCCCCAGGAGACAGGAGATCTACAGTTTCCACCTTCAAGGAAGGAATTCAACCTGCTCCACTTCCAGCTTTTATTTTCCATCCTAAAGTGCATAGTGACCTGCTCCTGGGTGGCTGCACAGCGGACAGACACAAAGCACTTGAGCAGGTGGGTGACAGGCACAGACCTCCAGCCCCTCAGGCTCTGCGATCACCAGCGTCTGGAGGAGAAATCAGGAGGATTTAACATGCAGGAAGGTTGTAAAATAGGCCAGAGAAAAGCTGCCTTCCCTCCCAGGATGCCTCCAGGGCATGGCTTGGTCCTGCTGCCCTCCCTGCCAAACTCTCGCCATCCCTGGGCAGGGCAGGCGGGTCCAAGCTGGCACCCTTCCACCTCCTGCTGCCTTGCCTGAGAAGAAGGCTGTTCCCAACCCCTTCCCTGCTTTACAAGGCAAGTCTCTCTCTCACCTCGTGACTATTCCACTGTGTCATGGTCCCCATCAGTGATGCTGCTCTGCCAGCCAGGGGTGACAGAAATGAGTGCCAGGGTCTTGTTCACAGGAGGGACTTGAATCCACATCCCAGACAAGTGCCCGATGCTCTTGGCTACCTGGAGCCAGGTGACTGCTCTTGTTCACAGTGATAAGAATTTGAAGTGATGGGTTTGACCTCAGAGCAGCACTGCCTGGGGTAGAAAAACCAACCAAAACACCCCAGACGTCAGCAATGCACATGGATTCCATGTGTGACTGTGAACCAAAGGACCCTCTTCTCCCCTGGACAGAAAGGGAGCAGAGATGGGAACGTCACCGCTCTGTTCACCAGTTTCTCACAGGCCCTGCTCAGATCCGCCCAGTCTTTTAGCCATGGGATCCAGTGACCTGCAGACCTGGTAACTGCCACACAGATGCAGCAGGCAGCCAAGCTGAGCAGAGCACAACGGTGTCTCCCTCTTCTGTCACCCACAGTGACAGCCACCACGAAAAAGCTGCTCTGCCATTGCCAGGCTGCTGAAAATTTATCTCACCAAACCTTGTCCAGCTGCACTTTGCTGCTTTAAGCCTAAATCAATATTTCGCAGATCCCCACCGCCTTCCCTGGGCTAACCTGAACCTGGAGCAGGCCATGGCAGGAGCAAACCCGTACACATGCCTCCCTGCTGCGACACTCGTTCTTCATCCTGACGAAGCCATTTAATGCTGCTGCCCTCCTCGTGGTGACACTTTGCATCCATCCCTGCATCCCAGCCTGTCACACCGGTTGCCATGGCAATGGACTGCTTGGAGGAAGGAGGGTTTATTATCAGTTTCTCTATTGAATAAAACCTCGGATGAAATTTTGTTTTCTCCCTGCTGATGCAAAATGTCACGGATTTGCTCCTGACCCTGCTGAGCTCCTCCATATTTACAGGTTATCCACATTCAAAGCATACTCCTACCGCTGCTGAGGGAGTCGAACATGCACACCCTGGCAGGGCAGCACCTGAATCCCCATTAACAACTCACCCAAGTCCTGGGGTAAGCCTCAGAGAGCAGCACCCTGGAACAAAGCTCATATGGACACTTTCCAAGTGCTCAAGACTCATCCCAACTGTTGGTAATTAAACAGCAATCAGCTGTCTGCAAGTACAAAAACTTTCCTGCAGACCAGGGGGCCCCCGCAATGAATCCTGTGAGGTGCGGAGCGCTTTCTGCTGAGCTCTTCCACATGCTCCACAACGGGACAGGGAGGCCGCAGAGCTACATGACATCCAGCACCACATGAATGAGGCCCTCAGGCTGACTATCAGAAATGCAGAGCGGCAGGTTTATGAGTCAGTTCTAGGAATGTGAGAAAACTGGGTAGGAAACGGCTAAACAAATTGCAGATTTTCTTTTTTTCAAGCGCTCTGTGTTGCGGTGCCAAGGACCCTTCCTACGCAGGCCAGTTCTCCTCATTCCCCTCACATCAAAAGCTCTTCAGAATTTGTTCCCATCACGCTTTCAGGCTGACGCACTCTCCAGCGTGTTCTCTGAAGTACAACGATGTGACTCAAGAAAGGCTCCAGCGTTTTTAACAGGTTTTTAAAAGTCAGTTGGGAAGCAGGAACATGGAGAAACCAGAGAGCTGCAGCACAGCACAGTAACCCGGGTGAGCTGGGCTCCTCTCTCCCACAACAGGAGATTCCCAGAAACAGGCATTAGCCTGAAAATCCCATTTCACTGCAGCCCAGCCTCGGCAAAGAGCCCATCCTGGAAAAGCAGGGAGAGAGTCATAAAATCCTCAGGTTTCATCTCCACCAAGTTTTGCAAGTTATTTGCAAAGCAGCTCGCTGCAGCACATGGGAAAGCATCCCGGCCTCCCTCGGATGGGCTTTGGGCAGCACAGCCCACACTTTTGGAAGGGCTGTTGTTTCTGTCCCGGGTCTGTGTCGAGCCCAGGGTGCACGTACTGGGGTTAGAGGGGGCTCATGGCCTGGCTGCAGCAGTGCCACAGTGACCACCGGCACGCACGTGCCTTTCCCCGTGCTGGCAGCAAGGCAACAGGGAGCAGAGCAGGGAAGAAGCAGCAGCGTGTTAAGCCGTGGCATGTCACCCGCTACCCATCCCTGCTCCGCCAGCCCGGGCACGTGTGGCTCCATCTGGCACGGAGCAGGAGAGTCGCTCCGCCGGGACACGGCCAGACACGCTGCGCCGCAGCACGCACGTGAGCCAGCTCCTGCCAGCCATCGCTCATGATCCCCTGGGATGACTCAGTCCCTGTCTCTCCCAGCACCATCAGGATAAATCCCAGGGGCCTGCACCCCAGGAAGCTGCTCTTCACTCCTCGGCGAGGCGAAAGCAGGTGCTTTACCAGATGGCAACAACCCAGCTGAACATTAAAGATGAATCCAGCATCAAAACCAAAGGAGTCTGCACCCACAAGCCTCTCTGAAGGGAAGTTATTTAAGGACATGCTCTTTTCAGCCAGGAGCCCACCCACTCCAGGGTCTGCCACCCCTACATCTGCCTCACTTCTCTTAGTTAGCAAAGACATCCCACTAAGGGACATCAAGAGACCTCGGTGGTCTGGACCTGTCATGCTCAGCCAGGTGACAAATGTGTCCCGTGCCCTTTGGGACTGCACTGGGTCTGCACAAGGCAGACAGCAGATGGGCAAGTCAGGCTGTAGCTGAACCGGGAATAGCATCTACATCGCTGGTAATCACAAAATATAGCTGCAGAATTCAGACAGGCTGGGCCAGCACCCGGCGTACAGGGATTCTATTTCTAATTACACACTAAGTCTAAGGGTGATAAAGGCAGCCAAGTTCAAACACCTTTTGATATGTGACACGTCTCCCGTGGCTCGTAAGGGGAGGTTTACAAAGATCAAGCCATGGCGGAGGCAGCAGCCTGGTGAAACGAGAAGGCGGCCTCTGAAACCTCTCCTCCAGCAGCAACGACATTTGGCTCTGAGGCCACCCTGGGATGATCTCGCTGCACAGGAACAAGCTGATGCCATTTTAACAGCAAAAGTTGGTGTTTTGCAAGCTTCTGTGAGGGACAGTCTGCAGGTGAGGGTCCCAGTGCCTCCACTGCTAGGAATTACCATCGCTTCACCTCACCCCAGTGCTCCCACACGAGGTTACTGGGAGAGCCCTGTCCCTCACAGCCCAACAGCGGCTGAGCATCACACTCCGGCAGGCTCTGGGTCTCCACGTGGAACGGGTTCATGGCCTCAGTACTGCACTGCGAGCACCAGGACAGGGAGCTGCCCGGTTGCCCAGTCCCATTGCTGCAGAGAGCCAGGAGCCAGAGCTCCTGGTGAATATAACTGGTGTGGAGCCCACGGGCTACACGTACTCGAGATGCTGCGGTGCAGATTTAGAAGGCCACTGTCATCAATAAGTGTCTGCCCTTGAAACACCCTTGTTAAGGGAACAAGAATCATCTCCTGCCTGAACTCTGCCAAGGCATCCATCTAAAATCCCTCCTCTGTCTCGCACCAAATGTAAAACACACATTAAATCAACACCCCTGGTGTTTTACAGCCCTTTTCTCACTAGAGAGGCAGCGCTGGACTCCAGGCGAGCAGGAGACATTCCCCCAGCCTTCAGCTCCCAGAGCCATTTCCTCGTCCATTTTCTGCCTCAGCTACACAACAAACATGAGGAGACTCGAGTTTATACCGCAAGTTTTATGAAGCATGGAGATATGACACAATGACGGGGACACGGTGATGGGATGGGGCTCAGAGGCAGCGTTGCAGAGCTCCGCGCAGGCATGCGCCCTGCCAGTCTCCAGCTGGGAAAAAAAAAAAAAAAATCGCTTTATGAGGCAGGAAATATATTTCTTCCACTTCTCCTGGGAGGTCCTGCAAAGGTACAGATTTAACGCTGCTCTGTCTCTACCCCGTATTGATCAGATATTGGTGTTCTGGAACAGCAGACAGCTCTCATCAATTAGGAAGATGCTCCCTGGTGCATTAAGCCCTGCAGACAGCAGTCAAAGCCCTCAAAGGCTGCCTCAAAGAGCAATTGCTTTCTGTATTATTGCATTTTCAATATGAGACTGATCTCTAAGAGGTTACATTCATTCCCATCATCAAAAATTGCTAACTGGACGAAGAACAGCCCCAGCAGTCAGCAAGGGTACCAGGGGATATCTGCAAATAACCCCAGGAAAAGGGAGCAGAGCAGCAGTGGGACTGCTGGTCCACGCTACCCAGGAGGGAAGCGGCCCGTCTCTGGGGAGCTGCCAGACTTCAAGTTACAAAGCTCATGATAAACACAGACAGATAACAACTCCTGAAGATGGAGAGAAGAAAGCTCTCACTTCCTGTGCTGCATGACCAGAGAGAAATGTCCCGAGACACAGGCCAGGAACCCCAGACTTTGGGAAGCTCCAAAGGCAGCAATTCATGTCCCTTCAAAAACAAGTGAAAGGGCAGCTGCGGATCCCACATCGAAGCTCCAGCTCCCGCGCTTTGCAGGAAACCAGAAAACTAAAATGGGGTGACAGGAGAGAGCACAGACAGCCGGAGCCGCTGGAGAAGAGGCTGAGCTACTCCTCCCTCTGTCTCGCAGCTCGCTGTTACCACCTTGCTGCCAGCACAGACCACAGCTCCGCTCACTGCAAAGGTCGTGTGAATGCTCTTCACCCAACAAAAGGAGCCAGGCGAGCACCATTCCTGCCCACAGCTCACACACCTCCTGCCCAGCTTCTCCGGTGGTGCTCAGCAGCTGGAAGAGACCTGGGCAGTCATCATCTCCATCAGTCAGGGACATCGAAATCCCCTGCAGCACCACGTGGTGCCTGTCCAAATCCTCTCTCTGCTCTGAATCACTCCCACTTGGCTCCAGTTTGGAAACTGGACACAAGCTGAGGCCATTAAGGAGATCAAGGTAAGAGCAGCAAAGGGCAGAACACCTCACGGCCCACTGTGGCATCCAGCCAGCACTTTGTGCCCTGCACCCCAACGCCGCTGCTTCAGAGCAAAGAAAAAGCTGCTCATTCACATGGGCTGCTCCACACATCGCTTCCAAAGAACATGTTCTCAGAGCTCAAAGAGCCGAGCTAGAAGGGGCAGCAGGCGGCAGGGCAGGGTGCTCAAAGCAGGCAGGGTTGAAACCTACTGGATTGCCTTCAGATGCCTTGCTCTACCGAGGCAAGCAGCACGCACCCAGATCGCAGAGTGAAACAGGTCTGCTCATTGCTGCCTAGCTGAGAAGCATCCCTTCCACAGTACAGTGAGTGCTTCCTGTAATCGATTCACTGCTGAGGCCAGGAGACAACAGAACATGTTTTTTCCCCTAAACAAGGAGCTGATTTCAATTGATCTGAAGGTAGAATCAGCCTCCTGTTATCTCAGAGAGCCCGGGCCTCAGGCAGTGCCAGGTACCCCTCAGAGCACCTCCTGCTCGGGGCCAGCCTCTCTCCAGCCCTGCGTTTCTGGACTAAGGAGGAGTTGGCAGCAGCACGGCTGCCAGAGGGAAAGCTGGCCCAGAAACTTGCTGAGTGAGCAGAGCCCTGTCTGGGTGCAAGGGAAAGCGCAAGCCGGGCTGCGGGAAGCCCACGCTGAAGCCCAGATCCATTTGTATTCTGCAGGATCCTCGCCTCTGCCTGGGAGCACAACAGACGACGGGGTCCCCCTCGGCAGCCAAGGCTGGGATGAACGCTCAGCACTTGCTCTGCTCAGCAGAAAAGCCCTTTCTGTTTGAGCTCCTGCTGAGGACAGGTTTAGCCACAGCGCTGGTTTATCAAGGCTGCAGCAAGCAGGATCTTACTGGGATTCCTCACCAGGGAGGTGCAGGAGCATCACTTCATGAGCCTCTCTCCCGAGGACGTGGCACTGCTCTGCCAGGTGGAAACCCCAGGGGTTTCTGAGGTTCCGAGTCAGCTGGGCAGCAGCCCGGTGTCAGGAGCCTGACAGGCAGCCACAGCACGACAGGATATTGCAGCAGAGATAGGCAGGGAGTAGCTTCTTCCCATAAAACCTTGACAAAATTGCTTTTTAAATCCCTCTGTTTTTGAGCTGATCTGATTTTTTTAACCCTGCCACAATTCTCTGCCACACAAGACTGGTAATTTCTTCTTCAATTCCCCAGCAGTCCCTCTAGAACAGGGCACAGCAGATTTCCCTAATTCACATTATCAGCACCATTTGCCTCACGAGCGACAGACAGACCACCTGAGATTAAAAGGAAAGCTGGTGCCCTTTGGGTTTTCCCGTCTCACAGGCTACACGATGTCTCTGCTTTTAGCCTGCTGCCTCAAGAGCTGGGTAGAGTTTAAAACTGCTGCCCAGCAAATGGACGGTACATGCAAAACCTCTCTGAAAGGGCAGAAAATCTATTCCCTTCCTAGGCTGTTAGACACCATGGATAATTGATACACGACTCCCTGCGATAAAGAAATAAACCATTCTTCCTTCTGGAGGCCCCTTCTGCCTCCGATCCCAGAACTGGGTAGCCTTTGACCTTGAGTTCTTGCATTAATGCCTGCACACATCAGCGCACGGATATCGCACACACACTCAGCTCATCTCCTGGGGTTTCGCTTTCTTCTGCCCCTGAATAATGGCAGCTTTGTCCTCTAGTAAATGAAGGAGCAGCCAGTTTATTGCAGGCCCAGCTTGTTCTCAAAGATAAACCTGGTGAAAAATGTCACCTGCTGATTTGATCCTCCCCACGTGCCACTTCAGCAGCTGCTCTGTTCCAAACACCCATTATCATCAAACAGGTGGAGTCAGAGGAGCATATACGGCGAGGTACATAAACACGAGCGCTGAGGAAAGACAGCATTTGGCCTCCCAGCCCTGCCTTAGAGAGAAGCTTTGTTCTGGAGTGACAACAGCCCAGATTCACAAGGCAGCTCCGTCCTTGCCCTACGGGCACCGCAGCATCTGAGGGCAGAACCGGCAGCAGCTGGGCCCCTGCAGACCCCCCACTCAGGGCAGGGCAGCGGGACCCTCGGCAGCGATGGGGGTCAGGAGGCAAGCGCCGTGGCAGCACGGCAGAGCTGCCTTGGGCTTCACTCCCAGAGAAGTTTAAGGCACATCTGCACTCAGAGAAGCCGGGGGGGGCTCTGGCACTGTATCAGTCATTACGCAGCAGAAGGTGCTGTTGGCAAACAGCTGTCCAGAATCACCTCCCATCCCAGCTATCACTAGCAGCCTCAGCTCTGTGAGCACCAGAATTAATGTAAAGCCATTTCCACCCAAAGGCAAACAGTTTAATTCTGCTGCCCTTTAGCAACCCCTGCTTTGATTTCTTAGTGAGGTCCTGAAATAAATAGAAGGCTCGGAGTGAGCTTCGCAGAACACAAACAGGAAAGGCAGATGATAAATCACCTTTGCAGGCACGAAGGATTCACCTGGGACAGTGCTATTACTTCGTAACCAGGAAGCAACCGCCAGTTATCAGCGTCACATCTACAGCTTCTGCTATCGCAGCTTTCACCTGCAATGGGAGCGTGTGGGAGACACCAGTGCTCTCATTACCGCCGGGTAAAGCCTCACCCATGGGGCAACGTTAAGAGTCGCAGCAGCAGCAGCAGCATCCTGAGACTTGGCAGCTACCCGCAGCCCTCCTGGGGTCTTTAAATTTACTGACATCATTAAGGACAAAGATGCAAATGTCAAACGTGAGGCATCCCGTAATGGATTTAACGGGGGTGGAGAGGAGTTAACTGAAATGCAGGGCATTCATCTTGCTTTAAGTAATTATCCTCTCAGGACAAACACTGCTACCAAAAGCGAGTCTGCTGTAATTTCTGTCACCTTCCTCCTGACCCCTTCTCCTATTTAAAATTTCTGGCTAGCTTTACAGAAAGGAAAGTGAGACTGGCTCATTAACGAAGGTACAAAGAAAAACTCCAGCAGGTCGGGCTGGAGTCCACACGGTAATCAAAACAAGGCTTTGTAGTTAGCACCGAATTCCTGCTGTCTCAATTACGTTGGTGGAGCCTACCCCGTGCTGCACGCAGCTCTGCTGTGGGGAGACTTCTCTTTGTGTCTCATTGGCTGCATGCAGTGGTACTGGGAGAGCAGTTTCCTTGACAACACTTTTTTTTTTTTTAAATAGACTTTTTTTTTTTCTTGCCCCACTCCACGGCCTGACTTTAAATCCCAGCTGCAGATAGCACAAATATGAATTAATGCTACAGAAAGAACACCCCGACAATCCATCCATAGCACAAGGCCCCTGTCCCACCCTGCTCGCAGTGTGACCAGCGACTGGGGAGCTGAAGGAACAGTTGGGAAGATAATGATTATCATTCAGTTGTGCATTATGCAGCTCTTCCTCCAGATTTTTTCCTGCTAGCCTGACAACATTTTGTTACCCTTCATCTCGTTTTCAGTATCTAGGGAGGAGAGAAGGAAGAAATCTACAGCTTACACCCACCCCACCGTGAGCTGCTGCACCCCGGGTCCCACAGCAGGGGCTCCCATGTATGAGATGCTCCAGCTGACTCTGGTGGCACCAGCCAGCCCCTCCATCCCCAGGGAGTCCATCTGAGGGCAGGAAACCCACTGACTCACTTACTGTCCCCAAGCAACAACAGGGGGGAAAAAAAAAAGTGCAGCCTGTCTCATTAGTAGGACTAGTCAAACATCTCCCAGCAAAGCAGATGCTCCCCTCCCTGCCAAACGCTGGAAGGACGGGATTGAAGCGTTCCGCAGGAACAGATCGATCCCATCGCAGCTCTCAAAAAAGCAGGAGTTCTGCCTGCACTCCTCGCACTTCCAGCTCACCGGCAGCAGGGCTGAGCAGCAGCGAGGATTAGATCTTAAACTGCTGCTATTCTAACGTTTCCCCTGAACCCCACTCAGCGCCAGCCTGATGCGTTCTGCTGCCCTCTTCTCTCTTAACTCAGCCCTAAAGCCGTTTGTATTCCACACAAGAGCATCCTCTTCCCTTTTATAGTTGGAAATTGAAATTCAAAATGGAAATGGCAATAAATCACAATGCAGCAGGAGAGGCAGCCTGCTCACAGAACTATCTGCAGCTGAAGGGACCCCAAAGCACTAAGTCCAGTCAATCGGAATAACCAGCTCAGCAAGAGCGTGCCACCCAGCTTGCTAACGATCCACAGCCCTCCGGGTAACAACAGGGATGACAACAACAGACACAAAACAGGAGTCCAGTAAGGTCACAAGCTCCGCACGCGCAGCCTTGCCAAAGACAACCCAAGAGTTTCCAAATATAATTTCAGCCAGGGGTTCACGCTGTGCTCTCCATTCTCTGCAGAATGGCAGATGTTGGTAGCCCCAGCCTCTTTGCTCTGCTGGGAGCAGGGGGCCTTTCACAACGTCCTACCCTCCAGCCCACTGCATGCACATCCCCTCAGGGTGCTTGTCAGTGAGAGAATTGTTCCAGCCATCAGCATTCTGCCCCGGCTTCCCAGCTAAACGGGAACCACAGAGGCCATCCCACATCCCGGGACCAGATTCGCTCCCTCTGTTGGTTCTGTGCAGCCCTATTTACTGCTCAGTGCTTTCAGTTTCCCTTGCTGGACAGAAAAGAAGCGATTCCTTACCTGGTTTTCCCACCCTTGAGCTCTTCTAATCCATCCACGGATTTGGATGAGGGCTTTTCGTCTGGCACTGGCTCCCGGTGTCCCTCATTTGCCTCCATCTAGAGTCAAGCCCTGTAAGAAAGGTGACAGACAAAACCACCTCAAACTCTAGCTGTCCTGCCAGTACCACTGCAGCCACTGCCAAACAGCAGCGGCTTCTCGAGACCTCACTCACAGTTGTTTCTTCACGCCCTGCGCCAGTCCCACCACTACCCCATTACCTGGTACCAACCACATCCCTGAATCAAAGAGCCGCTCAGCGGTCCAAAGAGAAACAGAGCTTCTGGCCTGGGTGGTGTGTAGACAACTTTCTGCAACTGCACCTTCATGAGACAGCCTAGTTTTCTTTTTGGTGTCAGTAACAGTGGGATCTAGACTAAATATATGGCATAAAAAATGATTAAGACTTCACTAAAGTCACTTCGTTGATGATGCAGATTTAAGTTCTGATGAAACAAGCACTCAGAACAAGGGAAGGGCCTAAGATTTAGCTCCACACCAAAGGGTTTGGGTTTCGCAAAAATAGTGGTGACGCTACACAGATCCAGAGAGACAACAGGTTTGATAGAAACCTTAACGTTTTACTTCAACGTCTGTTCACTGACAAAAAGCTGTTCCTTCCCTCCCCCGAGAAACAAGCGCTTAAAATGCTCCCTGGAAGTGATTTGCAAGCGTTCACTGATTTACAATTTTTTGGTTAAAAGTACAGACACTGTTACAGAAGGGCTGAGCATGACTCCTGCAGTTCCTCTCCCCATGCAGAGTCACTCCACTCTGCCTATCATTAACTGCTCCAAAAGTAGCATCTTAAATGATATAAATATGCATGTGATTAAGTGTTATCTCCAGTAAAAGGATCAGTTTCTAAAGCCGCCTGGATGATATTGGAAATAAAATTAGCAAGAGAAACAAGTAACTCATATCACACCGGACTATCTCAGCCCCAAATCAGAGCACGGCATTTTTCATACTGAGTCCCCTTTGATTATCCAGACATCGCACTTTCGTGCACGGCAACCAAAAAGGCAGAAACTTTGAAATACAAACAAAGCCGGAGTTTGGTGTTAAAACAACTATACAAATACAAAGAGGAGATGGAACTTACAGTTACCACTGCCAGTCTCACAGTCAGAGTGGTTTATTACCTCGCTGCCAACAGGGACTATAAACTTGTTCTATCACACCAGTGGGAAAAATCTGATAAATCTCAGAAACACGACACTGATTTGCAAGGAACACATTTCTTTGATGGCAGCAAAGCCAAGCTGATTGGATTGTTATCTGGGAAGCCCAGAAAGTAGCACCTTGGTATTATTTAACTGCTTTATACGGATTAGCGCAGCAGCATCCCCCTGCCAAGGGGGGCACTGACTGAAACAGTGTCCAGAAACCCCCTCCAACCCAGAAAAACAGGGTCCAGAAACCCCCTCATTGTTACGCCAAACCACCCGTCCAGGCACTCCTGGGTGCCTACTCCTCTCCAGGGCACAATAGAGAGTTTTGCAACACAACTTTGACAGTTCTTGGGAAAGTTGAGCGCTGTTGTTTGATCTGGGGGTTTGTTTAAAGGTAGAGTGGACCCATTTTCAAATATATAATTTGAAAGGTAGAGCCCTGCTCCTTTGTCTCGAAGGTGGAACGGCTTTTCCTGCCAGCAGATCCAAGCCGTGCTTGGATCCAAGTACCGGTGGTGATTAGTAACACCAGGGGAATGGACAAACCTGTCCGAAGGCCTTTACAAATCAGATTAAAGAAGAGCATTTAACATTAAATAGCTGCAATAAATTCATCAAGAGCCAGAGGGAAGACGTTTTACTGCAAGAACTTTATTGCACTACGTTCAAGTGCTGAACCGAGTGTGGTGGCTAGTGGACATCGGTCACAATGACACTCCTCCGCCTGGGTCTGCACTGTGTAACAGTCTGCGCTTTTCATTACTTCTCCTCAATTAAGGCTGCAGAGTCACGGGATATGATAATTAGTACATTATAAATCAGCGTAAAACTAGGGGGAAGAACGCAAAGTTATACAGATAGCATGTCAAATTTTATTATTATTCTTCAGAAGGGCTTGGGGGTTGGTTTTCCATCCAGCTCAACACCCTCCCCTCCAATCTGACTTCCATCATTTCTCAAATCAGCTTTAACTACCTTATTTCATGTCACTGAAAACATCCGCAGAAACAGAACATGAGAATTCTAGTTTGCCAGGGGAAGGTAAAGGCTAGAATTAGGTCACTGCAGCATCATCTACCTTCCACATGGACTCAAATATTACCAGACTCATTACTTCCCCAACGTCAGCATTGACATCAAACACTTCCACATCTCCTTTGTCCATTAAAGAAATCAGAAACGTTACACATCTCAAAGGGAGGAGGGAACCGAGTACAACACCACAGCTCAAGGCAGGGTACAGACCGAGTGTTGCCCAGCCATAGACCTCAGGCAGGTCTGCTGGCCTATCTGTGAAGGGAGGGGCTTGACAAGTACCGCTATTTCTTACTTAAGTTTATAAATCCCTTCCAGGAACTGAATCCTGATAGCCCGTTACCTGTGTGTGGAACACGTGTGCGCAGCCAAGCTGCGGACTAAAGCAGAGGTCTAGAACAGGAGGAATCCTGTGAAGGCAGTTCGCAGCGCCAGAAGCTGAGGTATTGGTGAAAGACCGGTACGAGTCTACACCTGCGACAGGCACAGACCAGCAAAAGCCTTTGGTGCTCCACGGCAAAAGACCACAGGAGAGGATGACCCTAAACCTGTATCCCAAGCCTTCCACGGATGAACGTTACAGGCTAACGCCAAGTGGAAAGCATGGGGTCACTGCTGGGGCAGGGCACAAAGCTACTGTGTTTGGTAGAAGCAGCCTGGCTGAAACGGCGTGTTAGAGGCCTCAAAGTGACTTGCCTCGATTAATGCACAACACCGACGGCCCTACAAAGAGAACGCAGTGCCAGTCCACACTCCACAGAGCAGCGTATTTACAGTGGTGAACACAGGACAGGCATGTTGGCGTGGAACTAGATTCTCCCTCTAAAAGAGTCTAATAAAAAAAAAGGCAATCAGTGGTTGAACTGACCTGTACACGAGGGCTCCTCTGGGAAAACACCCACGCTAGGTGTTTATTCACAGGCCGCATTTCTGTGTGTTCTCCTCCTTCGCCTCAGATATGACACAGCTGAGACCCTCCCCAAATCCTGATTTACTGTGCTCAGCCAGGCAGAGAATCTGGACAGCAGCAAAAAGCCTTTTCTTCTTCCTTAGGACAGATAAATTATTTTTAAGTCCTTGTCTGAATTGCCTCTCGCTCACCTGGGATGCTCCTGAACATCAGTCTTCTGCCAGGATAGATTTTCTATCTAGCAGCAGAAAGACAATTAACATTTCAGCCAGATTCTTTGGAAAAATGAGACTGACAGACACACATAAAACCACACACACGCACACCGTTACCTCCCACCAGCCAGAGAAGCCCTTTAGCAGATTCACCACAGCCATGAGGCGTGAGCCTGCTATTAAAGCCCACCAGGAAGCTTTTCCACACCTGCAGAGCCTGACACCACGCAGACATCACCGCAGCTCCAGAACATGCCCAGGCTGGGCTTAAGGCTGTCACACTGCTCCTGTACAGCAGCGAAGGCTCCTCCACGTGTGTCTGCCAGGTCCCAGAAGGGTAAAAAAAAAAGGCAACTCTGTTTAAGAGAGTCCCACAGGAATTAGTGTACTGGGCCCTAACTGGGGGGGACCTTCCTCAAATGAAGAAAATAGTTTCTGCACAAGCCAATGCTCTGCTGGTTTTCCTTAGACATAAAATTTACTTTATTTCTTTTCTTAAAAAGTTAAAAATACAGAAGGTTCAGAAACTGATTTTCTCCTTGCAGATGTTCAAACTGCAGCATAAGGAGAAAACAATCCTTCACTGAAATGTTTCTCTTTTTTTTTTATTTTTATTTTTTCAATCATCACCACCATTAGGACAGAGGTTGAGGAGCACTGACTCCACCACTAATTTGATGACGTAGTTTGATTCCAGATTCACATTTCCAGGTGCCAAGAGTCCAGAAAACAGCCATGCTAACTTCTGCCTTCGTTTGAGATTTTATTTTGTTTTTATTGAACACAGCAGTGACCGTTGGCATCTTTGAAGCGTAACCGCATCTTAGGCCGGTATTTCTCAAGGTAAAGCAGCTGTTTGGAATTGAAAGCTCCCCTCCTTTTCCTAAAACAAAGAGAATGAAGGCTAATATCAATGGAAAATGTACCGCTTCAATCACCACGTACATCCTAAGGCAGGTTAGTCCTTGTTTCAAAGCTTTTCTGTAGCTACAAAACAACATTTTGGATTGGTTCTGTCTCCACCACCACTTCGAGGAAGGCTAAACCAGACCAGCACAAGCTGTCCATCACCTACATGCCAATACTAAATTCAAATCCCAGTTAGCAAATTTCAGCATGTTTTCTTGGATTGGGAGAGTTTATTTCCATCGCCAGCAGCAGGCACTGAACACCACCAAGGTCACCCTTTCCTCGCAGAAGCACGAGCTACTTCCTCTATTAGCTAGCTAAGTAAGACCATGACATTCAGATACAAACACATAAGAGGTTCTCAGAAAAGAGCTGCTTGGTATCTTTTATACCGTACCCAGGAAGAGAAAAAAGGAATTCCAGAACGAGAAATTTCAGAACACTCTGCTGAGAGCAACAGTGTTCACAAAGAGAATGGCAGACCCTGGGAATACATAAAACAGTGAATTGCTTTTTGGCAAAGCTCATCCAACTCAATCTCACCTGCTGGGCTTCATTTCAAGGCCTGATGTGATCACTAACCCAGCAGAGCTCTGCAGCCTCATCCTCCCCCAGTTGTGCTGCTCTCCAGACAGGGTGGCTGCTGACACCCACACCCACCCACAGCTCACCCACTTGCTGTAGAAATTCTGCTTGGGGGCCCAAACTCACCAGAACTTTTTTTTTTTTAACTGGGAGCAATTAGTCCACGTTCAATTCATCCACTATTTTTACAGTCTAGATAATTTTCTCACCAAAGTTTAAAACCTGAGTTTTAGGTCAATGGCTTAATATATAAGCTCAGATTTTACCAAAAAAAAAAAAGGAAAAAAGGAGAGGTCACCTTTTAACTCTCATCTCTAAACAGGGAAAGGGCACAAGCCTCAACATTAATGTCAAAGTCATGCTCATTATTGACAGGATACAGCTATAGAAAACAAATCGGAAATCCAAGATGCTTTGCTGAAGACACGTGCTGCTCAAATATAGAGAGATTTCTTTAGAAGGGGGAAGTTTAACTTACTGCCTTATAAACTGAACTGCATCTTCGTACTTCATTCCACATTCAATGAGAGCAAGTGCAACCAGTACAGGAGCCCTAAAGGAGAAATCAATATTTAAGGAAGATCTAGAGGAACAATACTTCAAACCCCTCCAAATACATCCAATTAATCTATAAACAGATAGCTTAAGTATTTTCGCTGTAAGCATTATCTACATTTGCCTGCTGATATAAAATTTCTTTGAGTCGACAGCTGTGATTCCAGCACACACACACACAAAATCACAATCAATAGCTCCTGAGTGTCTGGGGTGAGAAACAATAACTCTAGATTTTTTACACTTTCTCATTTCACTGTAACCTAATTTTCTACTTTGCTTAAACAAGTGTGTAATCTCTTCCTGTGTCTCACTTCTTACGACACTGTAGATTTCGCTGTACATGAGACATGTCTGTGAAGCACTGAACACACAACTTACATAGATTTCATTTGCCGTTTTAATTATATGCTACACACAGACCTGGGCGTTCCAGGGATAATAGAATAAAACCTTCTACTTTGGGGTCCACGTTTTGGAAATCAGTGACATGTAAAGAGCTGGCGTTTCAAACAGGTGGGATCGCAGCACACAGCGGCTGTCTCCTGGGCTGACTGATGTGCACCCCACTACAGACACACAGTTCCAACAGGCCCCTCTGGCAGCAAAGGCTTAGCTGGGTGCTGGCACTGGGACAGCTTGCACTCTTGGCTAAACAAAACCATCCTTCAGGAGAACTCACTATCACTGCCCTGCTGCACCTGCATAAGCAGAATTATTCACTTGCCAAAGGGAACTTCAAATTTCAAACGTCAAAAGTCACTCTAACAACAACAAAAATCTTTACTCCGGTTGCAGTTCAATTCCCTCCTGCAGGTAGAGAGTTTTCCAGATGACAGCACAAGCTGTAAAGCTCTTGCTTTTCCCTCTGCCAGAAGTAGCCTGACAACAACAGCCAAAAGGTCATTCCGTAAGGAATAGATACACAACACGAGCCCGTGTGACACGGAAAGGATGGGAAGCGTCTGCTACCCTTTGGCCTGGTATTACACAAGAAACAGGAGAGCTGAAAATCACTGAGTTACACGTGGCCATCTTGCTAAAGGTGTTCCCCAGATAAAAATAGTGCAGAAATGGACAAACAAGTGTTAATTGCCTTGGGGGTTTGGCTCTTGTGTCTTTAAACATCGGCTGTTTCTCCCTCTACCTCTCCATTTCCCCCACCTCTTCATCTCTGGAGGTGGCGTTTACAAACTTGACGCACTCCAGCTCTGTGCTTGACTTCAAGCCACCTTTCTTGCCCTTCGATTCCCTCATATCCCTCCAATACCCTTCAATATTAACAGTCCTGTGGTTCCGGTACGAACACTAACACTCAGCTCCATTTCCTCCAAGCCCACAGGACAAACAGAACATTCAGAGCTTACATTTGGGAACATGAATATAGCATTTAGCTTTCCCAAATCAATCTGGTTTTTATTTCGTCTTGAAAGGAAGTTCCTGCCAGAGGAGGAAGTTATATTTTGAGTCGTGAGGACAGAAACATCACTCTGCATGTGAGCGAGGCTAACTCTTCTGGAAACTGAAGTGAAGCCATTTTAGAGTGAGAAAAGAATTGAACCAGTTATTCCAATTTTTTTTTTATTTCCACATGCTTGGTAGTATACCAGTCGAAAAGTGGTAGTATACCAGTTGAAAGCAGGAGAAAATTAAAAACCCACTTGCACAGGGATATTGCATTTGTCAAGAAGCACAAGAGATCTTGTTGCTTTCACAGAAAGACAAACTTTCCAGCTCAGCTCTAACTGCTCGTGTCATTCACCATCGACAGAAGGGTTCTGAACAACCTCCCCAAGGTTTTCATCCTTGATCAGAGTTATGAAATTACTGAAGATTTTTTAAGCTGCAATAAGACTGTCACTTTAATGACACAAACTTGATGCTGGTTTAAAGTGTTATTTGGCAGAAAACAGTGAAATTGGCATTCACTTAACACCTTTCCTGACCTTCCTCCCACACAATTAAACTACCCCTAAGTCCAATACAAAAACAAGACAGCGGGTACTGACCTTCCCAACCCTGCGACACAGTGAACAGCGACGCAGCATCCAGGCTCTTCACGGAATTTGGTTTTCAGCAGGTTTAGCCAGTCGTCAACGATCTGGTTCGGGGGTGGTGCTCCATCATCGAACGGCCAGTCCTTGGAAAGGAAAAACCCACATGAGCTACATGGATTTCAGTCCCTCATCTACAGCAAGTAGCTGGTAGAAGGAAAACGTTGCGTGCAGCAAGAAGTGCCCGTTACACCAGCAGTGCTGTGGGTATTCTTCTGGTTGCACAGACGTTTGCAGGTCAATATCATAATGCAGCACTAAATGTTTAACAACCATTTAATTGCCCTTTGCAATAAAATTCCAATAAAACTCCACACTACCTCCTTTGTAGTATAGCGTTTTTAGAAAAATAGCTGCCCTAGAAATCTCATTTTGTTAAAAATATGTAAAAATCAATAGACATCTCAAATCAACATTTGAAAGATGAGAACTCTCTAGACTTTTCCCTCCGGTTGTGTCAACCTTTTAAAATGCTATTTGTACTGCAGACTCTGCACAGAGAAGCTACTTCCTAACAATTCGAGGGGGTCAGCAGAGGAGAAGGTACTGCCTAACGACTCAAATGGATCACTTTGCCCAGCTGCCGTGAACACAATAAGCCAGACTGTGAAAATTACCTGGTGTTTTCAAGGCAAAAACCACATTCACAAGGAAAACAAGAGCCCTTAGAGGCAAAGCCAACAACCAGGCAGCACGTACAGCTGCATTTCTGCCTGTTAAAAGAGCAGCCAACACTGGAACTACCTGGGCCACACTTAAAGGTGACAGCGGGGTTGTCAATCAAAATGACAGGTCACAAGCTTCCTGTTTTCTCCAGGTCCCAGCTTTCCTGGAACCTGGGCTAAGGGGACACTGCATGTCACCACCAAGCACAACCCCACAGCCTTTACCACCTTCTCAAACCCAGGGAGTGAGAGACTCATCGCCAGTGTTTTGTACTAGTCAACCCCCTCTCCAAATGGTAGGTAAATGGCTTCGAAATTCCCTCTTCTTCCCTCCTTGGCCAGGAGTAAGTCTTCATGTACCATCTTGAGAGCAGGTTAACATGAATATTCTCTGAAGCCTCAAAAAAGCACACGGAAACTCTGAACATGTACAACCAAAGGTAAAAACCTACCAGACTTTTCATTTTGATGACATTTTCATTTTCGTTTGACTTCTCACTTACTGCTACCCTAATACTTCCTGAAGAGCAGGCACAGCTCAGCACAAACCTCAGCCCCAGAGCACCTTACAAACGTGTTAGCACTTAAACCTGCAAGGTGGAAATCTCTCAGAACTACAAAACCAAAAAGCTTTAAGATACTGAAAAAAAATTACATGCAATTAATTCAGAAAGATACACAAAGTCTGGAGAGCGCAAGGAACTCCTTTTGCAAAGCAAATAGGAAATTAAAAATATCTGGGACAACATAGCAAAATAAAAGGCTACAGAAACAAGATCATAAAGTAGAATTTGCTCTTACTAGTAAACGACCTTTATGAGATTTTCCACTCAATCACACGCTGCCAGCTACATAATTTTAGGCCTAGTGTCATCCACTGTCCCAGAAGAGATGCAGGGGCTGCCAAGAGACGAGGCATTACCCACTTTTGAAACTGCCTTGCACAGAACAGCACTTACATGCCAGTTCTGTGTCCTAGTTTTAGATTAAATTGAATTCTTTCCTTCAGCCCAAGTACAGAAGGTTACTCCATTGCTGTAGCTCACATGTTAACCATTGTGTTCACACAACTCTTGGGCTGGCCTGAATTAATCCTGACCATCATTTCCCGCAGAGCATCACCTTCTCAGGAATGGTACATCACTGCCACTCCATTAGCACTGATAAAACACTGCTGCATGGGACAGTGCCCAGAATGAGGAACAACAATAATTCCGGGACTGGAGGAGCAATTGCCAGAAAGTTTTGCAGGTTTTTTTTCCCTGATCATGAGTTCTGCCAGCATCACCTCCAAACTCCTGTCAGACAGGATAGAAAACAAATGGCTAAGCTCATGACCAAACCAGTCATTAATAACCAGGATGATGCACTGAGATTGCACAAACAGAAAATACAGCTCCTCTGTGCCACCCCGCAGGAGCTGGGGAGGACGATTGGCACGAAGGGGTTCTTATCGACCCTCTCTCTGGAGCAGCCTTGCTCAGCAGAAGAGGTCTGGAGCTGCAGGACTAGCAATGCAGAGCTGAGACAGCCGAGAAGCAGCAACAGGACTTTTAAGGTGACAAAATCCCCTTTCTTCAAAACCCACGTGCAACTCGTACTGACATTACGGCAGCAAAACCCTCCCCGAACTGCCAGCACCTGTGTAGGGTGAGACCACAGCCACCAGCATGGAACTCTGCCACCTTCAACACCAGAGCCTGTGGCAGAGCCGTAAATACCAGATGGCAACGAAGTCACATCTCAAACACGGGCACTCCTCAATGTAAAGGAAGTCTGATCCAGGGGTGAACAGTAACTGAAGGAGTGATGGAGGGAGAACAATGAAACATGTCTTAGATCCTGAAGATAAACAAAACAACTGCAGTCTCCTTGGTTTCCAACCAGTGAAAAAGATACTTCCAAGAAAAAAAAAACCTACCAGTTTTTCTTATGTAACTTTTCAACATTACCAGACCTCACACAGGATAACTGTATGCTCTGCAGAAGCCCACAGAAACTAAACCCATCCCCGCCTCCAGCCTCCTGGATTTAATCTCTGTTGATAAACAGGCACATGCAATAGTACTACTTCAGCCACGGAACATCTCATTCTCCACTTTCTCACTGTGCCATCTGCCAGAGCAACTCTGGAGCTGCCACATTCTGCCCATCTTGCCAGTACAGGATCCTGGATCACGGTGTAAGCACAGGCTTCACTAAAACACTCTTGTTTTTAAGGGTTCCACTACACTTTTGACCTCAACCATTTGAAAATAGACACTAATCTCTCTCAGGCTTTTTTTTTTCATCTTAATGTTATTTTTGCAAGCAAACATTAGCTTTAAATAGTGACGTGTTGTTTTCTCAGCCAGCTGGTAATTCAATACCAGTTCTGAACAGCAACAGGACCAGTGCACCTGTAGGAGAGAAAAGCTGTACAGGGGGTGGTTGTGGCGGTGACTAGTTCAGCTTTTCCCAAACAGCACAACACTAGTGCAATACAGTAAATTACTACCACAACCTCATGACTGGGATCATCAGGATCAGCGATGACATTAGCAGCGAACCTCCCCTGTCACCTCCTGCCTTCTGTTACCCTCGGCAGATGCCGGGTGGATTTATGCTCTCTCCCCTTGTGCAGCAGTGGAATACTAAAAATATCAAACGCGGAGAGGCTCGTTAGCTGAGGCAAACGCGTACAGGCACAAGACTCGCACGCATTACTCAAAGTGAAAGGTGCTCTCACAGAGCGGTGCTTAGCAGAGCTGGTGGAAACACCATTTCCAGTTTTTAGAAAAGGTTCCTCAAAAAAACTGCTTTCAGTTCAAATTTAGCCAACACCACATTTTTAAAGTTCTTGAGAACCAAATTCCCCAAACTACTGTGGAAGCACAGAGCACTGCCCGGGGGCCCCGGCCACCAGCCGGAGAGGGTGGATTTCACTCACAGCTGCAGAAGCCAAGGTCAGCCGGCCTCGCCCTGGCAGAGCTGGACACGTGTGACGCTGTCCTACGTCTTCCAGGAAGAACTCAGATCTCTGCTCTGGCACAGGAACACAAAAATACTCTTAAGCCTCAGCTTAAATCAGGGCTCTGAGGGCTTTTACACCAGAATTTTAATCCTTACAGCCCCTGGCAACCTTAGCAGTACCGCAGCTAGAGGTTTCACAGCAGTGTGCCTGTAAATGCAACAACGTCCAAGTCCAAGACAGCTCTAGAGTGAACAAACCCACTGTTCCAGAGCACAGCCCTAGGAGCACTGGTAGCCCTGTAACAACTGACTCTTCCAACAACACTGAGGCACACGTGGCTGCCTGGAACTGGGGTAAATGCTGACTAGGGCCGCAAGCCAAGAAACCTGACTGACCTGTATTTGAGGTTTTCACAGCTATGCCAGGATACAAGTTTTTCTCCTAATGGAAAACTGCAAAAGTTTTCCTCCAACTGAGCCATAAAAATCAAGAGGCAATAGGAGACTGACTACCTGCAACAAGAAGGTAAGATACAATTTCTGGCCTCACAACACAGCATTACTCACTCCAGTAAAATAAACTGATTATATCTGACACTCTATAATAATTCAGAAGTATCGCCTGGAAAAACACTGCCTGCAAGCCTAGTATGAGCACACACCTATTAAAAAAACCTCCCCTAAACCATCAAGCAATACTAGACAATCGAGTCGACAGCCATTGCATAATGTCAGCGGTGAGCAGCAGTGAAGGAATTCCACCTGCTGACCAGGGAAGCCAGCAGCAGCCCGGCTCCACTTTGAGGCGAGCGGCGATGAGGCTATCAACAAATTCCTCCTACAGCCAGACCACAGAAACCTGTATAAACATGTCTCAAAAGATAGCACTTTTGGAAAGAGCGAGAGAAGGGAATTAAATCTGTGTCCTGAGAAGGTCAACAGTAAAGCGCTGTGCCAAGCAAAAAGGACCAAACCAAGTTTATGAACCACAAGGCTGAGCACTGGATTAGTGTTGAACTAGTCACTAAAAGATAATCAAAATATCTCAACAAATCCAGAAATGGACATTTCTATTCCAACTAAAGCGCTCGGGCACTAGTGATGGAACAGCAAGTACCCTTCACAAATGCCCAGTGAGCTTCTTAAAACCAGCTGTAGCTGCTGCTGGGGATCACATTGCTTTTGGCCCACCACAAACAGTCACGAGCTCTTGCCCAAAGTACGAAGGCCATCTGCACCGCTCCCAGACACAGTTTTCATTTTTAGACAGTTTTAAAGGCAACTCACTAGAACCTGGATTCCTTCTTTTTCAATAGGAGCTTGATCGTAAGTGGCATCGCAAACTCGCACCAAGGTTCTCACTCCGTACTTCTTCAGCTCCTTTAAGAGAAAGGAAACCGTGAGCACACTGACAGGGTGAGGAGTTACGAACTTTGTCATCAGCTACAGAACTACACGTTTTACACAGAGTTGGTGGTACCTCAACTATCACCCAGCTCCAAGCGACTACTCAGGGAAGGAGCAAAGGCCAGTGCAGGAAGGGAGGTTTATGGCCTACATTAGGACACGGGTTACAAGTGACAGGAATAAACGTGAAACAGCAGAATTCTTCTTCTTTAGGGAAATGCCAAGGTGGAAAAAAATTGCATATCTAAGAGCAAAACTAAAATAGCTGCTTATATTCTCCAAGTAGCTTCTTCTCTTTAAATAGAAGCCTGGAACTGTTTGCCTCAGCCAGTGTTGACATTTTGAGGCAGGCAGGAACAGAACGCACACACCATCATACTCCAGCTTCCTTGTCATGCACTATAAGTAGCACATTGTGCTAGATAAATAATCGGAAGATCAAACAAAAGCTGTTCCAGTTCACTTTGAAGGTTCATACAGCAAGCAGCACTTCCTCTTGTGTTTGGACTGAATCGCTGCACCTCCTAACAATTAGCAATAATATCTACCCCAGAGTCAAGACTCCCGAAATAGAAGACAATCCACAATAATGGGAAAAAAAAAATTACATAAAGACCAAATAATGTGGTTTTCAGACAAAATTAACCACTAATATCTGAGCAGATTCATGGTGAAGAGCACACTGCGAAACGCTGGAAGTCTTTAAAAGCCACAGACATCTGTATCAGATGACAGGATCTCTTTGGAATGAGAAAGACCTGCATATGCACGATAAAAGCCCTCTAGATATACGATAGAAGGGCAAAGATACAGCAGGTTGGGAGCAAACTAGAACTCAGAAATACACTGTACTGCTGTGTCTCTGATGAAACCATCTGTGACTTCTGCAGAAAACTGAGTATTAAATTTTGCCGTATTTAAGATCTCCTCGTGTCAGTACTGGTGTGTCCACTGCCCCTTCCCATCGCTCAACCTAGGCAGACGCTGGTTTTCACGGATAACTCCTGGCGCCTCTGACAGCTCTGGGATTGGTGAGGCAGTTTGGTAACACATCCTGTAAACTAAAACTTCAGTTTAAGTATTGCAGTTAATCCCAAACTAATGGAGAAGAATGGTCAGAAACCAGCTCCAATTCTGTTCACTGCTTCTTTCAAAGCCAGAAGATGAGCAATACATTGATACAGTAGAGGCACTGCATTATTCAATGAAAAATGTTAGTATCGCAGCACATGCTGTCCTTCAGGAACCAGGACAAGAGCGATGGCAGGGCAGGGGGGGGTGCTTTAAAATGGAAGCTCATCCAGCCTCTTGCAATTAAAGAAACACAGGAGTTTGGAAAAAGTTATCGGTGGATCCTTTTCTCATACTGGCACGAGAACGTGAACAATATATTAAAGACAAAAACACCCTCAGTTTCATGTAACATAACCAAAGCTCTGAGAAAGAGGCATGAAGGATGAGTGTTCGGTGCTTCCACAGAACCTGTGAGCACACAGGAAAGGACAACACTGTAATTGCCTGCCTTACCTCGATGAACTTGCTGAGGGTTGCATTGGTTGGGTTGTGAGTTATCAGGAAACGCATATTCTCATAAGTAATTTCCACGGGGGCTGGACGGTTCATAATGGCAAACAAAATGTGTAAGGGGCCAAAAAAAATTTAAAAAAATCAATAACCTTGGAAACGTTTCACAGCAGAAAACATTAAAAAGACCACTAAAATGCCTGGGATTGATCAGAGCTTGCTTTGACGTGTTTGTTCCTTAAAGAATTTGCTTCTAGAAAAGCAGGTTTGCTTCAGGATCCGCTTGAGTTCAGCTTCAGCCTCAATTACTGCAGGTGGTTTCCTTCAGACTCCAACAGTTCTGACTACTTGCAAGACTAGGCAGCCTGTTCTACATTTAGGCACTGGTGAGGCAAAAAAGTAAGGGCAGATTTTCTCTCCACTTTGTTTTCTTGATGCTTAGTTTTGCTAGAGTCAGTAAAAGGAATATGCTTCCAATGTGCAGGAGATATCCCATATATTTGAGTGTGTTTACTGTGTCTGGAGTCTTCAAGGCAAAGTAATTACGGCACGTGGAACCCCCTGCACTCAGCTCACTTGTCAGCCAGGATGCTGTGCTGGGCCTGGCAGAAGTCTGCCCTCACACTCAGTATCGCCATAAATGTGAGACGTATATTCCAACAGAACACCTGAAGAGAAGAAAAAAATATCATGTCAGAGGATTTTTTGCATCTACTTCCAGAAACACCAAATATCAACCCTCTCAGAGAAACTCAAATTAGACTAGATAAGACTATGTTTAAAAAACAAACAAACAAAAATCAAACTTTACTGGAGTCCCAAATAGTTGTGATCTCAAATACTCTTCGGCACTGAGTACACTCCAGCCCAGCGACACAGGACTTCTCGTAACTGCTGCTCCTGGCAGCCAAGCACCAGAACCGAGAACAAGGAAACCTTTCTGTGCTCTCCACAGCCCCTCCCTCCCAACCAGGTGCCCTGGAAGCAGAGAAAATAGCACAAAGCCAAGTGCACGCTTCAAAGTGTCTGTTGGTACAGTCCTACCTGTTTGGCTTAAGCCCAAATACGTAAAAAATGTTGTTGGTAGTGCTTTATTTTCTGAACAAAATGAGTGCTACAAGCAGCAATAAGAGTGTAATTTAACTGTCATAGATTTCACCAACACTGTTGTATCACCAGACTCTCAGCCGCATTAGGGAGATACCTCCAGAAATCAGCCCTTTCCAAAGCAAAGGGTCATTTAGCAGTAATAACTTCTAGTTATTCTCGGGCTTATCTGTGTTTACAGACCAGGACACTAAGGCAGCGGCAGCTTCCAGTCCTAAACCACGGGATTCAAAATATAGATGTTTCAGCAACAGCAATAAGAGATGGGACAATGTAATTCTACCCTGAAGTTCCGGGGGATGAAAATGGAGTTTAACCTGAACGAGTTCAACACACTCAGGGCTGAAATACTAAGTAAGCAACATGGCTTTTTGCTGCGTTTAAAAGGTGTGAAGCCAAAGAATCACTATTGACACTTCTTTAAAGAAAAAGTTTTAAATCAGTTGAATAAAATCCAAATCAGCAGCTAGAAGTCACAAACCTGCAACTCAAGCGGAAAGGTCAGCTTGGCACACTGAAGTGAACGCCATTAGGGAAAAAACACACCCACATGGAAGTTCACACCCCAAACTGCTGGTGCGCTCCACATTTTAATGAGACCCTCACTTTAAAATAGTCAAATTAAGTACCACGGAATTACCTTTTTCACTGACACAAAGTCAAAAATCACCCAAAGAAGAGCAATTATTTCCTTCAAGAACAGCTTTCGATGCCAAAAAAAATACATTAATTAGGTTGCCAGAGGCAAGAACAAAGATGTTTTCAATAACCTCCCCCGACCTTAACACAGTTCTTGCTCTGAGTGACTGAAATACAAATTTCAAAAATGAATCTGGAATATCTTATCAGTGTAATGACTAGAGGACTGAGTCTCACCCCAGATGGAAGAGTCCCATCTAAACACATCATGCTTAAGTCCTTACATGTGCCAGCTCCTGCACATTTGTCACAACTCTCTCATATAACCCACCGAATCTCAAAGCAAAGGATTCGTTAAAATGCATTACAGTCTGTTACAGCGATGACCTACCAGAACAGAAGGACTACAGTTACAGCAGCCACATGTGTCCAGCACCTGTAAAACTTGATTTAAGAAAGTCTTTTTTCAGGCCAACACTGGCCCGGTTGTCCCCAGTTGACCAGACCCTCCAGTACTCTGACATGGCTGGACAGTGACCTGCAGACTTACAGGAACAGCTTCAAAATGGTTGAGGCCCTCACAAGGTCTTTTAAATAAAAACAGGGGTCAACGGATCCTGGCATGGGAGATCAAACTTGGATCCTGAGTACCCGAAGCATTACAAAGTACACCGTGGTGAGGCAAAGAGCTATTGCATCAGATTTAAACAAATCCTTCCATCGTTTTTCTTTTCAGCACCAATTATTTGGTTGGAAGAGCCTCGTCCAGTGCTCCTCACACTGTGAGGTGGATCAAATCTGGTCATTGTGGCTCCTCCCCCGAGCAAATCAAAGAGGGAATGTCAATCCAGTTATTTTAAAAGTTTTGTACTAACGATTTATCAAGTCATTAAGACAGGACACATGGAGATGACATGTTCCAGTGAATTAATTATGGCAGGAGGAGTCACCAGCTCAAGTCCTACTCCCAGATCTGCAGCTGCTCATGGTCTGACCTTGGGCGAGCCACTTTCAGTAGCTCAGCTCATTGCAGAACAGGAATGACACCATCTTACGTTCCCCAAAGGAGTATTACTGAAGCATTTAATTAGCTAATAGCTAAGGAGTGATTAAAAACGTGAAGTACTGTATTTAAGTCTGAAAAATGATTTCCAGAAGGGTAAGAAGTTTACGAAGCACACAACCCTATTTTTAAAAGTTTGGTTACTGACACACATATCCCTTCCTCCCAGGACTTTCAACTGCTAACTGTTAAGCTGAAGTTTATAAAGAAAAAACAGGCTTCTAATTAAGAAAATGAAAACCAGGAAAACCCCTATTGTCTACAACTTCTGATCCCCCCCAAGGAAACACTTTAAAATTTCTTCCTCCCAGTGTTAGCAAGCAAATTTGCACTTCACAATCCCCAGAGAACTGAGCGCTATCAAACTGAAGACAATAAATAGCATCCAGGTCTATGCACAACATAAAATGAGAAATAATTTTTCAGCCAATTACCCTTCAACTTTTTATACATAGAAAGTGAGATAGCACATGGAGAGAAACCAAAAAATTACGACATGTCTTATGTGGCTGGCCTCAGGAAGGGAGCGGGAGGATCTGACACGTCAACGCGGAGAATGAGGCTCAATAGCTCCATCAGGAACCAGAGGAGGAGGAAAAGCAGAGCAGGAGGACAAACCAACCAAACAACAACCACTCCAGCATCTGAAAAGAGCTAGATAAGCTTGGTAGGAAGTTCCTGATGTTATTTAACTTAATTATCAGGGAATAATCATCAATCAAGGTGCCTATCTATGGGAGCAAGTTTAGTGAGCTGTGACAGTCTGTGCACCTCCAGACAGGACTAATTGAAGCTGTAGCTCACAGCACTGAGCTCCCCACCTCTCACCTTCATAAAGCCTAAGGAGGCTAATTTGAGAGGCATGTTTTTGAAAATACTGAATGCACAAGCTTATGTTTTAAGGATATTCAAGGGGCAGTCATATTAACTAGCATAAATAAATCAGGGTGATTAGCTAATTAAGAGAGAACAGTTGAATGAATTCCTGTCTTGGTAGAAGCTTCCCTGGAGACTGACTTCAGAAAAAAATCCAGCACACCTACAACACCCATCTCCAGCAGCTGCCTCATCTATCACGGTAGTGACTCCTATGTTAGATCCTTCCGAAGTGCACATCACTGGCTTGTCTGCATGGAGCCTACACAAGTTCAAGGACACAGGTCTATCAAAAAACAGGTAATAACACCATAAGAGATCCCCAGTTCCACCATCTCCTTCCACGTGCCGGTGGCAGTGCTGCCTTAGCCACACTGAGACAGAGAAATAGCCTGCAACAGCTGCAGCGTCCAGAGCCTGCAGAACACGGATCCCTTTGGAAAGGTCACTTGGATCACCTTTCAAAACAGCCCAGCGCACAGGATGCAGGCAAAGGCCGCTAATTTGTCAGGCAGTGCTAAAAGAATCCTGCAGAGTTCTGAAGATCAGCATTTTCTAGCCATCTCAACCGATTCTGTTCCTGTAAGTGGGAATCCACACTCAATGTTAACAAAGTCAGGTCATGAGCTGCTGAATTTTCCTCTTTTATGAAGCCTTGTTCCTGTGGTTTGCACTTACACATGAAATCGGCATGACAGTGCACAACTTGATCCCATAAAAAAATGACCATCCCGAGATGACACTGCAGCCCAGCCGTACGTCACATTTCACTTCCTCTCCCGCACTGTCCCACTAAGTGACCCACGATCTATCCACACGCTACCAAAATGTCCTGTTCCACCTGGAGCACAAGGTGCTTTTCAAGTGACAGAATTCACCAAGGTCTCCAAAATGAGCCTTAGGCCAGTTGAAACACTGTTAGCAAGAACCAAAGCAACCACCTTTTCTAAAATACACCCTCCTAGTATGTAGAGAAAAGAAACTCTGGAACTAACATTCTTGGAAAAAAATTCTTGCGCGCTCTCTGAAGGAAGCTGGCTCAGAGAGACACGTGCCTGGAGAGGGGTGAGGTCAAAAATTGTAGTGTTCCACCCTACCCACCCCCGCGGCGGAGGTCCCTCCCAGCCCACTGACAAGTTCTGCGGGTGACTCATTCGCTTCCTTTTGCACTATACCAGTCGCTCTGGCCAAGGCTGTAAAACCCAGGGCAGCAAAGGGAGATCCGCCTTAGCAAGGGAAAAAAAATGTCCAGATTAAAGAAGTCTCAACCTAAAAGTGACACAGCAGGAAACAGTTAGAATTGTCAAATGTACCATGCAAGAGCACTCAGCGAGAGAACAATCCGGCAGTCAAACTCAAAAGGGAGTAGTATGCAGAAAGAGTTCAGCTGCCAGCCCTAAATTTGGGTGAGGTCAAACCACCCCATCCCTCAGGGGCATTGATGCCCAGAGATCATCACCGCAGCCAGCTCGGCACAGGGACGCCATCAGATACTGCATTAGCTCGTTCAGAAAGAGCTGACAGGCTTTATGCTTCAGGTCTTTTCTTTCCTGTGAAATAGAACCTGCTTCACAGTTAAAAATGCTGTTCTGACACAGGATTTTTTCTGACACCTTCCCCACCCACCACGTAGTTTTTAAAAACCTTCAGAGGACACATTTGAATGTTATTTACATACCGTGCCCAAAAAGCTTAAAGTTACTGAAAGTGTTTGAAGTCAAAACCAAAAGGCCCTGCTAAGAAAATGAAATCTAAGCTATTATACTGTTTAAGTCACAGAATTATATTTAAGTAAAACCAAAAATTACTTTAGACAACAGTTCATGAATATGTGACACTAACAACTCATTCCTAAAACTTGGAATGCTGAGTCGTCTAAGCTGTATCAACTGTGGCTTTTGAAAACAGGGTCCTGCTAAAGCAGCTCCCCCAGCAACTCAGCATAAATATTCTCTCACTTTAAGTATCAAAAAAACGAACCTAACACCAAAAATCCATTAACAAGTCAAGAAGGATTTAAAAGCCATTTCCAATCACACAGCAACAGGAATATTACTCTGAAGTTACAGAGTGAATTACTTGCATCTTACTCATCTCACTTCTTTGAATTTGCCATACACCGCTACCGGAAAAATGATTTGGTGGAGGGCTGGCTCCTCTTCCACACTGCTGGGGCAGTTACATGCAGTCTGACAACTGAAACCAAAGCTCACTGATAAATTTCACTACACATCCACAAAGTCTTGATTGTTAAAATCCACAGTCCATTATTCAGAGCAGAGCTAGACTTTCAGTGGAAGAGACCAGAAAGAGTTTAACTTTTCGGTAGAGAACAGAGAGTAACAAGGGGTAAGAAAAGGGTACACGTAACAGTGACCCAAATAGAGACAGCAACCCAGCGTCTCGAGTGTTCAACCTGAAAAAGAGACTTTAAATCAAGGGATTTAAAACTCCTTCACCCCTTCACCATTAGCAAAATGAGCTGTGAGATGACACTGAAGTCAGAAGCCACTCTGAAGTTACTTTATACTCTCATGGTACACACCAGCCAGATACCGGCTGAAATCGGTGCCAGCCTGATCTAGCAATGCAACTCACATGAGTCACAGTAACTTCTAGCCCACATTCTCCAGCCATTAGGTCTATATTGCAGCATTTAGACAGAGCTGGTTTAAATCTCCAACTCTTGGACAGGTAAAGAAGCTGTCAACCTAACCCGACAGCACCACAGAGCTCCTCTCTGCTAGCTCAGGAATGGTGCATCACCGACAACATGTTTTCTCCTCCAAAGATATTACTGAAATACAACCTACACCATTCACAAAAATTTTCTGTTTGCAGGAACTACATTTTCAGCAGTGGATGCTCTTCCTTAAAGCGAGGACAGAACCATGCCTTCCCACGAGCTGTGCATCGTCCGGCTCTCCCTCCCAGGCCTCACAAGAGTTAACTGACATGGCATTCCACCATGGGGCAAAGTCCAGCAGCAGGAGCCAGGAACCAGCTTGGATCACAGTTCAGCTCTGCTCTGATAGAGGAAGAGTGGTTCAGTACTGCTGCATGGAAGAAAACAGTGGGTATTTGCAGGTAATTACCTGCAAATAAAAACCTGGAATCAATCACCTATGTTTATGAGATGTGTGTAAAGACATCACAACTAGACCCTATGTAAGAGGGCCGACATTCCCACCTGTGCATCCACACACAGGCAGATCCATACTCCTACCTTAACTCCAACTAATCTTTTCTTTCTAAGAGTTCAGTTCATTAAATCAAAGTATTTCTGCGTGTTGAGTCATAAGGAGATAGAGTTTTCTGGCTGCTGCTAGCGGTGGGTTTATCTTTTTTACTCTTTAAATACTAACTGCAGTTCTGAGTCAGAACCTGACTGGTTCATTTGGGGAGTTTTGAAGCGAGTTTCCATTTATACAGTAGCCTTTAAAAGCCAACTTTCTGCCTTCCTCCTCCTCACACTGATCCAACGAGCACACAGCTGCCCCGAGAGAAAAAGCAGATCGTGACTAATCACACCAAGGAACCACGAGGAACCATCGCAGCAGCTGAGTGGAGGCCACTTCCCCAATCACCCCCATACCGTAACACCTCCCAGCCTGCACCTCACCTGCGCTCCAGCTTCCAGACCTCCACCTGCCAGTAATCAGAGCTCCTCACCCACCAAAGCATGCCCTAAGCAGCGAACCACAGCTGGTCCCAGTAAGCACACCACTCCCTGTGGGTCACACTCAACACCCTCAGTAACACCAGTACTTTCTTTAGCCACTGCCCTGGCCAGGTTTCACCAGCTCCCCCTGTTCCAGCCCAGGCAGCTCCAAATCCCACAGGGCAGCCTCCACACAAACCGGCCTTGGCATTCACAACCCAGCCCCCACACAAACCCCCGGAAAACCACCACATCCTGGACACCCTTCCTTTCCAGCTCCACATGCCCCCAACCAGCCTGAGAAAGATTCCCCCCTCCAACACTACTCCCAGCCTTCCCTTCCATTTTCCAGCCCAGATACCAAAAAAATTCTTTACCCTTTACAGACCATCTCCAGGCCTAACAGCAGGCAGGCCCCCTCTTCCCCCAAAACAACCCTCCCATCCTCACTCAAACTCTTCTCCCGCTCTGTACAAAACACAGGAATAAGTGGCACCTCTCCCCTCAAACAAACCCCTTTAAATGCCCCCCCATACCAGGTCCAAGCAAGACACACACACCCGCCTCACTCACCCACATCAACCCTTTTGCAGCCTCCTTATCCTCCCACTGTTGCAATCCTACAGGCATTGACTTTCCCTCTTGAACACCCCCCACTCCAAGCCCAGGTACACAACAGACTCCCTCCACTAAATCAGCCCTTTGGGGTCCACTTAGCCCCACAGCTGAGGGAAGACCCACACAAACGAGCCCTGAAGACCGGGGCGGGGTGGGCACTGTAAGTCAACCCCATCCCACAGGTGAGGGAAGGATCCTCCAACCAGCCTCGCGAGTAGAACCGACACCTCACAAAGCAGCCCAGAGCTGCAGACAAGGGCTACTATCCTAAACCAGCCTTGCTGGCCATGGGGGTTCCTCAGACCAGTCCAACCCCAAAAGCAGTGGGGACCTCCCAAAACCAGCCTCAAAGCAGAGTAGGGCCAGCAAGCTATCCCCCCGCCTGCTCCTCAGACGAAGGGAGCACCCAAGGCCCGGAGGGACTCCCCAGACAAGCTCCACAGGTCATGAAATCCCACCCAGACCCCCCAAACCCGCCCCTCAGACCTAAGAGAGCCTCCTAGACCCGCTAGGACACCTCAAACCAGACCCGCAGCCCAGGCGGGTCACCCGGAGCACAAAAGACCCCCCCAAATCAGCTGCGGGGGGCTAAAGGAGCCTCCCCCAGGCCGGGGGATACCCTCAAAGCCCCCAGCCCCGGCGGGGTCCCCCCACCCGCAGCTCGGACCAGTCTCGGGTCAGGTGCTTCGGCCTCCCGCTCTCCCTCCTCACCCGAAGCCCCCAGACTCCTCCCTACCGCGGCCCCTCACCCTGGGCATTGAGCGCGTCGGCGTTCTTCCGAGCGGGCCCGGCGCCTCCCACACACCGGGCCGGGGGACGGGAAGGAGCGAGAAGGGGGGCGGAGGGGGCGCGGTGGCGGGCCCAGCCCGGCGGCGGCGGGGCCCGTGACGGGGGCTGGGAGTTAAACTCGACCCGGTCCGGCCCGGCCGCGCGGAGAGACGCGAGAGCCCGCGCGCCGCCAGACGGCTCCTCGCGCACAGGCCGCTCCCTCCCTCTCTCCCCACCCGCGCGCCCGTGGTACGTCCCGCCCGCCGCTGATTGGCACGGCCCGTCTCCCACCCACGGCCCGCGGTGGTACGGTCTGCCCCGCCCCCCCGGGTCAGCGCGTCGGACGCGTCCACCCGCAGCGCCGGGGGCGGGGACGGGACGGGACACGCGTGTGCGTGTGGCTTGGGCCAGCCGTGTTCCCCGACCCGACCCGCGGCTCTTTCCATCTCGCTGCTGTTAGGACATGCCCCCTCTCTTCCCTTACCCGCGAGGGAGGCGGCAGCGGTACAGCCCCTTCCCCCCCGCCCTTGGGCATTGGTATGGCCCTTCCAGCGCGGCCGGAGGGCCCGGAGGCGGCTCGCCCTGCCCCGCCTGCCCGCGGTGGGCACGGCCCGAACCGAACCGCACCGCCCTGCTATCCCCGGTCACCCTTGGTACCCCCCGCCGCTCCGGTGCACTTGGACTGGCCGTCCGGCCGCACGTGCACGTGGGCCCTTCCACGCCAGCATCACACCCCCGCCTCCAGCAGCAGTGGTTCAGCCCGCCCGGCGGTTTCCGCTTCCTCTGCCCGTACCGGGCCCGGGCCCTGACTCAGCCCCGCGGCTTTTACCGGCGAGGGTGTGATGGTGCTTGTATAACACGTCCACATCGCCCACTTCCACGTCGAGGCGGGGGATGCAGCTTCTAATCCTGCTTGGAAAACGGGGTCCAGGAGCACCGGGACAGTGCATGGGGCTGCCCCTGCGGCCGCTCCGGCCTCCCGGGAGAAGGGAAGAGTTAGCCACGGGATGAAAATCACTCCCAAAGATCCCTCAGAATAGCGGGGTTGGCACTTACTAATCCCCTATGACAAGAAGTATGTGAAGGAGGAGGGAACTGCCGGGGGAGGCTGTTTGAAGTGACACCCTGGAGATGTAAGACAAAAAATGTTGTTCTTGCATGATAAGGGCTCAGCGCCGCGGACGGCTCAGCGCCGCGGACGGCTCAGCGCCGCGGACGGCTCAGCGCCGCGGACGGCTCAGCGCCGCGGACGGCTCAGCGCCGCGGACGGCTCAGCGCCGCGGACGGCTCAGCGCCGCGGACGGCTCAGCGCCGCGGACGGCTCAGCGCCGCGGACGGCTCAGCGCCGCGGACGGCTCAGCGCCGCGGACGGCTCAGCGCCGCGGACGGCTCAGCGCCGCGGACGGCTCAGCGCCGCGGACGGCTCAGCGCCGCGACTGTGAGACAACGAATGTTGTTCTTGCATGATAAGAACCTGATAAGGTAAACAGGAGGTTGTCTTGTAGGATAAGAAAGGAACCAGAGAGCAATTAAAGGAGGGAAGTGCTAGACAGGAGATTATAAAACCTTAAATCTGTCAGCTAGGGTTGCTCGAGATGGATGGGGTCTTTGGAAGCAGTACTGCACTTGCTTAATAGGGTATTGAATATTAACTTCTCCTCCCAGGGGAGGCATAATCTTGCAATAATGAGACATGTGGCATGTGGCGTATGAACTGATATGTACCATAACATGTAGAAGGCATGTCAGGTTAGTCTGTAAACTTTGGAGTACCCAGACAATGGGGAAACAAGGTAGGGATTTCACAGCCAGGAATAGGGTATAAAAATTCATGTATTGCTCTGACAAGGTGTGCCTACTAGTTAGACACCTGCTCTTGCAAGAACGTAATAAAATTAAGTGCTTCATTGTGTCTCTTTTGTGAGGTTTTGCTCGTTTCTCACAGAGGCAAGAGGGACAGGACAAGGTTCAGGCGGTGTTACCTGATGACGTCTGTCCACGAACATCAACTTCAGCTCTGCGCAGAAGGAGCTGCTGCAGACAGCGGCCTGTCACGAGATATTGAGAGATCAAATAAGAATCATGTACTAAAGTATATGTGTGATTTCCCAAAATAAAAAGCTGTTGTCTTCCAATGTCCTTGTGCTATGGCTGTCAAAGGCCATGTTGGATACCAGCCTAAGGAGCTGCAGTACCTGAAACATCCTGTAGCTGAGGAACTGCTGTTCCACAAACCACAAAAACAGACCCTCCTGCACAGAAAAGCTTTCACTTGTGCAATCATCCTGACTGAAAAACTCCTCAATGCCCCTTTGCTGGGTTTCAAGACTGTGCAGACAAGCCATCTTGCGCTAGCTCCCTGCCAGCACCTTTAACTGGAGCTCCTTAACCTCTGATAGTTGTAACCCATAAGACCTTTTCTTTCCTCTGCAACACTGGAGGACATCACCTGCCACACCAGAATGAACTCGCTCTCCAAAGCCTCACACCACAGCACAAGGCCAACGTGACAAGTACACCCAGGTCTTGCCTGCCCAGCAGGCACTGCTAAGGCCTGTACCCCAGGGCAGGGCTGCAAAGCAGGAGGGAAGGCTGGCTCCCACACAGGCCCTGCCAAGGCCCTGTACGGCCCCGCAGGTGTGTGAGCTCAGGCAGGCCACAGACTCAGCCCTTGAGGTGATCTGTGCTGGCTTACCATGCCTGCAGAGGCCAGGAATGGGTGGCAGCATTACCCCTCTCGTTCTCCAGCCAGACCCCGGCCCAAAGTCCCCTCAGCCTGGCCCTGCACCGCGCTTCGCGCCTCAGAGCCACTGACTAAAAGGAGCACCGAGTGCGCATGCGCGACACCCATTTGTGCAGGCGCGGGCGGCCCCTGCAGATGCGCAACACGGCGGGCGCTCCCACGCAGGCGCTGTGAGCGTGCTGAGGCCAATACTCTCAGCAGCCTATGACTAATGTCACACTGGTAATTTGCGCAAGCGCAGTTGGCGCCGAGCTGTTGGCGGCCCCGCCCACACACGCATCCCTTGGCTGGTTGCGTCCTAGGACTGCGCATGCGCCCCACAGAGACGCGCCATTGAAAACCGCCGTTGACAGACTGCGCATGCGCCTAGTTCGAGGGGTGGGCCGTGGGGAGCGAGGCGGGGGGGCACCGGGCGGCGGCGTGCCACGCAAGCGTAGAGGCGCGCGGGGTGGTCGCGCGGGAGCCGGCGCGGCGCGGAGGTGGCGGGGGGGGGGGGGGTGTTGACGGAGACAGGAGGGCGGTTCTTCCGGTCCCTCACTTCCGGCCCTGGCGCTGCAGCGGTCGGTGTGGCAGAGCCGCTCGGCCCGTTCCTCTTCGCGCCCGCCTGCCCCGCCGCTGCCGCCCGCTCCCCCAGTCCCCCCCCGGCCATGCAGCGCCGCGACGACCCCGCCGCCCGCTTAGGTCGGGGGCCGGGCCCCGGTGGTGCCCGGCAAGGGGGTCCCCCACAGCGGCGGCCGCCCCGTAGTGGGGGGGGCCGTGGGGCCGCTACCGGGGCGCAGCCGCCGCCGCTTCTGCCGCCCAGCTCCTCGGCAGCTGCCTCGGGCTCCCAGGGCTCTGCCTCCGCCCCCACCCCGCTGCTGACTGGGGCCGCTGTCAAGATGGAGCCCGAGAACAAGTACCTGCCCGAGCTGATGGCCGAGAAGGACAGCCTCGACCCGTCCTTCACGCACGCCATGCAGCTCCTCACAGCAGGTACCGGGGGCTGGGCAGGGCGGGACCCCGGGCGGGCCCCCGCCTATCCCGGGCTCGGTGGGACGGGTAGGGTCGGAGACAGCTCTAGGAGCTTCCCTCCGGGTGATGGGGTGGCGGCGGTCAGCTCCCGGTCGCCCCGGGGGAAGTGGCGGGGGGGGCGGCTGTTGTGCCGGCCCGTTTTGACTCCCCTACCCGGTGCGAGGTGCGACCCCGGGGTTTTGAAGATCAGGTGTTTCTCTGTTTAGCCCCGTGCTTAATGCAGGGCCTGGGCCGGGATAAACGCAGACCCAGAACTTTCTGTTCAAACGCAGTGTGCGGTCAGTACTGGCCCTTTCCATCCCTGGGGACAGGAGGGGACCACAGCCAGCAGTAAACCCCGGGGTGGCCCATGCAGCGTCTGCTTCAGTCCCTGCGAGGCATGGTTTGGGAGCTTTCTGATTTTTCCACCCTGGTAGTCTGTATTAGAGCTTGTTTCATGCTTCTGACGAACCGAAGTAGGGACTGGAAATGGCAGTCTTTGTTCTGTGCCCAGACCAGCCTTCTCCTTCCCCATCACACTGTCCAATCGCCTGGCAGCTCTGATTTCTCCGTATCTCCACAGTGCAGCTGCTGCACCCGCGTTCCGTCCCTGTCGAGTAGAACCAGCTGCCTTGAGACGCTGTAGTGAGCTTAAAAATAGGAACAAGTTAAAATATTTGCTCCCACTTACCGCTTTCTGTGCGTGTAGCGGAGAGCTGGGAGGTCCCTGGCGCGAGGAAACACGCAGGTTTAGTCTGTAGATGAGCAGAGTGCTTATTCTGCTTTTAACTGAATTTTTTTTTAAGGTCTTTAAAACGTACAGTAGTGCCGTAGTTGGTGCAGTGCTAGAGATTTCATTAGCTCCTCCTTGAACGTAGGAAATAATTTGTAGGAATTGCTGTCTCCCATTGTGCGGGTAACTGAGGAATGTCGTCACGGGTAACTTGGCATCACTCATGGACATCTCGATCTAAATAAATTAGTTTTATAATCCGGTTTGCCATCAATTTAATGTTTTTGGTTAATAAAAACCCTTTAGCCAGCTGATGCTCGACAGCTCAGTCATAACCTCCCAGTGAAATGAACCCTGAGGAGTCCGCGAATTCCCGCACAAAGACCAGCATTCTCAGCCCACTTAGTAAAGCTTCGTTTGCTGAGTGGTGTAACGAGGATTTATGAGGGTTTTTTCATTAATTTAAAAATTGCTGATAGTAGAATGCAGCTTTTCAAGACTTCAAATTGATCATTGGAAGAGCTCCAGATGCCTACTGCTTGCTTTGGGTATGTGGAAAATTGCTGTCCCTTGGGAGCGTTCAGCAGCAGTCCAAATTCCGGATGATGGGAGGGGGAAGCTCGTGAGGGAGAATCTGAAGTAAAATGATGGGTTGGGGTGAGTAAATCTCTCCGCACAGATGACCCCAGACTGATCTGGATGGCTCAGAATCTCTCTACTGCCGTGGCACCCCTTGGGGGTGTCAGGTGGGAGAGGCCGCTGTAAAGCTGACTGTGGAATTTAGGGCTGGGCCAAAGATTGTAAAGCATGTGGCCAGCACAACTTAAGCAAAATGCCTTCCAGACAAAGAAATAGCTGATTATTGAATGTCAGCAGAATTCCCATTCCAGCCTGTTTCAGGAGTGGGAGCTGCTTGTCCCGCCTGCCTCTGGGAGGGAACCCGGCAGGAGTTCTGTGCTGAAACTAAGACTTCTTTAAAAACAACGTGTGAAAAGAGTCTAAAAGACTTCTGTGGTTCTAGAGAAAATCAGCATTATTTAGGAGCAAGGTGAAGGGGCAGCGCAGTGATGTGATACTGATCCCCGAACCATGTCAGGCGTGAGGAAAAGGCAGGAAAGTGGCTGCATTTTAGGGTTGTTACCCAGCACCCTGAACAGAAGCTGAAAACTGGGATTTCTTGCACCTTGGAATATGATCCGTGTTTCCTCCCTCCCGTGATTCGGGTTCTGTGTGACCTTCCTCTTCTGTGGGAACAAGAAGACCCCTTTTCCCCACATTGATTTACGCCCTCCTTCTGCGGTGGGGAGAGCAGGGGGAGATGCTGATGTCCTGCAGGGCACAGCCCTCCCTGCTCTTGTGCACTGGGGAGACAGGAGACGCTCATCCATGTGTAGCTAGGTGTAGGGGTGGGGTTTTTCCAAATTCTTGTGGTAATCTCGGCTACTTTTATTTTATGGAGAAACTCCAGGTGAAAAGAGCTGGTCACCTCTGAGCTTCCTACGCTGCAAACGGGGATGTGAGCTAGGTCAGTCCACTGGCAAGTCCCTATATAGCTCGTGTCTAGTTGGTCCTTGTGTTAAGTTACATCCCCAGAAGTGTGGAGCGGTGAGGAGGGATGGAGACGGGTGTTAGAGCAGGGAGGGAGCGCTGAGCGATTGGAGGTGGAGCAATGGGTGGCGAAGCAGCTGGAGATGCTGGAGAACTCCTCAGCAGAAGCCCCGGCTGACTGGACAGGTTCTTCCCAGGCTCACCCAGTCGGTGTGTGTTCCCAGGGAGGGAGAGGGGCAGCGTGGGGAAGGGGGTGGCTGGGCCGTAGCCTCGCTGGAGTGTTTTGCCAAGGAACCAGTGGGGTTGGGGAGGGGCTGAGGTCACAAGGGTGACAAGAAGCTGTGTGTCACCCAGAGCAGCACGGTGGCCTGAAGCTTGCTTCACATGGAGTTCAGGCTGTTCTGAAATGGAGATGGTGATCTACGTTTCTGTTTCTACGCGTACGCCCTACCCCCAGAGGAGCTGTAGCTGCTGCCTTAACCCATGCCCAGGCTCCGCAGCCTGTGCTATGCTAACACCGTTTCGCTCTCCCGTTTGCCAGTGTATATATTGCTGAGCCATGCCAGTGTTCTGGGGTGCTGGGGCCAGCCTGCCTGTCACTGCTGGGGCTCTGCCTCCTCCCTGCAGCCTCTCCTACCTGTGCCGTTTCTCACAGCTCACCTGCAGGCTTTCTCCTCCCTGCCTTATGCTTGAGCAGTGCCTCGTCTCTTCCCCTGCCCCTTCTCCCTGTGCTAGTGGCAGTCCCCTCCCTGGCCGGCAAAGCTCTGGAGCAGAGCTGAATGCCAGCGTGCAGGCTGGAGGGTGGGGGCTGTATTTCAGCGGAAGGCGGGAGGGGAATGGTGGGGTTAGACTTGCCAGATTCTTCTGCAGCTCCCGCTGTGGGCAGAGTCCACCCAGGGCAGGTCCCTGCTTCGTCTTCTGTGGAATCAAAGCAGCTGGGGAGCAGCAGCACAGGAGAGAGGGGGCTCTGCTTTCTTGCAGAGGCCCCCATCCCTGAACTCTGATGGGATTTTGGTGGGGTTTTTTGTTGTTTTATTCTGGGCACGGGGTCAGTATTATCACACTGTTAAGATAATACTCTCAGTATTCTGAATAAGCAGAATAAACATGCTCTGCTTTCAGAGCATGTGTGCTGCAGGACAATGTTTAATGTGGGGGTTTTTTTGTTAAGGCAGAGCTTGGGCTTAGATCAGGAGTAGCACTTGCCTGCTCCTTGTGAAGCAGCGGTGTTACCAACCCCCTTTACCTACCCCTTAGGAGTTCTTCTGAGACAATGCAGTCACTGCCCCACATGAAGTCCTGGAAACCACTGCCACACATGCCGCCAGACTGCTGACATTCCCCGTGGCAAGAAGGTAACCTTCTGCTGCACCTCTGACACGGCTTTAAAATCCCAGCACTGACATGAGGCGTGCGTAACCCCTCCAGGTACCCGTACGCTTCTCCTTCCGCTCAGTAAGTGGCCTGACAAACTGCTACCGCTCATCAGCTCGTTCAGTACCGCTTCGTGTCACGTAGCTTGTGTGCCAGAACGCATCCAGATAACGCCGGAACCCAGAGCAGCGGGGCACGTTCTTAATACTCCTACACGCCCATTTCCACACGTGGAGTTTGCTCTGTAAAAGTAGAAGGAGACTGCAAGGTCACTGTGCTGACCTGAATCCCAGACACTGGAGAGTTTAGAGTTACTCCGCTGTGCAGGGCTGCTGCTTCACTGTGCTCTGCATTTCATTTGGAGACATAATGATAGTGGATCCAATGCCTTTTTTTTTTTTAAGCAAACAGTTAATTACTTGTTGCCCTCACAGATGTTCCCAGATGTTGCTGCTGTGGCAAGAGGGAGAAGGGATTTTGCTGTGGTTGTTGTGAACAGGTTCCCTGGTTTGCAGAGGCCGACATCCGGTTGCATTGTGTTTTGACAAGGTAGAAGATCCCTCTGGGTAGTTTAATTTACGTTAAGAAAGTTGTAGGGTGCTTGTAGTCTTGACGTGCGCGTAGGAAACACCCCTTGTTAATACACAGAACGCATTTTCAGAAACTCACTGGCTGGGTTTGGAGAACCAGAACATTTGAGCTGTAATCACAATGCATTACAGGGTCTAAAGCGATGCCCAGGCAGGGTTAAGGCCACCAGTGCAATCGTTAGTTTCCAAATCTTGAGTCTCTGGTCTGTTCTTACAGCTAAAATTAAAAAAACTATGTAAAACTAACCGAGGCAGCGGGCTCTTACTTGTTTGGTAAAATGACAGTGCTTGAACTTCTGGGTGTTTTTCTTTGGCGTAGTGTCTTCAGAAAATCAGTTCTTTTAAAAGCAAGAAGTTATTTTTTTTCAAAGCAATGAGATCTGGAATGTTTTGGTTTTTTAAACTAAGAAGTCATGGTAACAGTTCTGCAAGGGATCCAAGGTGCTGCTGCAAGTAGAAATACAAAATTTTGCCTTTTTTTCATAATTATGCAACACCATCTCCAAGGATATTTAGATCTCTAAACTAAAAGTTTATATTACTGTGTCCATCACCGAACATTTAAAACATTGATCATTTGATCATGTTTTCTGAAGGTTTTGGGGGCTTTTTGGTTGCACATCTAGTTGTTTGACTTCTTAGTGGTCTGCACCGCTTGAGAGATGCTCCTCAGTCCTGTCCAGTCAGAAGGGTGATTGTCCCCTGTTGCTCCTATTTCTGTGTGGATGGTACAAGGATATTCCCAGGTGGATACGCCGAGTATCTGACACGCCAGTCTCCCAGAGCGCTAAACATGCCCGTTTAGGCTGAAGCATAGAGTTTCTGTCATGGCCAGAAATCGCAGGAAACATAAGAAATTGCCGCTGCCCTCTTTAAATCCTGGTAATGACAGGGCAGTCTTCAGTCTCAGTTGTGTCTTGCAGCTTTCATCCACTTACGGGTATGATCTTGTGAAAGTGTCTCTTTCCCCTGAGATGTGCGAAGTTGTATTTAGAGCACGTTCAAATCAGAAGAGATATTTATAGTTCTTGAGTTCGCTGGTGAAACGGCACAATTTAACTTGTAAGGAAGGGTCACACTCCCCCCCTGAGAAGCATCTGTAAATAATGATTTGCGATGGCTACCGTGGCGTGTCCAGTGGTCTTTATGGCAGACCACGGAGTGCATCAGTCATTTGGGACTGGGAATAATGCATTGGCTCAGATCTGGGGGAACTTGTCGTCCATTTGTTGGCCATTAAATACAAATTGTACATCACTAGACGTCTCTGGCCAAGAAAAGCCAGTCAGCAATGGGCTGCAATCTTTTGAGTAATGTTGGGTGTTATTCTCATACACGATGCATTGATGGCTGTGAGAACCTGTGCTAGAAACGCCTGCCCTGAAGATGATCTTCAGGCTTCTCCATTCGGGTGGTCTGGTATGAGATGAGGGTCTCCTGCCCTCTCTCAGTGAAAGCTCAATTTGCAGCCAGATTTGCGAAGGTGTTTGTGTGCTAGTTCCTAATGGCCCTGCCTTTACCACCGACTGGAGGAGGATATTTGGACTCTGTTTCAGATCCCCTCAGGCTGCAGCACTCTTCAGTTCAGTCAGGCCACCTCGGTCGTTTTACAAGACGCTGTAATTCACAATATACAATAAAAAATCAGAATCTTCTTGTGAGGTGCAAAAATTTGTAGTTGCATTTCGTGCATCAAGTTAAGGACTTGTGACACTGGCTTTTATGGCCATATGCCTGAGGGTTACCACTTAAGAACCAAATCACCAACTGCTTGTGTGGTAAAGGCACATTCATTTAATAAATGAAGCTTATAGGAATTTCACAAGCCAGACTGCACTCTGGTGTGTCGCTCATTCGGGCTCCTGTTTCTCAGGAACATGTTCAGCTTACCGGGAACCCACAGGGTCAGCGTGTGTCGGCACCTCTAATTCAGTTACAGATTTCAAGCAGCGCATCAGCCTGAGCGAGAGGGACTTGCCCTGGTTGCTGACAGCCCCTGTGTTAGGGCAGAGCGGTCCGTGTCGCTGGGGCTGGTCTCCTCGTAGGTTCAGGGCTCTACGCACGGGTGCTGCAGTCGCGGGGGAGACACGAGGTTGGGGACTGGTAGAGGAGGGCACAGCAGAAGTGGGACACAGATCTCCTTGCAGTTCCTACTCTGATCTGAAGTTATTTGTAGGGTGTTCTCTGCTGTTTGCTCTTATTTTTGTTCATTATCCCGGTTTTGGCCTCCTGGCATCCCCAGATGTGAAGGGAGGAAGCTGGGCTAGCGCTAAGGAGCCTATCCAGATGCGTTATGCAGTGAGTGTTCCTCTGCTCCCAGAGAGTGAGGGAGGGGTGGCCTGTCCTAACTCCAACTCTGAAAATGATGCTTGTTTGAGGAATATAAGCAGCCCTATTTTTATCTTGTTTAGAAATTGAAAAAATTCAGAAGGGTGAAACAACAAAGAAGGATGAGGAGGAGAACTACCTGGATTTATTTTCCCACAAGAATATGAAACTGAAAGAACGAGTTCTGATACCTGTCAAACAGTACCCCAAGGTGAGGGCCAGAACATAGCTTACTGAATCTCTGTGATTTGCTTATTTTCTGTGGGGTTTACGGCTGACTGTGAGATAGTAGCTGTCAAAGTGTCATCAGGAGTTATGCCAGTGTTCCACTATCGCTACGGAATTTTTCCTATGCAAGCTTGCGGGATCTTATTTCTAATATATTACATTTCTAGAATGTCTTGGGATAAAACTAAATGGTGATGCATAGCTGTGACCTTTTGTTACCAGAATAGACGCTTTCATATGTTGAGCTTTGTGCTTTACAGTTAAGAACTCATAGCAGCATTAAGATTTGCTGCCTGTTAAACCACCGGAGAGTAGATCTTCGAGTAAACGCTTTATGTGAGTTAAATTTGCTTGATTTTCTGGTGGAGCATTTTCATGAAAAGAATATTCTGGAACTTAAATTTTTCTGTGCTTTTTTTGGGCAATATTTTTTGGTGAGGTGAAGAGAAAATGGAATGGCTGAATTTTTTTTTCTCAGCCAATATAACTTTCAAAAAAGCTTTTGTTAAGGCTCCTGAGCTCTGGAGCTAATTTTTTTTTTTTTGTCTTATTCATTTACAGTTCAACTTTGTTGGAAAGATTTTGGGACCTCAAGGCAACACCATCAAGAGACTCCAGGAAGAAACTGGTGCTAAGATATCTGTGCTGGGGAAAGGCTCTATGCGAGATAAAGCAAAGGTGAGGGCACCGCCCTTGAGAACATTCATCTGTATTAACCCTTTCCTATTGCTATTCCTATTATTATTCCTATTCCTATTGAAACAGTGGTTCTCAGAGCATTTCCTAAGAGATTAAACCACGAAAATCCAAAAACAAAGGCGGTAGAAAGTCACCCTCCTAAATTGTTCTGGGCAAGTTGGGACCAATCTCGATTGGGGCAGAAGTGTGATGCATGTTTTCTTTAGGAGCGTGACTTGGTCATCTTTTAGATCTTGTCCCCTTGGATGCAGAGGTAGTTTACAGAGAAGTTTATAAAATAAGAATTAATTCCAGCTACTCCAGGAAAAGCCATTCGCTAAAGGAGTATGTTTCCCCTCCAGAAAAAAAAATTTAAAAAATAATCCTTTTTCCAGCTGTTCCCTCTAAAATCCTTAAATCCTCATGGTTCGCTGAAGATGTTGGAGCAGTATGTTCCTGGTAATCCTTAGTGAATTACACAGTGCCAGGAGAGGTTTTTTTGAGCAGAAACAAAAGAAAAGAATTCTTCCTGCATACTCCCAAAACTGAGCTAACGGTCAACAGAGCTGTAACTTAATTCAGCTTTTTACTTTAGCTGATCTGTATCTTCTTAAAGCCATCTGAGTAACCCAGGGTATCTAAGAGCTGGGTTAGAGCAAGCTGGTTTGAGGAGTTAGACTTCAGTAGGTGGTAAAGAGCACCTCGGGCAGGAAGGTGGTGCAGGAGAGGAAGAACACTGCTTGAATATGCTTAATCTTCTGGAAAAAACAGGTGGCCGGGGTCAATTCGCAAAGATCTGTCACCTGAAAAGGCATCTGCAAAAAGCCGGAAGGTGTAGGTGGCGTGTGGCCTTTATAAAAGCAGATACTCTTGTGTATGTCATCGTGATCTGTGTCTAGGCATGGCCAAAAGGCTTGTACAGACATCTCCTGCGAGGATGTAGAAAATCAGAGAAAAGGAGAGCAGTTTCTCTGCATCTTAGTTTTAGGAATCTCTAATCTGCTTTGTTTCAGGAGGAAGAACTGCGCAAAGGGGGAGATCCTAAATATGCTCATCTAAATATGGATTTGCACGTCTTCATTGAAGTGTTTGGACCCCCTTGCGAAGCGTATGCTCTGATGGCTCACGCCATGGAAGAAGTCAAGAAGTTCCTCGTTCCAGTATGTCCCCTGGTGTTCTTTCCTTTTTGAAGGAGGTAGATGGGTTGTGAATCTGGCTGTGAGGATGGGTACGATTGGTGCAGTGCAAGGCTCGTGCTACACAAACTGGTGTCGCTGAAGCCTAGAGCGGGGTGTGTGTGTGTGTGGCAGCTTAAGATGACCCCATTAGTTGTGCCTGAAGACTTGTATTGTTCCTCAGACCGTAACTAGAAAGACATACACTTACAGGACAATTGCCTCGAACACTTGGAGTAGGTATTTCTCTCCCAGTACTGGCTGTGGACACTGAGATGGGTGGCTTGTCTACCTCCCCATGTCAATTTTAGCGGGAGAATACGTTTAGCCATGCCTGGCATGGACGAGACTCCAGAGGTGGGTTCCTCCGGCTTGGAACTGCAGCGTAGAGATCCGGCTAGAAAACAGCATTGGTCAGATCAGAAACTGCTGTGCTCTAGAGGGGTGCTGTGAGGATGAGGAGGATGCTGGGTACCAGCAGGCAGTATTGTAGCTAGTTTCTGAGACTCATCTGTTAAATCAGTGTTTCTGTTGCTTTAAATGTGTTTGATGTGAAGGAATCTGTGCTAATCAGGCATTTATAGAGATGACACTTCTCTGTGTGGATGTCTTCTACTGGTGAACCTTAAGACCTTGATGGTCAACCTCATGTCAGTTCTGTGCCAGCTGCAGTATTGGCTCCAAGAACTGCAGAACTCAAAGGAGTCTTTTATGGGTTATTAAAACAATAGAGTTGCTCACTAAATTAGGAAAAAACAAAACAGGGAAGGAGCTCGCAGTGCTCCTGGCCTGTAGTGCAGAGACCAGGCAGGTAGAGAGCTGCGCCACAGCTGAGACTGGGAGCTCAGATGTTCTCCCTGAAATACCAGGGGCGGGTAGAACCGAGAGCGGTGGGTAGTCGGATAGCGTGGAGAAGCGTGTGGGTACTGTGCGATTTCTGTGAGTCTGACACAGAGGGGAGGAGTGATTGCTGTGTGAAGTGTCTTTGAAGGAAAGAGGTCATCTTCAAGGAGCCCCTGGGATGTACAAAACCTCAGCTCACTAAAGCAAGCGTTCAGCCTTGCTATTTAAAGTGTCTTATCTATTGCTGCCTTCAAACAATGTGTTAAACTACTGAAAATTGACAGAGGAGTCACTGTGGAAGCCAGCAGGGCTGTGAAGACACATCTGGTAGGAGCCTCCTTGCTTTGTGGTGTTGCCATGGCATCGTGAAGATCCTCGGTGCAAGGCCCAGCCTGCCTATGTGTGGAGGGTAGGGGTGGGATGCAATGGTTTCTGCGGGGTCACCAGAGATCTGTCCTAATTCCTGAAGGTGGATCCCCTGAGGTGATAAAAACACATGGAGCCAGACACACAGCATGTTCCTAAGAATTTGAAGAGACAGCCTGGATTTGCAAGTGGGAGTTTACTCTTTATCAGGCTTCACTGTTCCTTCAGCCTGTTGGGAACACAGCAGTGTTTTACGTTACACGGGCTCGCTGACAGCCGCTTGCCTTTAAATGGAGCTGTAAGGTGCTTGTGGTGAGAGACGTCTTGCCTGACTTCACCTCTGAACTCTGCAACACTTGCAAATAAATCTTACTGACACCTCTGGGATGCTGGAGATCAGATCCCTGCAGAAGGTCCTCGTCACAGGGCCTTGTTGGGGTGCCCCCAATGTGGTGTCTCTTTCTCGGCTGGTTTGCAGAAGGCTGGCAGATGTGCCGAGCAAATCCCAGCAAAATTAACCAGCAGATTTTAATTCAGGGCTGTTGGGTTATGTTTGTTCCAGTGATAGCCTGTGCTGTCCTGGAGCACAAACTGGCCTGTTGGCTGTTCTCTGGAGCTGACTCTTTCCCCTCTTTAGGACATGATGGATGATATCTGTCAGGAGCAGTTCTTGGAGCTCTCCTATCTGAATGGCGTACCAGAGCCAACACGTGGCCGAGGAGTCCCTGTGCGGGGAAGGGGAGCAGCTCCACCACCGCCTCCACCCGTTCCAAGGTACCTTTCCCAGCAGCACAGACGTGGAAATGCCCAGAGTTTTCCTGCCAGATGAGGTTCAACATGAGCTGTTGGCCTCGACTTTGGCCAGGGCTTTCTAGCCCGGCATCGCAGTGCTTTAGTGAGCTGGCATCCAATGTTTGGAGTGTTTTGAGATGTAATCTAGCACGGTGGATGTCTGCTGTATTGGTTTTGATGTCTGAAATCAGTAGCTTCATAAAAATAACCTTTCAGAAATCAGCCTAGGCAGTGATGTGTAGATGGATGTGTCATGTTTGCTTCTGCAGCCTTCAGCAGAATAAGCAGTTTCAGTTTAAACTGACCTTCCTTTGAGAGTTACAGCGTGGCATTATTCTGTCATCGCTGTCCAGGCATTGGGATGAATTGGCGATAAAGCTCCCTTACTATATTTCGTGATTCACTACCTCTTTCATGGGGGAAAGTCTTCGCTTCTGAGTGTTCAGCCCAGAGGTGTCCCCGCTCATCTCGTCATTGACTTCCCAGCCGTGGAGGCCCTGCAGTCGTTACAGGTTACTGACAGAGGGTTGTTTGGAATGAACTCTGAGAAATTACTTGGCCAAAGTTCTGTATCAGATTTATTTCTTTGTCTGTCCAACATCTAATGCAGTAGAGCTCTCATCCCAGAAGAGGTTTTTGTAAATCCTGCAATACAGCAGTGTTAGTTCTTATGCTTTCACTCTTGATAAAGAACTCACGGCTTAGTTAAAGGAGATTGTGTTTATTTCTCATGCTGTTGCATTTTAAAGTAGGTGTAAGGAGCGCAAGCGCTGCCCTGGGCATTCAGCTCACGAGCAGTACAGCCGTAGCTGTTCACAGTCCTTTTTATCTCCTTTCCAGGGGCCGTGGAGTCGGTCCTCCCCCTCCTCCTCCTCCTCGGGGGGCCCTTGTGCGAGGAGCCCCGGTGCGGGGTGCCATTGCCCGGGGAGCTGCTGTAGCCCGCGGAGTCCCTCCTCCCCCAGCAGTACGGGGTGCTCCCGCACCGAGAGCACGAGCAGCCGGCATTCAGAGGATACCGCTTCCTCCTCCTCCCGCACCAGAGACCTACGAGGAATATGTAAGAAACCATGTGTCTTTGTTCCTTTGTTTAATCCCAGCTACCTGACCATGTGTTAGATACTCAACATTACTGACATAAAGGCCAACAACAGTAAGGTGGCTCTGGAGAAGGGGCCACCAGTGCGAACACTGGTATGGTGCTGGGTGACCCGCTCTGCCTCTTTAGTCCTCAAAGGAGGGAACTGCCAGTGTCCTACATACAGGGTAAAGGGTGGTTTTTATTCAACTGAACTGTGCCCCCAAGGCTGAAGTTTGCCATGATGATCAATGCACGGTCAAAAAACTACATGACAAAGATTAATGTGGTTCACGTCGCATTCTCTTTCTCCAAGAGAATTCTTTGAGGAAGAACCGGCAAAGGCCCCTAAAATCCTTCAAGTAAATATGTGAATGAGCGTGATGGTGTTTCAAGTCATATAACTAAGCACAACCATCCTGCCAAGCTTGTCTTAGCATCTGTGCTCTAAAGGAAAAACAAGACAACTGGTTTTGATGCACAAGAGCGTTTTTGGGAATCATCCCTAATACTGATAAATCTAAAAAGTCTTTTTCTCCTCTGGGTAAAACTCCTCGTTTTTTCCACTGAAACCAGTCATAAATTAATAGGTTGGGCTTTGTCTGCCTGGGGTTTGGATCTCACAGTTACAGGCCTCCTGGCACATGGATTTGTACCATGGACAAACTGCAGCCGTGGACGTGTAAATGACTTTCAGATGCATTGTAAATGTGAGTGTGGTTCGTTCCTTCCACGCCACAGGACACGAGCGGATCTCGGCCACCTGTATCACCACTGAGCCCCTTCCTCGTGGCAGGGAAGATTCTCCAGCTCCTCAAAAGCTGCTATAGCATGAATTCAGTTTTGCCATTGCTCTTGGTCGGGCATTAACCTTTGGTCCTTCCATTAACAGCGTTTATGTCATCATCCATTTCAGGGCTATGATGATGCATATGCAGACCAGAGCTATGAGGGGTACGAAGGCTACTACAGCCAGGGCCAAGGGTGAGTTTGCTTGTCTCTACCTGCTTCCAAGAAAATCATGCATGATCTTTTTTTTTTTTCTTTTGAGGGAATGGAAACACCCATTTCTGAGTTTGAGCTGTAGGGAAGGTACCCTGTTCTGCTGGAATCCAGGAGTGCCTGGAAAATAACTTCTGGGAGTGTCCCAGTGTCCTTGACAGTTCTGTGAACGCAGCCATCAGTCACGCCAGAGCCGCGAGCAGTGTCGGGCATCTTCGCTTTTCAAGTGTTTGTGCAAGTTGTGTCAGTTCAGGGCTACGATTTCAGCACTGTGTGTAACCAACATAATTACTCTTCCAGGGACACAGAATACTATGATTATGGACACGGGGAGGCACAGGAATCCTATGAAGCTTATGGTATGTCTGGGAATATGTTCTCTTGACAGGGAAGGGGCTGCACGTAGATGGGAATTGCTTGTGCCCGAGCAGCTGTTTTCCAGCAGTTTTCATGGTAGAATGTTTATACCCTACAGATTATCCAGGGCTGAACAACCAAAGGCATTCTGTGGTTTTTAAGGTCTTATCTAGCTTGATTGTCTCAAAGGTGACGCTTTCAAAATTCCGTTTTTTAACTGTGGAAATATCTTTTCATTTCCTTGTAGCTTTAGAATATTTTAAGAGCTCTGGATTTCCACCCACAGCACTGCTTTTGCTGCAGTCTGGTTTTCACAGATTATATTTTGTTGAGCTGGATGAGTGCATGGTTCCATCTGCTTCCTTATCCTCAAAAACTTGCCAGCTGATACTGACTCTGCACTGTACACTTGCTTGAAAAATGGATTTAAATGTCATCTGAAGGCCTCCCTTTGACTGGGTGGAATGATTTTGGTCAATATGACTTGCAAGTAGTCGATGAAGTTGAGTTAATTTGGATTAGGTAAAACTGTCAACGTAAAGTGGACGTAAGGAGTGTGGGAGACCAGTTTAACCACAACCATTTAACCCACCAACTGTGGAAAACGAGGCCAAATATGTGAGGTGCTGGCAATAAAGGATCGGGTGACTGCGGGGGTTTAAGCTAGTTCATATATCCAAGCTTATGCGTGGCATCTGCATGTGGTGATGAGTAAGATTCATTTTCCTCTCTCTGTAAACAAGCTGAACTGTAAGCGGTTCCGAAAGCTCTCCAGCGAGCTGCTTCATGGCCTGGAACATGCTGTGTGGAGAACAGTCCCTTTAGTTGAGCATCACTCGCAGCCTGAGGGGCTTTCTGGGACCCTCGGGGACTGGGAATCCCCTGTGCCATGTCATGCCCCTATTAGAGAAGCGGAGTTGTGGATACGGCCGCCTCGGGGTTTTCCCTGCTCTGGGCTGAAGTCCTGAGAAGTTCAAACGCAGGTGCCTCAGCAGAGATGCTTTTCCAGTCCAAGATGCATTTGAACAGGCAGCTGCTGGCAGGAACACCGGCTGTCTTTCCTGCCTTCAATGGCTCGGTTTGTTGCCTGCGTTAGTCACGCAGCACAAAGAGGCTTTGTGCCTCCTCCTTGGTAGGAGCGCAGCGCTGCTGTCTGGGCTGTGAAGGCCAAAACGCTCATTGTGTACTTGGCATGAAGTTGCCACAGCTAATCTGTTTATCCACAGTAATTTCCTTCGGTCTCTGCTTTCATGAAAACAGAATTAGAGAAATAAATTCTTGAGCCAGGCTGGAGACAGTTTTGAGAAAATGAGAATGTGCTCGGTGGTGGTAGGAGCCGGCTCGGCTGTTCTCCGGGCTCAGGGTACTCGCTTTCATAAACCAGTGACCCTGGAGAGAATGGCAGGCATGCAGGAATGAGCCATGGCGAAAGCTGAGCTCGGGTGCTTGGGACTTGAGCTAGCTCAGGGCCAATGGGGACGTGAACTTCACTGCCTTGGGTGGTGGTTGTATGTAGCAGAAGGGTTTGGGCTAGCAGGTAACGCTGGGCCAGCAGTCGCAAGCGATGTCTGCTCCAAAGAGGTGAGCAGATGCTGCACGGCTGAAAATCTGCCTGTGTTCGCGGAGGGGAGGGAACAGCAAGTCCCGGAAAGCAGGCTGGTGTCTGGAAGCTCGGACAGACGAGCTGCCATCCTGCAGCAGCGCAGGGGCTGAATTATCTCGGCACCATTCTCCAGGAGCGGCCTTGCCTGCCGTCTGGGAAGGAGAGCAGCGCTGCCTGTATCGGTCCCCCCCAGCCGGACCCAGGGTTAGGGATGCTGCGGCAGTTAGGGATGCTGTGGCGGTCAGGGATGCTGCTGGCTGCCAGCCCGAGGGACTGTGGCTGCCGCCACCTTGGCCATGGCCGGCTGCCAGCACTGCCCTGGGAATCATCTTTGGCTCTGCTGAAATTAATTGCTCCGAAAAGGCACCGGGTTTGTCCCAGTCAGCGCTGAGCCGGGCTGACGGAGCTTCTGGGGATCCCACGCCAGCGGCTTTTCCCGGTGCTGCAAACGAGAGGTTTGGGTGGACCACGGGGCGTTTTGCAGACCGGTTTTGGGGTGAAACTGCTGTGATGGTGATAGCCCTGTCTCCAGAGGGGAGCCCAGCCAGCCCTGGCGTGCCCGCGGCTCGCGGCACTCCGCCGTCCCTGATGTGTCCCTCTCTTCTCCACAGGGCAAGATGACTGGAACGGAACCCGGCCCTCGCTGAAGGCGCCGCCGGCCAGGCCAGTGAAGGGGGCCTACAGAGAGCACCCCTACGGACGCTATTAAAAACAAACATGAGGGAAAAATAGCAGTTATGAGCAAACAGTTGTTACTGATTCTTGTATCTCCCGGGATTCCCGTTGCTTTACCCACACCAGACAAGTAATTGTCTCCCTGTTTTTCTTCGTGGCCCTTTTCCTCCCACTCCATCCTCACCCTGCATTCTGGCTTCTGTACGTAGTATTTTAAAATGAGTTAAATAGACTTAGAGGACCTTTAATTTTCTTTTTTAAGTGTGTAGACGGCTTTTCTTTGTGGTTTAGATAAACACAACTGTACCTTTTTTAATAAAACAGCAAGTTAAAACTGTTAGTTTCCAAAGTGACATGCTTTGCTTAGCAGTTCTGAAATTAAGGTTTCGTTAACCTTTTAAGTTTGGTTTTAAGGAACCCATAAAAGTTGTAGTTGCAGAATCCCACAGTAGGCTACATTTCAAAATTCAGGGCTGTTTTTAAGAACTAAAATCATAATGTAACGGTAGTAGCTGCCACCGTTTAAAAGTAACCTCAGCTGTCAAACTTTCCTTAAAAGCAGATTGCTGGTGAATCTTCAGTTTAAATTTTAATATGAAGGATCCTCAAACAAATTAAATAGCATTTTTTAAAGGTAATTGACTTAAAAAAAAAAAATTAGGTTTGTAAAATTGACTTTTCTTACGTGGGTTTTGAAATCTAGCCCCGAACAGGCGGTGTTGAGAGATGCTTGGGAAGCAGATTTTCCAGTGCACAGGGGTTCTTAGTTTGGTTCTTTATGAAGAACTTTTAAGGGGGGAAAAAAAAAAGAAACCAACAAACAAAAACAAAGTGTGGCTGTAATTGCCCAGTGTTTGCTACTAGAACACAGAGTGTTACGTGAGCAGGTCTGAGCTCTGTAAAATTATAGAGTCTTCTCATTTTTATAGTGCTTGGGGCAGATAACGCAGCGCAAGTTTAAAATGGACAAAATGGTCAATATGAGCAATCCCGTGGACTTGTTCAAGTGTATCTCAACACTAGCTTTGCATAAAAAGGGACGCTGCAGCTGAAAAAATGAGGAAAAAATTCACTTTGTACATAGGATAAAGTCCTAATTGGATTTGTACCCTGTCCTCCCACTCTGTTCTTGAAGATTAAATGCTACGTGTGTAAGTCTGCCTAAATAGGTAGCTAAAACTTGTCAAAATGTCTGTCAATAAAGTTTAGTCCTTTTTTAATCAAAGTAAATGTGATGAATTGTCATTTTTTTTTTTGTTGAGCAGTAAAATAGCTATTTTTTTTCAAATAAATTTAAATTAATGCTAAAGCTAATTGTCTTTTTAAAACGTGGAGACATTCTAAAAATGGTGGTTTTTGTAATTCTCACAAAAAGTTTATCGAGCTCATTGGATGAGCTTAATATTTTTATTTATTTTTTTTAAAGAAAGAAAAAAACCAGTTTTTCACCCCCTGGAAGTTGTTGACAGCAGTTTGACGCTGGCCTGTGGCAGAAATGTGGCTTCAGGCTGCTGGAAAGTGTTTCTGGTTCTCTGCTGAATTATTGATTCGGATTTCAGGTGGCCTCACAGTCCGCAGACTCCGCGTTGAGTCTGACATGGCTGGTTTAAACGCTGGAAAATCCGAGGCTTAGCTGCCACCCGGAGGAGAAGGAGAGTTCCTTTCTGTAAACACCCCAACCCCGTGGCTGAGAGGATGCTCTTTTTACTTGGAAAGCCACTTAAAAATGTATTTTTATTTGAGCAGGGTGCTGCGGTGGCTCCTTATATCCTTCTGAGAGGGGGTTTTTGTGTAGAGAGAATAGTTTAGAGTAAACTGCTGCTTAGAGCGATGTGAAAAACGGTTTGTGTGTCCCAGCTGCCAAACGAATCCGGCATTCTGAGGGGAGAGAATTAAAACTGCTCGGGGGTGAAAAATCGAGTATTAGGAGCCAAACTGCTTGTGGCAGCGCATGATCGAGGGGAATACTTTAAAACAAAAAGTTGTATTTGTAGATTGTTATTAAAGTGTAAATAACTGAATTCTCAACAATGGTTTGGAGTCAGCTTTCAGGGCATAATGTCTTGCTTGATGAAAAGATCACCCTATGCCCCCCTTTTAAAGGAAAATTATCGCAGGAGAATCAGGATGTGTAAAGCTAACATGCATCGCAAACCCCAAAAGGTAACCTAAATGTCTGATTTTAATAGCACATTTCTCTTTTACATAAACTGTGACGGCAACTTGCATAAACTTTATTGAAACAGTTCTTCAGATGTTAATTATAATGTAAAAAATTTGCAAAAAAAAAATGTTTAAAATAAACATTTAAAAGAAACCACGTGCTTCTGCATAAATTAGCGATAACTTTAATAATGTGCCCTTTGAAAATGCACCGTAATGTAACGTGGGCAAAAAGGAATCGGCGAGTTTAAATATCAAAAGATGTAAAATGACCACGGATATAGATAGTCCTGCTACTGCCAAAAAAAAAAAAGAATTCTGCTCAGTTATTTAAAAATGTAAAATGATGGCCCTTTTCAGACCCCGCTATCGATATTTGCTGTGAACTGGTCAAAGCTCAGCTTAAGTTGCATGTTTTCCTTCCTGTGTAATTGCATGCAGGGATCTTTTTTTCTTTCCATTTGTGCTGCCGTTGAGGAGACTCACGAATGTCTTCAATTTGCAGGAGTCAAGAGCCCGCCGCCGTGACTCACTGGGGTGAAGACGAGCAGGGGCACCGCGGAGTGGGTGAGTTTGTTTATTTTTGCATCCCGCCGCGAGCTGCGAACACGTTCTGTGGGGGAGGCGGGGGCAGCACCATCTGAGCTGCTAAATTGAAGCCGTTCTTTATATACCCACAAATAAATTACTCTTCCGCGTGGCCCGTTGCATGACCGAGGCTCTTGCAGAGGTCATGGTGTGGAGGAGGCTTCGGTGCGTACCTGCATGGAGCTCTCCCGCTGAGATCCCGTGGAGAAGGAGGTTTAAGTGGATTTGAGGAAAGAGGGAAGTGTGGGAAGGAGATCTGTCTCTTGGAGCTGGTTCCCAGTGAGACACTGGCCTCGGCAGCAAGGGAGCCTTGAAGTTGTTGTTACCCCGTGCTCTAGGAAGGGAGCAGCTCAGGGCATGGCTCAGCAGGAATTCCTCTGCAAGTCACAGAATGGGATGGGTTGGGTTGGAAGGACCTTAAAGATGATGAAATCCACCCTCTTGCCATGGGCAGGGACATCTTCCACTAGATGAGGTTGCTCAAGTCGCCATCCAGCCTTGAACACTCGAGGGATGGGGCATCCACAGCCTCTCTGGGCATCTCACATTAAAATCACAGGCTGCAGATTGCAGACCAGACGTTGCCCAGCTGGACCCAGCTGGTTCCTCCCCTTCCACACCCCCACCGAGGGGCTTGGAAACGTGCTCTGGCTGTTCTTTTCATGGCTTTTTATCTGATGGCATTGCCGGGGAGGGCTCATGCAGTGGTCCTGCCGGCCTGCTGTCAGTGAGCCAACACCCTGAGCCCTGGGGAGGGCTGATGGACGGCCCACCCAGCACCTTTGGGTGCTGGTGCGGGTCAGCACCGCAGCGCCAGGGCTCCCTCTGGCGGCTGCTGTGGCCCCACCCAATAAACACCTCAATAAATGCCCACGAGGGCTGGCGACCCGAGCGGTCCCTCGGCTGGGGAGATGCTCATGCCCCACTGGGGTGACCTGCTTATGCGGCAAGGACACATCTCCCCCCAGGCCCGAAGGCAGCAGCTGTGAGCATTTCCTCTGGGGACAGCTCATCGCTCGCTCTCGAATCCCGAGATCACTGGAAGTCTGAGCTCCAGAAATAAAAGACCAAAGAAATAAACCGTTGGAATGCTGAAGAAGCCTAAGGGCTTCAAAAGACAGCCGTGAAAAGCCCTGGGCATAGGACACCCAAGGACATAATTCTTGTTTTATATGGAACTGTAAAGCTGCCAAATGAGCTGCTCTTGTCGTAGGAGCATTAGGAACAGGAAAGCGGAAATCTGTGGAAATGCTGCAGCGGGGTGAGATTCCCCTCAATTCTTTACCTTGAAAATTGGATCCACAGTTTTCTGCTCTGGGAAGTCATAACGTGTCTGGATTTGTGGCCCGTTTATCGAATGCATCTTCGTTTACGATGTAATTGGAACACCAATTTATATGGTGGTGTTCCGATCGTTCCCGTTTCTTTTTTAATAGGCACAGCTTTTATATCGAGTGGCAAAGATTTGATAGAGATCATCTGCTATGATGCATTTTTTTACCCGTAGAAGTGGATCTTGTGACACTGCTTTTGGAGTAACGCAGCTTGCTTGTGCCTCACAGTTGTGGCGTGTTTACGTAAAAGATTTTAATGTTATGGGGGAATGTAAATCTTAATGTGTTGAAAATAACGCTATATGCCAAAAGTCTTTTGAAAACATGCCCTGCATCAAAAACCTTCCTCCCTCTCAGAGCGTTACTGCATCCGGGTTTGGCCTGGAGTCTGCAGACGCTAACTGGAGATCCCAAAATAGCCGTCGGCATCGGGTGAGTCTCTCGGAGATGCTCTAATGAGCCAGACACTCCGGGGGTGATGCAGGACATGCTGAAATGAGTGAGGGTAGAGATTCCTTTGAGTGCTGGAGTCTGAGTCACCTCAATAACCTTCCCTTTCACACCGACACGCAGCCACCGGAATGTTCTACCAGCTGTGAGCTAACAGGCGCCGGTGACCTTCCATGTTCCGTCTTCCCCAAAGGACTAATCCACGGCTTATTATTTGTAGGATTTTGGTAAAGACCATAAACAAGATAGAGGCTGCTGTTGTGCTTGGACAGTGTGATGTGCTGCAGCAGTCACGTCTCTGGGGAAGTGGTCCCCACCGATGCTGTGCTGTTGGAGAGAAGCTCGGCTCTGGAAACATCCTCCTGCTGCGGAGCGCTCCGTGCCTCGGCACTCCCGTCGGAGGCTTCAGCCTCTAGTCCAGCCCTTTGGTGTAAATACTCAGGCTTGGTCTTGCTTGGAGCTGGTGCAGACCTGGACTTGGACCCTTCCTGGGTGAGGTCTCCCCGTGCAGAGCCAGTGTCTTGGGCAGCAACAGGAGCGTGGAACCGAGCTTGCAGGAAGAACCCTCCAGCTAGTGCTGCAGAGATGGTCCCAGCAGCTTCTCCTGGAAGGAGACTCATCCCCTGCCCACTCCTCGCTCCTGGCTGCACGGTGCTGTCGGATTGTTAAATAAAGCTCATGGCTACAAGCTTTATTTTCTATCTTACCTGTGGTATTTTTATGTTTAGCTTAAACCCTGGGCTTTCAGTAAGGCTGAGACGTCACTCCGATAGGCCCCTCTGTCAAATTCCAGATGGGGTGAGTTGGGTGTAACAGCTGGATTCCCACTTCGGCTGTTAGAGCAGATGATTCTCGTTGTACAGAAGGAGTTTTTAAATTTGTATGAGAGCATCTGTCATGAACAGAGCCAGAAAAACCCATTTAAATACACGTCTTCCCTTCTTCACCCTGTGCCACTGCTCCTGGGCGGAGGGTGGATGCTGCAGCCTGTGATGGACCCTCCGGATGGCCCCGGAGGAGAGAGCAGCTGTGGCCTGTCTGCCGGGAGATGCCGAGGAGAGCAGGCAGAGCTGCCGCACCGCTCGCCTCTCGGCTGCCAGCAACCAGGACATATGGTGCTTTGGGGGTGGAGACAGGGCTTGGGGAAATTCTTTAACGGATAAACCTGTAACGTCTTGGAGGAGATGTTGGACGCACGCCCCGTTTGTAGGCTTTGAGGAGGAGGAATTTCTGCAGGCGAGCAGGGCCCGTGGGAGCTCCCATCTCAAATGTAGATGTTGCTCCTCTCTCTTGACTCAGGAAGCTCAATTCCCGTGAGCACAGAGCAGGCTCCTTCGCTGTCACCGCTCAGTCGAGCTCCCATTGCTGCCGTATGGCTTAACGTGTTTCCACGCTTGTTTTGCTCCTTTTGCAAAGCGGGATGAAGCTCCAGCCGGCCGATGGCAGATCTGATGAAGGGACCCAGTTAAGATGCTGTTGGCGGTGCTGTGGCCAGGAAATGGGAACCTGCTGGCACTTGGTGAGTGTCGGAGAACACCAGAGCCTCCCTTGGCTGCCGCAGACGCTGGAGAGCAGCACCAGTCTGCTGCGTGCTGAAATATGTGTTTTCTGATGAAGCTGTAACTTTTACCGCTGGCTTTAGAACCGAACATGCGGTGTTAGAGGTGAAACCTGTTTTAAACCTGACATCGATCCGTCCTGTCACCTTCAGAGTTGTTCCTGGAAGGTTCTGTTGAAACCGCAGACGTCTGGATGCTCCTGGGTTTTGATGGCTCTGCACAACGTGGGTCTCAAAACCAGTCAGAGATGCCAACTGGCCCTGCGAAAGTTCATTAACGATAGGGGTGGCTCTGCCCCCAGCCCAGGGCTGGTTCTTGGCGTTCCCTGCCACTCCATCTGCGCTGAAGCTCCAGACGCCCACGAGCTGAGGAAATCGGTGAGAATTACCGCCAGCGGCTGGTGAAGAACACGGACCAAGGTGGATCACCGCCCTAGAGCAGCTTGTGTAGGAAGGCAGCGCGCTGCGGAGCCGGTGGGCAGGTGGCGGGGATCCGCCGTTCCCCCAGGGAAGGGCTAGCGGTGGGTTCACGGCTCTCCAAGGCGTGAGGAGGCTCGCTCCTTTCTCCGCCCGTTGATGGGAGGATGGTGTTGGGGTGGTTGTTGCCCCACGGGGGGACCCGGCGATGCCTCCCATTGCCCCAAGCGGTTCTGTGCCCCCGGGGGCGGGGCCGGGGGGCGGTGGGCGGGGCGAAGGGCGCGGCCGCGCGGCGCGCAGGATTGTCCTCTGCCGGCCGCCATCGCGCCGCCGGCCCCGCCCGCCATATTGTGCCCGGCGCAAGGCTTGAGCGGCGGCCGGAGATGGGTGAGGGCGCCGAGCGGCGGGACGGGCCCGGGCACCGGGGAGGGCATGGGGAACGGGCGGCCGCGGGGAGAGGCGGGGGAGGCCAGCCGGGAGCTGGGGGCGAGGGCCGAGCGGCCGGCGGGGCGCTGGAGAGCCCGCAGCTGGCCCCGCCCCGCCGCTGCCGCCGCCGGGAGGGGGGCGGCTCCCGGGCCGCGGCCTGGCCCGGAGCTCCCGGGGCGCCCCGGAGCCGCCCTAGAGCCGCCTTAGAGCCCCGGTCCACCCGCGTGCTCCCAGAGCTCCCCTGGAGCAACGCCCCGTAGCCCCGAATGCCCCCGGTGGGGTCTCCAGAGCCCCCGGTGCTCTCCTGTGGCCCCTTCTGCGAGCCCACGGTCCCCCCGGCACTCTTGGAGCTCCCACTGCTTCGCTCCAGGCCTGGCCTGCACCCCAACCTGGCCTTTATAGTCACTCTTACGGCCTCAGCCTGTACCTTCAGAGCCCTCGTACTCTCCAGTGCTCGCCCAGAGCCCCTGTGGCCCCCACTGCTCCTCTGGAGTCCCCACTTGTGCCCCCAGATTTCCCATTTCTCCCCTGTAGCTATTGCCTGCACCTCTCGAGTGCCTGTGGCTCCTGCCTGCACCTCTGCAGATCCCATAGCTCCCGGCCTGTGCCCTCACAGACCTCACCTGAGCTCCCAGAGCTCCTGCAGCCCCCAAACTGCTCTCCTATGGCTCCCAAGTGTGCGCCTCCCCCAAGCTCTCTTCCCAGGCCCAACACTTTCATCCTACCACTTTTCAGACCCTCTTGTTGTGGTGTCCTGGGCCTCCAGGCCTCTGCCTTCACCTCCCTGTCCATCTGGTGTTGTGTCCTGGGGAGGACCCTGTGCACAGTCCTCCTGTTCACCAGCAGTTACTCTGCGTCCCGTGGTCACATACTGGCACATACTGGGGTTTCTGCCCTTTGCTCTGTACCTCCCAGTTCCCGCAGTGCTGCAGCCACCCCTGTGGCCTGTGTGATGGCATCCATCTGGGGTGTCTTTGCTTTTCTTGGGTCTAGTCCCCCTTGCGCCCTGCCCTTGTTCTCTGGGACCAGTACAGCAGTTTGCTGGAGGACTCTGGAGCTCAGCATATACTTTAAAATTATCCAAGAGCAGTCTCTAAGCCTTCAGCGAGTTGTTTTCCCTCCAGATGCTAATTGCTGAATGATGCAACTGGAAATTAGCAATCAGAAAAAGAAACATTAAGCAGTTGATTTGACCTGACCTGATCGCATTTCTTGGCACCTTTCACTTCTAGTAAATGGCGTGTTATCACCCTGCCCTTTCTCTTACCTTATGCAGACTCTCCAAGAGTTGAACAGGATCCAGAAAAGGTTTTTAAAAACCTTGGTGTTAGTATTACTATTGTTTACACTGTGACCAGCAAGCACTGGAGGAGCTCGCTTTGGGCTAACGTCCCACTGAGCTCCGTGCCATGCAAGCATACAAGGCCCTAAAACCACTATTTTTTTCCTTTCTTCAAGGAGAAAAAAGCCAGTTTGTGTGCTTTTAAAAGTGCTGTGACTCGTGGAGGCCAGCACAAAACTGGGCAAAATGGGTCCTTGCTGATACCCCCAATTTACTGAGTCCTTTGGGTGGGTTGTTTTGCATGTCCATAGGTGCATGGCTTTGCCTGTACAGCAGGGTAACACCGCAGTGATGCAGGTTAAACTCGTTGTAAACTGCCTTGGCTTGCAAGGGAGGCACGAAAAGCTTCTTGCTGCTCCCGTGGCAGCCTGCACGCAGTCGGCAGTGAATTCACAGCACCTTCACAAGCTGCTGCCTGTCCTGGGAGCTCAGGAGCTATCCGGGGCCGCATCTATCGCCCGTGGCAAATACAAGAGAAGCAGAAAAGGGCTGAGCGAGGCTGCATTATCCTGCTTTGTGCTGCAAGCTGGCAGTGCCAGCGACGGGTTCAGGGTGGGGTAAGCAGATGAGCCTTAGTGATAAATCTTTTCCTTTCAGTTTTAAGGACTGAGGGCGTAATCACACAGTGAACAGCGGAGAAGCCCCCCGGCAGCGCAGCCCTCCGCACCTTCTGTTGTTATGGCAGGGGGAAGGCGGGGTCCTAACCGCACGTCTTACTGCCGAAACCCCCTCTGTGAACCCGGGGCCGCCGGCGGCTCCGGCCACTCCACGAGTTCCTCCGTCACGGGTGTGCGCTCACGCACCAGGTACGTGCAGGTCTCCACGTCCTCACACCTCGCCAGGCCTGGCTCCTCTCTGCAGCGGGCATGAGGCCACCCATATCTCCCCAGCTCACACACGGCTGGTTTTCCTGGGGCTCAGGGATTTTTCGGCTCCCGGTGTCCAGCTGAAAACCTTTTCCTGTATGTGGCAGTGTCCGTGCTACGTGTTGTCATTGGGATGGGTGGGTTCTAATTTGCCCGAGACCATTAAGTGCTTTATCAGACCATGACAGACTTTCAGGAGTGTTCAAAAGTCTTTAGTTGAATTGAAAGTAAGAATAGAGACGAGTTTTTATCCAAAGCCCAGATCGAGTTCAGGTAGTTGCGTCTCCTGTGCCCTGAGGTTGAGGTGAGGTGAGGATGTCATCGCTGGGGTAGAGTTTAGCTGGGTCAGGTGATGTCGGCCGGGGGGTTTTTCAGGTTCTAGCTGAGCTGGTTGGTTGCATTTCTGTGACTGAGGTGAGAAGGGGGAAGGAGCAGCAGGGCACCGACAGCAGTGCGTAAGCAGGAGCAGCCTTATGAACTCTGCGATGAAAATGTTGGGTCTATCTCAACAGACTCCCTGTTTATGGCCCCAGGCCAAGAAATTCAGAAGGATCCACTTATTCAAACGAGTCCTTGCAAGGCTACAGAAGGTGGAGCAATCCAGCTTGTAGGGCATGCACAGAGGTCCTTGTCACCAGTGGGAAGCGCAGTGCAGATCCAGCCCCAGCTCACCACCAAGTGATAGGTCTGTAAGTGCACCTTGGCATACCCGTCACCTACATGGCAGCCCAGGCTGAGGGGTCCCAAAGGGCTTCCCGTGTGTGAGAGCCTTGTTGCTGCTCTTGTAAGAGCACCCTTGGGGCTCATGTGTCTGTTCAAAGCAGAGAAGTCTTTGTGTTTGTATTTCAAGCCCTTTTCTGGAGGACCAGAACAGGAGCTCTTGTTCTGTGCACAGCAACAGGGTTTTTTGGTGGATTTACCAATCCTGAGGAACTGAATCAGTCTGGTCAGGTTGGGAATCTGGGGATTTCGGAGAGAACTCGGGCTCCTAAAGCTTTCCCCTCGCACATGGTCTTGTTTTAGGTTGTCAGCTTCCTGTTCTAAACTGCACGGTCTGCTCCCCCTCCATCCACCCCGAGCCAGGAGACTTCCTGCCTCACACTCCGAGACTTCGGTGGTTTTGTTTGGGGATTTTCAACGGGAGTTTGTGCTCCGTGGTTCCTCTGAAACCCACACCCAGGTTCCTTTGACTGGAGTTATTTAGAGATTGCAAATCAGGAGAGAGGGATCTCGTCTGTATTCACTCCCTTCCCGTGATTCACAGGGCTGCTGTCTGGGCGCTGTGCATGCTCACACAGGAACACACACCTCTGACTAAACTTGTTTTTCCTCCAGAGCTGAGTAAAAGTGGAAGCATGAGAAAGGGCTCATGTTTAATTGCTCTCTATTTCATGTTCAAGCACTCTTGGAAACGTAAATAGCAGCTCGGGGCCTGAAAGCTTCCAGTTAATTACGAGGGCCACTAGTTGCCCCTTGAATAGCACAACATAGCCATGGCTTTTGGACCCAACTCAACACAAGGGATTTAATTTCAAATGCCCTGGTGCTGTAGGCTGGTCTGGTTCCAACTAGTCCCTTCACTGGGCAACTTCCTACTGACATCTGGCTGTAGCAGCCGTCCTGGATGTCTTTGGGGTGCAGACACTGCTGGTTTATGGCAGTTTCTCAGTCAGCATCAGGCCACCGGCTTGTGCGGGTGAGCGTGTGGGTGAGGACAGCGCTGTGTTTGCCTTGGGCAGTGACCGCTGGCTTGTGGTTTACCCCGGCAGGAGCGGCTCAGGTACAGGCCTCTCCAGCCCACCTTTGGCCACGCAGACGGTCGTCCCCCTGCGGCACTGTAAGATCCCAGAGCTGCCCGTAGAGAGGAGCGTGCTCTTCGAACTCCAGCTCTTCTTCTGTCATCTCGTGGCTCTCTTTGTCCACTACATCAACATCTACAAAACCGTGTGGTGGTACCCGCCCTCCCACCCCCCTTCCCACACGTCGCTGGTAAGCACCGAGGGGCAGCTGCTGTCCGGTACTGACTGTCTCGTGGGGCCTTAGACATAAAGTTTTCTATAGTTGTTTGATGCAAACTGCACGTGACTCCTCATCCCTGCTCATGCCACTCTTTACTTGGCAAGTCGGGAGCACTGGCTGGCTGCTCAGTGTTCTCCTTCTCATCTTGGGAGAGGGAGTCCGAGGAGGAGAGAATAACTTGGGAGCTTGGAGGTTTCTGCTGCCTGATGGAAAGCGGAATCATTTTGTTCTTGTCACTGCAGAACTTTCATCTTATTGACTTCAACGTGCTGACAGTGACAACGATTGTCCTGGCACGCCGGCTGATCGGTGCTATTGTGAAGGAGGTAAAGCCCCCTGGCAAATCTCAGGACCATTCTTTCCTCACGGGTGAAATGTAAAGCCATGTGTCCCTTTTCCAGACTTTCTAGGCTGTGGTAATTCTGCTTTCTTCCTCGTGAAGAACAGAATTTGGCTCTCCCCTGGATTACTCTGGCTTTCTGCACGCAGGAGTCAGGCGGGCCGCGGAAGCTCTCTGTGGTGAGCAGGTCCAGGGAAGTGGGCTGGTCACCCCGATACCCACCAGACCTGAATGAGAAACCCGGAGAGCTCTCCCTGTTCCACCTTGAGGAATGAGGGTTTGGGGAGTCCAGACTCGGCCTACAGAAGCCTCCCCTTGCTGGTGGCCGCCAGAGCCTGTCACCAGCTCTCCCTTCATGCAGACAGGTTGATGTTACTGGTGGAGCACTGCTCATTTGCTGTTTGCTTCCTGCCCAGCTTGCTCTTCTGTCCCCGCAGGCTTCACAGAGCGGCAAAGTCTCGCTGCCACGCTCCGTTTTCCTGGTGATCACTCGGTTTGCTGTTCTGACTGGCACAGGCTGGAGTTTGTGCCGATCAATAATTCACCTTTTCAGAACCTACTCGTTCCTCAACCTCCTGTTCCTCTGTTACCCGTAAGTATCTCTTCTGCCTCTTCCGTGTCATTTCTAGTGATGCTTCAGTGCAGCGGATGTTGCTCAGTTGAAATGAAGCTCTCGATTACCTGCTAACAGCTTTAACTGCCCTTTTCCCTCGTGACATGCCACGTTGCTGAAAAAAGGGAGCCAGTTCTGTTTCCAGTCAGGTGGTGGGAAGAGCTCCCTTCTCTCTGGTGGGTGCAGGAGGAAGCATCTGCTAAAGATCCGAGCCATGGTGCTTGTGTGTGGAGATCAGGCTGGTGAAGCTCTTTTCTGGGGTGTAGGTAGAAGGTGCCGGTGTGGAGCGGGGTGTGATGGTAACACAAAGGCCTTGCACGGGGAGCTTGTGAGGAAGTAACCGCCCTTCTGCACTTTGCCACTCCAGGTTTGGCATGTACATTCCCTTCCTCCAGCTGAACTGTGACCTTCGGAAGACGGGCCTCTTCTCCCAGGTGGCCAACATTGGCCCCAGAGAGACCAGCGAGGTGACCTCCAGGGGCCGGGACTACCTGACCGTCCTGAAGGAGACCTGGAAGCAGCACACTCGGCAGATGTACGGCATGGAGGCCATGCCCACGCACGCCTGCTGCCTCTCCCCAGACCTCATCCGCAACGAGGTGGAATACCTGAAGATGGACTTCAACTGGCGGATGAAGGAGGTGCTGGTGAGCTCCATGCTCAGTGCCTACTACGTGGCCTTCGTGCCGGTCTGGTTTGTGAAGGTGAGGAAAGGCTCACACACTGCTGCTCCAGGCCAGGGGCTGCTCTAGGCGGGGCGGTGGGCACTGGGTTCTAGGTCTGGTTCTCACTTCTTTACTAGAACATGGGAGCGGTTGGGCAGGGAGCTGCTCTGTGTGCAGCCGTACCAAACCCAGTTGCAGAGGCCTTGGGGAAAGCAAGAAGCAAACCGACCGGGTTTAACTTTGCTTAAGCTCAGGTAACAGAGGACAGTATTGTCCTGGTGAAGTGTGTTCTGAATGTCACCTGTCTGCCTCCCTCCTCCCTCTCCATGCGGCTGGAAGGACTCCAGGCCAACCAGTCCTTCACACACTGACCTGTCAGGTCAGAGAGCCGGGACAAGGGAATTGACTTTAAGACGGGAGGCAGTAGGGAGGAGGATGGACCTTTTTAGGATCCGTAGCTGTTTTATTGAAGTTCCTAAAATGTTGTACAATGAGACAAATGTCTCGTAGCCTGTCAGTCCTCAGGGCTGAGCCCAAGTTCCCTTCGCCCAACGGGCTGGTGCTGAGCCAGGGCAGCCTCAGGAACTCTCCCCAGTTCTGGTGACAGGTGGTGATAGCGTCAGTGTTTCGCTGTGCTGTGTTCAGGAGTTGTGCAGCAGCTGCCCTGTGTGGGCGCTTCTTTTCCGAGCAGGATTAACAGCTCCGTGAACAGCCCTCACTCTACCTGCCTGCCTGAGTTGTGTTTGGGTGGCTGTGTGAGGCGAGGCTGTCCAAACACATCACATTCTTCTCATGCCCCCCCCAGAACACTCAGTACTACGACAAACGCTGGTCGTGCGAGCTCTTCCTTCTGGTTTCCATCAGCACGTCTGTGATCCTGATGCAGTACCTCCTCCCTGCACGCTACTGCGACCTGCTCCACAAAGCTGCCGCACACCTGGGCTGCTGGCAGAAGGTCGACCCCGCACTCTGCTCCAACGTGCTGCAGCACCAGTAAGGAACTCCTGGGACTGGGGCTGAAGTTTGCTCTTAGGTGGGACGGCAGCAGCACCCCGTCAGCTGTGGGTTAGAAATAAGAGCTGTCTGCGTGTCTCCCACAGGTGGACAGAGGAGTGCATGTGGCCTCAGGGGGTCTTGGTGAAGCACAGCAAGAACGTGTACAAAGCCGTGGGTCACTACAACGTGGCGGTGCCCTCGGACGTCTCGCACTTCCGCTTCCACGTAAGCTCACATCTCCTTTCTGGGTACCGAGGTGCAGTGGCGCCTTAGCAAGGTCGTGGTCCCCTTGTCCTCAGCGCCTGGGGCTGTCTGAGCCGGCTCTCGGAGCAGGAGAGCTGCCTGCGGGGTGAGCCAGGGCAGGGGAACGAGCCGGTTGGGTGCAGTGTGTCACGTTCGTCCTGCGTCTCCCGTGGGTGACTGGCCCCTGCAGACCGGGGCTGTGTCCAGAGCTGTCCGTGGGTGTCTCATCCGAGAGGAATCCTCTCTGGCCTCTGCTCACACGTCCTTGCAAAAACACAGCCCGAAGGCTCTGACCTCGCTTTGTGCCTTATCGTGGTCTCTCCTACAGTTCTTTTTCAGCAAACCGCTGCGAATCCTTAACATCCTGATTCTGCTGGAAGGAGCCGTCATCTTCTACCAGCTTTACTCGCTGATTTCTTCAGAGAAGTGGCACCAGACCATCTCGCTGGCTCTGATCCTCTTCAGCAATTACTACGCCTTCTTCAAGCTGCTGCGTGACCGTCTGGTGCTAGGCAAAGCCTACTCGTACTCTGCCAGCAGAGACTCGGAGCAGAAGTTAAATTAAAACAATTGCACTGCTGCTCAGCTTATTACAGAACAAACAAAACGAGGAACCCTCAGAGCTTTGTATTTTTGTTACCACTGCTTTTTTTCTTTGATAACTGATGTAATTAAAAGGAAAAAACATATTTTTTTACTCCCAACAGTTGTTTGTGTGTTTGTTGTCTGGTTAAATCCCCCGAGAAGGCCTCCTCCTGTTTGGGCTTTCGAGTGGTGATTAATTAACAATGGCGCTGCTTACTTTTGAGAGGTGCAAACACAACGGCTTCTGCTGGGGTCGAGGCTCCAGCTGGCACCGAGTGGCTGTAAGCTCACAACTCCAGTCTGGCTTCTGTGATGAGGGGTGAGCCCTGATCTGGCCTTTCCGGGGACCCCAAAGGAGCCTCACAGCACCCCCCCGCCCCCCGATGCTCATGGCCGTAGGGGAGGCTGCGTTGCTTCATTAAAATGGGATTTTAATTGCTGTGCCTGCAGTGCTGCAGCCCCTCGCAGGTGATGGTCTGGGGTCCGCAGCGGTGTCAGGGGACCAGGAGCTCGGAGGGGGGTTCTCAGGGGGTTCTCGGAGCGGGGCAGACGCTCCAGCTGCTCCTGCTTTTCCTTCTCGCGGTGGGGCTGGGTGTTCTCCCCCCGCCGCCTCCTGCCCAACCTGCCCGGCAGGTCTGCCCGGGGCCGGGGCCCGGCGGGGGGAGCGAGGTGACATCACCCGGGCGGGGAGGAGGAAGGGGCGCAGCTCCGCACCCCGGAGAGTCGGGGCTGGCGCCAGCGGGGCCCTTCCGGAGCCGCAGCCGTCGCTGCTGCGGGGGCATCCGCCGTGCCCGCCGCTGTGGCCGGGGCCGGGCTCGGGGCCCGTCATGGGCTCCCGCCGCCGGTGCCGGATCCGGCCTTTGTTCTGCTGGGGCCGCGCAGCCGCCAGGGGGCGCCCGGTGCCGCGCCCGGTGCCGCGCCCGGTGCCGCGCCCGACCCAGCCCCGGCGCGTCCCGGCAGCGCCGCCGGTGCCCGGGCCGCGGCAGCCCCTTCCGCCCCGGGGGGATTAATTGTAGCGAACGAAACCGGAGCTCAAACACCGGGCGGGCCCCGGGGACCGGGCCCCGGTGCACCGGGCAGGGGGGCCATGCCCGGCCACGCCAGCGAGGTGACCCCGGCCGTGGCGCGGCGGGTCTCGGTGCCCGGCAGCCAGCCTCGAGCATCCACCCCAGCTCTCGGCGGGGACGCCAGAGGCCACCGGGAGCGAAGCCCCCGCCGCCAGCCCCTGCCCGTTTGTTACCGCCAGGGCGAAGGGCGCGGCGAGGAGGAGGAAGGGGGAGCGGGAAAAGCCGCGGCCGGGGCCGGCGGGGACCCCGGGTGCTGGGAGGCAGCTGAGCCCCCCGGGACCGTGCCCCCGCCCAGCCCCCGCAGCCCCGAACCAGCGCCGGGGCGGCAGCGCGGGGGGACGGGGACGGGGCTGAGCCGCCCGACGGCGCCCGGGGCTCACGGGGTGGGAAGGCTGCGGGGACCCCCCCGAGGACCCCCCAGCAGGTCCTGTGGGTCTGGGGGGGGATGGAGAGGGCCCCCCCTCCCAGCCTGTCCCCTGGCTCTGGTACCATCCCGGCCGGGGCCGGACCCGGGCTGGGGATGGCATTGCTGACCGGGACGGGGCGGGGGGATGCCGGGGCGCCGCGGGTGGGTGTGCCTGTGCCTTGGCCCCCTCCCCACCGCGGCAGGAGGAAACGGCCGTGTCCAGCCTTTCCCGAGGATGAGGATTTCCTTCCTCCCATTGAGCGGGGTCCCCGAGGTTAGCACGCAGCAGCCGCGGGGCGCTCGGCCCAGGGGACGGGGGTTCTGGCTGGGAGGTGAGGGCAGAGACCCCCCGACACACAGCCCTGGGTGCAGCTCCCAGCAGGACCCCCCCTCTCTTCTCCCACTGCCTGGCCAGGACCCCGCGATGGGCAGGAGAGGAGCTGCTGGCGGGGACGAGGGAGCCGCTTCTCGGGGGGCTCCGGACGGGGACATGCAGCCGTTCCCTTCCCTGTGTCCCCACGGCTTCGTCCCCTCCGCTTTGCCCAGCCCAGGTGCCCCACTGGGGCAAGAGCGGGCAGCCCTGGGGTGGCAGAGCCTGTCCCCACCATGGGGTGGTGGAGCTGCAGCTGCCCAAGCTGCAACTTTCGGGCTCCCAGTCCCACCGAGAGGGCTTGGAGGTCTCCCCGGGTGCAGCGAGGTGACCCCCAGCACCGTCCATCTCCAGGCAGAGCCCCCCAGCCTCCACGGGTGCCCGTGCCCCGCTGCACCCCCTGGCCTCCTCCTCCTTCCAGGGGCCTGGCCCGGACACGGAGGTCACTGGATTCCCAGAAAAGGCTCTTCCTGCAGCTGGGAAGGGCTGTGTGGGGAGCAGGGCCACGGCTCATTTCCCTTCGCCGCCCCACGGAGCACGCGGGGACTTTCCCGGCGGGGGGACGGAGGTCCCAGGGGAGATCCCGAGTGGGAATTCCCCGGGGAGCAGCCGGGTGCTCCTCGGAGGTGGCTTCGTGGGGGACCCAGCTGCCTTGGTGACCGCAGGGGTCCCGGGCAAGCCGAGCAGTGCCCAGCCCACGGGCAGTGCCGCGCCCCGGGGGTTCCCGGCCTGGCCGCGCTCCATCTGCCACCCTCCCCGCACCCGCTAATCCTGGGATTAGCTGCCAGATGCCAGGCGCAGGTTTGCTGCAGGTAACGAGTATCCCTCGGGGAGGAGGTTACGGACTTCGAAGCGCAGGCAATTACGGCTAACCCCATACCTGCGCCTAAGGAGCCCGGCAGCCCTCCCGCCGGTGCCCAGCGGGACCAGGGGGAAGCTGCTGGCACCGCGGTGCAGTCCCCGAGGCAGGAGAGCAGCGGGTACAGGGAGCTGGAGCATGCTGAGCACCCGTCCCGGGGTGCCCCCAAGCCCAGGACCCCAAGATACCGGCCGTGTTGGTGGGTCACGGAGCAAAAGGCCGGGCAGAAATGCCCCCCGCGGGGCTCGGCGCTGCTGGGGTCGTGGCTGAGCCTTCTTTTGGCAGACCCAAAACGGGGCACGTATGCTGGGGACAAGCTTTGGCTTCCCGCTGCCTGCCGGGAACCCCCTCGCTGGTTGCAGATGATGGGAAGTGGCTGTTTTCCCTGAAGAGCCTGTCCCAACGTTCCTGGGAGGCCACGTCTGCCGCCCGCAGCCCCCGGGACCTCCGTCCAGCCCAGCGGGGCGCAGACGGAGGATGGACGCTGCAGGCTGTGGCTGCTCAGCAGCCCCTGACCCACAAACCCGCCCCACACGTGCTCCCCGCTGACCTGCCCCCAGGTTTCCCACCCCAGCCCGCAGACGCCTGTTTTCTCCCTGATGCAGCAAGCAAAGCCGCTGCTGCCTTCCAGCGCCAGCGCGGAGGTGGTGTCGGTGCCCCTCGGGACCCCGATGGTCCAGTCCCGGGGGGGTCCCGGCTTGCTGGGTGAGCCTGCAGCGGTGACACCCCACCAGAAGCCCAACAGACACCCCCCAGCTCCTCCTTGTCCCCCCAAAACCATCAGCCTTTCCCTGGTCGGCGCAGTGCCAGAACCAGCATCCGGGGTGGGGGCCAGGATCACCCCAGGTGCCCAGCCGGGGGGTGCCTGTGGGTGATGCCAGCTGCCGGCCGGTAGCTTTAATTCTTCCTTAATAGTTGTTTATGCCATTAATAAAGCCGAATCCCTCCCAGTGGCTAATTAAGGGTCCATTCACCCGCTGCCTTCTCACGCCACAGCAGGTTTTGTGTGAGATCAAAGGGGGGGGAAAAATCACAGGGAGGTGGTGGGAGCATCCTCCCTGTGCCCATTCTGCCAGCATCCTGCTCTCCTGGGGACCCCCAAGCGGCACCTCCAGCCCTGCTCACCCCCAGACCCAGAGCCGTGGGGTCTCCGTGGGACCTGGGCACCCACATGCGGGAGGTGCTGCCGCTGCTTGACCTTGCTCAGGGCTCACCCATCCAAAACCAGGGCAGGACACGGCCCACGGGACCCTGTCCCAAGCCAGCGAGACCTGCCGGGACTGGCAGCCCTGAATTAGCATATGCACACCCTCATTAGCAATTACACGCACCCTCATCTTCTCATCTGAACAAGCCCACGGTGGGGACCCAGGGGCCGGGGCGAGGCAAACCCCGAGCCGCCCAGCATCTCCCGGTCCTCTGCTCATCTCCTGAGACCGCTGAACTCATGACACTTGTGCCACCGAGCAGAGACCCCTCCGGCACCCAGAGCCTCTCAGGGAGCAGATGGCGACGGGCGGCACTGCTCTGCTGGGAGCAGCGCGGGGGCCAGATGGACGCAGGGGACCAGAGCCGGTTGCAGGATCTCCCTCGCTGCAGCACGAGGCTGCGGAACAGCACACGGCCGCTGCGGGACACGCCACGGCCTGCAGCCCCACGGGCGGCGAGAGGCGTCCTCAGCCCACGGCTCGTCCTGGAAGGGCCCTTTCCCGGCACCGAGGGCGTTTCGGTCCCACGGTGGGCACGGCCGATGACCCCATGGGACACGCGTGCGCCGGGGCAGCCCCCCGGCCGGGGCCAGGCTTCCTCCCATCGTCATCATCGCCGGGGCCCCGAGCCTTTCCGCCGCTCTTCCGCCGACCCCGGGGCCACCGGCTGCCTTCCTGCTCCGTCCAGCGCTGCTGCCCCGTTTCCTGCCCTCCAGAGCTGCCGCCGCCGCTCTGCCTGGCCCCACATCCACCCAGGCACCGAGCGTCCCCAGCTCTCCCCACCACGACAGCACCCTCTGTCCTCCCTGTTGCTTTCTCCTGACCCTCAGACGGGGCGACTTGGCCCCTCACAGTGTCCCCGACCGCTGACCCAGGACCCCGCACCCTCCTCGGGGCTCCAGCCCCACACGGGACCCAGCCCCGACACCTCTGCAGGAGCGACCCGGCTCAGGCGGCCGATTTCAGAGGGTCGGCGTCGCTACCAGCCGCTTTCTTCCAGCTCACCGGCAGCGCATCGAGCGGAGCACGGCTCCCCGTTCCCCGCCGCAGCCACTTTTGGGGATCCTCCGCTGACCTAGTTTTTAATCCACCACGCACCATCGCAGGCAGCGATGGGAACCAGCCCGAGCATCCCAGGAGCACCCACACCCCCGGTGCAAAGCCCCCTCCTCGTTGCTGGGTGTCGGGGGGCCCGCAGGCGGCTCCAGCTCCGGGCTGCTGCTGAGGTCAGGCCGTTCCCACGCTGAGCCCAAAGGGCTCCCCGAAACCGGTTGGGCGTGCGGAGCCGTGACTTCACCCGGAGCCATCGGCGGGGAGCGGCGTGTACCGGCAGGCCCCGGGGGGTGCCGGTGGAGGACGCGGGGTGCGGCAGCAGGATGGGACCTGCTCGTAGCCCCCCACCCTCCCGATTCCCGGGCAGCCACACCGGAGCCCTTAGCAAAGAGGGAAGTGAAAAATTCCCTTTTCCTTCCTCCTGCAGAGCTGCAGAGCGGGTGTCGCCGTGCTGGGGTGACCTCCCCCTGCACGCCGCTCCCTGAAGCAGCCCCCCGCCCCACCCCGGGCATCCTGCGAGGTGAGGTCTAGGCAGGGCTCCTTATCTCCCTTCCCGGCTGATGCAACGTTTGCTCATCGCTGCTGCTCCCCGGGGTGACACTGGTCGTGTCACCTCCCCTCGCAGGTTTAACCCTCCCCGCAGGGGTGACGCCACCGTCTCTCCATGGTCCTTGAACACATTTAAACCACCCTCTGGCATCACTCCCTGCCCCACGACTGCTCGGCCAAGACCACCAGGGTTTTTCCCCCTGGATCTGCCACCTCCAGCCCCTGGGACGGCCGGGGGGTTGGGGTACCACGGGCTGGAGGCAGTGGGGCTGGGGGGGTTCACTGGACACGGGGCGTTGGGAACAGGCTGCTGCCAGCCTTCTGCAGCAGTCAAGATTAAGTGGATTAGGAACCAATCTCATTATCGTTGCTGGCAGCCTCGGCGAGGGCCGTGGGATGGGGACAGGGATGGGGACAGGGATGGGGACAGGGATGGGGACAGGGATGGGGATGCTCCTGGTAGAAGGAAACAAGGGGGGCCGGTGCTTGGTGTGAGGCAGAGTGTGGCCACGGCGCTTCCACAGCGAGGGCTGGGCTGCCTGCAGGTCCCGGGGATGCGGCATCCGGGCTCTAATGAGGCAGGATGGTTAATTAGGCAGTGTCAATTTATGGTAATTAGTTGGGGGAGTTGACAGACGGATTCCTCTGCCACCTGGCTGGCACGGGGATGCAGACCCAGCGCCTCACTGGGCAGGGGGGCATGTGCGTGCGTGCACGTGTGGGTGGGTGGGTGCACAGATGGGGGCATGCACGGAGATGTGCGTCAGCCACCCACTCGCCCACCCACCCCCAGGGACCCACGTGCACGCGCAGCTCCGGAAAGCCACGCTCACGCCAACGCCACGGCTCGGGTGGGAGGTGGGTGACGAGGGACGGGGCGCCACGGCCCCATGAGCCGCGCCGGGCAGCGTGGGCTTGGCCGTGGGCAGCGAGGGGACGAGCGAGGAGAATTTTCCTGCGCGCGATGCACACTGTGCTGCGGCGTGAGCAAGGGCTGCGACCTCAGAGGAAGCCGCAGGTTTCCAGAAGGGCTCTGAAAAGCTCCCCCCACCCACCCATTGCGATTTCCTCCCTCCTCCCGGCACAAACGCAGCCGTTCTGGAAGGAGCCATGGGCAGCAGCGAGGCCGGGAAGCTCCTGGCAACCGGCGAGCTGAGCAGGGGGTGAGGCTGCTCCCTGAATTCCACCCGCGCTAACGGGCACCGCAGCTTGGGCTGCCGCTGGCTCCTGGGGCTTGTTTCTTCGTCTTAAAACAAGATCGCAAGCACAAAAAAAAGGCAAAACCTTAATCCTGCAAATCCTCTGCTGCTCCGGCTGAAGGCCGGGGTGTGTGGCACCGGCTGGCTGTGCCCGCCGCCCCCCCCAGGTGCCCACGGTGGGTCAGACGCTGCCCCAGGGCTGCTCGGGGCTGCCCAGCTCAAACCCAGAGCAGCTAAAAATACCCCCCCGTGTCTTTACCGCACCAGCCGGGGTGTTGAGGCACCAAATCAGCTTCGTAACGGGAGTGAAATTAAATCAGCCACACGCGAGAGAAATCTGTTAACCCTTGCCCCCCCGGCAGGGGCCACTCCACAGCCAGGGACAATCAGCACCCACCGGCTCTGCAGCCCGGCCGGGGCAGGGGGCTCCTGCCCAGCACAGGGAGCGAGGGGCTGTGCCCCCACGGTGGGGCTGAGCCGCGGTCCCTCCCGCCGCCCCCAGCTCCCCCGGCTTGCAGCCATCTGGCCAGGGTGTATTAAAGGCGTGGAGAAGCCAGAGAGAAACGAGGTCAGGGCTGTGAGGGAGGCCAGGGGACAGGGCGAGCCTGCGCCTGCCTCGGCTTCCCCGGCAGCAGGACCCTGCCGCCCACCTCACGCCTCCAGTGGGGCCCAGTTGTGGCACCAGCCAGAGTGGGGACGGTCCTTTGGGATGCTCTGGACCCTCAGTGGTAGCCCAAAGCAAGCCTTGCCCCCGACCGTGGTGGCCGGCTCCTGGGTGCAGCGGGGGAACGTGCTGGGTGGGCTTTGCACCGCTGCAGCCGGCGGCACCGGCGGAGCCGAGCAGGAAGGCTGTGCCATGCCTGAGCTCCACTGGGGAACCTGCCCGCGCCGTGGGTGCGCAGCCCCTTGCCGGGGACCCGTGGGGTATCAAACAGCACCAGCCAAGGGAGAGCAGAGCTCCCCCAGCCCTGCAGATACCCCAAAATCCAGGCAGGGAGCGCAGCGGGCACCCCTGGGCTCCCCCATTGCCGCCGGCCGACCCGGGCGCGTGGGTGCGGTGCCGAAGCCGTGTCCCCCTCCGCGCATGAGCACGAGCGTGCATGTGCGAGTCCCCGTAGGCAGCCGCCTGCATTTCATGCATTTTTAAGAAGAACAAGGTTAGTGGGTCACTCCAGCGCCGGAGGCTTTTCTCCAGCTGAGCTGCTTTGCTGCCAAACCCACCCGGGGCTGGCGGCCGCCCGCACCGCGGCAGCGAGGGGGCTGGGACAGGCAGCAGTGCGGGCGGGCAGCGGCCGAGCCCGCCGTCGTAGCGGCGAGGTCCCGCAGCTGCAGCGGCCCCTCTGCCCCGGCACGCTGCTGGGGCTCCGGCACCCCGAGGCACGCGGCCCCGGCGAGGGTGCGGCGGTGCCGGCGGAGAGGAACAGTCGCCGAGGTTAAAAGTTAACGTGGAGACAAAGAGCAGCCAGGGTGGCAACGCCAGCGCGGCCGCACCAATGCAAACAGCCGCCGGCTTTATGGCCCCCCAGCCCCGATAAAAGGGTGGGCGGCTCCGTCCCCACCCTCTCGGCCTCCCCCCGCGGCACCGACACCCCAGGGACCGTGCGTGCACGGGTGCAGCCACACCGGTGGCCGTGGCCGTGCTTGCAACAGGCGTGTGCGACGCAGCGTGCACATGCCGGCGGGCTGCGGACTGGGATATGCACCAGTATGGCTGCTGGGAATGGGCTGAACCCAGAGCTGGGCTGAACCCGGCGCTGGGGTGAAGCCAGGCCGTGGGGTGCGCCGGCAGCGATGCATCACCGCGTCACCGCGCACCCCCCACCCCCCACCCCCAGCATCCTGCCGCCGCGCAGCCGTTGCCATGGCTACAGCCATGCAAGTCTGGGCGAAATGCATCTGCGATGCAGCCGTGGGGGTGGGGAGGGCACCGCTGCTCCCCACCGCTGCCACCGGCCACGGCCGTGCCACCAGCCCCCCAGCCGACAGGTCCCCACCAAGCCCGTAAGTGGCTGCTGTCCCCTCCTGGGACCTTTGCCATGATCAAGAGCCATCCTGGGAGAGCGGGGGGTGGATGGGGGGGTACTGGAACCCCGCCACAGAGGGGCTGCAGACTCGCTTTGACGGGGACGTCTTTGACACTCCCTGACCCTGGAAGCCGTGAAAGAGGTTTGCCGGCACTGGGCAAGCCTGGGGAGGGGCGTCAGAAGAGTGTCCTCTGCCTCCAGTGGGTGCAAACCCCCCACCAGTACATCCCACCGGTTCCAGGAGACAGAGAGCCGAACCAGCACGGCTGGGATGTCGGCAAAGCGCTCCCCAGTAACCTCAGCCGCAGGCTGGGGCACGGAGCAGCCACCCCCCGGAGCCCATCGCCAGGGTCCCTGGGCTCTGCCAGCCCAGCCCTGCCCGTGGCTGCGCTGGCCCTGGGGACACTTTCGGTTTCGTGCTGCGGCGCAGGGGAATTCTGTTCCTGGCAATGAGGCAATGCAGGCTGGGGACAGCGGGGGACAGGGAAGGAGGGGATTTCTGGTGGAAAGTTGCAGACAATCCCAGCACTGCCGAGATTCCCCCGGCGAGCTCCGTGCCCAGCTCCCCCCTCGCAGCCCGTCCCGGTGGGAACCGAGCCCCTGCTCCACCCCACCCGCGTGGGAGTTGGGGTAGAGGGGTTTCCTGGCACCCCAGGAATGACGGGGGGAGAAGGTACCCCCAGCCGCAGCAAATCAGCCAGGATCTTCTGGTCGAGGGAGCGGCGATGAAGAGGTTAATGGTGCCGACACTGACAGGTTCCTAACGGGAAGATGAGTGGGGTGGAGGTCTGCATCCCGCAGGGCTGCTCTTTTTCCAGGGTACCAGAAGATAACGGCCACCCCCACATCTCCCAGCACCAGCAGCCAGCACCCCCTCGGCACTCCCCATCCCTCCAGGCCCGGCCTGGGCATCCCTGCATCTTCGCCGCTGCTCCTCCGCCCAGTCCGGTCCATGCCGGTCCCTTCCCCCACGTCCACCCTGCGCGCACACTGGCCTCTCTCTGCCTGGGCCCGTCAGATGTTGCTGAAAAGGAACAATGCGACGTATTGTCTCGCCCCGCTCGCGGGCATCAAAAACCCAGCAGCGCAACAAAAAGACACATTGACTTGCAGGGAGAAAGAGGCCCATACATCCCCGGCTGCCGGCCCAGGGGAGGGACCGCTGCCCCGCACCAGCCCAGCGCCGCTTTCCTGTCCCGGGTCCGGCGGCGCGGTCGGCTGGCTGCCACCGGCCCCAGCGGCCGGGGCGAAAGGGGTCACCGTGCTGGGGGCAGGAGGTGGAGAGGATGGGCTGCCCCTGCCCCGTCACCACGGGATGTCCTTGGGATCAGCTTCATGGTCGCAGAATCCCACGCTGGTGGGCTTGGAAGGCACCTCTGGAGATCATCTGGACCAACCCCTGCTAGAGCAGGGTGCCCAGAGCAGGGTGCCCAGAGCAGGGTGCCCAGAGCAGGGTGCCCGGTTTGGCGTTGGGGCGGGCTGGGGATTTCTGCAGAGCAGGAGACTCCACAACCGCTCTGGGCAGCCTGGGCCGGGGCTCCTCACCCTCAAAGTCAAGAAGCTTCTCTTCATGGTCAGGTAGAACTTCCCATGTTCCCGTTGGTGCCCGTTGCCCCTTGTCCTGTCGCTGGGCACCACCGGGCAGAGTCTGACCCCTGCTCCCGACCCCCCTTTAGCTCTTGATCCCACTGAGGAGGTCTCCTCTCCGGCTGCTCTCCTCCAGCTGAACAGCCCCGGGGCTCTCAGCCTTTCCTCGAAGAGATGCTCCAGCCCCTCCTCATCCTCACAGCCTCCACCAGCAGCCCACCCGCACAGAGCAACCCAGCCAGCGGCACAGGGCAGAGGTGAGCTGAGGAACGGAGGGAGCTGAGCCCACCCTGGGGACACCCACAGGCTCCCACTGCCTGGGGGGGTCACTGTCCCCAAGGGACGGGCAGCACCCTGCGTCCCCCTCCTCACGGCTCCCCACGGCAAGGCTGGGCTCGAAGAGCACCGTGGAGTGGGGTGATGCCCAAAACACACAGGACCCCCGGCACGCTTCCCCGCCGCGTGCCCCGGCCGTGGCGGGTGGGCACGCTTGCTCCCGTGGCACCTCCGCAGGCAGCTCCGGAGGAAATGGGACGGGAAAAGCTCCACTTGGACCGAGCGTCGCTTTTGTTTCCATTATAAACTTCCCTTCTACCGAGGAAGGAGGCTCTGAAACACGCTCTCCGCTCAGCTCCCACGCGGGAGACCCTGCCAGCAGCCCCGGACGGGGCAGGAAGGAGCAGGAGCACCCAGCCACCCTCCTGTCTCGGCTGCCAGCTGGATGCTGCGGCCCCTTGTCTCTCTGGAACCCGCTGGCGGCCGTCCCGCTCTCGCAATGCAGCCGGACCGGCAGCGCGCGGCTCGCTCAGGGTCAGGGAGCCCTTTATCAGCCCCCAAATGCAGCCTGCAGCAGAGATAAGGCGCGTGGGACGAGCATCCCGCCGAGGCCGGGGGCTGCGGCGGGTTCCTCTTCTCCCGGGAGGAGTCAGGAGAGGCGACGCGGGGGCTCCCCGCGGGGTGTTGATCCCCGCCGTGCAGAAACTATCCCAGGACCGTGCCCATGGGGAGGCACGTGGGACCCCTCACGTTCCATCACTGTCCCCATCCTCATCCCAGGGCAAACTGGGAGCCCTGGGCAGCCCAGCCCAGCCCGGCAGTCGGGGTGATGAGGTTGGAGGGTTTTAGGTTAGAGGGCTTGGCTTAGTTTGCAAGTGCTCCAGCTCCTGGCCAAAAAGAAGGGCAGATGGTCCCCGAGATAAGGGACCAGGGGGTTGCTCTCGCCTTCCTCCACCGTGGCTCACAGCTGCCAACCTCTGCCCCTGCCCACCCCGGAGCCAGCGGGAGAAAGGTCCTGGGGTAGGAGAGCAGGGCTGGTCCCGCGGGGTGGGACGTGGGGAGGATGTTACCGGAGTGAAAAGCAAGCCCAGAAATAGCAACCGCGGTTACACAAGGCGCCGGTTGCCATGGGATCTTCACAACCAAAAATGATGGGGCTCTGGCAGACACAAGAACGGGCCCTTTCATGTGTTTCTATGGGAAGCCAGCGCCTCGCTGCAGCCTCCCGGGCTGGAGCCTTTCCCAGGGCAGGAAGGATTCGGGGACGCCGGTTGCGGCACCGGCTCTGCGCAGGCTGCAGGGAGACGCCGGTAAAGCCCTGGGCAGCCCCTTGCTGGTGTCCAGGACGTTTTTTCCTGGTCAGAGGGTCACTCAGTGCCGTCTCGGTGGCCGGCCCGAGTGATGGCACAGCCGCGAGCAGGTTCAGTGGCGACCAACTTCTGCGTGGGCGATGGACTGGAAAGATCTTGGCCACCACCGCCCGGCCCCGGCCAGCCCTCGTTCCCCACAGAATCCCCCGACATGAAGCTCGGCAGATTTTCCCTCTGCCGCTGAGGACCTGCGGTGCCCCCCAGCCCCTTCACCCCGGCCCTTCCTGGGCAGCGCAGCCAGAGCATCCCTCGCCCCAGGGACCATCCTGGAGCTGCGCCGCGGGGCCCGGGAAAGGCAAATCCCGGGTGGGCATCGTCGGCGGACACGGCAGCACGGGCAGAGGCAGACCCCGGACCCTGACCCACGGCTACGGCTGTCCGCAAGAGCTGTCCCCATGCCGTGATGGCAGCAGCCGTTACCATCCATCCTCGCGTACGGCCCAGCCCCGCGCTCTCCCTGCCGGAATTCTCTCCCTGGAGAGATCTAATTAGCTAATTCCATTGCTATTTATAAATCAATATGGAAATCCCTCCACTTTATTCCCAGCGCTGTCGGTCGCCCTGGCTGGGCCCCCGCTAACTCCGTTAAAATCCTCCGGCAGATGATCAGAGGCTCGTGAATGGCTCTAGACACATGAATAAATAATTGCATTAATTCTTCGTTACGGGCTGGGGGAATACGGCGGGCGGCAGGAGCGGGGCGAGGGGCTGGGGGCTGCGCCCTCCTGCCCCACTCCGCCCCCACCCCCGGCGCAGGGGCTGCGCTCGCCGCTCTGCCTTGCCGCCTGTCAGCGCTTAACAGCTAATAAATTAATAATCAGCTCGCGGTTGAAGTAGGTCTGGAAAGTGGAAAATAACATCCGCAAAGATCTCGCGTCCCCCAGGCCTCGTAGGCAGGAGCAGGGCGCAGAGACAGGCAGATTTGTCTGTCTGTCCATCTGCTAGAGGAGCAGACAGACCCCTAAGCTGTCCGTCTGCCCCTACCCTGCAAATCCCCGTCACTGCCCGAGCAGCCAAAGCCGCAGCAGCCGGCAGAGAGCCCGCGCCGAGCTGGAGCATCCTCCGCCCCGCTCCGGTTCCCTGCCCGGTGCCTGGGGCCGGAGGAGCCCGACCCGGGGCTGAGGCAGCGGCGGACGGATGGGACCCATGGCAGGATGGGCTGGTGGTCACACTGGTTTCCACTGGGCGGGTTTGGGTTGGTGTTTGGTTTACGCTGGAAACCCACCACCGTGTGCTTCTGCCCTCCACCCGCTCTGCCGGTGTTCACCACGCCTGCCCCGGTGCCACACGCTGAAGAGGAAAACAGCCTCATCCCAGCCTGCGACCGGGGACAACCGGTCTGCCCAGGGGGGACCCACACTCACCCCACGGAGCCCTGGGGGGCTCCAGCGCCCACGGCAGCTTCTGGCGTGGCCACCCCAAGCGCCGCCGTGGGGGCAGCCGAGCCCTCCTGGTGCCGCGGAGCCGGGGCTGGGGAAGCGGAGCAGCTCGGGAACCCACCGGGAAACGGGGCTATTTATAAAGACACCCTTACGCAGCGCCGTGGAAGAGGCTTCTCAAGAAATCGAGAGATGTGGCAACCGGGGATCCCTCGGGGGTGAACGCCGGCAGAAAACTGCATCGAGGTTTCCGGCATCGTCTCCAGCGGTGACGGGGGGCTGCCCCCCCCGCCCAGGTCTGCATCTTGCCCTGTCTAATCATGCTGAAGTTTGCCCTTTCCCGACAGCGCATCTGCCTGCCGTCACCGTGGCGGGGGAGCAGCGGGGTGTAAAGCACTTTCTCCCCTCCAGCAGAATGTGGAAGAGACCTGGGCTCTGCGTGGGGGTCGGCGGATGGAGGGGAGGCCGAGCGGGGCAGCCCTGGCTGAGCCAGCGGCACCGAGCACAGGGGCAGCACCGCAGCCCCCCCGCCAGCCCCATGCACCCCCTCGAATAAGGCCACTCCTCCAGCCCCCCACTGAAGAAAACATCTTTCCAGCAAGCACAGGGCACACGTTTGCAACCCCAACCCAACAGACAGACAAAGCTGCTCCAGGGCTGCCACCGTCACCCCAAAGGCTGCACCCCCAGAGCTCCCTCCCTGCTCGCAGCACCCGCAGCCGAGACGGTGCAGATGGGTGGTGGGTGGCCGGTGCTGCTCAGCTCAGTGGTTCCCCTGTGGCTTCGCTACAGGAGCATGAGAGCGTCGCAGGGCCCTGGGGTGGGTGGACGGTCTCGGATGGGTGCTCGGTCGGGTTTGCTCGGCACAGCCAAAACGCGCTCTTGCTGCAGCAGTGGGGCAGCATGGTGGGATGGGATGGGATGGGGTGGGGTGGGGTGGGATGGGATGGGGATGAGGATGGGGATGGGATGGGATGGGATGGGATGGGATGGGATGGGATGGGATGGGATGGGATGGGATGGGATGGGATGGGATGGGATGGGATGGGATGGGATTGGATGGGATGGGGATGAAGATGGGGATGGGATGGGATGGGATGGGATGGGATGGGATGGGATGGGATGGGATGGGATGGGATGGGATGGGATGGGATGGGATGGGATGGGATGGGATGGGATGGGATGGGATGGGATGGGACAGCAGCACAAGGACTCTGCATTCCTGCAGAGAAGACTGAATGCAATACGAACCTCAGCAGGAAGACAGAAGGTGGGAGGGGAAGTGGGGGGTTGGCACAGATGCTGCCTGATGCCGGACAGCTGCTGGGGCAGAGAGAAAGAAGTGCCAGCCCTGGCACTGCCAGGGTTTGCTCCCCAGCAGGTAATGGTTGGGGACACTGGCCTGGAGCTCACAGTCGGGTACAAGCGGCAGAAGACAGAGTGTGTTTACTGACTAGTTCAATGCGCTGGCTGGGACTTTGTCTTCCCAAAGCAAAGAGCCTCGCTATGCCCTGAGAAGCGGGTGCTTTTAGCTGGGGCACATCCTCCACAGCTCCTTTGCAGCCGGCTGAAGGCACGGGCGGACGGGCCAGCAGCAGCCCCGGCAGCCAGTCAAAGGCTTTATCAACTGGCCACCAAAAGTCAATAAGGAAGATGCCGCCTGTTTTAATTAACAGAAATTTCGCTCTAACGGGGGTGAGATGATGTGTGCCGGGCGGGGGGGAGGGAGGACAGAGACAAAACATGACCTTGTTGGCGGAGCGCACACAGCGGCACATTGTTTTCCCCGTGGAGATGCTGGCCTTGATCTTGCACGGGCTCTGCGGCGCAGCTGGGCGCTGGGGCTGGGGGGGGTCCCGCCTGCCCGCGGCGGCGGCAGGCAGGTTTGGCAGGAGCGGGGTGCCAGGAAGGCACCGGGGACACGGGTCTCAGGACGTGGCGCTCAGGACCCCACCGAGGTGGCTTGGACAAGGCACCAGAGGGTCTGGAGCCTGGGAGCCCCCAGTGAAACCAGCTGTGCCTGGGTGCCCGGGAAGCCCCCCGTGGCCACTGCTGGGTCCAGGCTGCGGCTGGTGGCCCCGGCAGCTCGGGGAAGCCGCAGGCCGCTCACAGCGGCAGCACCCACTGGAGTTTAGTGCCACTTTCTTCTCTCCTGAGCTCTCTTTTTCCGGGAAAGCTGAGGGGAGGAGGACCAGAGAGGAAAAACCGGTCTGCGTGCTGGGAAGCCGGGGGGTGACCCCCCGCACGACCCGTCCCCCCCCAGCAGGACCCTCCGGGCACCGACGGGGCTGGGGTGAGCGGCGCCCCGGGGTGAGCGGCGCCCCGGGGTGACACGGCTGCGGCAGGCTGCCCCGTGCCCCTGTCCTGGGGGTGACGGGGCCAGGAGCGGTGGTACCGCCAGACCCTGCTGGGGGGGACTGGGATGGGGTGAGCAGCGCCCCGGGGGCGTCCGGGCTGCGGGCAGCGGCACCCCGGGGGGGACGGGGCTGGGATGAGCAGCACCCCAGGGCCGGGGGGAGCTGAGGGGAGCAGCACCTTCCCCACCGCCCCCGCAGCCCGGCCTCGCCCCGCGGGGGCTGCCCCGCTCCCCGGGAGCTCGCAGCCGGGGATAGGGGACGGCGGCCGCCCGCGCCCCCCTGCCCATCGCCGTCGGGGCGGTGGCTCCATCCCCGTCGCCCGCCCCCGGGGCGGGCTCGGCGCCGGCCCGCCCCCGCCCCGTGCCTTATTACCGGGCCGGCGGGGGGTTGTCCCCACTCCCTCTCGGCGCCGCTCGCCAGCCGAGCGCAGCCGCCGCGGCGGGGGTCGGTCGGCCCGACGTGCCGCACCATGGGCAGCCAGGGCTCCAAGGCGGCCAAAGCGGCGGGCGACGCCGCTACCGAGCCCAAGGCCAACGGGCAGGTAGGTCCCGGGGGTGGGGGGGGCACCGGGGAGCTCCGCCGTGGCGGGCGGGCAGACAAAGGCGGCGGCGGCGGCGGCTGCTGCTGCTCGGCGAGGAAGGGGCGGTGGTCGTGGTGGCGGCGGCGGCGGCGGAGGCCCGGGGGTGGGGGGGACCCTCCTGCCCGGCGGGTACCGAGCGATGCGGCACCGCCCGCGCCGCGCCCCGGGCTCCCTCCAGGTACCGGGTGGGGGCCCCGTCCGCCGCCTTCCCCCGGTACCGGGCGCGGAGCGCGGGCGCCGCCCCGTGGCAACGCGCTGACACCCCCCCCCGCCCCGAACCCGGTCATATCCCCCTCCCCTGCATCCCCCGTGGCCGGTGCCCCCCTTCCCCGGGGGTTGTTGGGCGGGGGGTGCCGAGCCCCGGCTGTCCCTAACGCGGCGCTTCTCTCCTGCCCCCCCAGCAGGAGAACGGCCATCTGCGGATGAGGTTCAACGGGGACATGACGCCCAAGGTGTGGGGCGAGGCGGCACCCCCGACCGGGAACGGCTCGGCTGAACCCCTGCAGGAGGAGAACAAGGGCGAGCAGGGCAGCGGGGACGCCATCGAGCCCGCGCCCCCCGCCGAAGGGGAGGACGCCAAAGCCGAAGGTGCGGCGGCTCCCAAGGACACCCCCAAGAAGAAGAAGAAGTTCTCGTTCAAGAAGTCCTTCAAGCTGAGCGGGATCTCGTTTAGGAAGAACAAGAAAGAAGCCGGGGACTCCTCGGGGTCCTCTCCCACCGAGGACCAAGGCAAGGCGGAGGCCAAGGGTGAGGAGAACCCTGCTTGCTCGGGCGGGGGGACGGAGCCGTCGGCTCCCCCCGAGGAGGGCACGGCGGAGGAGCCCGGCAGCCCCGGGGAGAGCCCTGCCGACGGGCAGCAGGGAGCTGAGCCCAAGAAGGAGGATGCAGAAGCGGGGGGAAGCAAGGAGGAGGAGAAGCAGCAGCAGGCGGGGGAGAGCCACGGGGATACAGCCAAACCAGAGGAGCCCTCAAAACCCCCGGCGCCCGAGCCCACCCCAGCTCCGGCGGCGGCGGAGCAGAAGGAAGAGTAGAGCCCGCTTGGCGTCGTCCTGACTTAAGACTCTTCTGCCATCCTCTCCCTCCCGGTAACACCACGGACTCCTCGCACCTCCCCGGCCCACCTAGAACTGACAACGCTTTCTAAAACCGACACCCCCCGAGTCCCTCCTTCCCCCCCGCCCCGTTAGAGAGCCGGTTTGGATTCCCACCGTCACAGCTCAGAGTAGTTTTCCCCGAATCCTCGACAGCTGTGGAGGGAGACGATCCTGGACGTAACTGGAATTTACCGTGTGTAAGATCCCAGAGCTCCCATCCCGCCCGGGTGTCTCTGCTGGCGCCCGGCCGCCTCCGGAGCCCAGCGAGCCGGTGACCGTTCCATGGATTCTTTTCTTTTTTTTTTTTTTCCTCAGTTTACATTCCTGGTTCTGACTTCATTTAAAGTATTTTGTGCTTTTTATAGAAATCAATGGTTTAAAAGCTAATCTGGTTAGTTTTTTATAATGTCTTACTCTTGGCTTAAAACCATAAAGCTTGTAAGTCCGCTGTGTTTAATTCTGCTTCTAAGGGGTAACTTTGAGGCTGTGGGGTGGAGGGAGGGGCCCTGCCAGCTGTATAATGTGAAGCAACGTTGGTTTTTCTCTGTAAATAATTTTTTTTAATGGCCAAAACGCTCAATCTGCAATTTTCTAACTTCTAAAAAAAAAAAAAAAAAAAAGCTGTATGGGCTTTCTTGTAACATTTGAAAGGAATAAATGGTGACCCCCTTCACGGGCGAGCTCGAGTCCTTCTTGTCCTGGCCGGGGAGGAGGTGGCGGTTGGTTTTGCGGCTCAGCTGCTGCGGTTCAGCCCTCCAGCCCCGGCTCTGCCCGCGGTTCATTGGCTTGCAGCAGATGTAGAGCTGCGGCCACAAAGGGCTTCCTCACCCAGGGCTCTTGTCGCTGCCGCGGGATCCCGGCGGGCTCGGAACCTGCTCTTGGAGGGGTGACCCATCCTCCCTCCTGGGAGGGGCTGGGTGAAATTCCCGTTCTAAGCGTGGTTTCTTTGGTTTTAAAGCGGGTTTTTTTTTTTTAGTGGCTTTACCGTAGGATTGGCTCCTCTTCCCCGGAAAGCCGGGCTCGAGCCCAAGAACTGCGCACGGGGAGCGAGGATTGACTGCCAAAGAGCAAGGGAGAAGCCCCTGGTGCCTCTCGCGTGTCTCCCACCCTCTGCGCAGGGACGGAGGGGGTTTTTCCCCTTGCCAGCAGCACAGGGCTGGAAGGCTCCAGGCTCCTCCGGGGCAGCGGCAGCCGCCCCCTTGAACCCCCCGGCTCATCACCTGTCCCCGCTGTTTTGGCTGGCAAAGCGAGGGCCAGCGTTTGCCCAAGGGGAAAGGGCCACCCCCGCTCTTCAGGGAGGGGGAAACAGCCAAAACTCCCCGTTTTCTGTGGTGCATCCTCCCAGCACCAGCAACCTGCTTCCACGGGCAGCTGAGTATCGACCCCTGTCACTTGCGGGGGGTGCAAAAAACCGGGTGATTTAAGTGTGGGCAGAGCAGGCTGCGAACTCCCAGAGCGGGGCCAGCCGCAGCTGCTTTGTGCCGGGGTCTGGGGCTCGCCGCGTCCGTCCGGAGCGGTGCAGCAGCGCGGCAGCCATCTTAAGAGATGCTGGAAGAGAGAAGGGCTGCGGGGGCACTTTGGCGGGCGGGATGTGGCGGGGGCGGGGGGGACGGTGAGCGGAGCTGGATTTGGTCAAGGATTTTAATTGTCTGCTGGGGTGAGCGGGATCGCGAAGTTTCCTGGAGCGTGAGCACAGCAGTGAGAGTCCGCTGGGCCACACAGAGCTCGTTCTTAACTCCACGAACAGCAGCTTTGGCTTCGGAAGCTTTTGTGCCTGTTTTGGGTGTGATCTCACCCCTGGGTTGCAGAATTAACCTGCTCCTAATTATATTAAAGACTTTTTTGCTTGAATGCCAGATAAAATCCACTTCAGTTCATCCCAAAGATACTCCCCTCCCCGATCTCGTTTTTCCCTCTCCAGCCTGGCGTTGCTCTCAGGGCATCAGCAGCACCAAGTACCATAACTCCGACCCAACCCAAAACCCATCAGCAGCGCGGCGGGATGGGAGCCTGGCTGTCATTTAGGAGAGACAGAAAAACCGCCCCAGTGACCCGCAGTGGAGAACTGTGAGCAAACCAACCTCTTCTGGAGAAGGGGCAGCAGGAGAGGTTCCAGGCTGTTTTATAAAACACAGGGGAAAAGAAAAAAAACCCCACAACCAAACATCTGCAGAAGGAACTAATGCAATCATCCACGGGCAGCATAGAGCATGATCCGAATAAAAAAGCATTTAAACCCCCACCTCCAGGCCTCTTCCTGACAGAGGAGGGAAAGTGATCCTGTCTCACCTCTCCTCTCTTCCCAAAGCCTTGTTCCAGCTGCCGGTTGCGGCTGTTGGGACCCACATCACGCTCACGACCAAGGTACCACGCCGTTTCCCAGCGATGGCTCCGAAATCCCACACAACTCCCCCTCCACCCGAGGGTCTCCCCAGCAGGAAGCAGTACGAACTCACACCGACCATAGAAATGTACCAGTTTTATTACAAAGGTTCTCAAAATTCAAAATAAAAGCATCTTTAAAAAACCACAATGTCTTTCCCCCCGCCCCCCCGACACAAAGATACACGGATCTCTCTCGCTTCACACACAAAGACTGAAGAGCGGGAGTGCCACGTCACTCGGATCCAAAGAGACTAAAAAACTTCACGGTGGAAAAGGGAAAAAGAAGTATTTAAAAAAATAAAACATTTACAAAATAACCTGTGTTAAGTTAGCAGCATTATTAGAGTCGAAGCCACCAGCAGCGCCCCGTGGGAGGTACCGAGGAATCCCCTGAGAAAGGAGAGCAGTGAGTCACAACTGCCTGCCAACCCGCGAAGCGCAGGTCACGCTCGGCCGTACAGAACGAGGTGCAGAAGGGGCCGGTTCTGGTCACCAAAGACCTTTGGGTGCGAGATCAGGCAGGGCAGCAGGAAGAGGAGTAGCTCTAAAAACGCCCGGAGCCCCGGCTGCTGTTCCCGCACGCCGAGAACAGCCCCGCTGGCCTGCACGGACCTTCTCCAGATCTGCTGGCCTCCAGCACAAGACAGAAGGAAGGTTCCGTTTGAAACCATTTGTAACGTCACTTCAGAGGAGAGTTTTTCAGTGAGTGACACAGACCAAGAGGCTTCACAGCTGGGCTCAGTTTGGTCTGGCCTTTTTTGGGAGTTTCTGCAGTGGTTTCGGCCCAGGTCACGTGTGGCCGAGGGCGGAACAAGCAGGAGAAGCAAAGCAGGAGCCGAACGGGCAGTAACTCGCTCCCCTCCCCAAACTGGGGCACAGGTATAAGAAAAAAGGTATAAAAACATCATCCCTGCTCTTGGTCGAGATGTGTAACGCTGCCCCACGAACGGGATCTGCCCAACCTTGGACAAGGAGAACCACCCCATCAGGGTGTTCCACACCGTGTTCCACACCGGCACCTCGGGGCTCTTGGGCTGGTTCACTGAAGCCCTTTTCAGATCCCTCTGAAGCTGCTCCCCCTTTTCTCGGGAGTTAGCTGCAGGGAGGTGGCCAACTCTAGTCAAGAACTGCACTATTTGACCCTGAGAAGCGGCACTTGCAGTTACTTGCTGTGGTGGAATCAAACCGAAGACCAAAGGAACGGTCAGTCTCTCACAGGCTTCACTGGGGAGCTCATGTTCTCCCATCAAAAAAAAAAAAAACCAACCAAAAGAAAATAAAAAAGGAAATTTATGGCCATCTTTCCACCTAACCTGAAATGCAGATACTACTTCTACTTAAATTATTCTTTTCCGAGGGTGGTTATTTCAGGAGAGAGTGAAGGAAGGGAGTGATTTCTTTCAAGAGACACTAAGGAGGCAGTGGAAGGCAAGAGTGAAACGTTCCCAGTCACCAACTCTGGGCAGTGCAGGTCTGTCTGCTCCGCAGAATCCTCCCCATCTGCTCCCAGCGGAGCGCAGCGAGGAATAATTTACAGTTCAAGTCACTTATATATTTATATAGAAATATATACAGAAACATATATAAAATAGAAATCCTGTGGAACGGGAGGCAACCGCAGACGCTAACCTACAACACCCACGCACCGGCAGCGCCGGCCGGCTGCAGCCGCCTCAGGTGGATTTCGCCTCTTCCTTCACCCTGGGGAAGCAAGCAGGGAAGAATTTGGTTTCACCAAGCAGCTGGGGCTGTGCCCAAGCATTGATGACCAGCCGGAGTTGCAACCTCACCCTTAAAAATGCTGCTTATATGCCCGTCTTCTTCTCAAGCTTGTAACGTCAGGGAATGAGGCTCGGGGTTCTCAGCCCTTCCCTCCGAGGGCTCTGCCCTCACAGTGCTCTACAAGGTGGGATGTTCTACACCGGCAGACTTTGTGCCGTCAAGAACCCACGACGAAGCCATCCAAATGACCACGTCCCTGATCCAAGCCCTCAACTTGTGCAACACCCCACTGGGGACACGGGGAGATGCCCTCTCATCACCACACCAGGGGACAGCACTCACCCTTTGGGTTCTGCTTTCTCCTCTTTTGGTTTCTCCTCTTCTTTCTCATCTAGGAAAAAAACCCCAAAAAACACACAGTTGTGCAGCAGGAAGTAACACGCCAGGCAAGTTCCACAGAGCTGGGAGGGCTTCTAGCCCTGGCTCTGCTGCTCACCTTTCTTCTCCTCCTCCTCCTTCTCCTCCTCTGTTTTCACGCGCTTGGCTTTCTTAAAGTTGGCGATGTTTTTGCGCCCTCCTTCCCCTTCATCTTCAGAGTCGGAGAATTCTTCGTCACAGGATATTCTCTTATCAGAATTGCGGACTGAGCGTGGAGAGGACAAGGGGTTGTTTCAGCAGGTTTAGAAGGCAGGAGACACCAAGCCCTGATTTCTCCAGGTACATCCGCACGCTGGGATGAACCGGTGAGCCTACGGGAGTCAGAACTGGGCCACGAGAACAACCCTTTCTGCCTGCCATATCTTTTAACTCATCACTCCAAACGGTGTGATCCGAGATCACACGTACCCCCTGGATGAGGCACAGCACGGTGTCTAGACTTGACAGCACGAGCGGGTTAACCAGCCTCGCGCTGCGGAAGTCTGTCTGCCAGACCTAAAGGCCGTCAGCCAACCTGGATAGAAATGAGCGGCGCTCTCCCTGCCGGGATCAGACCTGACGGGCTCCCAGAAAGAATTCTGTCATCACACCTACACACGGGAGCTGGTTAAATCCCCACATTCAAGCTGAGGTTCTCCCGTTATGGAAATCATCTGGCAAAAGTGCCTTTTCTCCCAGGGAAAGGAAACCCATCAGCCCTGCCGTGCTCAGCATCACTGCTTGACCTGACAGAATCAACCGGGAAGGTGGGAACAGATTCCAAGTGAAGGACTCCGGAACAGAGATTTATCTAAATCATGAACCCTCCTCTCTTTCCCAAGGTAACTCAGCCGAGAGCCTGCACGCTGCTCCAGCCACCCGATCCTGTTCAGCACCAGCACCCTCACTCCACCTCCCAGTCTACATCAGAGACAAGCACCTACTTGAAATGCGTTTCTCAGGATCTTCTTCCTCTTCATCTCCACTGTCTTCCTGAATAGCGTCCTCAGGAATTGGCTGCATCTGGACACCAGGGGCGTGAGGCAGCATGCGCAGGTTCTCAAAGAGGCGCTGCCTAGAGCCAGCCAGGAAGGGAACACCCCCATCAGCAAGATGCCACCTCCAGCTGCGAAGCCCCCCGCAGAAGGCGTCAGTCTCGCAAAGAGGAGCAAACACTTACTTGATCTTCTCAAGATACTCATTGGTGTTCTGGTTAGTCATGTTCGAGGGACTGATGTGAAGCTTGAAGTCTGGTCCAAAGTACTCAAAATAGTCATTATATGGAAGTTCTGCAGGCAGGAACGGAATAAACACCAAATGACCACCAGAAATGCCACAAACACGTCGTACTGCTACGGAAGAGCACAACAGCATTTACCTGGGCACGGGAGCCAACGCTCTGCCAGCCCAAACTCAGACCAAAGCAAACTTAGTGAGAGCGCAGTCAAAGCTTACTCAGCAGTTAAATACCATCAGCGTGCACAAGCTCTCAGGAGAAGGTCACTTCCTTTCAGTACACCGGCAAAGCTGCTGGGACCTTCTGCTGGAGGGGAGAGCTACAGGGCACGAACGCAAACCTGAACAGCTACTGCACATCAGGGAATCCAAAAGCTCTTCCACAGTAATAACCAAAACCTAACGAAACATCTCAGTGTTGCGGCTGCTCCCACAGCAAGATCATTTCCCTGAGCTCCGTTACTAGAGTGTCATTGTCCCTCAGTCTTGCTCCAAAGGCTCCTGGGGAGAATTACCGTTGGGAATTTCAGTGTCCAAAGCCACGGCAGTCTCGTAGGTCCAGCATCGAGCCACGTTGCGGATGGTATAGCCACCTCCTCCCAGCATCAGCATAGGCAAGTTAAAACTTTTTACAAACTCCACACACTTGGCATGACCTGCAGCAAGAGCAGTAGGGGGGAAGTCTCAGCCTCATGGCCGAAGAACAAACTTTTCCCTGAAACAGAGTTGTATCAGTCACGGCAGTTCGACGCGGGCACCGTGCAGTTCCCTTACCTTTGATGGTCAGGTTAAAACAACCCAGCCTGTCCCCCGACAGAGAATCTGACCCGCACTGCAGGACAACTGCGCTGGGCTGGAACGTCTCCATCACTTTAGAGATCACCTAAACAAGAAACCCGTTGTCACATGCTCCGCACAGGACAGTGTCACAGCAACACAGTCACGTCCATGGCAGCAAGTGACATGAAGACATCCCTCGTGTTCCCGCAGCTGCCAACTCCCCCATACTGGTAACACTGAGGCTCTTACAGCGAGAAGCTTCCTGACAACAGGCTGCAATTGTTAGGGAGGAATAAGGCCCTGAAGAGTCTCATCACAGAAGACTAAATCAATCTCCCCAACGAACAGCTCCGCGAGCCACCCAGTGACAAAGTCTGACCCACAGAGAATCACTCAAAGACATCTTCACTCACTGGCTTGAATATTGCTTCATAGGACTCGTCATCGATCCCGTCCCGCAGCGGGTAGTTGACAGCATAGTATTTGCCTTTACCTGCGCCAATGTCCTGTGGAAAGACAGGAGAGACCATGAGTCACTGGAGAACCAACTGCAACACACAAACTGTGTCCCTAGTTAGGAAGGGAAGTCCAGGATTCCACTCTGAATGTGAGCCAAGGCTCTGACAGACAAACACTGCCCTGGCAGAGGGCAGAGAGAGTCAGTTGGCTCCAACAGCAGCTTTTAAGTGGGTGCTTTAGTCCTCAGTGTCCAGAGAAGAAAAATCCACCACTACGCATTGCTCTGAGCATGCAGGCTCTGATTTCACCAGCAAAAGCCACTCTCTTCCACAGCAATAAAACTCTCAGCCAAAATTCTAGTTCCAAACCTACACAGCAGAGGTGCTCAGCCCAAATACCAGTTGGGCTGACCGTGCAGTCTAGTAACAGAAGGAATCTATTTTTACTTTAAAATAATATCCATATTTCTACAATTCCATTACCTCTCTCATACCCAAGTGTTTTATTAAAAAGAATAATCTTGTTTATGCAGAGCAGCTGCACTGGGAAAGAATGCTGCAGCTGCACGCAAAGTCACCTCGCCAGTGCCAAACTCTGGGCAGGGCTGAAAAAGTACATCTCACAAGTGGAAAACAAGAGAATTTGGATCAGAAAAATGTAATTCCACTAAAAAGCATGTTAAGAAAAAAAGGGTAAAGAATCTTCACCCCTGGGAAGAGCAGGCTGGCAATGCCAGAAGTCACAGAGTGAACCATGCCTGCATCGAGCGCCGCAGTTCACACCATGACTCGTGAACACACAGAACTGACTCTACCGGAGGAAACGCCGACGAGATAAACCAGCGCACACAGAAGCCTCTCTTGAACTTCCACCCAAAAGCTCAGCGTGTGACCAAGATTATTCTGCAAGTAGCTGCAGACAACCAACACGCCACCTTCAGCGCTGCTTTTCTGAGCCAAATCCCACCAGGTGACATCAAGGCCTTGGGTTTATAGTGTACAGGCCATGGTGACAGCAGCAAAGCACCACGCCAAGAGCTGAGCCGGCTGCCCCACAGACATCTTTGGCCTCAGAAAAAGGAGGCCTCTCTGAGAGCAGGAAACCCAGGGGAGCGGTGATTTTGGTTAAATCAGTACGACAGCGAAAGGGTACCCGCATCTCGTTCTCACCCGCAGGTCCCCTGTTCCCGGGAAGTATTCTCCGTACTTATGGAAGGACACAGTCATGACACGGTCTGTGGTGTAAAAGGCTTCCTCCACGCCATCTCCGTGGTGAATATCAATGTCAATATACAGCACTCTCTGGTGATACCTACGATCAGAAAGGAGTCAAAACACTACGTTTCTTCAGAGCAGAAACCGCCTTCACCAGTAGAGCGAGGGCCCTGGTGCCAGTCCCCAGGCTGCACAGCCACCCCGCAGCTCTGTCTCTGGAGCTGCGGAGAATGGAGACGTGCCTTGGTCAGCAGCCGAACAGAACCCCAGAGGAAAATAAGTTGGCTTTTGCTGATCTTTGAAGGCAAACCCAACTCGGTTTATTCAGATGCAGCCAACAGACTGCATCTTTAAGTCCAAGCCTCCCGTTGAGCTTTGCCTTGAGCCAAAAGCTGTCATGTACGACAGCTGAGCCCTCTTTTCCAGGGTGGGTGATGGAGAGAAGGGCCTGAGAGCAACCACACAATGCTCCAAGCCTTCTGCCTCCTGCACAGGGCCACTGTTGGACAAACCCCTTCAGGAGAGAGGGTACTGTGTCCCAAAAGAGCTGATAAAACTCTCCTGGGAAAACACAGCTGAAAAAAGGCAACAAAAAGACAAGATTGGGAAGGACACGTGAAGGACTCGGAACAGAGTCCTGCAGAAGGGACAAACAAAAGGGGTAAATGGTACTGCCCGTACTTGAGGAGCTCCAAGATAGCCAAGACGATATCATTGACATAACAGAAGCCAGAAGCCTCTGACTTCTTAGCGTGGTGAAGGCCTCCCGCCCAGTTCACAGCAATATCTGTCTGCTGCTTGTTCAGCTTCACAGCGCTGGCTGTTGGGAGAAGAATTACAAAACCTTAGCAGAGAGCAAAGGCCCCAGGACAGAGACGGAGGGGTAAAGCCCTGGTCCCTTACGATCACATCACTGCTCATGCATGCTCCTGGGTAGTTACAAAGCTCCAGCTCCAGGGCAGAGAGCACAGACTGACTTCAGAAAACGGCACAGCCAGCACTGTACGTACTGCTGAACCCCCTTACAGGAAATAAAGGCTTCTAGAAGTCAGTGTGGGAGCAGCAGCCACAAAGCTTTAACACCTGTGCACAGGAACAGTTCTGCAACACCCATCTTTCTGCAACAAAATATTTGAAAACAGTGAAAGCACCTTAAATGTTCCAGTTTTCCGGAACTTACTGAAACCTTTTGGGTTCTATTCTGCCTCATGTCCTGAGACAGCGGCTTTTTGTTAAAAACAACAGATAAAGTCACCCTTTTCTTTCCTTTCCGGGTTATGCCTGCCCAGGGCAAGGTTTTTACAAGTTCTTTCCTCTGTAAAGCTCACGTTGATTTTTTTTATTAAACCCCCTGTTGCTGCTGCGGTTTTGTGTTAACTCGATCGCTGGCCACGTTGTTACACGTCTCACAGAGTCCTTCACACATCCAGAGACGTAACCTGGACTAGTGAAGGTGTGCTGAACAAACGCAGAGGGGCTGCAATCTGCAAGGCTTGAACTCTCACGTGGGAAGAAATCTGGATCTCATTATTAAGGAGATCAGAAATAGGTTCACGGGGCTTCCCCACCACCACCTACAATCGTTTATTTCCCAGATAGAACCACGTTATGTACTTCTGCTTAAGGGAAAAAGGAAAGAACACACGACTTGTGAGCTTACCAACGGAGCCTCCAGCAGAGAGCTGACAAAACTCAAACAACCCATCAAACACGGGGCAGTCTTCCCCAACATTAACTTGAAAAGAATACAAGAGAGTTAGTCAGACAAAATGACAAATAAATGGCAAAGCTTTACCATCACTCTGGTTTAAAAGCTCACCAGATAAGCAATGGAAAGCTGCAAACAACAAAACACCCGGGCAGACAATAAAACATGAACATCTCGACCTAAGAATTGCCTGCTGGGGCAAAAAAGGTTGTTGCTGTGGGGAAGATGCTTCTGACTCATAAGAAAACAGGAAAGCAGGTCCCAGAGGTTCTGGTGAGGGTAATACACCATCTACTGGGGTGCGCTATGGGGGATACTGAAACCAGCTGGAAAATGAGGGGGCAGAGGAGATGCTATCAGTAAGAGCTGGGTAATACCAATACACATCGTCAGTGGCAACACCAGCAGCGTTCATTGAGTTCACAGCACTCTGCTCTGCTCTGGCAGCACACGCTGGTCACCACGGGCACACACAGGCTGTGCAAAACGGGGGCAAGCACCCCTCGCTACCCACCACGGGCTTCCCTGCAGCCCTGCTGCCCCAGCACCCTGCCTTCTGCGGGGAACAGTGCTGGTTCTGACCACAGCACTGCCACTGAGCTCCGTTACACAACCCCACAGGCAGCGGGGAAGGCTCTTGCTCCTGTTTCCTGCTGTATTGCTGAAGAGGAGCCGAGAAAGCCAAAAGTGCCAGTGCCGCAGGAAATAGTGGGAAGATGGGAGATGAGATAGTGGGGAGATGGGAGATAGTGGTGTGTACTGGACGAGAAGCTTACAGCCGCATCTGTTACACTTCGTACATTCCTTTTCCTTCACAGTCAGTTTTTAAGTTCTCAGCACTACTGTCATTTTGGCTTGGATATTCTTCTACTGTAAATAGTTCCACAATTAAAAATAAACACAGTAACAAGAGCCTGGTATTGAATCTAGATTTTGCAAGATTTGCTTTTACAAACAAACAAACAACAATTGTTTTTGTAACAAGGTCTGTAGAATGTTTCCTTCTGTGCTTCATGAGAAAGGTACAAACAGCACAGTTCCTGCCACACGAGAAACTCGCCAGTGCACAGCCTCCACAAAGACTGTGTGATAAGGGAGTCTGAATGGTCCCAGTTCGGGACAGGGATCTCTGAAAAGGACAATACCCATCAGGACACCCAGAAGGAAGCAATTGTTCCCGCCTCCCCGTTGTTTCAGTAGGGCACGGCAACTGGCAGAGGGTGAATAATCAACTCAGAGAGGTGCTTGGAAGCTTTCCCTGTTCGGCACGGAGAATTTAAGCCACCAGTTTCTGCCTGTTTCCCATTACAACAAATTAAACCTCTCGCCCTTTAGGTTCCAGAGCAGCCCTCCCAAGGCATCAAGCAGGCAACACACCAGTAGCGGAATGAAATTAGAGACTGTTTTCCTTTACTGCCCCTCAGAACTTTGTGGGCAGTACTGACGGTATTTGACGGCATCCCCCTGCTATACCTGGCAAAGACAGGAGCTGCCGTGTAAACAGAAGCCAGTTGGGCTTTTCCCCACCAGCAGACTGAAAGCAGCCAGCACTGCTACGGAGGGATTTTAGTAACGGGTCTCAGTCTCTTGACTATGGGCATAAAGCTCAAGTGGAAGATGAGAGGCACAGACGCTCCTTCTTCCTTGCAGAAGGTGGGTGAGGAGCTTCGTATCTGGGAGAGTGCAGCCAGAGCGAGCCCAGCCTCAAAGGCAGAACCATCCTGAGGGAAATGACAGCAGTCCTCCCTCCTCGAAGGGAGTGCTGAAGTGCCACGCAGGCTACAGAGACCTTGGGAGTGGTGACCTTGTCTCCTCTACCCCGCATCTCTGCTGCGAGCTTCCCGTGCTAGTTCCCCAGCTACACAGAGGCTGCTATTCTGCAGGTCTCGTTGAAGAAAAGATTAATTTTCATATTTTGCTTCCATCAGGTAAAAATAGTTCGGTAGAAGTACAGTACAGAAAATGTTGACTACCAGAGAGAGCAGAGTGGGTGTTTATGAGCTGTATCTGCTTCAGGGGTAAACAGTTCGGTTCGTGTAAATATGTACTTTGGTACGTGTCGTCTGGTGTATCATTTACTGCGGGGAGCCTCTCAACGTGTATTACTCATGAACCAGAGTACACCCATTCCTCTTACACGCTTGTGCCTTAACATCCGTCCCCTTCAGCTCCCACCAAGTGCCTCTATTTCAGACTCCAGGCCCATATTTCTTCTAAAATGGAGATTACACTTACTCCACTGACATGAGCCCCACGGGACTTTTTTCTGCTCTCAAGGACTGCAGCGTGCAAGACTCAATGAACCTCGAGCCTTCCCCACTGTTTATACTTGCTAGAAATCTCATTTGCCGCAGTCATTGCCAAAGAACATCAGCTTAGAGTTGCAGAGAGACCAAAATAAAAGGTTTCTGTAACATTAAAGTCACCGTTAAGAGCCCTTCCATGGGCTGGAGGGGTTAGAACAAGGGATTAGCTCACAAAATCACCCGTTCTAACACAAAGTGGATGCATATTATTATGCATCTCAACCCTCTGCCACTTCCAAACTGCTGTTGCCCTGAAAAATCCTTCAGATTTTTCATTACTGGAGATTTTGGACCCAATTGATGAGTTGGGGTTTGTTTTAAATCACACAACCCCTTCCTACCTCAACACCTCTGGTGAGAGATAAGCAATACCACAGAACACACTGCTCATCACTGGAGCAGTTCAGTCATCTCTGAGTCAGCAGGGCAATTTAGAAGAGTTTCCATCAAAACATACGACCAAAAAGAGACCGCCAGGTCAGAGGGTCTCCCTCAGCTCTTTTGGTATAATGGCTTGAGAGCCCCTGTTTAAACTGCTCGATTTACCAGAAAAATCAAAAACAAAGTCAGGAGAAGACAATTCCCCATGGTTCTTCCTACTCTTTCTCTCACAAACCTCTAAAGCTGCCCTGGGATTCCCAGAACCATAAATGTTAACGTTGGCAGGAACCACCGCGCTCCCCGCATTGCTTACATCGTTGCATCTGCTTGCTGTACTCAGACATGTTGTCTGGGCGAATAGATCGCAGAAACTTGATGTAGTCATCGCTGTGGTACTTGGTCATTTCCTCCGCGTTTGCCTTGTGAGGGCGCTGCAAGGACAAAAAGAGATCACAGCGTGGTTTGAAACACGTCGCTCTCCCTGATCCCCATTTCCAGTCTCGGGTTTACTTCCAGGAACAGCAGAGAACTCAGAAAAGCAGCATTAAACGAGATAAACTTATGTTCAAAGGCAAGAACGAGATAAACTTATTTTCAAAGGCAAGAACGCCACTACCAGGGACTGGAATGTATTACATATCAGACAAAGAAAATATTTAAGTTACAGGAAGAAAAGCAATTTACCAGTCTCTGAAGCTTATCTGAAGTGAAGAACATCTCACTACGAGCAGAAATACATCAGCACAATGGGGTTTTTTTCCCCTTTCCTCTTTGGCTCATCAACAGAGAACTTATAAGTCTGAAGCATCAAAATTAAGCCCTGACACGTAAACTAAGACCTTTCATCCACCTTCCTCTTTGTGAGCAGCCCTCCACTTACATAGATCTCCATCTTCCTGTAGAGTCCATAGTTCAGCAGCAGGTTGTGGGTCATCCGGATCCTGTGAGGTTTCATTGGATGTCCTTGGCCATAATAGTAGTTTCCAACATCACCTGGGAGCAGAAAGGATTTTGTTACAGCAGGAAAATCTATGGATTCCTTCAAAGAGAGTCAGAGCCGAGCCATGAGAGCCATTGGGTCATCTGTCACTTTATTTGTCCTTCGGCACCGTGTCTGTTCCCAGGGGATTCGGTCTCCCACCTTGTTTGCACAAGTATCCCCAGGGATTCAGAAAAGTTTATCCTAGATTAAAATTTAAGACAGACATTGGGAAATTAGGGCATGACCAGACAAGGAATTTTTTAAAGCCAGTTCTGGGGAAGGCAACCCAGGTAGAGCCTGAGCAACTACCATCATGCTGCTAAGTTAAGAGGAGGCTGCTCAGCTGCCTCAGGCAGGAGGCGCTCCGGGCACCACATCCCTGAGTCCTTGCTCAGCCAGTGACAGCTCTCCACCATCCTCACCAGGCGGTCCAGGTCCACAAGGAGATCCCACATTTACAGAGCTCACAGGTTTCACTAAGAAAAGCAGCCGCGCTCTGACAGAAACCCACCCGCCACAAGGCGGGCAAGTTTAATCCCGGCTCAGACAATGACTCACCAGACAGCGCGCAGAGCCGCTTTGCCTCAGTTTCTTACTATTTACCCAACAGAAACAAGATACTAAGCAGCTAATTCTGCCAACAAGCAAACACCAGCGCAGCCGTCATTTACGGCTCAATCAGCTTCACTCTTTATTATCGCTCAAAATCCTTCAGAAGAATCCCGGTCCCTACCCACCGCAGAGGCAACTGAAGAGCTTTATCCTGCAGGGAGCAGCACTAACGCACCACCTTCCTGCAAACCCATCCCACGGGTCATCTCCCCATGCGGAGTATCCCCTACCCAGCAAACACCGAGCTCCTGCCGCATGCTCCCACAGCGGGCACCTGGGGTTTCCCTCCTCCTTTCCCAGGGTGCTTATTTTCATGAAACTCAAAGAAATTTTAATTTTCAGATTTCTGCCTCCTGCCTGATTTAGCTGCGAGAGGCTCCAAAGCTGCCAAGAGCAGGAACCGTGCAGCACTATCACACAAACCACGTTTGCTCAGGAAAACAGACTGAAGTTGTTCGTGTAGTTTTACAACTCCCAATCCGTTCGGAGAGCAGGACACCCAGTCCGGTCTGGCTGGTGACTCACTTGGGAGTATTAATATTTCATCACCAGTCTTAATATTCAAGAGAAGCTGCTACTTCCTCACAGCTCACATTCTTCCTCCCACAGACATGGCCCTATTTTCAGTCAAAGTAGATGTAAACGGTGAAAATCCCACACTCAAACACCTCTGCCACTGGAGTTCACCCGTCCGTGGTGTGACAGTGAAATGGGATGTTCTCTGCGTGAAGGTATTTTACTGGGGTGATGATACAGTAAAATAGGGTTAAATCAAGCCTTGGGGAACTCAGGAGGAGATGCTCAAGACCCCATCTGGAAAATACAAGCACAAAACTAGATGAAGCTTTGAAAAAATCATCATCATCATCACCTCAGGCTGGCAGTGAAATGCCCTGGGCAAACCCTGTGCCTGTCTGTGTTCGCTGAGCTCAACACATCCCCCACGAGTCCTTAGAGCCACAGAGGAGGGTGTCTGTCCTGGACATCGGGGCACGTTAAGAGTGTATGAACTTAACAGGCACCTCATCTCACCCACAAGGGCTAAGCAAGTCCTTGAACCAGGAGCTAATAAAGGGGATGTCACTGTTCAGGTTCAACCCTCGCACAGACCCTCAGCACCCCTCAGGATTTCCATGAAGGACCCTTATGATACCCAATTACCTTCTCCTCAATGTCCGCATCCACCTAGACCCTTCCCCGCGGTTCAGGTTCCTTCCCCAGCACCAGCTGCCCTCCCGCCATCTGAAATGTGTGGCTCAAGGAAGAGCCCCACACCAAAACCAGCGTCCAAGGACCCCCTTCAGGGAATCACTGCACTAGACTGAGCTGCTCTAACCTCCCAGCACGGAAAGTGAAAGACCCTAACGAACGGGCCTCCCACGGAGTAAATTAGTGAGGGCAGCTACAGGCAAGAGCGCGTAATGTTAACTTCATATAGCTACTGTGCCATGAAGACTTCATCTCTGCTCAGCATCTTCAAACAAAACAACTGGTTATCTCACGTTTAGGGCATCATCACGTGCCTTTAAAGGTTATAGCTTGCTCACAAACCAACAGGCTTCTTTATGAACACGTTATATTCCAAGGACAGGGATAAGTCTGGACATAGAGACCATTTTTCTTCCAACATCCAGGTCTCTGATCCAGCCTCCTCCTCGCCGTGCCCTCCTGAGGACACTGGCTGAGTCAGAGACCCCACAGGACTGGCATCACCAGTCGCAAACCTTTACTTTTATAGATTTACTTTTCTAGAGAAAGAAAAGCCCTCGCTCTATACCACACACAGCAGTTTAAAAGAGCTCTTTACTGCTTAAGCACCGACCACATCCACGTACCATGAAAAAGTAGCAAGAAAAAGTTTTTATTTGATTTCACAGGCTAAAAACCACAATGAAACAGAGAATTGCACAACACCTTTCATGGAGAGCAATCGCAGACTGTATTAAAGACAAAGTCACCCATCGCTGAGGCACCAAGACACCCCTCCAAAGGGGAGGAGGTTGTGAGGCGACGTGACTGTGATTTCTCCCACAGACTACGGGGAAGCCACACAGGATGCCCAGCTTGGGATTTGGCCAGTTCTAACACCCTGCTATTCCCTACCCCGCTGAGATGGTTGTATAGCCCCAAAGCTGCTTCCCCAGCCTCCTCACAGGGGGGAAAAAAAAAAAAAAAAAAAAAAAAGCCAGTCTACAATCCAGCCAAGTTCAGAGCCAGAACTAAACAATGCTGCTGGACACAGGAACTCCCTACAACAGCCACGCACTCGGTCTGGCTCCCACTGCCTTCAGGTTTGTCCCTTGCCTGACAGCAACGCCGCTGCCCCGAATAGGAGCTTCAGGAGTGCCGCCTCCTCCTCTGAACATGGCTCAAGGAGTCTTCATCTCCCCACAACCCATCCTGCCCCCTAGCGCATCCCCGAGGGCTCCCCATCCTCCCAGGAACCCTCTTCAGCACCTCAGTGTGGCTCCCAAAGCCTCGCTCGGCCTCATCTTCCCATCCTGGACCCTTCACAGCCTTTCCCCCCCTCCAGAGGCCCTGGATCTCCACACCTCCCCGCCCTGTTCTACCCCCATCTCCCCTATCTGTCCCTCTACTCTTCCCTGTCTCCTCCAGTACTCCCCCAGATCCCTGCCATCCCCTCCATATCCCCCCTATCCCCCCCAGTGTCCCCATTCCCCAAACCCACTGCAGTCCCCTCATTATCCTGTCCCCACCCTTGCTCTGACCCCATGCCCCTATTGCTCCCTGACCCCCCAGTGCAGCCCCCAGCCCTTCCCTGTCCCTCAGTATCCCCAATATCCATCGCTCCATCCCCCAGTGCATCCCCCAGCCCCCCAGTGGCCCCCAGTACCCTCCTCAGGGCAGCCCCCAGCCCTCCCCTGTCCCTCAGTGCCCTCAATATCCATCCCTCCATCCTCCAGTACAGCCCCCAGCCCCCTCAGTGACCACCATTACTCCCCTCAGGGCAAGCCCCAGCCCCACCACATTTCCCAGTGACACCCCCACTACCCTCAGCCCCCCCTCAGAGCAACCCCCATCCCCCATGTCCTCCTCTGACCCCCCCATCACCCTCCCCCAGCCAACCCCTCACTCCCCATCCCCAGTGACCCCCATTACCACCCCCCAGCACCACCCATTACCCTCCCCAAACCCCCCCACCCAGCACCGACTCCCCCCATCCCCGGTGCCCCCTCAGCCACCCCCCACCCCGCCCCAGGACCACCCCCAGCCCTCCCGCCCCGGCGATCCTCCGTCGGTGCCCCATAGCCCCTCACCGTCGTAGTAGTAGCAGACTTTCCGCTTGGTCCCCTGCGTCAGCGCCATTTTCCTGCCTCCCCACAGCGACAGACCCTACCGCTGCCCGGCGCAACCAACCCAATCCGCCCCGGCCCGCCCCGGGGCCCGGGCCCCGCCGCCCCATCTGTCCCGCCCATCGGCCCGTCTCCAGCCTATAGGAGAGGAGGGTTCCGCCTCCTTCCCACATGCTGTCCAATAGAAAATCGCGGTGGCGGAGAGGGAGGCGGGCGCGGGGGCAGCTAGCAGGCTAGGCGGAGCGGCGGGGTGCCCGGGCTGTACCACTGCCGCGGGGGCGGGGTCGCGCGGGAGGCACCATCGCTGGGGCGCGGGGGGGGACAAAGGGGGAGAGGGTCCAGGTGGGCGGGCGGAACCATTCACTGTGGGGGGGGCGGGGGGGGCACAGGACACACCAGGCAGGGCTGAACCATCCCGGGTAGGGAGGGGACACGGTAGAGGCCTCCAGCAGTGCCCAGGCCCCGGCTTGTCCCGCCCGGGGTCGGTGAGAGCGGGGCCGTGGGGGTCTCGCAGAGCCGAGGTCGGCGGGAGAGGGGCCTCGGGGCCCCCAGCAGCACCCCGGGATGGGGTTGTTGCGAGAGGGGTCCATCCCCTGGGAGCATCACCCTGCCTGCCCCCATGGCGGCCTGGCCTCCTGCAGCGAGGCCGGAGCAGAGGCCTTTATTTCCCTGACATGTGGTGCCGGGACAGGTCCTGCAAACACCGTGGGGGGAGAAGGAGCATCCCCCGGCCAAGGGCAGGGGCGGCCATCGCTGGTGGGGGGGAACCTGCCATCACTGGGGGTGATGGAGGAGGCGAGGTCCAGCCCAAGGCGGGTTTGGGGGCTGGCGTGGCCTTTGGGCAGCCCCATGTGCGGCTGGCGGCTGGGTTTGCACCCAGACAAGCCCAGCAACAGCGTGGTGGGCACCCACTGGGCCCCACACGGCCCCATCGGAGCCCCCCATACCAGCCCTCCACCCTACGGAGTCTTTGGAGCTTTGGCCATCAGTCGCCTTCTGACGGGAGCTGAAATCCGCTGCTCCAAAGATTCGGAGTGGTTCAGATCTTTACTGCTGAGGTCCAGGCAGCGTCCACCAGTGCCCCGGGGCGATGGGTATGGAGTCTGTGGGGACCTGGTGCAGGGGGAGCACCCCTGCGCACCCCGATGGGAGGCTGTCCCAGCCGCTGCTGGGGTCCTCATGGCTGCTGCTGGTACTGGCCCTCGGTGGCGGTGAAGAAGTCCTCCAGCACACTCTTCATGTACTCGAAGGTGGGGCGTTCCTCGGGCCTCTCCTTCCAGCACTGCATCATCAGTTCGTACAGCTCCTGCGGGCAGTTGTCGGGCTGCGGCATGCGGTAACCACGCTCCAGGTTCTGTATCACCTCGGGGTTGGTCATCCCTGCGAGGACAACATGCACGACGCTGAATTGGGGCCACCCCCCTGTCACAAGTACCACCCCACATTTACAAATCCTTCCCCCCCCCCCCCCCCCGCCTCCAAAACCCTCGGTGGCTTTTGGGCCACGTGCCTTGGGAAGTGGTCGAAACCACCGCGGGCTGGCAGGGACAGGAGCCAGATGGGGCTGCTGGGAGCGTGTGTGCGTGCAGCAGGGCATGTACACGCTGGTGGGTGTGCGCTTGCGTGTGAGTGTGTGCGAGCCCTTCTGCCGCCCAGCTGCCGGGAAATCCTGACCTGGATACGGGATCCGGCCGTAGGTGACGATCTCCGTGAGCAAGATGCCGAATGACCAGACATCGGACTTGATTGTGAACGTGCCATAATTAATAGCCTCTGGTGCCGTCCACTTAATGGGGAATTTAGCCCCTGAAAAGCAGCAGCAGGGGAGAAAATAAAATGTTAGCGCTGAGCTGAAAACGTCCCTCTCTGTTTAACCTGATGTGCCACCCACGAGCCAGCCTCTGTCCCTGCTGACCGCCTGGAGCTGGGTCTGCTGGCTGCCAGCCCCCCTGTTTCTTGGCTGGCCACAGAGCCGCTGGCACAGGCAGCGGGCCAGCACGCCTGTTCCTGCAGCAGCCACCAGATAGGGCTGTCACCCCACCAAAAGCAGAGTTGGGTGAGAATGTGGGGTCCCACAGCCCCACTCCTGCTGGGGGGGAGGGAGGTGGAGCAGGGAGAAGGGTCTCAGCACCCCAACCTGCTCCCCTCTCCCAGGGCTGCACGTCATCTGCAGCTCCCAGGGGATCCCTGAAGAACCCAGGGTGGGTGGGGGCTTTCCTCCTCCCGTGGCCCCACGCCGTGTGCACCCCAAAAGAGGGGGACGCACCCTCGCGAGCCGTGTACTCATTGTCCTCGATGAGGCGGGCCAGCCCGAAGTCAGCGATTTTGCAGCACAGGGTGTCCGACACGAGGATGTTGGCAGCCCGCAGGTCGCGGTGGATGTAGTTCTTGGCCTCGATGAAGGCCATGCCTTCCGCGATCTGCCGGGGCAGGAACCGCAGTTTAAGAGCCGCCTGCCCGAGCGGGGCAGCGCCAGTTCCCTCCAGCCCAGCAGCCCCGCGGCTCTGTCCCCCCTCACCTGCGCAGCCATGTCCAGCAGCTTGTTGATGCTGAGCTTGACTCCTTCCGAGGTCTTGAGGAAGTCCACGAGGCTGCCTGCAATGAAGGCAGCAGGTCTCAGCCCCTCCCTGGCATCTCTTGGGGCTGGGCATCATAGTGGTGGGGTCACCAGGGCACTGTTCCCCACTGGAACACCAAACAGCTCCCCCCAGTAAGGCAGCAGGGGTGGCTGGGCAGGAGACCACCCTGCCTGCAAGGTCCTTTTCCCTCAGTCCTGACCCCCAACAGCCAAGAGCTGAAGGGCCACAGCTCTTCACAGCCCCCTTGCCCATGGTGGGCAGCAGCCGGGTGCCCTCACCCTTCTCCATGTACTCTGTGATGATGTAGATGGGCTCCTTCGTCACCACGGCATAGAGCCGCACCAGCCGTGGGTGCTGCAGGTTCTTCATGAGGTTGGCCTCCGCCAGGAAGGCGCTGGGGGACATGCTGCCCTGCTTCAGGTTTTTGATGGCCACCTTGGTGTGGCCGTTGTAGAAACCTGTGGAGAGAGGGGTGTGAGGAGGCAGAGGGACCCCAGTACCGGGCACGGCCAGGGATCTTTGGCAATAGCAGTGGAGGAGGCAGGTGTGGGGGCTACGCTGTGGATCGAGAGCCCCCTGCCCTGAGACTGCACAAGCAAGAGATGCTGGAGATGGCAATGGTTGGCTGGAGGTGGGCAGAGGACCCTCACACCCTGGAGGACTGTTGCAGCGGGACTGGAGGACTTTCGTGGACGATCAACTCCACCTCCTGGGCAGAAATCTGTAACCACATCGTAACCCACCAGACAGATAGTTCTACCTGCAGCTTCAGCCACCAGCAGGAAAGGAAGCTGCTGGGGTGGCTGGGGGAGGTGAGCAGTGATGCCGGAGGGGACCTAGAGGGGACTTTGAGGGACAGACAGCACCCGTGGGAGCGAAGGCAGGGACCCCACTCCGGGGCAGCCCCAGTGTCTGCCCTACGGTGGCACTAGGGGAGCAGGAGGTGCTTTACTGGCTGGGTGGCAGCACGCTTGAGGCCCCACAAGCACCCAGTTGCTCCCAGTGACAGCCTCAGCAAGGGCTGTTCCCCAAGCAGGGCCACACGCAGTGCTCATGGGCCAAACCCAGCAGCTGCTCTCAGGGTGTGCAGAGCCCAGCTCGACGAGGACACGGTGGTGGGTGCCTGCCTGGGCAGCAGCGCAGGAGTCTGGGTGGCCAGGGATGGGAAAAAGGGGAAGCTTGGGCTGCTCCCAGTAACCCAGAGCCGCCCCTGGGCTGCTCTACTGCTGGTTTTCTCCCATCTTCCAGGGCTCTTGTAACACCCCAAGACCCCACGTGCTGTGCTGACTGCTCCATTCCCAGGCGCTGCGGGGTCCGGCTGACGCTGCCCACACCGGTGCCCTCATCCGGAAGGAAGCGCCCCAGTTTCACCCTGACTCACCCATCCAGACTTCTCCAAACTGCCCCGCTCCCAGCTTCTCCACCAGCTTCAGCGATTCCCGTGGCACCTCCCACTCGTCCTGCCACCACGGCTTCTGCGGCTTCTGGGTCCGGCAGGGCTTGCCCAGGCGGGTGCACAGCCCATCCGAGCTGCCTGTGACGCAGGGGCAGGCAGAGCCAGTGTCAGCACGGTCAGGGGACACAGGGCACCAGCACGAGCTGATGACTTTGCTGGGACATGGATGGCAGCATGTCCTGCTCATCCCATCCCATCCCATCCCATCCCATCCCATCCCATCCCATCCCATCCCATCCCATCCCATCCCATCCCATCCCATCCCATCCCCATCCCATCCCATCCCATCCCATCCCCATCCCCATGCCATCCCCATGCCATCCCATCCCCATCCGCTGCCTCAGGCAGGACCAGCCCCTGGACCACTCGCTCTCCCCCAGCCCCCAGACTGCACGTACGTGTGTAATACTCCACCAGCTCATGCAAGCTGCTGAAGGTGACGCGGGGGGAGATGTAGTACCCGCCATTGTCCATGTTGCGGATCTTGTAGTGCTTCACCATCTCACCCTGGTTCTGGTCAAAGTCCCTCACTGACAGCGAGTAGGAGCCTGGGGAGAGGGGGGACCATATGGGTGTAGGACCCCAGCACTCCTCCCAGTGCCTGTGGTAGGAGATGCCGGCGGCTCCTATGGGACGGTACCTTTGGAGGTCTCGCTCTCTCGGATGAGGAAGGAGCCGTGCGTGTTGCCCGATGCCAGGAGCTGCCGCTCCGCATCCTTGCGGCTGATGTTTTTGAAGAACCACCTGGGGACACGGGGCAGAGTTGGGCTTGGGGGGTGCTCAGGTGACTTTCACCCACCCACGCTTTTGGGGGGTGCTCCTGCCACCTTCTCCCCCACCGGCATGGCTCCTGCCAGGACACGGCTCCTACTCAACCCCTACTCACGGCTCGGGCTCCAGGCTGTTCACCATGGCCACGAAGTTATAGGGAATCAAACCTTCCTGGCCGGTGGTGAGCGACTGCGCCTTCCACCACTCCCCGCTCCTGCAAGGACACAGCAAGGTGAGACCCCCCCCCCAGCTGCCAGGACCCCGTATAGACCCCCCAGCAGCACTGGGATGCCGGCCGGGGAGCCGCGGGGTCGCGCTGGCTGGACGCCATCGGTGCTTGCTCACTCTTCCAGGATGCGGAGCTTCTCGCCCTTCTGCAGCCCCAGGTCCCCGTCGTGCTTCGGCTCGTAGTTGTACAGGGCCACCACCAGCTTATCTGGGAGGACAAGCGGTGGGGCAGGGTGGCGGCAGCCAGCTGGAGGGGTGTCCGCAGCCACCCCCGGCCACGGCTGGACCTTACCTTGCAGGGGTGAGCACGGCGGGGACATGGCCTCGTAGGACACCAAGGGGTCCTGCACCTCGGAGCCGTTGCGGATCAGCCTCTGCCAGGGGACAGGGAGCCCCGTGAGCCTTCCCGGGCTTTGGCCACCCCATGGCCACCTCCGGAGGCATTTGGCCACTGGGATGGGGGGTGGTCCGCTTGCCCCCTCCTCACCTGGCGCTTGCTGTCGGGGTCAATGGGGTAGTTGCAGTGCTCACAAATGTCGATGTTCTCGATCCAGTCCTCGTCATAGTCCGAGCTGCAGCAGCAGCCCATGGTGGCTGCGGGGGGCGAGAGGCACTGAGGGAAGCCCCATACCCAGCCTTGCCTCTCCTCCCGCTCCAGCACATCTCCGCATCCATCTGCCTGGCTTCCCACATCACGCGGCCCACCCCGCGCACTGCCGGTCCTCAGCTGAACTGGGGGCATGTCCTGACTCTCTGGCACCAGCCCTATTTCCTCCTAATTCCGTTCTGGCTTTGTTGATTAAAAGCACTGAAGGCAATTAGAGCCTGTCAGCAGTGAACCTGCCGCCCTGTTCTAGGAGGTCCGGCTGGACCACACACCTCCCCGGCACTAAACGCGGTTCCTGGGGTCAGAGGCGGATGCGAGCGCTCCCCCACCCACACTGCATGGCCTCTGATTTCCTTCTCTCCCCCGGGCTCTCAGCTCTCATCCGACCCCGTCGCCGTTTCTCCTGCATCAGGGATGTCCTTTAAACCCCCGTCTCTGCTGGGGGGACCCTCGTCCTCAGCAGCTCACCCCGGAACATCAAAACCCCTCAAACCTCGAGCATCAGCCTTGGCCGCGGTGATGCCGAGGCGGTGCAGGGCTTCACCCGCGGCCCCCGGCACCGTGGCGTGGGCTCCAGGGCAGGCTGGCAGCAATGCCACGGGCAGTTCGGCTCTGCAAGCTGCCCCGGGCAGCTCTCACCTCCCCAAGAACGCCGAGCGCGGCCCCGAGCCGGGAGCCCCAGCCGTGTGTCACATGGAAACAGCAGCCCACGGCCCTGGAAAAAGCTCTTCTGCAGAATCCCTCACGCCTACACCGCTGGGATTTGTCTCCACCAAGACCTGGCCCCCAAACCCCCTTTTTCCAGCTTTGGGGGCTCTCTGGGGGCCCCGGCGCCATTTCCGCCGGCGCCGGGTGCCAACGGCAGCGCTGGGAGCCCCGCGCCGCAGAGAACCAGCCCAGGTGTCTCTGCCCCGGCACCCGAAATCGGCGGCCGCTTTGGCAGACGCCGAGCGGGAGCTCTCATGTGGCGGCGAGGCGGCGCAGCTGCCGGGGTCCCCGTCCTCGCTGTCCCCAGCTGAGCCCCGGCAGCGGCTTTACTGGGAGCTGCTGGCCGGCACCGCCGTCTCCTCGGTTCCCTACCCAGGAGCCATCGCACGGCTCAAATCCGCCTCTCTCCGTGCTGCCAAGGAGGGCACGGCAGTGGGGGCTTCGTGTGCGTGTGCGCCCCATGGGCAGCTGGGGAAAGAGCCTCGCAGGGGGTCCCCAGGGAGGGTGGGGGGTCCCCAGTGCCACCAGCCCCAGCCATCAGAGCCTGCGCTGCCAGTTTTGCGGACCAGGATCCACCTCCCTGGGGGGATGACATGGCTGTTCCGGCACCCATGGCAGGGACACGGGGACTGTGGCCACGGTGCCGAACCACGGAGCAGATGATGGGCGATTTGGGGGAGGAGAGGGCAGCCGAGCGAGTCCCGTGCCGTGCAACGCCGCTTTGGGGACTCAGATGCTAAAAGCCACCCTGGCGCCTTCAGCTGTTGGTGACACCTATTTGGGCACCCACTTTGGCACCCAAAAAGGGGGTGTTGGCCCTCCGCAGTGCCCTGGTGCAGGCAGGACGAGCGGGCGAGGCCCCAGTGATGCCCGGGCAGCAGCAAAGCCCGTAACCCAAGCCCAACCCTGGCCCCGCGGAGAAGCCCCCCCTCCCCCAGAGCTGCCCTCAGCCCTTCAAACGCCTTTACCAAAGGCGAGAGAAACGTCAGGAGGTGTTTTTTCCTGCACAAAGCCGGGGTGGGGAGGGAGGTGCTGCTATTGTGCCTTTTTGTCTCCTGTTCTCAAGCCACAGCACAATTTCCACTGAGCAGCCGTTTCACCTGCGCGGCGCGAGGGCTGCGCCGGTGAAACGGGGTGTTTGAAGTCGGGGTTTGTCGCTGCATCTGTGCAACCGAATTTCTCTTGCGAAGGCTGCCCAGGAGGGAGGTGGAGGCGCCTGTGCCCCGTCACGGCCCCGGCGTGCGGGTGTGCACGGGTGTGCACGCGTGTCCTTGCACCGCTGGGTACGTGCCTCGACCCGGCTTTGGTCAGGTGCGTGTCTGGACCCCCCGGCTCTTGCTGGAGGAGCTGCCCCGTGCCGGCCCTTCCGCACACGCTTCTTAGGCTGGGTCTGGTTGGTTTGTTCACGAGTGTGGGTGGGCATGAGGAGGGCTGGAGGCTGGGCTGACCCTGTCCCTGATGCTCTTCAAGGCTGACCATCCTCAAGCCAGCTGTGACGCAGCTGGACGGTCAGCCCCGCGCTGGCACAGCCTCGCGGAGACGCGGAAAACCATGGCCCCAAAGCTGCCATTGCAGTTGGGAGGTGTCTGCACGGAGTCACCACGGAAACCAGGCGTATCGTGGTGGCTGACCACCCAAACTGGGCACCAGACTCAAATGGACCAGCACTAAACTGCTGCCTGTGCCCGAGCTGCCCACACCCACGGCTGGGCAGGGGAGAGCCTGGCCTCGGGGACAAAACTCCTGCTTTGCCCCAGAAATAGGGGCTCGGGGAGAGCCCTGCGAGGGGGCCAGTGCTCCCACCCTGGGCAGGACCCCAGGCAGGCAGAGGACATCGGGGCAGTGGCTTTCCCCCCGAGCTGGGAGGCCACAGAGGAACGGGGAGCACAGCCCTGCTCCCCCATCCCTCGCCTGGGCACCAGCACCCGCGTCCTCCCGCAACGATGAGCCCAAACCCCCGCTTCCATCCCTCCGAGGGGCAACCTCAGAGAGCGCAAGGGGACCCCCCCCCCCACCCTTTGCGGGCACCTGAGTGGTCCCCAGCTCTTGTCAGAGGGTGCACACCCTCTCACCCCCAGCTCCCCGTTACCTGTTGGCAGCGAGGCGAGGACCAGCCGCTCTCAGACTCCCATGGCCCAGCAGCAGGAGCGAAGGCACCGTCCCCGCTCACATCCTCTCCATCCCCATCTGGAGCACGGCGACCCTCTGGGGAGCAGAGCCGAGCCCCCCGCGCACAGGCGCGCTCCCCGCCGCCGCCACTCGCTCTTGCTCACCGCCTGCCCTGGTTTCCTGCCTCATGAGCAAACTCTAGAGAAGCTGGTTCACAGCTTGCGCACAACCACAAGAGCTAGTGACAAACCCCGATGGCTTCCTGCCGGCCCCGGCACCCAGGGTCCCTGCTCTGGGTGCCCCCCGCCACTAATCCCCAGGGACCGGGTGGGCAAGGGCGTGCTGAGCACCTCAGCTGCAGGGGGAGCAGGGTCCCGCGGGCTGGGAGATGGGCTGCGAGGGGCCAGCGATGGGCAGGGGATTGTCACCCCCTGCCCGGGCAGTCCTGGCTAGCTGAGCCCCCCCGGTCCCCCGTGCTGACCCCTCTTTGGTGCTCGGCGTGGCGACACTGGCAGTGCCACACACCAGCTGCCCCGACACCATCAGACCCTACACAGGTTGTGGGACTCATCCTGCATCCCGCAGCCCCCGCTTTGGCCATGACCACCGGGTCACCCCAGACCCCAGTGCCCCAAGAGCCGCGGTGACGGTGGCTGGAGCGGAGGGGACACTCCGCGCCCCGGCCAGGCTGCCAACCCTGGATGTTTGGAGACAGCTCAGCGCAGAGCAACCACAACGCTATTGTCTTGGCTTTTGTGATCAAACACGAAGCCGCAGGTACCTGCCGGCTGCTCTGCGGGGGCTCGGCAGGAAGCCCGGCTGTGCCGGGGGGGGCTGTGGCAGCTGGGGGGGGCACCGCAGTGGCAGCCTCCGCCCTGGCAGGGGCATTTCCCAGGGGCAGCCGCATAGCCCCGTTCCCATCGCGCTCACCAACACCGCCAGTGACTCGGGCGCGGGGTGGTGGGGAGCGCTGCCAGGCCTTGGGGGTGCCACCGCCTCGGGGTACACACCGGGTTCTCCCCCTGTCCTGCTGCTGCCCGGGGAAGGAGAAGCAGCCCCTGAAATTATCTCCGCGTCACCCCACGGCTTCCCTGGCGCTGCTTGCCAAAAGCGGATTGTGAAAGTCACATCCCCAAGCAGCAACTTCTTTTGTAAAGGGTTTGGTGTTAATGGAGGAAGAGAAAAAGGCAAACGCGAACCCCTCTGGTGAGGGCAGCGTTGCCAGTCCCGGCTGGCACCACCCCCAGGATCCCAGCACGGCGCTGCTGGAGGTTGGAGATGGGGCAGGATGGGGGCACGCGGGCTGCTGAGCCCTGAGCACGGCCCCCGGCACCTCCTGGCCTCAAGCCTCAAAAACAACCCTGCATTCGCAGCAGGTTTGCTGAGGAGCGTTTCCTGCGACGGTGCAGCCTGAGCACCCACCCGCTGCCGGGGGCACCCAGGGAGAAGCTGGCAATGAGGTCCCCGAAGCCACCCACCCTGTGAGCCAGAGCCCTGGGGAGCAGCTGGGGAAGGGGTGATGGCAGCGTGTCCCCTCTGCCACTCCCAGGTCCCCCCCCCCGCCCCGTGAAGGGCCAGAAGCCACATCTGGAGGCGCCAGCAGGTGCCCGGGTGCATGTTAAAAAATGGAAAAAAATATCAGCTCTTGCCTTCACCTCCGTTTATTCCTCCTCAATGGGCTGCTCCCACATTTTCCACTGCAGTCAACCTTAGGGACAGGGCACTGGGTGCCCCAAAGCACCCTGTGCCCGATGGGGATGGTGGCATTTCCCATGCCACCATGGCGTGGCATTGGGCCCAGGACAGGGCTGGCAGCTCAGCGCTGCCCCGAGCAGCGGCTCCGCAGCCCCGGAGGCACTTTGGGAGGGATCCTTGAGCCCTGCCAGGTCCGGATGCACCCGTGGGTGCCTGCGAGGCTCCCGCCTGGGCTCAGCAGAGGGAGAACCGCCGGGAGTTGATGTTCATGCGGGTGACGCCGATGTGCTTCAGCGGCATGGAGAGCAGGAAGGCGGCCTTGGGTGGGATGTTGCAGAGCAGATCGGAGTCTTCCTCGCAGCCCTCGAGGCCGAAGGTAGCGTCGTCCAGCATCTCCTTGTGCTGGTGACAGGCTTGCTCCACCTTCAGCTGGTGCAGCCGTGCCCGCAGGCGCATCAGCTGCTGTGCCAGGCGCTGGTCCGCAGCCTGCATCTCCCGCTGCACGGGGAGACGGGTGTCAGGGCTGGAGTGGGACCGGCGATGGGTCAGCTGCCCAGGTGGGGCACAAACCCACTGGGGACCATGGGCACACATGGGCTCAGCATGGAGCCCACACACATACACCCAGGGTTGGCACAGGGTCTGTGCCGGGTCAGCTCGGGTGCCCGGGGGTTTGTACCCGCGTGGCTGCTGCCTGTGCCATCCAGCGAAGTCCACCACAGCCGTGGCACCAGCAGAGCAGGGAGGAGGGGGGCACAAGCGCAGACCCTGACAGAGCTGTGACCCCTGTCACCGTGCAGGGGACACGGGCAGAGCTGCTACACCTGAGCACAGGAGCGAAGCACGGCGCTCCTTCCAGAGCACCCCGGCACATCCACGAGGTCGGGCTGCAAACGCTCCCGCTGCACGGAGAAGCCCTGTGACCCCGACCCTGCCTCGGGGCTCAGCCCCTGCCCACCCCTCCTGTCCTCTGTCCCAGCAGCTACTCACCAGCTCCGTCCTGAGCCACTCCAAAGCCGCCTCCATGGTGGCAAAGCCGCAGATGCCCCCGTCCCGCTTGTCCTCGGGGTGCCCAGGGTCCTGCTTTGCCTCAGGTGCCCCCCCAGGGGTGCGGCTGCGCCAGGGCTGCCCCCGTACCCGGGCTTCCCACTCCAGGTAGGAAGGTCTCCGCGTCTGGAGCTTCAGCTTGGCCGCCAGCGCCTTCACGCTGTCCAGGTTCTCCTCCTCCCAGGTGGGCTCCTCCTCGCCCAGCTCCTTGAACTTCAGCTGGCTGAAGGCCATGCTGGCACCCACCCGACCCCCTCAAAACCCTTGGGGGACCTCTCAACGCCTCTGCCCACCGCACCCGGGGGCGAGGAGCACCCTGGCCACAGACACCCACCCGCTGCACCGAGTCCCGGCTATTTATTCACCCCCGGAACAACGACGGTTGGGGACACCAAGGCCAATTATAACAGGCAGGAACTGTCCTTATCCAGAGAAGTGCAGAAGGAGGGTTTTTTGTTTTGTTCTGTGACGGTTTAGGAATGGTTGGGGTTTTTTTTTTTCCCTTTTATTTTTGACCATTATTGTCTCCAGCTGGGAGGAGGCTCCCGGTTCCCCGGGAGGAAGCCTTCACCGGGACGTGCTGGCAAAGATGATTTATCCCCGGGCGCTGCCGCCCCCCCGCACCCGGCCGGGGTGGGAGGGGGGACAAAAAAAGCCCAAGGAAGGAAGAAAAGAGCCCGGCGGGTGCTGCGGGCGGCGGGACGGGGCGAGGAGCCGGGGGGCAGCCGGGGTCCCGCATCCCGGACGGGCCGTTAAGGTGGAACGGGGTCAGCGTCCACCCGCTGCCCCTCTTCCCCCGCCGCGGGACCGGACCACCTTAACCGGGACATCCGCCGGGCGCGGAGCCCTGCGGCCGGATCGCCGGCCCCGCCGGCATGGCAGGGCGGTGCGGGGCATCACCCGGCTCCCTGCCTGCGCCCCGGGCTCCCTGCCTGCGCCCCGGGCTCTCTGCCTGACCCCTGAGCTCCCCTGCTTAACCCCAGCAGGTCCCCTCTCGCCCCCCGCGGTCCCCGCCTGCCGCCGGGCCCCAGCAGGTAAGCCCGGGGGTGGCCGCGGCTGGTTCACCCTCCTCCTCCTCCTCACCCGGGGCGCTTGGCGGCAGCTTCTGCCCCATCCCCAGCGCGGGGGTGGCGGTGGGGGCCGGGCTCGGGCCGGGGCCGGGGCTCTGGCAGCGGGCGATAGGGGCACCGGCCAGCCCCGGAAGGACCCAGCGCTGCAGCACTTGCGGTTTTCCACCAGCCACCAAAAATCCACCCCCCTGCAGCGCAGCGGGCACGGGGTACCCCGCCCGGGAGCCCGGAGCCAGCTCGGCCCGCTCTGCCCCCCGTGCCTCAGTTTCCCCGTCGGCAGTGACAGCGTTGCCGGGGCAGGAAATGTCAGGCTCCCCCGCGTGTGCAGCTCCCGGTGCCGCAGGTGACGATGTCAACACGACGAGAGGGGCGAGGCGTGGGGCCCGGCGTGACGCAGAGGGAAGAAGAAGGGGTTTCCAGGCTGGGCCGTGCCGCTGCAGGATTTCCCCTTTCTCCCTCCAGCTCCGCGACAGCCGCCGGCAGCGGGTCGCTGTGCCCGGCAGGGACGGGCTACGCCAGAGCTCGGCACCGCCATGGAGTTCTCCGAGCTGATCAAGACGGCGACGGTGGAGAACGTGCTGCTGTCGTGCGCGGGGCTGCCGGCGGTGAAGGGCACCCTGTGCATCACCAGCCACCACCTGCTGCTCTCCTCCCGCCCCGGCGGGGACGGCCAGCCCGGCACCGTGGAGCTCTGGCTGCTCATCCGCAACGTGGACGCCGTGGAGAAGAGGTGGGTCTCTCCTCTCCCACGGGTGGCCCCACGCTCCTTTCTAGCAGCATCACCCCTTCCTCAGCCAGAGGAGATTTCCCTGCTGCTCTCCCGGTGCCCACGGCGGAGCGCGGCCAGCCCACGTGCTGCCTGCCGAGCCTCGTCCCTCCTCGTCCCTCTTCGTCCCTCCTCGTCCCTCCTCGTCCCTGCGCCGGGGGATGCTCATGGCACCGGGCATTGACCTCCTCTTCTCCTCCATGCCTCAGAGTGCAGAATTTAGGCTGGTACCAGCCCCCCCGGACTAACGGCTCCCCACGAGACACCAGGTTTGGCTTCTAACACTCTCTTGGCTCTGTCAACCCGCCCAGCCTTCTGCTAAACACCGCGGTGCCCGCTGGGCCCCGACCGGGGCAGGGAGAAGGTGGAAATCCCAGCTTCGGGCAGGCGGGCCACCGGTGCCAGATGAGAGCCAGCAGCTTGGCACCCACACCGGCACAGCCCTCCCGCTTCACCCCACTCAGTTCTCTCGCGTGTCTGTCTGTCCACGTGCATGGACCTACAGCCAGCCCCGACCCTCCTCCTGCCTTCCCCAGGCTCGCCGGCTCCTCTGGCACCATCGTGCTCCGGTGCAAAGACCTGAAGGTGCTGCAGCTGGAGATCCCGGGCATGGAGGAGTGTCTCAACATCGCCAGCTCCATCGAGGTGAGCTCCTGGGTGACCAGAGAGCCTGGCCCGAGCTGTGCCGGGGTGCAAAGGGTTGGCAGGAGAACGTGGCCGCCCGTGGTGTTTGCTCTCGGTCTGTCATTAACGTGGGTAAATACTCAGCTCCGGCTGGTGCCTGCAGGACTGGTGGTGCCAGCGCCTGCCTTCCCAGCCCTCGCTTGCAGCTGGGACATGGCCAGGAGCCGGGAACAGGGATGGGGTTTGCAGAACCCTGGGGACACAGCAGGAACTTTCCCAGCCACCTCCGTGCTCTGGTCCGCGCCCCCCGGCCGTGACCAGCTCCACCTTTGCTCCCGCTCCAGGCCCTCTCCTCGGTGGACTCCGTCATGATGATGTACCCGTTCTTCTACAGACCCCAGAGCCCGAAGCTCGAGGAAGGCTGGCACCTCTTCCCCCTCGAGCAGTACTACCAACAGATCGCCTCGCAGGTGAGCCTGGAAGGGAGAGACCCGGCCGGGCTGACGGGGAGAAGCGACTCCCCCCACCCGTGCCGGGCTGCCGGCTGGGGCTCACGCTGCCAGGGAGGCACCTGACACAGCCCCCACCCCGCGTCTCCCCCAGACCAACCGGTGGCGACTGAGCGATGTGAACCGGGGCTTCACCACCTGCCCCACGTACCCTCCCGCCGTCATCGTGCCGGCGGCGGTGGCCGATGACGCCTTGCGGAAGGCTGCCCGTTTCCGTCAGGGCGGGCGATTCCCCGTCCTCAGCTATTACCACCCCAAGAACGGCACCGTGAGTCCACCTCCCTGTCCTGCCCCTCGTCCCCTCTCCTGCCACTGCCAGCCCTGTGGGGCTCCCCCGGGTGCCCCCCGTCTCTCGCTGCCCCCGTCCCTCGCCCCGCAGGCGATGCTCCGCAGCAGCCAGCCGCTGACGGGCCCCAACCGAAAGCGCTGCCGCGAGGACGAGATGCTGCTGGCGACGGTCCTGGATGAGGGGGAACGGGGCTTTATCATCGACACACGGTCGGCCCAGGCGGCGAAGCAGGCTCGGATGACTGGGGGGGGCACGGAGCCGAAGTCCTTCTACCTGCGCTGGAGGAGGCTGCACCGGCCCCTGGAGAGGTGAGGGGCTGCGCTGAGGCCTGGCGCTCTCATGACACCGCCCTGCCAATGGAATGGGGACTCCAACCCCCCCAAAAACAACTCGCCAAGACCCTGATGCTATTTTCTTCCCCCCCCCAGAGGCCGCCCGCTGCAGGAGAGCTTTATTAAGCTGGTGGAAGCCTGTAACGACACCTCGATCAACATGGACCGCTGGCTGAGCCGGCTGGAGAGCTGCCGCTGGCTGAGCCACGTCAAGGCAGCCCTGAGCACGGCCTGCCTGGCCGCGCAGTGCATGGACAGGTAACGCGGGGGCTGCCACCCTGCAGCCCCCTGCTTTCCCCCCTCGAAGCTCTCAGCTGGCACAAACCTCGGGCATGAGCCCGGGCTCGCCGGCATTGTCCCAACTGCCCGCGCTTGCCCGCAGGGAGAAGGCCAACGTGCTGGTGCACGGGGCGGAGGGGACGGACACGACGCTGCTGGTGACAGCGCTGGCCCAAGTGATCCTGGACCCGTCCTGCCGCACGCTGACGGGCTTCCAGGGGCTGCTGGAGAGGGAGTGGATCGAGGTGAGACTGGCAGACCCAAAGGGGCAGCTGGGTGGGTGCCCTCCACTCCCCTTCACCCCCATTATTCCCCCCTCGGGGGTCCCGCAGGCCGGCCACCCCTTCCACCTCCGCTGTGCCCGCTCTGCCTACTCCCACGCCCGGCTGAAGCAGGAGGCGCCGCTTTTCCTCCTCTTCCTCGACTGCGTGTGGCAGCTGAGCCGCCAGTTCCCCTTCTCGCTGGAGTTTGGCGAGTGCCTCCTCCTCACCCTCTTCGACAACGCCTACGCCTCTGCCTACGGCACCTTCCTCTGCAACAACGAGAAGGAGAGGCGAGTGGGGCAGGGGGTGGCGGGCAGCCCTCTCCCTTAGCAGCAACGCCACGGTTACCACCCTGTCTTTGAGGCCAGCGCAGGGGCTGACCCTGCCTTCACACTGCCGGAGCCCTCCGGGTCACAGCATGACTCTCCCGTAGGTGCCTGTGTAAAGTGAAGGAGAACACGCACTCGCTCTGGGCCTGGCTGAACCAGCCCGGCGAGAGGAAGAAGTACCTGAACCCTCTCTACTCGCACAACGCGCTGGTCATCTGGCCCTCTGTGGAGCCCCAGAGCATCCAGCTCTGGCAGGGTGAGCTGGCTCCAGCGCTCTCGAAACCCTCCTTCGGCCCCGAGCTGGGCTGGGGGAGGGAAGGAGCTGCTCTGCTTTTCCCTCTCCCGACGGTAACATGCAGCCCCTATCTCCTAGGTTTATTCTTCCGCTGGATCCGTTCATCCCAGTACCTGGACGAGGCCTGGGCAGAGATCTGGCGCTTAGTGGAGGGCAATGACCCCCCTGTGAAGGAGAGCGCAGGGGACAGGCTGAGCCGGTCCCTCTCTGACCCCGCTGCTCCAACGGAGAGCGAAAGATGAGCAGCAGCGTGGGCAACCTGCTCCCCACCGCTGGCCGGGACGAGGGGACACCGAGCTCTCCGTGGGAAGTGCTGTGCAGGACACAGGGCCCACGGGGCCCGGAGGATGGCGCTGGGAGGGCAGACAGACCCTTCTGCAGCCTCTGGGACTGAGTTTCTTTCAGTAAAGTGCTCTCTCTCGCAGCCCACGCCTGATTTTCTGCTTACGTAGGGGCAGGAGAGGCCCCGCTCCCTCGCAAGCTCCTTCCCACTCTTTCCCAGTGGGATTTCTGGTGTGCTGGTGGAGCAGAAGGGCGGGAGGCAGGGGGAGGTCGATGTGCCCGGCAACACCAGCCTCCAGCAGCTCCCACTGCCCCTGCCCGGCTGCCCGACCCAGTCAGCACAGCGAAAATGAAGCAGCAGAACATGCTAAACCCACAACGCCCTCCCCATGACACGGCCGCTGGCTCTCAGTGTGGCGTCAGTCGCTCTGAGCTGGGAGCCAGGCCAGGAATTCTGCCCTTGAACCCAGTTCTGAGGAAGGAAAGAGATACGAACCACCCCTGCAGACAGCCAGGGCGAGAGGGCTGGAAGGGCGAGGATGTGCAGCACAAGCGGCTGCGCAGGAAATAACTGTTCCATGAGGAAAGTTGGCTCGGGGTCAGCCCAGCAAATAACCCAAGTGCCAGAACCGGGCGCGTGTGTGTGTCAGCGGGAAACAATGAGCGGCTGCTGCACTTCCAGCCTCTTCACACGTCGGGGCCAGACCTGAACCACCACTGCGGATCTGCCCTGGGAAAGAGTTAACCTGGGCCTGGGGTGGGCAGAGAACCAATAAAAACCCTGGAGGTGCTTTCCCTTGTGTTTAGAAAAGATTTTTATTTATTTCCTGATAATTTGTTTTCTCCCCGATGTATAAATATGCCCAGCAGGAAGCTAGCAGCCCCAAGGCAGGCAGCCAGCCCCGCCTGCCGCCTCCTGGGAACGCCAGTCCTGCCCTTCAGACCCAGCCAGGTCTCTAGTTCCCCACCCTCACACAGCTTCCCCCCTCCCCGAGCTCGCTGCTGGCTGCTTCCCGCTGTGGACTTGAGGCCTTCCAGCAGCTCTGTGCAGCTGATGGGCTGGGCAGGGGGTTGGAGAAGGAAAGTGGAGAGGAGAGCAGAGCAAGTCCTCCGTTAAGCTTCAAATTCAAACTCAAAGTACTGGGGATCGAAGTAGTGGATGCGGACATAGCCATCCTCACCTCCGCTGCTGTAACTGCATGGGAGGAAAGACAAGGTAAAGTCACCGATGGGGTCAGGAGCTGCTGCTCGGTTTATACCAGAGCGCAGTGAAGTCTGTTCTCACCACCCCCTCCAGAACCCAGTAAGAGTCGCAAGATGAAAAAACTTATCAGTGAGGCAGCCAAAATGGGTGGCAGGGGTTAAGCAGAGCTGCCAGCCAGCCCAGGGGAGGCGGTGGGGCTGGAATAGGACAGTTCAGGAAGGTGCTGGCTCTGTTCCCAGCGCAGAGCTCCTGTGAGCAAAGCCAGACCCTCGCCAAAGGGTGGGCAGGGCTTGGCTGGGACACACTGCACGGCCACGGAGACCCTCACCTCTTCCCATCAGGGTGAAAAGCAACGCTGTTGATCGGACCGAAGTGACCCTTCACTCTGCCGAACTCTTCTTCAAAAGCCAAGTGGAAGAACCTAGCAGAAGGAAGGTTTCAGTGAGCACAAGAAGTCAGAAGCCTGGTTAAGGACACCATCAGGGTGTCCTCAAAGCAGCTCTGCAAGTTTAATGACCCCTCCAGCACTGCCAGGAGCAAGATGCTGTGGAAGCAGCCCCCTGGGCTGTCAGGAGTCCTCCAGGCAAGGACTCGGCCCTGCCAAAGGAAAAAGGACCAACCTGGCCTCAAATTTGCCAATCCTGGTGGAGGTCGTGGTCACGTCCATGGCCTCTTGCCCACCACCAAGCACAACCTGCAACGGAGAGAACCCACAACACTTCAGTGCTGCTTATGCCACACGTACAGGGCAGCCAGGGGAGGAGGGAGCCAAGCCCTGGGGAAGCCTCTGACTAACTCAGCAGAACTCACGAGTAGGCCTGACTCAAGGCCCAGAGAAGCTCCCACCTCCCCGACAGACTCCTTGCAAGGTCAGAGGACACACAGCTTTGTTCCCTGCCCCAGGCCACAGCAACGTTCCCCAGAGAGACCCCATAGCTGTGTTTTTTAGCGGGACTGGTGACCCTTCACCTCCCAGGAGTCACGGTAGGGCTGGTACAATGAGCAAACTCATTCTTACGTGATCAAAAATGGGGGAGAGCGCAGCAGAGTTCACCGGTCGCTCCGTCCGGAACGTCTTCAAATGCTCGAGGGTTGTGCAGTCAAATAGCTGGGAGGCAAAAGGGAGAGAGTTACTCTGCAGGAGGGCTGGCAGCCCAGTTCAGTCACCCAGACCTGGCTGCTGGGCCTCAGCGGGGCAGAAGTTGGCTCTACAGTCACTCATGGGCACCCAAATCCCCCATCCTGGGATCTCACCTCCACCACCTTCTGGAGATGGCAAACTGCAGCCCCTCACCTTGGCCGTGTTGTCCTTGGAGGCGGTGATGAACATGGTCATGTCCCTGGAGGTCTGAATGTCATTGATCTGCTTGGTGTGCTCCTTGATGTTCGCCAGCTGCTCCCCAGACTGGAGGGAAAAGCGGCAGGTTCAGCGCGCTGGCAGGTGAAGCCAGCGCACACACGACTCTTCCAGTAAAAACCATTCAGGAGTTCTATGAGGCTGCTGGTTTGCGCCAAAAAGCCCCTGTTCTGCCCCAGGACCACGTGAGGAACGTTGTGATATCCCACCCCAGGGAGAGGCTGTTCCCCATCGTACTGACCTTGGCACTGAACTGGTTCAGCTCTCCGCTCTCGTGGCCCGCGATGATGAACTCTCCCAGAGGGCCCCACACGGCGCTGGTGATCTTAGAGTCACTGCAGGGGATTTTCATGTAGGGCTCGTTGTTCTCTGCAGGAAGAAAGGAAGGAGACAGACAGACAGACACCGTGGCACCAGCGATCAGCGCTTCCCCCTCTTCCCTGGTGCAGGCACTGGCCCGGATCCCTCACCGATCTGGCTGGGGTCCCGGAGGTCAAAGAAGCTCACGAAACACTGATAGCCCATCTGCTTGTCAGTGGAAAACATGATGATGTTTCCCCCAAAGTCGAAGCCACACGTCCTCACTGCTGAGCTGGTCTTCACCAGGGCAAGCTGCTTTCCTGAACACAGAACAGACACCGTCACCTCACCGGGGTTTCACTGCCAGGTTCATGACAGACAGACGGGGTGAGGGGAGGATGAAGCATCGGGCGTAGCTGACCAGCAGGTTCTGTGACCTGCCAGCTCTAACCCCACATTTTGACTAGTAAAGCGAGTAAATTCACTAAATATTCCCCAGAAACCAGGAGCACACATGAACCCTCCCCTCCAGCAGACCGAGTTCAGATTGAGACCTCTCAGGGGGGCGAACAAACCGCCCACCCTGTTGTCACGCTGTCAAAGGTCTGTGACACACGTGGCCCCGTGGGCAGGGCAGCGTCTTACCGGTTTCGCAGTCCCAGAGCCGACAGCTGTTATCTGCAGAGCCGGTCAGCACGTGTCGTGTGTCCCCTGTGGCATCAGTCAGGGAAATCAGCACATTCTCAGCCCCCAAAGCTGCTGCCCAGACACCCAGGGAATGTTTATACACCGGATTAAACAGCCGTACGACACACAGACTGGGCAGTGCCCACTCCAGGCCCAGCAATACACCAGTACAGACAGACATAGGGTCTGAGAGCTCCCATTAAACCCAACAGTCCATTAAAAGCTCCAGCTCTTGTGTTAATACAATCTTTACACTTTTTCATCTCCACTACACCCTTCCCTGGACCATGATTACATGCAAAGTCATTCATAAAGTCATTTAAGATTTTTTCCTCACACTTTCTAGCAAGATTAGGGTGCGTCTTGAAACAGAATATGGAAGAAATCACAAATCTTGGCCACAGATGCAAACAAAGACAAAAGTTCAAGTAACTCCAAGTTACTTTAGGTATTTCAAGAGCCAAAATGCTACAGGGGAATCACCCCAATGCATTCTGAAGAGCATTATTCAAGTATTTCTACAAATATAAGCACAATTTAGAGAGAGTTAATGATTCATGAGCATCTTACATACTTTTCCTTATGGCTAAAGCTCCTGGAAACTTGAGTCTGAAGCTCTCAAAGTATATACACCCAAAAGATAAAGCAAGGCGAAGAGAGCAGAAGAGCTACACGCACTGTATCACCCTTCAAGAGGAAACAGTGCAGCAGTTGGGAGGAACCAGCTCAAGTGAATGACTGTAAAAAAAACAGATGGGGCAGACCAACTGGTTTCAAAGGATACAGTCCGCATCCACACACCAGACTGCTCCTGTGTGGCCATTGTAGGTACCGAGCCTCTCTCCATTCACTGAATACCAAACGTTGACGATCTGGGAGAAGAAAACAAGCCAGCGCTCCGCTTACCAAACGGATTAATTAATGGGATTGATGAATTATGGCGGTGGGGGCTAGTTTTCACCCGGGGGAGGGTGGGGGGGAGACGGGCAGGGCCCGCCGCACTCACGGGATCCTTGGCCACGGTGAAAAGCAGGTCTCCCTCCCGGTTGTACTTGATCTGCGTGATGGAGCGCTCATGGCCCTGCAGCAGGATCGGCTTCTGCGAGGGGGGAGACGCCATGTAATGCCTCAGGCGAGGCGCGGCCTCAGCCCCCGGGACGGGGCTCCTGGGCCGTGTAGGGGCGGCCGCCCCCCTACACGGCCCAGGAGCCCCGTCTCGGGGGCGCTGTACGGCCCGGCCCAACCCGGCCGCAGCCCCGGCCCAACTCTCACCATGGCGGCAGCGCTGAGGCGAGAGAGCGGCGCGATCGCTTCCGGGTCACGGGGGTGGACCGGAAATACGTCGCCGTCACTATGGCGCCCGTGGGTGAGCTTCCGGCGAGACCGCTCCCGGGCGGGGAAGGGTCTGCCCTGAGCGGGAAACGGGGCTTTCTCTTGGGAAAGGAAACTGCCACCGGCTGGACCTGTGTGGGGGCTTCTCTGAGGGGAGGGATGGCCTCAGGCTGGGCCCCGGGGGACTCTTCCCTGAGAGTGGGAACAAGGCCAGGGCCTCGACACCTCTGGGGCCTTCCCTGAGGGGAGAACATGGCTGCAGGCTGGGCGTGCGGTGGGGCCTTCCGCACGGCGGGAATGTGGCCGCGGACTCGGCTGGCTGAGGTGATTTCTCCTTCAGGGAACGTGGCTGCAGGCTGGGCCCGGTGAGGGGCCTTCCTTGAGGAGGCTGCGGCTGGGCTGGGCTTACTGCAGGGTTTTTCCCCGAGAGGGAAGCGGCAGCAGGCCCAGAGTGGGGCCCTTCACGATGGGAGACAGCAGTGAGCTGGGCTGGTGAAGGTTGTCCCTGATGGGGGGTGGCAGTGGGGCAGGCCAGGTCCCCTGTGAAATGACAGCAAGGGTGGTGATGGCCGACAGGGCCGGCTTTTCCCTGGAGCCATCAGGCTGCTCAGCCCAGGCTGTGTCACAGGAGAAGCCACAGCACTGGTGCTGGTGGCTGTGCTGTGGGGCAGCACTGGGCCATTCCTGCGGACGGGCGCGGCGGGGCTGGAGGAGGTGCGATGCCAGGGCCGCCTGCAGCAGCTGCTGGCCGAGATCCGCTTCCTGGGCCTCAACTACAAGGTGAGACCTGGTCTGGGCTCCTGGGCCAGGGAGGCAGCAGGGTGACAAATGGCCTTGGGGGTTGATCCTTCCTGTTTACTTCTGGACTTGATACTTTCACTTAAACCATTAAATATTCCATCTATCATCAGAATTCTTTATCCTCAGTAATATTTCACTTAACTGCCTGTAGCACTGCTCTTCCTGTGCAGGACTGAGCTGCTTTCTTAGGTGGCAGGTCATTAACCCTCATATTTGACATTAAGTAAGCACAATCTGCCTTCTGCAGAGTGGGGAACGGAGACACTGAGCAGCTCGTGAGTGGCAGCAGAATTGCCAGCTGCCACATTCCTGCTGCCAAACACGGCACAGGGCGAGCAGGGCTGGGCTTTCCTGGGGGTGCCCGGTGGGTCTGCGTGCAGCGGCTGACAGGCCTGTGTTCTCCCCACAGTACATGGTGCCCTTTCTGCTCAATCAAGGAGGATCTCTCCTCTTCTACCTCACCTTGGCCTCTGCAGGTTGGTTCTCATTGCTTTTGTGGCATGGGTTGGTTAGGGGTTTGGGAGGATCAGTGCTGTCAATTACTCTGGTCACTCAGCTGAACATCAAGCAGCTGTCTGACATCACCAAGAAAACCAGAATCTCACAGTTAGTATATGATTATCCATTTTAAACTGTTTGTGTTCAACCTGTTTGATTGCAGAGCTATCCCTGGCAGTACCACTCTGTAACTCCCTGGCTTTGATAGTCACGCTGGTGACTGGGAGGATTCTGGGGGAGGACATCGGTGGTAAAAGTGAGTTACACTTGAAATGTCTCCTCACACTGTCTCCTGCATCGATTTACTGACTTAATAGCATGGGCTGCCCTCTGGTCTCCTGAAACAGCAGATACCCACGGAAGGGTTTCAACTAATTCAGTAGGAGTTGTTGCTGCAGAACCTGAAAGGGAAGTGAAACCAGCTTGTGGGCAGGGCTAGTCAATGTGAAGATAGAACCAGCTATTCTAAGCTAACAGGGGTTATAGGCCCAACTAGATATTTAACCATTAGGGAAGCACTAAGTAATGCACCCACCATGGAAAAGGAGTGTCCCATCAGCCCCCAAATGTCAACACCCATCGTTCTTTCCTCCCCTTACATCCCACAGTAAAATTGCCCTGCTCAGAAAGTCAGAAACTGGCAGGAAACATGAAAGCTTAAAACCCCCAGGACCTGGTGCATAGCTGTAGGGATACACTGGGGTGTTTGCGTGTTGTTGAAGCCTGGGTCTCTCTGGCCAGACTTGGAGCATCAGCAGCGTTTCCTTCGAACCTGTCCAAACATCCACCCCCCTTCAGAACTCACCTGGTCCAGGTCGCATCTACCCAGACATTTATTTACCATGACATTCCAATGTCACTGGTTTAGCAGTGAGAAGGTCTGACTGCCCAGCAGTGCACTTTGCCAGTTCCCCATGTGTTGTTCGTTCCTGCAGGGGCCGTGGCAGGAATGCTGCTCACCATCCTGGGCATCACACTCTGCGTGGCTGGTTCGTGAAGGAGATACAGTGAGAGCAGAGAACCCGTTCCAAGGTAACCCCCGTGGCTGAAGCAGGGGGTTCTGGCTCAGCAGCAGCCCCTGTGGCCCAGTTGCACCTGGGAAGCTGGATTTAGACAGATGGATGTCAGAACTGTGGCTCCCTGCCCACCAGGGTGAAACAAGGCATGGTGCAAGGATGCCCCACTTCACATCTTGGGCTACGGAGTTTGTCTGTGGCTGTTTCAAGGCAGGGTTGATCAAATTGTCTTGTTCAATAGAAATGGTTAATAAATCATTCAGAGGGACCTTCTGGGACCAAGTGGTTTTTCTGTAGGAGGAATCTCTTCAGGAACTCCCCCTTCGTGCGGCCAAGCACGTGAAAGTGGCTTCCTCCACTGCAATGTACTGGTCAGGCTGCACAGCCCTCACCCCAAGGCACCGTGGCTTTCCTCCACTGGGGTCCTGCATGGTGCCTCTCGCCTGTCACATCACAGCAGTGCAGCCTGTCCCCGAGAAGGAAGGTTTCTTTTCAGTGGAATTGTCACTCCAAAATACCAGAGAGCTCACAGACAGAACAAATCTTTGTAACCCTTGTAATTAATCAGAAACAGGAGGGAGGGACAGAAAGCCTGGCCCAAAGAGGCAGCTGTGGGCTCTGCAGAGCTCTGTGCTGCCAAGGGCAGCATCGGTGGGTGCTTTTCATCCTTGGAGTCGCTGGAACCCTCCTCCTTGCCGCAGTTTGTTGTGATTTGCCTGCAGTCCGTGCCGTGTTGCGATGCAGAGGAAACACGGTTATTAGTGTAGCACTTGAGTGTTACAGAAAGATTCTGGGACTAAACCCCTGGGTCCCATTTCCAGGCTTACCGTGGCGTTGGTGTGCAAACCTGGGGCTCTACAGTCCAGGCAAGAGGTGCTTTATTTAACACCTAATGATTCGCTCCCACTGCAGAGGGGAGCCGTCACACTCAAATAAGAACAGCAGCGTGATCTGAGGGGAAGGCCAAGGGAAAGCAGCGGCATCCGAGCACCCACCCCCTGAGACACACGAGCCCAGCAGGCTCCCCACAGGGTCAGGAACCATTCGCTGGTTCTGTCCTAGGGCTTTCTCCAACTGAAGTTCAAAGGAGTTGTTTGCCTTTGAAGTTCTAATTAAGGCAGGGAGCCGACCTGGGCAGAACTGTGAATCACCGGCAGTGTGACCCATGTCAGCCCCTTCCGTGTCCCCATGGGAAGTTTAAAACATTAATATGCCATGAACAATACACATCTTGCAGACGTTTTTCCCACAGAATTGTTTTAAAAAGAACTATGAGAACTACCTTTTACCCTGTTAAAGGGTTTAAACTTGTTACTGTCTAAAAGGCACGGCCCTGCAGTACCACCCTGTCCTCTGGTTTCTGAGGTTCCCTCTGGTGGTTACTTCCACCTTTACACGCTGCCGAGAAGCGCAGCGCTTGGGAAACCTCACGAAGAGGAGTTAATGAGAGAACTGAGGCACTCCCCCAAGCAATCGCAATGAACTGCTGACGGATGTGTTCTCCCAGGCTGGCTCTTGGGGGTGTCCTCCCTGCTGTGCCCAACCCTCAGCGCCCACAGGTTCTAGGGAGCCCAGAGCACCCTGTCAGGAACAGAAAATCCTCCTAAGGGGACAGAAAATCATTCCTCAGACCTGATCAATGGTTGCGTCCACCCTTGGGTGTTTGTCCTCTTCCTTCCTGGGCACCTCGCGTCTCCTCCTGCGGGTCTCTGGTTTTATAGACACTTTCTTCTGCAAGGAGAGGAGAAGAAAAAAGCTGTTCAATGGGCGTTGCAGATAGCCACGGCCTGGCCTCACTGAGGCTACGGAAAGGTCCTCGCTTGTCCCCAGATGAGGAAAGAAGCAGAAATCCAGAGGTTCCTGGATGCATCTCTGCTTGTTTTCAGCACATCTGCAGGTAGTGTGTCCTTCAACATCAAAGTAGTGCCAGTCTTCCTCTACCCTTTACCTTGAGCAGGCCAGTGCTGCATGTTCCTTTTGCTCCTGTGTTGTCCGGCACGGACAGGTCTGGTGGGGAAAATGGACTCTTCCTCTCTGAGGCGAGATTTCCTGGCTTGCCTTCGCGGTTGTGGAAAAGCAGCTGGGATCTCATCTCTGTCCACAGCTGCCGTGGTCTGCACCCTGCCACTGTCCAGCTGGAAGAGTTGATCACATGCTGCTTGACAAGGTAGTTCATAAAACAGGAGAAGTTTTGCAGGGCAATGCCCTAAAACTGCGACTTCCCCCTCTGCCCCTCCATCCTGGCTGGAACAGAGCTGCACCACTGCATTCTCATTAAGCCGATACTGCAACTGAAAGGGATACAGGGAACACACAAACCGCTTTTTGCAGCCACTGCTACCTGGTGAGGTGGTTCAGCAGGAGCAGAGTCACCAGGTCTGTCCTGGGAGGTGGCACAGAGTTCACCAAACTAAAAGCAAACACAAGGAAAAGGCAATTTTAAAAGCTGATCGCACAGATGCCCACTTCAGCAGTCAGCCCAGGACAGCCCAGCTGCTGGATCTGTAGTCCAGAAGCAACTGCAATCGATCGTCGCACAGACAGTCCCATGCCAGCTCAACCACCTACCCTGCCGCGGGATTTCGTGCCCCAGCTGTTTGGCTGGTTCCTGTAACAAAGCAGCAGCAGATTCTCAGCATCAGGCAGAAACCAGACACAATCCCCTCCCTCCCCATGGCCCCGGGGGGTATTTTCTCAGCTCAGGTCGAGCTCTCTCCACAGCAGATCATGCTGCCCACCATGGTCAGTGCCCGACCGAAGGGGCAGGTGCTCCTCAGCACTTGGTGACACTTTACTGAGAAACAACCAAACGTCTTTCTCTGGATTGCAGGGGTTAACCTTACACCACTTTGAAAACACGGTATTTCTTCCTAAACGTCCAACACAGGAAGAAAAGCCTGAAGCAGACAGCACTGAACAGGAGGGCTACAAAATGGATGACTTTAGCTGAAGTCCACCATAGAGAGGAGTCTACGCACCACAGCGTCCTGCACATGGAATCCCGGGGCACCAGCAGCTCAAAGTAAGGCAGTTTCTTGTACTCCTCATTTCCTACCGCCACGTAGTAATCGCCGTTCACCAGCTCCTCACCACCGGTCACCTGGGATCCATCCAGCCTGCAGAGCCTCGAGGAAGAGACAGCGAAGGATTTAGAGCGGTGAAAACACCCTGAACAACCCCTCAGTGTGGACACAAACGTGTGCAAAGTGGTCAACGGGACCGAGACAAGGCAGAGAGGATTGCTCAAGGAAGGATGCTGAAATATCAAAGCACCCAGGACACTGGGGTTAGCTCTGATTTGAAGATGGGAAAACAGAAGCAGACTGGAAGTGGCTGCCCGAACGTGAGTCCTCAGTGCCAATCAGAGCTGCTTCTGTTCCGGACACAAGGAAAGGAGCCAGCGGTGCCTCATCTGGACACCCACTTGTGAACAGCTCCGCTGCGCAGGTCGGCTTTCTCGGTCAGCGTGGCCAGCAGTGCATCCCACAGCAGTGGGGTGCTCCGGGAGAGCGGCAGTGGAAAAGGAGGGCTCAGCAAATCCCCGTTCCGGAAAACACTGCAGCGGAAACAACCCAGAGCATGCCATGAGCCTTGGAAGGTGGAAGGAGCCAGACACTGCTGCCTGGACACTATTTACAACAAATCCTTGGGGCAGAAGCTGGCGATTGTCCCTGTGGGGCAGCAGTCCCAGCCTCCAAAAACATCCCTAGAGACCCTCCCAAGGAGAAAACAGAGGCACTCACTGTATGGTGGGGGGTGGGTGGGCACGCTGCTGCCGTCGTGTCAGGACCTTTGGCTTCCAGGGAACCACAGCGTGGAACTAGAGACGGAGTTCAGAGCACAAGAGCAGTGACAGCCCTGGCATCTGCCCCTGGGACACCGCCTGGCCCGCCCCGGGACACTGCCTGACCTCCCCGGGACACCGCCTGTGCTGCCCTCAGGCTTGCTGCTGCCAGGTGGGGTTTGTTGTCAGCAACACCAAGGCTGGAGAGGCTCTTCACAGAGCTGAGCGAGTGCCAGAATCACCAGCGAACCTCTGAGCACAGACCCCTCCCCTGCACCCTGCAGGGTGACAGAGGGACACCGCAGCAGCCCCTGTACTGTCTTACGTGTCCTACCGATTCCTGTGGCTCCTTTGCCTCATCTCTCAGCCTTAAATCTCCGCTTTGGTTTCATCAGTGCCAGCCCTAACATCCCTCAGGCCCCCTTGCTCCTGCCTGCCCCCACCCAGCTCAAGGGCTCACCTGCAGACCCTCGCCGGTCCTCGCCCCACGGAGCTGCTTCCTTCCGTGATTTAAATAGCTGCAAGAGCAGGACGACGACGTTGCTACATACCGACTGGGCCATGGCTGACTAGATCGAGAAAATGACTGACTGCTCTGCCTTGGTGTGTCACCACCAGACGCCTGGGTCACTTCTGGGGTCAATTCTGAAACAATTCTCCAGGTGTCCCACCTCCTCTGGGTCTCCCAGAACTTCAGTCTAAATTAAAGTCTGCGACACCGACCAAATTCCCAACCAGATACAGACTGTTTCAGGTTCCCTGCTAAAGTCACTCAGAAGAATTCACACACACTCCCCTCCAGAGGCAAGCGATGCCCCAAAAACCTCCTCAACTCTCTGGATTTCGCTGCTTTGTGCAGGCTTAAAAAACAAAAAACCCTTAATCGAACCAAAGCAGAAGGGTTTGTCAGTGCAGACAGCGTGACCCACCAGCTCTGCCGAGGAAGTGGGTACCAGAACCTCCCACTCACCACAAAAAGGTGCTGGGGAGGCACAGCAGCACCGAGCACAACATCCTGCCCGAGGACATGCCTCCCCCAGCGTGAGTCGAGTGACCTCACCAGGAATATCTGCATTTTCTATGCGATCTGGAACATGTCCGGCAGTTTCCAGTAGGAAAATAAATTCATCCATCTCTGGTTCTCGTTGGGTTTCTACCCTTCTTACCCCCTTTTTCCATTTGCACCCCGCTCCGTTCCCCGCAGAGGTGACCGAAAGCTGCTCAACAAACCCAGACACCAAAGGTCCATCTACTCACTTGAGCTTTTTGAACTTTTCGAAGCCTGCAGCCACATACTGGCAGCCATCCTGCAGGTCCCCCAGCTCGGCGATGCGGTGGCCGTGCCGGGGCGTGTAGAGGTGCCTCACAGCCAAGGGCGCGTGAATGCTTGTGGTCACCTCATTCAGAAATGCCTCAAAGGTCAGGAACCGCCGCTGGTTCACTACAAACTTCCTCCCGGGGAAGAAGGGGTCCCCGTTGCGATACACCACCACGTTCTTGGCCAGAGGAGCCACAGTTAAACCTCCGGAGCTCATCCCCGGGGGTCAAGCAAGACTCACTGAGCACAGAGGCAAACAGCCCGAGGTGGGGAGCAGAGGAGAGCTCTGGGCAGCCTCTCGCCAAGCCCACACCCTTCTGCCCAGCTGCTCTCACGCTCGGCTGTCCCTCCCCAGCCGCGGTCTGGTGCCACCGGCTGTCTCCATGGACACTGGCCCAGAAGGAGGAAGTTGTGGGCCACATCAACCACCCTGCAGAGCACCTTTCTACTCAAGAACCAGGAACCACACAGCCACTGCGGCCATCAGCCCCAGATGAACCAGCCTGGAGGTGCAGCAAAAGCCTTTATGGCCACAGCTCTCCCACCCAGAAGCTGTCAGCCCTTTGCCATCGCCTGTGGCCTGCATGGGAATCACAATGAGTTTGTGTCCTGTGGGGGGAACGAACACCCACACCGCAGCGCACACGGTGCCGTGGGTCAAAGCAGGACACGGGCTCACTTGGCTCTGCCTAGAAGGCACCAAGCTGGGCAGGAAAGAAGAGACTCAGAGGCGAGCTTCAGAAAGGTTTTTATTCACAAACAAGTCGGCATCATCAGGAACAGAATGATGCATCTGCCACGCGGCAAGAGCGGCCACGCAGTCAGCAGGAACACGGAGCATTTGCACAGGAAACCCGGGGTCACAACAGGGAACCACAGAACACGTGGAAAGTCCCTTTCTGAGGAACCCTGAACGTTCCTGAACTGGAACAACATACAGATGAAGTGCCAAGCCCTGTAAGTCCTCGTTGCTCTGCCATACCAAGAGATGTTACCACAGCCAGAGAAACCAAGCCTCATCTCCTGGAGGTCTGATGTGCCACCACTCCTCACCAACTGCACAGGAAAGTCAGGAAACTCTCCTCCTAACTTTGTACTTCAGCTAGGTGTTCCCAAAGCCCTCCACGAGCCCCTGGAGAGCCCAGATACCACAGAGCTGTGCAGAGCCACCCCAAACCCAGCCCAGACACCGATATGGGTCACAACAGTTCAGCGGAGCAGAGCTGGTCCCTGCAGGTTCAAAGCACCTGCTGCCTGTGGGCATTTTAGTTCCACCATGAGCCGTTGGCTGGACAGAAAGCGCCTTCCGTAAGCGACACTTCCCAGCCTCGATTTCCCCCTGGACTGTCCAGCTCAGCCAAGAGAAACCATGTTCTTGTGGAAGGAGCCATCGCTGGGTCTCCCACCAGGCCACACAACCACCTCTCTGCCTTCACTGTGAGCATTAATCCCTGCTTTGACCAAATATGCACATTTAAAAGAAACAAAAGGCTTTCCTGACACCTTCATCCGAAGTGGAAACCGTCGACCCGCCGAGCTGCAGCTCCCCTGAGCTGCTGCTGTCCATGAGGTCACATCACGGCTGCAGTGCCACAGCTCTGCTGCTTCTCCCCACCAACACCAGTGCCCCATGTGCCCTCCTACGCGTCAGGAGTCCCCAGCCTCTGTTTCAGCATCAAGTACTGCAAGAGAAAGAAATCCCAGCGTTATCAATTGAATAGGTAGAGCACCACCATCACCCAGCCCCGCCCCTGGGGGACCGAGCTGGCACCAGCGACCCCAGTCCCACCACGGATGGCATCACAGGCACTGGGCTGACCCCTGCTTTGGAAGAGGCTGGGTCAGGCTCTTACGTTTTTACGGCTGGCAATAGCTTGTTGCAACCACAGCAGCTCCATCATCAGGTGATTTCTGTAGGCCTGGAGGCCCGAGTGAGTCCGAGGAAGGTCCTTTAGGTCCTTCAGTGGAATTTCTGCAAAGAAATGGAAGAACATCCCATTATTAGAAGAAAGATTCAGATGGCACCTACCGTCTCTGCTGCACCGAGCAGTTCTGACCTCTCCAGGCTACTCCCAAGGACCTGCCAGGCCCCTGCACCCACCCCAGGTCACTCAGAGCACGCAGCCGAGCATGGCTGGGCGCCAGGCCCGTCTCTCACCCAGGCTGGCTGCGAGGGACTCTGCCTCCAGGGCTGTGCTGCCCCATGCAGCGGATCTGTCATCCTGCCAGTCCTTGCTCTCCGCCGGGGCACCGCGCTCCTTCTGCGGGCATGTCTCAGCACCAGCCCCGCGATCCGGGGGACTCACTGCATCGCCGTCACCCGCCGAGCCCGGTTCTTCTTCACTTTGCAGCCGGGCTGGAGGTTTCACAGCGCTGCAGCCCCAGTCCCGCTCTGGCTCTGAGGTGTCCAGCTCCTCCTGCGGTTTTTCTGCCCTGGCCTCGTCACTCGGTTCAGCCTCCCGCGGACCGGAACACTTCCCTTGTGCTGGCTGCTAATGGGGCAACATGCGAGAGATGGAAATAAAGGAAAAGGGAATGTAAAGGTCTGAAAGGTGGCTCCGCTGGGGGCTGGGGGCTCCGTCCCAGCTGGAGATGGGCCGTTAGCAGCACTCCTGCCACAACACCGCTCTGCTTTGAACCATCGTGAGCTTTTTAAAGCACTTTCCTTCCAGAGGCGGTGAAAATGTTAGAGAGCGGCGCTCACTGCTGCAGGAGACCAGGCGAGGCGGGTGCCCGAGGACAAGATCCGCGGTGTCACCCATGCAGGTTGGGCGTTTGACTTGAGACTGAACTCACCCAGAGGAAGAAATCCTCAGCCGGGCACTCGGGGGCAGCCTTACGGGCCGGGGATACGCCATGACCGTCTTGAACTTGGTAGGATTACAGGTTCCTGGGACCGCGCTGCAGAAGGGCCGCCCGCCCAGTCCTCCAGGCCACACCACCCCATGCCCCCACCCATCCCGACGCACAGACCTCGGGGACAAACACGGGCCGCGGCAGGAACTGTCCCCTCCACTGCAGCTGGCTCAGGTCTCCCTCGATCTCCCGCACCACCTCCTCGTACTCTGCCCGAAGGCTCCGAAACCGCTTCCGCAGCAGGTAGCCCCTGACGCAGGCCTGCGGGCACGGTTCGGGGGTGCCGCTGGAGCCGGTGAGAGTCCCCCCGCCGCCCCTCTTCACCCTCTCCCCACGCAGCCCCGGGCCCGGCGCACAAGGAGCAAACGCGCCCGCGTCTGGAGCCAAGGCCGGGTTTAATGAGGCCGCGCCGGCTGGAGCAGGGTCCCCGCCACCCCCCCACAACGGCCATCCAGCTGTGCACCCCCAAGGACCCCCTCCAGCTGTGCAGCCCCCTCCCTTCCCCGTGAAGTCCCGCCCAGCCGTGTCCCCCCCACGGGGACCCCTCCAGACGCGCCCCCCAAGGGCCCCCCGCCGTGTTCCCCCACGGGTGTTCCCTCCACGGGGACGCCCCTTCCAGCCAGACCCCTGCCCCAGCCGGGCCCCGCCGCGTCCTCCCACGAGCCCCCCGGCCCGGCCGGACCCCCACCTGGAGGCGGGTCACGGCGCGGAGCAGCCGCCGCCATCCCTCGGCCTCCGCCTGCGGCCCCAGCACCGCCGCCATGGCCGCCGCGGCAACCGGGGCGCCGGTTGATGACGTCATCCGGACGCGCCAACGAGCCCCGCCCCGTCGCCGCCGCTTCCCGTCCCTGCGGGTCCCACCAAAATGGCGGCGGAGGGGCGGTGTTGGGGGGGGGCGCGGCGTTGGCCTCGCAGGGCCCGACCGGCCCCACTCTGTCTCTGTGTCGCCTCCATCGGCCCCTCCGGCCCCGGTGTGGAGCTCCCCGCGGGGGCTCCTGTATGGCGGCCGCCCCCACCCCGGCTCAGCCGGGGCCAGGCGCAGGGTCAGGCGGCCGCGTCCTCGGGGTTGGGGCTCTCGGCCAGGTGCAGCTTCTGTCTGAGCGTGGGTCAAGGGAGAGAACCGCGGGGATGCGCCGTCCTCCCGCCACCATCACCACCATCACCACCACCCCCCCCCCCATCACCGCCACCGCCCTGCCCAGGCCCGGCCCAGGATACATGGAGCTGCTGAGCTCCTCCAGCTGTGGGGGGCAAAGGCAGAGGCTGAGGCGCCGGCAGAGACACCGGTGCCGGTGTGGGGCTCCCGGCCGCGGCAGCGTGGCCGGGCAGGGGGCCGGGATGGGGTCACTCACGTGCGCCAGCAGCTGGTCCAGGTTCCTGTCGGCCGCCACCTTCTTCTGCTCCTCGGGGAGCTCCTCCACGCAGACATCGAGGCCGAAGTGCAGCCGCGCCAGCTTCTCCTGCATCTCCCGCACGTGCTCCAGCTGCTCGAAGGAGCACTCCTTCCCTGCGCCCGCGGGCGGGAGCTGTCACAGCCCGCCAGCCCCGGGCCCCCCAGACCCCCCCAGACCCCAGCCCCTCACCAAAAGCCTGCAGCTTTCCTGAGTGGAAGTCGCTGAGGAGGCTGAGCAGCCCCCCCTCCATCTCGCAGACGTCGGAGACGTCGGTGAGGAAGCTGTGCTGCAGCGGGGCGCCCCGCGCCGGCCCCGCGCTGCCCGCCCGTACCCGCTCCTTGCTGGTCCTGCGTGGGGAGCAGAGAGGTTGGCATCACCCGGACCCCGCCTGGCCCCGCAGGGGGCTGGCTGTCACCCCTGCGCCGGCACTGACCGCCTGAGCCGGGCGCGTTGCCGGGGCGAGGGCAGGGTGGGCAGCGGCAGCACAAAGGACGTGCTCTTGCTGGTGGGCAGCGGCCGCGGGGCCCCGCTGGTCACCGGCTGGGCCAGGCAGGCCTTGGGGCTCCTCTTCTTCCTCCGGTCCTCCATCTTGAAAGGCTCGGAGCAGGGACCCTGTGCGGGACAGACCCAGCTCGCGGCAGCTCCTTCCTGCACGAGGTGTGGGGGCTCGTCCCCGGCGTGGATGTGGCTGCTTCACTGGGGGATGTGACCCCCCCCAGGGAGCACCCAGAGCAGAGCCACCCCTCCCGCCTCAGCCCGCGGCACAGCAGTGGGGCCCCGGGACCCTCAGCGCGGCACCGTGACGGCCACAGCAGCAGGGCTCCCCGGGAGGGCTGACGGCTGGAGCTCGGACGCTGGCAGCCACGCTCAGGCCGTGTTATCCCAGCGTCTGCGCTGGAATATTGCAGCACAGAGCAAAGCCGGAGCCCGAGCAGCAGCTGGGAGCTGCCGGCCTGCCCTCGGCTGCCAGCGTCTTCCCCAGCGCTGCAGAAAGGAGGGTTTTGGCCATGCGCGCCCTGGGACCGAGCGACTGCGGCCACCCTCGGCAAGAGCGGAGCAGAGACCGCAGGGGGAGCCGGCACCGCCGAGGCACCAGCGAGGCACCCCCGGGCCTGGGGGCCCTTCACGGCAGCGGTGGAACAGGGCTGCGGGAACCCCTTTGTCCGCAGCCTCCGGCCGCCCTCCCTGAGCGCCACGGCCACGCAGCGGGACTGACCTGCGCCAGGCCCCGGTTCAGCCTGCGGTGCTGACCCGGCCACGTCCCCGAGCCCGACGGACACTCGAGCTGTGCCAGACGTCTGTCCCTGAGCCCGCCGGACACTCTGAGCCCACTGGACACTCATCCTGCAGCCCCGGGGCTGGGATTTGCATTTAAAGGGAAAGGGACCTTCCTCCGGCCTGTCCCCAGGGTGGTGGCACTGCTGGACACCCGGTGCAGGACAGCTGGGCCTGGAGAGGGCAGGATCCGGCCCTCGGTCCCGCACTGCAGGGGTCTGGTGGGGGTGATGGGGTCTGTGCCCACGCACCCTCCTCGGGTCACCCCACAGAGCTGGGGTCAGCAGCTGCCACCCCCTCCAGCCTCCCCGGGCCACCAGAGTTTACCCCGAGTTCCCCCCCTGGCGTCACCGGACTCGGGTGATCCCAGGAAGGAGGCTCCAGCCCTCACCCAGGGGCAGGGGCAGGTGCAGACCCGTCCTGTCACCCAGCACACTCAGAACCTGTTTAAATCGTTGCAGAACTTCCAGCCAACTGGAGTTGATGCAGACACCAGGATCTGGCCAGTTGGGGGGGTGGGTTGTCCGCCCCAGGGCCAGGCCCCCAGGGCAGGGGGGCTGACGTGGCACAGGGAGAGCTGCACAGGAGATGCTCTGTGCTGGGGGTCTCAGGGACAGAACCCCCCAACCTTCTCCCTGCAGAAGGCCCGTCCCAGCCTCCCCCCACCTCAGCCCCACTGGGAACACGGGGGACAGGGACGCTGTGACAGCAGAAGCCAATGTGGGCACCCCGCTCCCGCCCCAGCGCCCCCAATCTTCACTCCCAATGAATGAGAGACCAGAGGCAGCAGCAGCGCGAGGTTGGGTGCATTTCTGTTGGGTATGAAGACACACACAACAGCCCCCGCCGAGGTTAGCTGTGCCCTAACAGGGAAAAGGGATAGAGAAAAGGGGGTGGTGACTCTCTGAGAGGTTTTTCCTTTTACTGAAAGAGCAGAAAGTGAAGCCCAGAGCCCGACTACTGGGAACGGGGTGGTCCCACCAGGCCAGAGCTACATTCACTTGCTCGGAGGCTCCTGGAAGCGACACTGACAGCGAGGGGCTGGGAGACAAAGCCCTGCTCAGCTCCAGGGAATGTGGTCCAGACCACTACAGCTCTGCAGAGACTCGTCAGACCCAGCTCTGCTGCCGACAGCCACCATCGTTAGACCTCAGTGGAGTCTACCGCTACAGTCCAATGATGGAGTCCCCATGGAGGGAAGGGGGATGCAGAGGCAGTGACCAGGCAGGTCCTTCGTGAGGACCCTGCGTGATGGCAGGGAGATGCAAGAGAAACCAAAGCTGTTCGCTGAACGTGGCCGCTGCGAGGAAGGACTTGGGACAGCTTGCTTCGGCTTCAGGTGAGAGGCAGGTAATGCTGGAAATAAAGCCTATCGTAAAGAAGCTGCAGCAAAGAGGTTTCCAAAGCAATCAGAGGCCTCCCCGAAGAACAGCAAAGGGAGAAAGTCACTCTGAGGAGAAATGCCCCAGCCCTGTGCCCAGCCCCAAGTCCACAAACACCCTCCCGGCACAACAGGGTCCTTCAGGCAAGCACTGTGGGCAGCAGCCCTTGGGAGAGGGGAAGGAGAAAGAGGGGCTGCAACAGCACCAGCATGGCCAGACTGGAGACCCGGCGAGGTCTGATGCTGCGGAAGGGACCCACAGCATGGTCCTTGTGCTGGTCCCAGCAGGTCACAGAGGAGACGCAGGTTTTACCCTCCCAGAGCCCCTTCTCCGGGGATGCCTCCGAGCCCGCCCATGGCACAGAGCGATGGGCCAGGGAAGCCCTGACACGGGGCAGAGGAGCTCAGGCGGAAGCTCCCTGTCGCTGGCACAGCTGATCACACACGCCCGTGCAAAACACTTGGGAGTCAGCCCTTTGGATTAACTGTTTAATACACTTGTGCACGTGTGCGTATAGCAAAGAGGCAACTGTGAATCATAAGGCTATCGAGACACGGGCAGGTCCTGGGGAGAGCAAAGGGCCCGCGGGGCGCCTGGGTGAACCGGGCACCCCGTTTCTCTGCTGCTTTTTGTCGCCGTTCAATACACAAAGCCCACCCAGAGGAGGGGAATCGGCCTCTTTCGCCCCTGGTCGCTTGACAGAGCTGCCCACCAGCGCACGAGGAAGCAAGCGCAAGTCCCGGAGCTCCCTCCTGTCGGACACAGAGGAGGGAGGGAGGGAGAATCCAGTGCTGGGAAACACTCCGGTTCTCCCCTGCTCGGTTCTCCCCTGCTCGGCTCGGCTCCTTTCCCTTGAGGCGAGCGCGTCGCTGTGAAGGCGGAGGCGGTGCCGCATCCGTCTGTCCCAGGTAGATGGCCTGCCCGCTGTCCTGAGCTGCGCTCGGCGTGGGGGAGCCGCAGCCTGCCCAGGACCAGGGCTGCAGGGAAGGGGACGACCGGTTCAGTCTCGGTGTATCAGTTACTCACGCACAGGCGGGGCGGTGGGTCCTGCTGGGTTTCATCTATGTCCATGACTAAAGTGTATGTTGCCCTGCGCATATTTTATATATGATATATATATATATATATATCTCATATATATATATATATATATAAAATTTTTAAGCCCCTCCAAGAACCTAAGCTAGGAAGTCGCCAATCCCCAGGACAGTCCTCTCGCCCTGTCTAGGACCAGCAGAGGGGCATCAGCTCGAGTCCACAGAAACGCTCACGTCCCCCTCCTTGCCCTACCTCTGCCTGCCGCACCATGGGCTCAGTCAGCGCCCGGAGCCCCCCTCCTCAGTCCCGCTCTGCCCCAAGGCTCCTATGCTCAGTTCTCCCGGGCTCTCCGCAGGCTCCCCGCTGTGCATCGCCTTTCCCGGGTGAAGACAATCCTCAGCCGGGCGCTGCTCTGCCCCGGCTCCTCCCGCCACCACCTCAGGGCCGTCCCGAGATGGGTCCTTCAAAGGCTCCAGCAGGTCTGTGTCTGCCCGGGGCGCATGGGCACACAGATCCTGCACCTTCTTGTTGAGGTCGTTGCGCTCTGTTTGCAGGGCTCGGCACAGCTTCTCCAAGCGCTGGATTTTCACCTGAAGCCCCTCTAACTCTTTGTCCCGAAGGGTTTTCTGCGGATAGAGAAGCAGTTCAGACTCTGCCCCGCTGGGGACAGAGAGGCAGGAAAGGATGAAACCTCAGGGGAAAGGTCAAGGGGAAAATACTTGTGGTCAAGCAAACATTTGGCATTCAAAGAACTTGATGCCACCGTCACGGCTTCCTCCTTCCTTTGCCCCCACAGAGGCCAGGAGCTGCCGAGACTGACACTGCACCTTGGCACTAATTACCCATCACTCCTGCCCCGTGGCAGAAGGCTCCTACCATCACGTGCAGGGATGAAAATCGAGCTGAAGGGGCAAACACAACCTCCCGCTGTCCCTCAGCTCCGGCCCAGGACACCCAGGGCCTCCTCACCTCTTCGGCCATTTCCAGGAGCGCCTTGTTGCTGCTCTCCCAGCGTGAGCGGTACATGGTGGTCTCTTTCTCCAGCTTCTTGATTTTCTTTGTCATCTACAGAATCACGGTGACAAAAAAGGGAACAAATAAGCCATGGTCAGAGCGTTTCAGGCAGTGATACCTCATGTGTCCTCAGACAGGCACCCGTGATCCCAGCACGGACAGCGAGGTTCTGCTGCCAGCTTCACCGGCGGGAGACACCGACCAGGTAAGGACAGACCGGGAGACGGGGCAGCATTCTGACCCAGGCGGGACACAGAATCACCGTGCCAGGACAGTGTCAATCCTCCAGGACAGCCAGCTCACGGCTGGTTTTGATACCAGCAAAACTAAACGGAACTACAGAGCTGCAGAAGCGCCGAGGAGAGACAGCCAGGCAGCGGCTCCAGCCCACACAGGCTCTATGGGGCAGCAGAAGCGTCACCCACCTTCTCCATCTCCTGTTTAAACGTTGTGAACACTTCGCTGCTTTTGGAAAGGGTGTTCTGGAATTCTTCAAACTTCTCTGTGTAGAGAGCGAGCTGTGGGGAGAGATGGGTCACAGCTCCCCACGGCACCTCCCGACAGCCTCCCCGGGGAGAGGGGCGAGGGCAGCCAGGAGCTGAGCCAGTTATCTCGTGACTGGACTCTAGGACAGACACACTGGCAGCGCGGGGCCGCTCTGCCAACATCAAGTACTGGGAATGTGGAAAAATTCTTCCCTAGGGAAACATCCTGAGACTGATGTGTTCTGCCAACACCTCTTGGCCTGGCAGGCGGCACTCACTGGGTCTGATTCAGGAAGGCACGACCACCTGACTGCTCCCAGCACTGGGAAATGCGCTGGTAAACACCAAGGCCCCTTTCCCCCGAACTGCTGAAGGTCTCAGCTCACACCGTGCTGACACAGGCACCAACACCCCCCACCAGGGGCAATCCTGCCCCTGTGTTTTCCAGATTAAGGAACTTTGGGTTGTTCCCCATTTAGGGAGGAATGAAAAAAAACAGACAAATGACCAGGCTGAACACACAGCCCAGGTAACTCACCTGCTGCTTGAGATGGGTCTCCTGCTGCTTCATCAGCTCACACATCCTCTGCGATTCCACCGCTTCCTTCAGCAGCTGGGAAGAGCAGAAACAGTTACCGGGCTGCTGCCAGGGAGGGCTCTCAGCGTGCCCCTGCATGGCTGGTGCTTGGCCTGGGGACAGGAGCGGGCTGGGAGGAACACAGAGAGCAGAGCAGGGTCCAGCCTTGCTGCCGAAGCCGCTGGGGGAGCGAGCGGGAGGCCTGGGACAGCCTGACCCGGTTCAGGCTCTGCACTGGGGGATCCACCAGCAACACCAGGGACAGGGCAGAAAGCAAGGTGCTCTCGACAGTTAGAGCATTGCTCCAAGACTCACAAAGTCCTTCTCCCGCTGGTGCCTCTCCTCTGCCTCCTTCAGCATCTCCTGGGCCTGCTGGAGCTTGGCGTCCACCAGCTGCTGCTGCAGGTCCTTGTGCTTGAACACCTTATCGATGTGCTGTCAAGGGAACTGCCACCAGTCGCCGACAAGCCCAGGCAGCGACCCCAGGACCCAGAGGTCCCTTCTCCCCTCCATCAGCAGAAATACGCTCCACGGGGCAGCACGGATACACCAGAGCTGCCCCACGCCAGGTCTCCTGCCCCGACTCACCTCCTCGCGCAGCTCGTATTGCTCAATGAGCTTCTTGAGCCGCTCCGCCAGCTCCATGTTCTCCTGGCGCAGCTTGGAGTTCCGCTCGTTGTGCTGCTCCATCTGGAGCTGGATGTCGTTCAGCGTCACCTGGAAGTGGGATGTCACCTCCTTCCGCTTCTCCTCTTCCTCCCGCGCACGCTGGACACCCTCCTCCTGCGTGAGGAGGGCAGAGACAGCAGGGACAGGTCAGCCCAAGCTGCGACGCTCTGAACCTGCCCGGCCTCCCACCACGGCTTGGATCAGCCAGGAAGGGACTCTGGATCCTCCCCTGTGACTATACCCCGAAATAACACTCAGGGCTTGTGGGTAACAATGGCTTGAGAGCAAAATTACAGCACTGGATGGACTGTGGGCAGTCACCAGGAAAGGTGTTTGCCAAAACGGCTCCCAGCAAGTGATCCGAGCGCTCAGGATGAAGCAGCTCCTGGAGCGGTGCCCAGGGGACACTAGCCTTGAGGGTGCGGTTGTGTCTCTGGAGCTCGCGGCACAGGCTCTCCAGCTTGCTGCGGGCCAGGATGGCCTTGCTGTGCTCGCTCTGCAGGTGGTCCTTCTCCTGCACCAGCTGCGTCTGCTTCTTCTGCAGGATCTTCATCTGCTTCTGGGAGTTACGGTGCTCTTCCAGCTAGGATAGGGGAGCGAAGGGCACAGATGCAGCAGGACAGAGCAGGGCAACGCGCCGTGCACCGAGGAGGGGACACAGGAGTCACGGAGGTGCTCCGAGGGGAGGACAAGAGCTTTACAACGCAAAAGATGCCACTTTTGAGCAGAGCAGCACTGACACAGAGCCCAAAGACCCCCGGACAGGACCCTTTTCCTTCCTGAACTCCTGTCCTGGGAAATCTGAACGACCTGCACGTCCAGAGCTAGATCTGTGCCCAGAACCAGCTCCGGTTAAACGTGGCTCAGACCCCGTGCGCGCAGTAGGGCTGAAGGTGCACACAGCAGCACGGTGACTCTGTCAAAGACGCCTCTCGCTAGGAAATTATCAACAGAAATGCAGCGACTGAGCCGGGGAGGCGATGGCCGCAGCTGGGCGGTCGTCACAGCTGCCAAGTCGCAGCCCAGCCCTGCCCGCAGAGACAGGGACACGCCGCCTCTGAACAGGCCTGGCCTGGAGCCCTCCTGGGACAGGACGGGCAAGAGACGTGGCTGCCACATTAGAGAGGCAGAGAGAAAACGCACCTGACGCCCTCATACACCCGGGTTTGCCAAAACCACTCCTGTCCTGCTTACACTTCTCAAAGAACGCCTGGCTGGACCAAGCAACCTCTGTCCTCTGGTGTTTGGAGACCTCAGCACATGCTCTGCCAAGCTACATATGTGCTCCTGGACTGTCCCTCCACATCAAGAACAAAACCCCACAGCCACCTCCTGCCTCCTGAAGCAGCTCCTGTGCAGTGTCCGCGTCCTCCCCAGCCTAAGCCCGGAACAAAGGGATTCGCGCTCACCAGCTCAGCGTATTTCTTGCACAGGGCTGCCAGCTTCTCCTCCGGTGTGCTCAGGGTGTTCAACGTCTGCATCAGCAAAGTGATTTCTTTGCCTGGAACGAGTCGCAGAATTGAAACAAATACATAAATAACCCCAAATCCCTTACACAGGGTTCTGGCTCATCAGGGCAAGGACAGGAGAGACAAACCAGCCTCCCAGCCGTGCCGACCCTGAGCCAGAGCTGCCACCTCCAGCGCCTGCTCGGGGCTCTGCCCCACGGGTTTCACTTCCTGCAGCAGGTGAACGACTGGAGCGGCTGGGGAGAGCCCTGGTTCTCAGAGCGGGCAACCACCACGGGCTGGCTCCAGCAGGAGAGAAAACCCCAGAGCCTGGAGGCTGCAGCAGTGTCCAGGAGCCATCAGTGCCTTCGCAGCACTCGCTATGTTTCCTCACGAACCACAACACACGATGTAGGACCGTTCCCAGAGGCATCACACACCCGAGATGCTTATTTCAGAGGGCAAATCAGTGCAGTACAAATCAACACTGAAGTTCTCTGGCTGGGGGCACAGCCAGAGCGGGGAACCTCTTACCAAGGCCCTTGGCCTTCTTCTTCTCCTGAGCCTTCTTCTGATCCCGCTCCCCGCACTCCTCGCCGGGGCGGAACTCCTTGGTGTTTTCCTTCTCCCCGTTCATCTCGGGGCCGCCCGGCTCCTGCTCGCCGTTCCTCGGGGACTCGCTACGACCCTTTTCGGCTTCCTCTGGCTCCGCGGGCTCGCCCTGCCCGCCGTCCTCGCCAGGGCCCTCCTGGCTGGCATCCACGCAGTAGGTGTTCAGGATGTCCTCGAGCTGCCGGCTCAGCTCCTCGGAGACGTCGCGCACGGCAGCCCGGGGGGACTTGGTGTCCTCCTGCACCAGAGGAGCTGTGGGAGACGGGAGCACAAAGCCATGAGCCTTCCCCCACACCGTCTATTCTCTGCTCTCTGGAAACACAGGGCAAAGGGGGAGTTTCCTGAGCCCCCGCTGCCCCACGGCTGCTCTTTTGTTCTGGCCGCGTCTCCACCAGCTGCCCTGACAATGGAGGAGATTCCCAACAGCTTCTTTTGATCCCGAGAGCATGACCAAGCCCCTGACATCTGTCAGGAGCATAAATTCCTCCCCCTCCCCACCACCCCTTAACGAAAGCAAGTTGTGGTGAGCAGTCCCTCACAGGAGCTGCCTGCTGACAGCCAGAGCCAGGTGTTTTACACAACAGCAGCCGTTTAAACCCGCGGTAGCCCCTCTCCTCACTCTCCTCACGTAGAAGAGCAGCTCTACTGTCTCAGCTCAAACATCCCCAGCAGCGGATGCTTCAGGCAGGAGAAGGCAGCACACCCTGCCGCACACTCTGCTTCCACAGCTCCTCCAAACCAGGCACTGATACCGGCTGGTTATTAAACTAAGTCGACTCACTGGGCGCTTCCTGCCTCCCGCTTTTATCAGGCATCAGAACATGGGGCAGGGTTCATTCTAACCCTGGTTTGTGTCTGCCACCAGTAACGGGGCAGGTCACCCAGCGCTGTCCCAAGGCAAGAGCTGTCTGACATTTACTGAACGGGACCCTTAAGGCCTAAACAACAATAAATGACCCATTGTTTCCAGGTGAGAACCAGCCCCACGCTTTGGCTGGGGCTGGCAGCGCTGTCACCAGCCCTGGGGCACTCCCCACCTTCCGAGGGTGCCGCAGCCTCCGGCGAGTCGCCCTCCTCCAGCCCCAGAGCGCTGCTCATGCTGGAATTGCTGGCAGGCCGTGGTGCTGCTTTAGTCTCCCCGCCTTGGTTCTTCATCGTGACCTTCGTCCCTGCTCAGCCTTGACCAACCCTAGAGAGGGAGAAACAGCAACTAGGCTTAATTTTAAGAAGTAGCAGTTTGGAGGATTTCAGGAGTCATCCACCCGGACTGGGAAGGAGCCTGTTCCTGGCCGAGGCTGCCACCTGCAGCTCCGTGCTGAGGGAAGCGGCACCATCAGGGTAACTCCTCTCCCATCAAGGGGAACTGGAAGCGGCCCCTCCTCGAGCACGGCAGCACCTTTCGCTCACACACAGCCTGTGGCTCCCCTGATCCGCTGGGCACAACCTTCCCAGCCCCAGCTCTCCTTCCCCCTCGCCCCCACTGCCTTTTTCTCTGGGATGTCAAACCTCAGAGTGGTCTGTGGACGATGACAAACCTCCTCGCTGCGGCAGGGACACGGGGACAGAGCCTCAACAGCAGAGAGATCAACACAGACCAAAACCGTGTGCCTGGCCAAGGGCAGCCCGTTAGTGCTCGGCTCTGGGAAGATCAACCAGCGTTGCGGCAAGTCAACACCAACAGACTGAGCCTGGACCCGGCTCCTCTCTCCTCATCCTCTCTCCCTCCGCAGGGTTCAGCTGTTCTCACCCCCCCGCCCGCACCCTCTGCTCTAATTATGACGCTAATTATGGAGCAGAGGCCGATGCTCCCAGTCGAGAGGCGAGGGGGTGTTCCATGAGGAGCAGAGAAGAGCTTTTCTTGCTGTTTCGCAGCAGTTACAGAGTCCTTGGCTCTGCATCGGAGAACAGTCCCATGCAGGGCTTGGGAAGCGCCGGAGCAAGCGGCAGCACCAAGGCCGTGTGTCATCCACCCACGTGCAGGCAGCCGTGCCCGTCCCACGGCTCCACGCCGCACACATGCCCCACAGCCCCGGGCGCTCCTTTTTCTTCCACTGCTGTAAATAGCGCAGCTCCCGAGCGCGTCCCGAGGCTCCGACGGGCCATAACCGGCCCCGCCTCACCCCAACCCCGGGCGAGAGGCACCTGCTCTGCCCCTGCCTCGGCCCGAGCCCCTCGGGATACCCTCGCAGCTCCAGCCCATCGCCCCCGACGCGGCCGCCGGGGCAGCCCCTGCCCTTGACACTGACCCCGCGGCCTGGCCAACCCCGCTCTCTGTCCCCCCGCTCCCGCCCTCTCCTCCCGTTAATATTGTCCCCCCTCGCTAATTAGCATTGACCCCCCGGTCTCTCCCTCCTCCCGGCACTCCCGCTCCCCCCGTCGCTGCCCCTGCCATCCCCCCCGAATGACCCCCCCCGTGACGGTGAAAGCAGACACCCCCCAGCACTGCAATGACGTCATGCACGCACCCCGTGTCGTCAGCTCCAGCGCTCTGACGCAGTCTCCCCGTTCTCCTCAGCCAATCAGCGCGCAGGACCCGGCGGCCCCCCGGTACATCGGAGAGAAGGGGGAAGGAAAGGAGGACGGAGCGGGTCCTTCCCCGTGCGGCGCGGCCTCGCCGGTGCCGGTACCGGTGCTGGTGCTGGTGCCGCTGCCGCTGCCCGCGCTGCCCGCCCGGTTCTCCCACCTCCCGCCGCCCTCCGTGCCGAGGGAAGCGGCTCCGGCCCGGGCCTCCCAGCGGCCGCGCAATACGCATGCGTCGGACCGCGCCGCCAGCCAATCAGCGGCGGGCGCGGCGCGGGGCCTGCCGGGAAAGACCGGGAGAGGCGGCAGCCGCGGCGGGAGGCCCCGCGGACTACAACTCCCGGCATGCTCTGCGCGGGCACGGCCTCGGGGCCTACAGTTCCCGGCGCGCCCCGCGGCAGCCCCGGCCTGCCCTCGCCCCGCACAGCCCTTCCCGGGCAGTCTCCGTGGTCCCGCCCGACGCACCGACGACCCCTCCCGCCACCCCTGCGGGGTGGGGAGTCACGGCACAGACCTCCTGCCTCCACCAGCGGAGGGGAAGCTGCCCCAGCCGTTCACCCGCCCCGGTGCCCGCAGCCACGCCGCCTCCACCGCACAGACGGAATTTATTCGTTTCACAATGATCCCGGTCCATACCGGAGCTCCGGTGGGCGAGCAGCACCGCGCCCCGCTCCTCCAGCCTCCGCCGCAGTGCGGGGCCCGCACCGCCCCCAGCCCAGGTGGGTGTTTGCGCCCCGCAGCGCGGGGCGCTGGGTCCGGGGGCCGCGGACAGCCCGGCGGTGGCTCATGCAGTGCTGAGTACACGGGGAATGCAGCGGGAGAATCGGGGCGAGCTGGGGCCGCCGGTCCCGGAGCGCCTGCCTCACAGTGCTCTATTTACATTTGTCACAGCAATTTCATTATATTTTCCTCTGACACCCAAGTAGACAATATCTACCTCTGTAATATAAAAATACAGAGATTTGGCTCTTTTGGGTGAAGTACACGATCGAACTGTGAGTGGGAGGTAACCCTGGAAACCGCCGGTGAACAGACGCTGCTGTCACCAGGCCTTCCTCCTCCTCCTCCAACCCCACACTGCCCCACCCCGACCCCCATCAGAAAAACACCCAGAACAGGTTCTCATGGGAAAAAAAATAATATTTCAAGTCAAGATGATGATGGGTTTTCACCATTTCAACAGTTTGTGAGTCAGTCAGTAGCAGTGTGACCAAAGCCCGAGCAAGGCAGCTGTGCTTCCTCTTCCAAACACCATCCCAGCACCCCGCCCCTGCAGAGGGACCAGCGCAGGGGGGGGCCTTTTTTTTTTTTTTCCTTTGTAAATATAGCACTAACAGTTCTTCAAAAAAACCAAACAAAAAAAAGTCTAGACAAAGGGAAGAAGCCTCCAGCCCAGAAACATCTTCCCAGGAGCGGGAGAACGTCCCGTTTCTCTGTCCAGTTACAGTATATTTCAGGGGAACTTGGCCCAGGTTCGACAGGAGCATCCGCTGCAGGAGGGGTGCAGAAAGGCCAGGGCTATACTTTGCTCTTGGCAAATTAGAGTCTTTAATAAAGAGTAACATGTGCAAAAAACTTAAATAGATCAACCCAGGTTTCCAGAATTACTGCTGTCAGAATGCTTAACCTTCTACTTGTGTTCTTACCCAACCCAGTGCTGAAACCTCAATTAAGTACCCGAGGTAAGAAGTGACATTTGGGAGAGATCACCACAAAGAAACAACAACCCCAGCGGTGCAGTGGGTTACCTCCGTGTCCTTCCTCCACCCAGCCGCCTGCTTTAGGAGACACGTACGCAGCAGCAAAGAGAAAACAAGTGTGAGGACATCCCCGCCTCTCCGCGAGGACGAAGCCCTGGTTCTAGTTGTTCGAAGGAAGAATTGTTTCCTGACTGGTGGAGTGGGTGCCCAGCCTTCTGCTCGCAAGGAGGAGACGGGACCAAAAACTGCTCCCAGCTACCTTCCGGCAAGTTTGTGGTAGTTTTATTCCCCGCCATGGGGCACATTATAGCTGGAAACCTTCCATGGGAGCTTCAGGTTGCTGGAAGATGAATTGCTGCTGGTTCTCATCTACCTGGGGAACTAGAGCAGAGTCGTCCTCTACGCCAAAGTAGTGCTCGATCAGGTCAAAGGCCTTCTGGTAGATCTCCTGGTTCTCATGGCTCTGCAGGAACTCTATCTTATCCAGACCTTGGAGGAAACAAAGTGGAATGCGATGAAACGAGGAGATCCTGCTACTCCCACCGTCCCACATCTATGCTCCGCCCTCGCCCTGTTCACTGCGAGACCTTTGTCCATGTCAGATTCGCATTTTGTGAGTGGCACCGGCAGCGAAAACGAACGATGCCAGAGCTGCTGGGGATTTCACCTGAGCCAGGCAGATGAACGGCCGTTCAAGAGCCGGTTCAGCTGACACAGCTGGAGCAGATGTTCTGATCTCCCTGCTGGGAGCACAACTGGCTGTGGCAGGTGCAGGGGGTGGGAGGGAAGGAAGCAGGGCCCGTCCCAGTAGCCTCCAGCAGAAGGGCAGCAACGGCTTTAGCAGCCCTAATTAAACCCACTGCCGAACAGAAAACATCCAAGAATTTGGATACCCTCAAGAATTTCAAGAATTGTTCTCACTGGGAGAACCAGGACACACAGTGGAACAGCCAGCGAGAGGCAGCACCCAGGGAGTTTCAGACCAAAATACGAACCACTCCGGAAAGCATCGGAGCAGGACAGAAAAAAACACCAGATCAAGTCTCTCCAGGGAAAAGCTCAGTCTCGCTGGATGTCCACTGAACGTCTGCTGGGTACAACTGGGTACAGTCAGAGTAATCTTAGACCCAGAAGTGTCACTTTTTACTTAGCTCAGCTTATTTCCCATTCATGCTCCCAACTGGTGTGAGCCACAATGACCAGCTCATCCTGCAGGTCTACGAGGCTCGGATCACAAGTACAGTAGTTTCTACTTCCAAGTATTTTCTCCTACACCCCATTAGAACTCTGAGAACACAATCAGAACAAACATTGGCCACTGGGGGATATTCTAAATCCCTTAACACAGCAGCAAAGTGACCAACAAATCCAGCAGACCCCCTCTGACACACCCTGTGCTGTTAACATCGGTAGCGCCAAGGCCACCAGCCACCACCTACCATAGGCCTCCTCAATCAGGCTGCAGTAGGGGTTGATGCCCGTCCCGCTCTGGTTGGCCTCCTGCTCTCCCAGCCGCAGAATGTTCTCCAGGCCGTTAAGCGCCACCTGAACGATCTTGGAGTCCATGACCGTCAGCAGGTCACAGAGAGGCTTGATACAACCCAGGTTTACCAAGTATCTGAGGAGAGAGCACCGACACCAGACACTTGTTCAGGATGGAGCAAGCATCACCTTTCCTCGGTTAGAGCAGGGGAAAGAGTCAAGCTATAATACAAAAAGCTCCCTTAAAATACCCATTTACTGTCCAGCAAGAGTAATTTTTATCCACTTATTGCATATACACCCCTGTCTCTTTCAAGAGCCCTGCTTAACTCCCATTGAAATGTAGGTGCTACTCAAGTCCGCGCTGGAATTTCATCAAGTCTGGACATTTAACCTGGTCTAAGCGATCTAAAGCGGGAAGGAAGTAGTCTGGACCAGTTATCCTTACCCAGAGGGAAGCCACAATTCACGACCCAGCTACACTTTTTGCCCATGTCTCGGGTACTCTCCTGCAGCTCCTCCGAATAACCCCCTCGAAGACAAAGCCATGACTTCGCCTCTGAGGAGCCCCAGGCAGTACCTGATCTGTTCAGGAGTTCCTCCTGACGTGGCGTTCGTAATAGCCCATGCTGCCTCTTTCCTCGTGCGGAACTCTGCCTTCTGCAAGATTTCTATCAGCACTGGGAAAATGTTTGCATCTATGACTGCCTGGGGAGAGAGAGCAGCGAGAAGTGTTGGAGTTGCTTTCTGAAAGGCTTTAAGCACCTGAGAGAACCCTCTGCCTCCATTTTCCACCGCAAGAGACCTTTCCAAGCTGTGCCCTTCAGCCATTCCCCCGCTTTATTCCTCAGCCCAACCCTATTAACACGAGATACTCGATTCCCCAACCAGCCCAGTGACAATCCCCATTATTGCAGCAGCGCTGCAGGAACGCTTTCATCACTCATCTGCCCTTGTACGTAGGTCATTAAATGGGTAATTAAAACCCAACCAGCTCCAGCTTTTCAAAGGGGCATCTCTAATTGAGCATGGAGAAACAGGGGCTGTAGCTCCTCTTATTCCAACCTGTGGTTCTCATTCCAGGCCGGTCTCTGCTGGTACAATTAACAAGCTGGTTTTAGCTCGTTCGGCAGATGGCTGGGAGCAGCCAATTTGCAAATTACTGCAGAGTAAGAGATGGGAAAAACCAACCGCTAAGTGTCAGATAAGAAAAAACCTGCAGCATCTCAATGCTGAGTGTGGAATGTCAGGTGGTGACGGCGGAGCTGGAGAAGACAGTACCTGTATCTGTGCTCTGTTTCCTGCTGTGATGTTTGATATAGTCCAACAGGCCTCTTTCCTGATCGACTCCTTGGGACTGCTTAACAAATGAAGGAGACAAGGCAGGGCTGAACAGTTCAGAATCACCTTTGGGGAAAGAAAGCAGAAGTGAGATGGCCAGGATGGGCACAGAGCTGATGGGGCTGCGTTTCCCTGCCAGCCAGCTGGGCCCCTCACCTGGGTCTGGATGTCGTCCCCTGTCACGATGTTGCCCACCGCTCGCAAGGCTGGGGAGGCCACTTTGTAGTCATTGTGCCTGCAGAAAAAGTGGTGCAAGGACAAAACCACATCTATCAGATCACAGGCACCTGGACGGGGAGAAGATTCCCTGCCTAGTATCTCTTCTGTGTTATTTCCCTAGAACTCCACCCCGCAGCAGACAGAACTACACGGTCAGTTGACCACTGGATCAGCAGAGACTGAAGACAATGCTGCAATACAGGCAGTTTTCACCCTTCACATCCTAACTCCTTCTGCTGAGTTACAGAGCTCACCTTTTACGTACCCTTCCTGAACAAAGACATTGTTAACCCAGTGAGAGCACCCAGGACCTCCCAGGAGACTTTGAGGCAAGTATCTCACAGTTGTACCAATTCTGAAGGCATTAAAGAGGCCCATTCAAACTGCAAACAGCAAACACTTTTGTCCACACAGGCATCGGAGAAACAAAGCCAAGCTGACTTTTCCCAGTCACTCTTCTTGCCAACTTCGATTTGCTGAGTAACCAGGCTTCTACGAGCCTATTTGAAGTTTGAAAGCTCAAAGCACTCTGCAGTCCATCCTTTCAGAGATGAAGTGTCAGTCCATTAAGTTCTTCTCAGTGGATGGAATTAAGGAGCATTCTAGCACTAGCAAACACTCAGCTTCTCTCAGAAAGAGAAGGCAGTAAACTACAGCTCTCCGCCTGCTTCAGCCCCTCCCTACATCACTGCTCCAAAGCCAGCTGAGGTGCCCATGACCTGAGCCTGCACGTACCAGAGGTGTCAGGAGAGCTCAGAGGGGTGTTGATAGAAACTCACCCTCAGTCACATGCCTCCCACACTCACTGGGCTGAAGCAGTGAGACGAGATACTTACATTAACAGCTCCACCAGTCGCCGACACACTCCCGAGTCAATAACTGCTTGAATCTTCTCATTGGGGCCATCTGATAAGTAGGAAAGAGCCCAGCACGCATCTGCCAGCAAGTCAGAGTCACTGTTGAATAATAATCGGGACAACACCGGCAGGCAGGGAGACACCTACAACAACAACAGCCACCGCCCCACGTTAGTCACGTTCTGTACAGGACCACCACATTCACACACAAAGGCCACGCGGCTGTGCTGACCGGCAAGATACCAAGCCTTGGACGCCCATAGGGTCAGCAGCTTCCTTGCTGGTACACACACCTCATAATGACAGGGTCTGAAGGTACCTCAACAGCTTTACTGCTAAATAAAAATTACATCTTTGGCCACATCTGGGCTCTGGAGACAAGGGCTACTGTGCACGCTACTGCTGGGAAGCTCCTTACATGTCTTATGCAAGCACGCTGCGCCATTCCTTACTCTTCACAACCCTGAACAGTTCTGTATTCAGAGCAGCCATCGACAGTTACACCCTGAACACTTCCATCATTTCGAAGTGGTTTTAACATTCACACTCATTTCAGATTTCACCCCTTGCCACAAGCTTCCCAGCTTTCCAAATGGGCTTGCATTTAAAAAACAAAGTGAAACACATTGATCTTAAAACACTTTTGTTCTCTGAAGAAGGATGAGACACCTGAGAGGCCAGCAGAACCTTTCATAGCACCAGTAGCACACCAGGAAAGAGGAAAGCTGCCACAGCTCAATGTTTTGTAGCATTTACAGGTCTCAGAATCAAGGTTTTAGTCACAATTTGAGTGAAATCTCAAAATTCCAGAGCTCGTAATGAAAGAGTTTAGAGAAGCCCACAGTGTGTGCTAGCTCGTGGGGAAATCTGGGCTCACCCCTGCTTGAGGGGACCAGCTAATGGGCAGAAAGGCTGGCAGAGAATTCAACACGCACTCAAACATCTGCTGAACAGCGAGAGCAGCCTCAGCAGGAGGAACCTCACCCTGTTCCCTCCTGGAATGACTTAAACAAGTCAAACAGCCAAAAAATATTGAGACAAACATGTTAACTGGGTGTCTCCCCACCTCCCGTCTGCCAGCAGGCACCGATTCTCACCTTATCGAATTCGGGTGGGGGACTCTTTCCTCTGCACAAGTTCGACAAGGCCCAGACAGCATTTCGTGTCATTGTCAACCTGGTGGACTTTGTGAGGAGCCTAAAGAGACAATTGCCATGAATTATAAACCTCGATGTGGAAGCCAGCAAGGGAGTCAAAAGAAGATAAACTACTATGATTTTAAGGAAGTCAAACAACTAGTCCTGTCACTGTAGCTCAAGCCATGCTGCTTGTCACCTGAGTCTCTCGATAAGCAAGAAGGGAAGTGACATTCAACTGCTTCTTAGGATAAATAGCTGTTACTCCTAACAACGCCAAGTAACACGAGTCGGGAAGGCAAGCTCCACGTTAGACAAGTTGCAGAAGGAAGGGCAGGTTAGTCGAACACAGTTCACAGTTGAAATTCAGCCCAGGCAGACCCTTGCAGCCCTGCCTGAGGGCAGATGGTCCTCACCAGAGACCAACTGACAGGAACTGCTCCCTCTCAAACACTAGTGAGGACAGTGAGGGCTGTGGGCTGAGGCCTCCAGTCAGCAGTTGCTGCTGAGAGGTGACTGACAGAAGTACCAGTGGAACAAGCCAAGTCACTTGTGACAAAACACTGGTTTGTCAGGGAGAGGATCAAGTAAAGATTAATTCTTCCCAGAGCAGTGGGAGCACACACTGGACAGGCAGATCCCTGACTCTGGTAGGTGTGCACCACACCTCAGAGCTGCAGAGGCAGGGCGGTCTCCAGAGATCCACTCCCCTTCCTCTGTCTTAAAGGAGCCCACTCAGACAAGCCCCTGAAACCCAGAGTGCAAGCACACAGAGCAGGCATCTGGAGGGACATGCAGCCAAACAGCAAGCCCTGGGACTTCAGAAAGACAAGCACTCTGCAACAGCACCTGCTTTGGGTTGAGAGCAGGGTAAAGGTCTGTGAGAAGGCATGTTATCCACCAAGTCCCACACTATTATCAGATCCTTGTCTGAACCACCAGTTTATCTGGTACCAATGGTGAGATTCCCAGTGAACATCACCACAAAGTGCTGGGAAATCTCTTGGTCCAGCTCAAGTGTTGCTCTGCTGCAGTACAATGGGACTTCAAGAACTGCACTGGCAAGTACTCATGGCTACTCACATCAATAAGGGAGGAAGAATAGCGCAGTTAAGGACATAATCTCTACACACAGAGCTGTCTCCAGCAATGTTCCCCAATGCCCAGACAGCCTGAAAGGAAAGAGCAACAGTTTTAGCACTCACGCAGTTTCTGAACAGAGGAAGAAGAGGGCAGTGTGCTCAGAAAGCGTCTTCCTGTCATTCTGGGCACATGACAGTTCAGTTCGTGGTCTGAGGCCAGTTGTTAGACACTGGGCACTCATTTTAAACACTGCACTTTAACCAGGTGCAACCCACCAGGCTTCTCTCCCTAACCCCAAAATAAGACATGAACCTCACCTGTTCTTGAACGTCCTCGAAGTCGGAGTTTAACAGCTCTATAAATATGGGAACTGCCCCAGCCTCAATCACTATTTTGGTTTGCTGGGAAGTCCCAGAGGCAATGTTAGTCAGTGCCCACGCTGCTTCAAACTGAAACGAGCAAACACATGACAGAAAAATGAATAAAATAATCCTGATTCAGCAAAACATTTGCCATTAAATTTCAACTTCTAAAAAGGTTGTGAGAGAAGGAAAGAAAATCACAACAGAACACCTTTATACTCAAAGGACTTTTTTTTCTTGAGCAATAAAAGAGCCACATCTGCTTGATGCCTTCCCAGAGGATTAGCAAGTGAAGGCTTCACTGTCATCACACACCATTTCGCCTATACAACCAAGCAAGAAAAGTGAAGCCACACAGTGCATAAATACACATGGAGCAGAACATTTTCTCTGTCTAGTGCACAGTAGCTGGTTCGAGCCTGCTCTCTCCTCTGGCTAACGCCACAAAGATGTCTTGAGCTCAAGGGAAGCCAAGCAGCATGTTCCCCACTTCAGCCACTCATTCTTTCGTTTAAAAAGAGATTTTATTCAGTTCTTCCTGAAAGTGAGCCCCTATGCTGAGCCTTGGGCCAGAAGTCAAGAAGAAAGATGAAGGCAGTCATCAGCTGCGATCCAGTTCCATGTATGGAAATATCTTTAACCCCTACAAAGTAACTGCAGTGATTACCAAGCTGGAAGGAATCTCAAGAAGCCATGGAGTCCATCCCTCTGCCCCATGGCAGGGTCAGCACTACCTAACCCACTTCTAGCAGACTGTACTTAAAAGCCTCCAATAATGGAGGTTTTTCCTCACACAATTTCTTCCTACACCTTTATTCCGTGGCTCCACCAGCTCCTATCAGACACAGGAAGGCCAAATTCTCCTCCACTGCAGCTGAACTATATCATTCTTCCCAGCATGCTTCCAAGAACCTAATTTAGCACAACTGATAGCTTCCTTTTCTCTCCCTAAGCTTCACAGGCTACCTTTGTCTTCTCCTGTACATCGTATCACCTGCACCTCTTGGGTTCAGGACATCACTCTTCCCTGTGAGCACCTGTGGGTTTGCATTGTGAAGCTGTGAAGGTTGAAGAGCTACATGCCATGAAGAATTGGTAACACCATCTCCTTTACCTGTAGCGTGCAATTTTCACTTCTTTTCAGGAATTCAACAAATCTGTCCACCACTCCCTGAGTATTTATCACTTCATCTATTGGAGGGTTCGGCTCTGAAACAGCAAAGTGGTGTCAAAACAGTACACAGGTCTAGTGCAGGGGAGTAACAAGCATCAACTGAACAATCAAGCTGTACTGAGCTTGGCAGGACAACTCGCCAGAATCACTGTCTGTACAATTCATACCACTGTAAATCTTGCCCCAGGCTCAAAGCTGCTGAGCTGTGGCACAGCAACACACATGCACCCACGCTTGGCCAAAGAAAGGTTGCGGTGGGTCCTGTGGCTAGGATGAGGGACGTATTTTTTACCTTTGGAGAGTAACTTCCGGAATTTCTGCGTGGTTGCTAGTTGCAGATCAGGGTCATCAGAGAAAAGCATCTCTACCATCTCTCTTGTGATCACGCCCTCCTGAAAAGACACAAAAGAGACAAGAAGATGGTTCCACTTCACACAAAGATTATTTAAAGCATCACAGTCATGACAGCCTGCTGTGATTTTGTGCTTCGCCAGTAATCCAAAATTCACGGTTTGAGTCCAGCACGCTGTTTACCTCCTGGCAGACTTTTCCAGCTCACTGTGGTAACATCTGCGACATTCTCAAAGCGAGAAGACAAAACCACTGAGGTCTGGCAGTTCCAGGCAGCCCTCGGCATTACATCTATCTACGATGGCAGCAAGGAAAGGCACTTACCCCACACGTTGTGGAATTGACAAAGGAGTCCACAAGGAAACTATCGAACATGGGGGCATCTTCACTGATCAACTCCACGTTTCTTCTTTTAAAGAGCTGGTAGGGAACAGAACACAGGAGTCGTTATTAGAAAGCAGTGGTGAACAGTCTTCATCAACAGATATTCTTGTTCCTCAAACAAGGTACCGCCAGCTAGACCGAGCGCAACCCGGAGAGAAACACCATCTCTAATAACAGCTCTGCACTCTGAAGACTCCTCTGGCACACAAAACCAACACTAAAACATGCTACATCCTGCCCTCAGATATACAAATGCCCAAGTACTGAGACACCAGTACAGGCAGGTGCAGAATTTGACCTAACAAGTTCAGGGAAGTGGGGAGAAGGCAGCTTGTTTCTCTGTTGGTGTGTCACCTCCACTTAGTCTGAGCCACATACATCACCTGGGAATCACCTCTTAGTTTCACAGACCTCCAAGCCAAAAAAAACAGCTCAGAATTAAGAAATCCATGCAGCCCATACTTTCACTTGCTCTTCCTGCATTTAAGGAAATAACCCCATTCACTAATGAATTAAAAAAACTCAAAAAAAAAAAAAGAAACCCCAAACTTTAAAAACAAGGATCTGTGAACAAAAACCTCCAGCGCTCCAAGGACAAAGTGCTTGGAGAGCTCTTGACGTGAACTACACTCTGTACTAGGTACAAAGAAAAAACAGAAAAGCAAGATCTCAGTTAGAACAGGAGAAAAACATGAGGACTGCCAACGAACCTTAATGCACAGATCCTTGAAGATTCCAGTTTGGCAGCAGCACAATCCCAGCTGTGTTAAGGCTGTACACAAGCTAGTCAAGATGACAGTTACCTGTTGCTCTCGTTTCTGTTTGCGCAGTTGAATTCCTTCCTCCTCTCTTCTCCGACGCATTTCCTCGGGATTTAGGGCTTTGTTCTTGTAACTCTTCATGCGATAGTTGTCCTTCGCGGGGCTCGCCATGGTTTCTGGGAAGAGAAAAGAAATATCAACCTCAGACTTCTTGTCGCTCTCCGCTCCTTTACCCACATGTCCCTTCTGGCCAGGAAGTCCACGCACACAAAGCAGTGTGGAATGGCCAGGTCAAACACACCTATTTTCAAGAGCTGAACACAAAGTAGAAGCTTCAAGTGAGAAGGTGATCCTGACCTTAGCTCATGTGAGCTAAGAGTGTTACGAGGTTTCTAGGAAGCATAAGAACAGATTTATTGTTCTGAAAGGAACCTGGACCCAACTTCCCAATATCGAGCATGTGACCCACGTGAAAGGCCTCACTCAAACAGCTCTCTGTCCTCAGGAGGTGCATAAATAAATTCTACTCTGGCTTTCAGCAGAAATTATTCCTCTTGTATCATCACGGCATAAACCACACTGCAACCTTTTCTCCCTGGCTTGAGACGTTCACTGTGTACACACAGCAAAATCCAACAGAACCCACAGCAAATCAAGGTCTTGATTTTATACCAACAATAAACACCGTGCAAAAAGCAGAGCCGTATGTAACTTATGGGCCCTGTTTGTCCCACCAGCTTACTCGAGTGTTCAGCACCTGACCTACTTATTTTGCTGCTTCATCTCTGACTAATGCAGCACTTCAAACTTCATTACTGTGGATTTACCTCCCAGCCAGGAAGTGACACTCCACTATTTGGCGCAGTTAAAGGCAACCAGGGCCAGGCAGTAATGTGAGCGCAGAGGGATATCAATTCCTCAGCTGCATCCAGCCATCAACTACTGCTGTGACCATATCAACTCCTTTTTGCATCTTCTCAGACTCTCCCTTTCTCCCATTTCCCATACAGATTATTTACGTAACATCTGTGCGCTTCTCAGGGCAGGAGTGAAGCAATCATGATACATGACATCAGAGTGTAAATTAACCCTGAGATCAACTTGCTCTTCTCCAGAAGAGTCTGCTGGACACCAATAGCTGTTTTCTTCCAGCTGCTGGGGGCAGGTGGAAGGAGTGTCCTGTGAAAGTTCGCAGCACTTTCTCCTTACCCCTCCTCTTTCAAGCTTTAAGAACTCCTCAGCCAACTGCTTACAGAAAGTTTCAGTCCGACTTATCAAGTGCCTCCAGCCATTCTGGAGGCATTCCAAGATCAGCTGGAGATGCTGCAGACCTTACTGCCCTCCTACTAGGAAAGCCCACAGCCCAGCCTAGAAAAGACATATACAACATATAAATATCCATATTCCATTGCTCTGGGAAGAGGAAACAACTGGGAAAATACATATTTGAACAGGAGAGGAAACAGAATACTTTCAGTTGTATGATTTCAGTCAGACAAGCAAGAAGTCAGACTCCACTGCAGCTGCTCTCTACGAGGGCGTTCTCTTCCCTACTGAAACATCAAGAGGACCTTCTTCTGAAAAGCAGCAGGGAAAGAAAAAATCCACCAGCCCCTAAGTTCTTCTGGTTGTTTACACTATAATAGAGATGATGTCTCTGGCAAACAGCCCTGAGCCCACGCGGTCCAGAGCCTGGACCTGTCAGGGACACCGAGACAAGACCAGAAATGAAGGAGTGCAGCGGGATGGGTTACAAGTTCATTGGCACCTCTGAAGCTAAAAAGGAGCCACCAACCCCAACTCACCCTCAGTAAAAGCAGTCTTCCAGTGCCAGGTTAGAAAGCCTTTCTCAGGAACTTGCTTAGGGCAGAGTAGGCGGCCAGAAGTCATAAGAAAAAGGGACTATATCACGCTGAGCATCGCTAAGGCAAAGGCACACAGCCTCAAAGCTGAGGTGGGGTTGAAGCAATAAATGACAGGAGATCTTGAGCCTTGAAACCACTCTTTTTTTTTTTCCCCCTGAGTTTATTTTTCATGAGTCAGAAGTTCAGAGGAATACCTGGCCTGTTTCTAAAGGTATTTTACAGCAGTTCCCTCGTTCTACAAGACGATTTACATGGCAAAGCAGAGATGGAAGATCACAGGAAACAGGCAACTGCTCTCCCTTGTCCATCCCTGTTCCCAGCAACACTGCATGCCAAGAATGGGGGAAAGATTTCATTTTTAACTGAAAAGCAGCTAATTCAGAGACAGAAGAGTTTGAAAAGGCTTTAGGTTTGTATCTGATCTCCTAGAAGCAAGGCGTGTCATCTACAGATAGATTTTAATTCAGAACATGTATTTATCTACTGCTGTTATGTCAGTGTATTTGTATCACTGCCCCGATGCTAACAGCTAATGCAGCCACAGGAGAGAGTCGTCAGCACAACTGAGGATTACAACAAAATCCCCAAACAAAGACAAATTTGTTACCTCCCCTTGGAAAGCAAAGTCTCCAATTCAGTGGTAGTTTTTAAGAAAAAAAGGAGGAAAAAGATTAAGTGACTTAACGCTCTATGCGGGATTACCAGCAGTTAGTCACATAAATAGCCAAGTGACACGTGATGGTTCAGCTGCCTCCAAACTTGCACAACCCCACTCAGCTGGGCACACCCTGGACCCCACTCCGGGGGTCTGGAAAACAGCTATAGCCTCTCGGCCACTCTGCGAGGTCTCAAGAGCACACCCAGCACCTTGTAGTTGAAGGCTTTGTATTTCCAGAGCACCAAGAACACCCTTGTACTGCAGAGAAACCCTAAAGAAACCACCGGCCCCTGACAAGTGGTGTTTCATGTTGGCTGTTTAACGGCACATTGCTGTGCAGTCACTCGGGCACGTAATTCCCTATTTTCTCTCGCACACATCTCTCCAGATGATTTCCATTGCCTTTTTCCAGCCCATCATCTGTGTCAATACTTTAACAACATTAGAATGCTCATTTGCTACATTACACCCCTTTTCCATGGCAATGGCTGAACACCACAAATGCCGGATTATGACTTCACGGTGAGCTCAGCAGATGCTGTAGGCACCACAGACTGCAGCAAGCCCAAACACACGAAACAAAACAGACAGTAGGATGCCAGGCACGTACAAATCCTTCACTTGCAGTGGTTTGGGACAAAGCAGCCAGCTCATCCCATAGATCTGCCAGTCAGGCTTCGGTAGTGTTAGCTGTTAACTCAAAGTCTATCAGCACAAGCCCCTACAAAGCAATTCCCTCCGAATGGGACTGCTGGAGGAACCCAGATTGTCCAGTTCGGGAGAGCCATCGCCTGCTCATCCATGAGTGATGCACAGAAAATACTCAAGCCACAGATTTGCACTTTGCATCTTAATGCTGTTGCTCTGACAAGTTTTGCTTTTACAGAACACTTTACAGAAACTTATCTAGAGCGAGTTTAACTGCTCCAAAGCTTTAGCTGCTGCATGTAGGCCTTAACCTCTGTGAAATGCTGTCCTACCAGGACAGCACCTTGTGCTGCACCCCTCCTAGCAAAGGTTTTTCTTCTCCGTGAAGCCGCTAAGCCCTGCCTTTAATAAAGATAGGATCAGCTCCCACCCTAGAATTACAAAACTGTTCCGGGTTTGTTCCAGCCAGAACTCCTAGCTTACCTGCAGCACTCCCAAGAAGCTCTGAGGGCAATACGGCTTCTTCCTTCTGCACCACAGCAGCTCAGCCAGAGCAATTTGTGCAACTTGCAGCTGCTCTGGGTACCCCTTTTCTCCTGAGACCACACCAAACAGACTGCACACCAGATAAATCCTTCTGGCAGTGCCTGCAGCCTGCCCAGTACTTATCTCTACCCAGAAGCCACCTCCCAATCATCCTCCTGGCACAACACGTACAGGTACTTGCTCTCGTGATGGGGAAGGGCTGAGGGCACCCAAGCACGGGTGCCTGGGACGCAGGGCCGTAAGCCCATCGAACAACCTGCTGAAGAAGGAGGACAAGTTGACTGCATGTCTTCCAAATATCTCAGCATGTGGCACTGCACGAGGGATACGCAGACATTTGGACAGCACGGCCAGACATTGCACGGTCCCTTTGCAACAGCTGTAACCCCATGTTTTCACCCCCAGAGCCACTCAGGCCACAAGCTGAGCTCGACACGGCCTGCCCAGGTGCAGCAGCATGCCCAATGGGAGCAGGACTGGCAGGCAGGGGCCAGAGCTTGCCCTGTTCTACTAGAATATCAGCACAGCATGAGTATGTTGTAGAAAAGAAAAGGAAACAAGAACTAGGACAGAATTAGAATGAGGCACCTCCTCCAGCACTGGAAATGGTAACACATCTTCTCCAAAACCAGCAAAAGCCAGTCCAGCTGCTCCAGTTTCAGGCCCTTGCTGATACCTCCATCTCACCATGCCAACCTCCTGCTGCAAGAGACTGCCTTGTTTTCTAGGAACCTGGTTTCTCTAGTCCCTTGGATCACCCCGAACAGTCCAACACTCACCTTTCCCTTCGTAAAAGAAAGGAAGAACAGTGTGAAAGTTTGACTTGAAAGCTCAGCAGAGCCCTCAAACCCTTTAAGCATCTGTGCAAAAGTCAACAAACTACAGCAGCTGAGGCAGAAAACTGTAATCCCAGGGTCATTACTGCCATGCCAAGATTCTAACGGCTTCTTATGTCACTGCACCAGACACCCAACCTCGCTCCTCTCCAGATGACACTCTTCCCAATTCTCTGCATTACAAAAAGCTTTTGCTTCCAACATTTTTTCAGATGCTGATTAAAGCCTCCGAGCTGAGTCACTGCAGGGACTCACATGTCTGAATCAGGGCTTGTGCTGCTGAGTCAGAGCAAAGAGACAGTGCAGAGAAACAGTTACGCTGACACATCTGACAAGGCTCTTTTTAAGCCCAAACGCCCTTCCACAGAGGTAATCTTTGGAAGATACCTGTGACAGTTCTCTTCCTGGGCACAAGACACATACCTGTGGCAAAGCCTGGCCGGCCGGGAACAGGGGAGAAGGGTGGTGGATTATGCAAGTGTAAATGAATACACTTGATGAGCTCCACCGGCACTGATCTGCCAATTAGTGCCCACTGGGGGCACTTCAAATCCTCCCAGCTCTAGGCCAGATGACCCCCAAAGGTCCCTTCCAGCCTAAGTCTTCCCTGTGACAGTGTAACCTTGGTGAGTTATAATTAACTGCCCCTCCCAAAACCTGACAAGCAGTAGCAAAACACACTCAGAGCGTGTGAACTACTAAGTTTGATCTGACAAGTCTTACTGACTGTATTCTTTGAGTTTCTCCTACCCAGCAGGAAGTTTTTCCATTTCATATCCTCAACTGAAAGCCCAGAGGAACCTCCTGTTCCCTCCTGCCTCCTCATCTGTGAAGGTTCTGAGCTAAAAACCTATTCCTATGGCATCACACTCCTGCAAGAAAAACCCACTGGGAGCGCAGGAACGGTCAGCGCTCTTCACTACAAACCTTAAAAACTACCTGCAATATTCAAGCTGTCTCCAATTACCGATACTGAGGCATTTCTTTTAAAAACTATCAAAGCACTTGTGATATTTTTGGACCTGGGGAAGAGGGGCCTGTAAGAACATGTTATTGCCTCATGACCCTGCATTTCTCCAGAAGGCTTCACAGCTAACGTTGGTAGCTCAAAAATTCCTTCAGCCAGCGGAACAAAACCTCTTCTGAAGCTCACATAACAAGTTTACAGCACTCTACAGACAGGTCAGTCAATTCTTAAGAGCTTAAGCACTTGCTTTGTAACAGAGCAAAAAGGTTCTTCCTAACAGAAACTACAGACACAGACCTATTAACATCTCTAGAAGGTTCTCTTCTAGAAAAAAACGTGTCCAGGACAACTTTATGATTTCAGCTGAAACCATTGAAAGAGGAGCCTAAATAATCTGTACTTCTCAAATACAAACTAAACCAAGTTCGTTACTATAAATACATCCAAGTAGCTGAACTGTACATGTCGTATAAAAAGACAGCTCTCAACTGCCACCAGAAATCAGCCAAGAATGGATTCTTATATTAAATGTGTCACTTTGATAGCTTTGCAGTGAATAAAATGAAAAATAAAAATCACTTCATCAGCTCCGAAGACAACAGAGGTAAAAGGAAGCTCAATGGTTGTGCTCACAGGAGAACAACCTCACAAGAAGTGCTGTCAAATAAGAAGCAGCTCCAGGCTTTTTCTCTACAGACCTGGAATTACCCCGGCTGCTGTTAAACCCTGGAGAAGTGGCCAAGTTCTGTCATCCTGTCACTTGTGCAGGTCCGTTTTGCACGTCTGCTCTGCCGCCTTTGTGTTCTCACACAGGTTTTTTGGGTGTTTACTACACAACTCTCTTTCAGAGCTGCCTCACACCCCGCCTGCTGCCATCCCTGGCTGGGCTCCGCCGGCAGAACACGCTGTGCTAGGAAACGCTTACCCATGCAGCTATCCCGCTGGCTGGTGCTGCAGCCACCGCTGGCTCGCTCCCTTCTGGTTTAGCTACCAAGAGCCAGCAATGTGATATCACTACTGGAATGTGCAACAGCTTCGCTGATGGTGCTGGCTGGGGAGGGAGAAGGGGAAAGCAGAAATCCTCTTTGGGGAAAATGAGTGGGGTCCCACCCCTTCCCTGGGGTCAGCCTGGGACTGGGGTTCCCATTAGGCTCTCCATGCCCTGATGTGAAAAGAACCCCCCTACTTCTCAGTCCAGCTCTCAGTACACATTAATTTCAATTCTACCTCCTCCTGATCTTTTCACCCCGCAAAATGTCTGAGGTTTGGGGGCTCTAACTTGCTTTACACATTCTGACATACTCAGATTTCCCTAAAAGCAGACTGATCCAGTACCAGTCTGTTGTCAGAGAGTCCTTTGGGACAGTTCTTAAAATAGGGATTAACTCTTTGACTAAGTCAACTCAAACTGAGCCCACAAGAGTTACAGGAAATTAAAAGCAACCACAAGGAGTCAGGGATACTTACAGAGGGCTATAAAATTCCAACAAGCTCATCCATCCCAACATGTGCTTTGCTCCAGAAACAAACAGCACTGCCAGATTTGCTGAGCAAATCTGAGTTTATCTGGACCTTGCCAGCACAACAGCTTAAAGCTGAAAGGCTGAAGGAATCGGCACTTTCACTGTTACGCTATTGTAATGATCGAGCTCCCCTTTACAAAGTTCATGTTTGCTCACCTGAGCACAAGCAAACAAAGCAAAATAGCCAAATAACTAGTTAAATTCATGAGCCACACAAGTTTTATTAGAATGGAGCATCACATGCTGCTCCACAGGCTGAACAGCACGATAAAGGCGTTCAGGCGGGTCACCTACGTAGCAAACGAAGAACGAACTGATGAGCATCTCTGACACCACGGGCCAGACCAATATCCCAACTGCTTCCACACACCACGGTACCCTCAACCCACACTGAACACGAAGGAGGAACATCTTTACGCTGCCACCACTTAGTCCTATTAAACAATGCAAAAGCAGTCTTAGTTTATTTTAAAAGTTGAGAAAAAGTTACATTAGGACAATTCCAATGAGGGAAATATTAAGTTCTTGCTGAAAAACACCTGCTTCAAACTCCAAAGGGAGATGGGGAGGAGCAGCGGGGAAGGACGGGAAGCTCTGGGTAATACTGGCAGTTTTCAGACGTTCATCAACAGGCCCAAGGACATTTTTCTGCCTCAAATTGCCAGCCAAGATTTTAAATCTCAAGCTATAAATTAAGTTTCAAAAACTGTTCTGGACTGGAGAGCCATTTCATACACAGACCTGCGGCCACTAACTTTTCCTGGAACAGCACGGGAGGGGTTTGAAGACGGCAGGAGAAAGTTTCTGAAACCACTTGGATCGAGTGACTTCCCACACACCTCCCACCCCAAAGGGCATTTTTAAGACTTCTGAAGACAAGACTGGTTAAGAGACAATATTGCAGGTGGAAATGGATAAGCCCATTTGCCAGAGGATCCTCGCTCTGCTTTATGGAGAACATGCCTGCTACTGGCTTGGCTTGGCCATTCACCTCATCCATTCAAACCCAGTCTTACCACTGGAAGCCTCAAGAAAAAGCCATGTCTCCTCCCTGAGCTGGGAGCTTCGGTTTCAGGCTACATCAACAGCAACAAAAAAGGTCTGCTGTTACTAAAGTATCTGTTGAAGAGCAATACTCAGTTATCATTTATTTGTGGCTAAGAGAGAGCGCCACCTCCTACCTCCCTGAACCTTCACATGTCTCTAGTGGCATTGCTTATAAAGATGGCAACAAACTCCTCCACTACCCCCCTTTCCTGCCAGGAGACCTATTTGCTTATACTGTTCACGGCCACAGGCTGTGCAGACAGCCTTGGTAAGGTGATGTTGACACTGCTGTGAAGTTTGATTTCATGAAAGCTACAATAGCCAAGGCCCTGCTGGGTTATTAGAACAGCAAACGTTTTAGTAGGATCTCAGTTCTGAACTCTTACAAACTTCAGAATTTAAATGAACCAAAGATCAGAGACCTGACAGTATGACACAGACACTTTGATGAAGCTTCAATCGCAGCAGTTCCTTTCCACCACCACTGCCTCTCGAGGCTTCTACCTTGGTGCCTGCAGCAAAAACAGCCCCCACTACCCAAGAACCAGGCTAGTGCAGCATTAAGCAATCCCCGCTGCTCCCCTTCCTCCACCCCGGAGCAGCCCGAAGCCCAAGCTGGTGAACACCGAGTCGCTCTAAGTGACAAAATTCCCCCAGCAACGGGGCGGGGGGCAGAACGGGGACATGGTCAGAGACTCCTGCTCTTGCGGCCTAGCTACTCCGCTGGAGCCGAACCCCAGACTTCCCGGGGCCTACCCTGGGAAACCCCCTCAGCAAGAGCCCCCTCGCCGCAGGGTCGCTCCGAGCGGCCGCCCCACGACCGCAGACAGCAGGCTCCGAGGGCCCTGACCGGGGAAGGCCCCACCATGGCAGGGCCGGGATGACTCAGCGGCGGCGGCCGGGTCCGCAGCCCCCAGACCCGCCGGGCCGGCCCGACACCACTGAGAGGAGACGCCCGGAACCCCAGTGAGGGGGGCGGGCGGCGCCAGGACGGGCTGTCCTCACTGTCTGGCCGGCGGGGCGACCTCCCCTCCCGTCCCGGCCCCTTCCTGCTCTCCCCCCGCCCGCTGCCGGGGAGCCCCGGCCGGCGGGACCCCGCCCGCCCTCACCCATCGCGGCTCCTCAGGCGGCGGCTCCTGAGCTGCGGCGGCCACAATATGGCGGCCGGGGGTGAGAGAGGGCGAGGGGAATGGACGGTGCTCGAGACGGGACAAACCGCCTCCGAGCGGCGGGCGCCACGCCCCTGAAGGCGGACGGGGCGGGGCCGCTCGTTCCCGCAGCGCTCGGGCTCCCCCAACCGGCGGGGAGGACCTGGCCCGGCCCTCGTGTCCCACCTGTCCCATCCCTAGTGTCCCAGCCCCTCACACCCGGTCACCGCACGTCCCTGACCGGAAAGGAGCGGGTGGCCGAGCACGAGACCCCAGCAACGGCACAGGGGGAACGCCGACCAGCCCCGTAACCTCCGCAGTGGCCACCCCAAGAGCCCCCTCCCACCGAGAGAACACCTCGCTGCACATCCACCACCTCCAGCTTCTCAACACACCCCAGGGTGCCTCGATGGTGCTGTGGGAAGCAGACATGACCCTGAGACCCAACACTGCCCCGCAGCCCCTCTCAAGGCCGCTGTCCCCATCCCACAGGCAAAGGAAATGAGAGCAGGGACACGGTGAGAGACTCTGTCGAATTCCTTTAATTGCTGTTAACTGCGAGTCTGCAAAAGGTTTGGAGAAAGTCATCGTTACAAAACTACCAGCTGTTAGAATTGTTCCTGGTTTTTACCCCAGCTAGAAAAGGCTCAGGGAGACACAGAAGAGTTCAGAACAGAGAATATTGCACAGACAACCCATCAGTTAATTGGACTGAAGAGGAGAAACAGCGACACAGCAGAAAGCCCTGGGCCCTCGGTGCTCTGCTGCAGGCCCAGGGTCCCACCCCGACTCACAAACACAGCCCTGAGGCCCCACGGGTGTCACCTCCCCACAACAGGTTTTCCTGCTACAGCTAAATTTGAGACCAGGACAGGGTGAGGCTGCAGCACATTTTGAAGGCTCCATGGAGCCCACAGTGAGGGAGGAGAGTTGTAGCTCAGTCCCGGCCCTCGTGGGTTTGGGTTTACACTCGTGTAAGCTGCCACTGATCCACCCACGTGGGCAGCGAGAACCTCCCCAAAGAGGGGACACAAAAAAACCCAACCCCAAAAGCCCAACTCTTCCCAGTGCTCCAGGTAAATGCCATCCAAACCCAGAAAGGAACCCCCAGCTGCAGTGACGCAGCCCTGAAGGGGCAGAAGGATGAAGGCAGCACATACAAAACCACCCCCCGAAGGCCAGAGAGCAGCGAGGGCTCCGTCATTGCATCAGCGACATCCACAGAGGAGCATCTTGTGACATGGGAAGGGAACTGTCCCCGAAGAGGCCGTGGCTCCGAAGGAAGCATTGAAGAAGCTTAAGTGCAGGAACCCAAGTGAGCACAGCGAGGCTGGTGACTGTGGTGGCCGTGGGGCCTGGCACGGGTGGGACACAAGGGGTCAGATGAGGGGACAGACACAGCCTCAGCCAACAGTGCTCGGCTCGGGTGCTTCTGCCTCCCCCCAGGGCTGGGAGAGGGAAAGGCCGAGCCTTGGCACCAAGGTGGAGGTTAAAGTGGTCAGTGGGCCAGACCGGGGTTCTGCAAGGGCTGAACTGGGCACTACAAGGGAGGGGTGCTGCTCCCAGCATGACCCAGATCGCTGCCTGCCCCGAAGGGCTCCAGTGAAAGCCAGCCATAAGCTCTTTGCGCAGAGAATTTAACTAGCAGTACACAAAACCCAGCAGAGGAAGGCGGGGCGGCTGCCCAGGGGATGCAGCAGCCTCAGTGCTTAGAGGAGCTGCTGCTCTTCAGCAGGAAATGGGAGTTTCCATCAGAAAAAGCTTTCAAGACAAAAAGCCAGGCAGAAGCTCAGGGTATGGCAGGGAGTTGGCTCCTTCCAGTATGGCCCAGCTGTGGGTGAAAGCCACCAGCTTTTCTCCACAGCAACAAATAACGAAGCAGAAGGGGCTTCTACCGCAGCACCTCCAGCCCTCGGCCGCTCCCTGCACGGGGGTTTTGTGCAGGGCAGCACAGGGCAGTGAGCGAGCAGGCAGAGCGTGCAGCTGAGAGGTGCCAAGTTGCTGCATGGCAGAGGGTGGGCACGCACATAAGTGGACGATCAGCCGGCAGGCAGCAGGACGGCACCGAGCAATGCTCCTGGGTGGCTGAGCACCCAGCTCTCCCTGGCGACCCCTCGCTGCGCCTCCACCTCACCCTGACACCTTCGGAGCAGTCAGTTTTGGCTTGGCCAGTCTCCAGGAGCTACTGAGCAGATGGGCTCCCTACCAGCTAAGTGTTCGAGCGACCTCCCGCTTCCTCCTCCTCCTCCAGCTCTGAAGGGGTCACTCGAGTTGCCCACAGGGCTCAGCAGGAATGGAACTCCTCCAGCCTGGAGCTGCAATCCCCAGCACAGCCACACACAAAGATCAGCTGGTCTGTGATTTAATTCACATTCGATGGTGGAAATGAGCCTGTGACACACACTGGAAGCAGTCGCTTTATTCCCAGTCTTCCCACTCTTCGTCGTCCAGCTGCAAACAAGAGCAACATCCCACCAGATTGTTTCAGTAACTCCACAGCCATCTGCAACAGCTCGTCCCGCCCAGGGCACCTGAGTCAGCACCAAGCCTGACACATCCTCACGTTCCCACACCCTCCAACAGGGATCTGCTCGCTCTGCTCTCCGTGGGGAACCTGCACACTCATCCCTCGCTGAGCATGTCCAGGCAGCCGCTCGCTGCTCCAGCTGACGCCCACGGCCAGATCCCCAGCTAAGCCTGGCCTCAAGCTGGGAAGCACCCAGCAACAGCGAAGCTCACGCAGCAGCACCCCAAGGAGTTGCTGATGGTTTCTGGAAGCAACCTTCCTGCCTGAGTGAGCACCTCCCCGCGACTCACCTCCCCCGACACCTCCACCTTCGAGAGCGCCAGCTGCACCTCCTCTTCAGTCATGTCCAAATCAAAGTCCTTCTCCCAGTCCTCGCTGATATCGGTGCTGGAACCTGTAACCACAACCATCACAGCTGAGCCCTCGCTGCTGCCGTGGGTGTTTGTGAGGCTCAGCTCTGCCACAGACTGCACAAGGAGAGGAAGCCCCCCCAGGGACCAGAGGCCTGCTCTGTTCAGTCAGCAGACTTTGGATTTCTTGTCTCACAGACCCAGCTCATGACACTTGACCACCTTGCTGGATCTTGGGTTGCTTCCAGTGGCTTTAGAACCCTATAACCACCACAGCTATCACTCTGCTGAAGGCAGAACCACCGCAATGGAAGCCAGAGCTGCGACACATCCCTTCTCAGGGTCCTGGAGGAGCCTCACCCTTCCTTCTCACGCAGGAGCACAGGAAAGGGGCTCAGGGCAGCCCAAGAGCATAAGGATTTGCTTCCACTTTAGTTTTGGCCATTAGACAGTCTTTGGATCTAACCTTCCTAGGTGGGCAAAAGCCCTTTTCTCCTCCCATCATCACATAACCAGAGCTCTTTCCCCAAAAGCTGCTACTCCCAGCAGGTTTCCAGGCCCTGTGCTGGCCCCACAACACACCTTTCTTGCCGTTGTTGGAGGGAGTGGATTTCCCACTATCCGAGTTCAGCTCAAAGACTCGTAGATCCATTGGTCCTTCCTCTTTCAGAGTCTCTGTCCTGCCCTGGGCTTTGCTCTCCACTTCTTTGAGCTCTGGAGCAGACGGTTGCTCTGAGGATGCTGCTGACTCCTGGGCAGGTGCAGAAGGATGACCAGGTTCGGGGGGCTTTGGCAGGGAGCTCTGCTCTTCTGAGGTGGCCTCCAGCAGCCTCTGGGAGAGGTCTCCGGTCCCAGCTGGTTGGGCTCCAGTTGGTAGCTGCGCAGCAGGCACAGAGGCAGGGTTTGCAATCTGAGTCACAAGGGAGATGCTCTCACTGCTCTCAGAAGGACTCCCCTCTGCTGGGGCCGGCTCCGGAGGGAGGACAGCCCAGCTTCCCTCGGAGGGTCCCTTCTGAGCAGTGGGGTGGCTTCCCTCCAGGGCTGCAGGGGCAGATTCTTTCTCTGCTGCTTCTGGAAATTTCACGTTTGCACAAGGCAGGGGTGACATCCCCAAGAACTCCTCTGTAGGAAGGCAGAAGATAAGCGAGAGATGTTTCAGCAAGCGCGGCAGCAGCTGGCAGCGCAGCAGGGCTGGCTGCAGCTGGGCTGGGAGCTGAACTTCTGGGAGCAAGGAGGAGCCACCACCTTTCTCTAACCAAGACCTGCCGAGGTCTACAGGAGCCCTCCCCGCAAATTCCCAACCATCCGACCCACCTTCATCCTCCTCCCAGCCTGGCTCCTCTTGGTGAATGCTCTGCTCCGCTCGCTGCTTCAGAGCCTCCCTCCGGGCTTCATCCTGCAGAGAATTCAGTGTCAGCAGCCACTCACCTCCCTTCACCTGCCCTTTCTTCCCCCAGGCATTCCAGTGTCAGGGACAACCAGGACACAGACAAGCAGCCCAGATTGCTGCTTTTCCAGGAGAAGTCTCTGGTCTGCATTACAGAGCTCCTTGGCTAGGGTGCCCACCCGCCTCCTGACCCACCTGCTCCAGGCGATGCACTTTATAGAAGTAGCGCTGCCAGAATTCGGTATGGGAAACAGCCACCGGGACCTGGAAGCAACAGGAAAACCCATGAGTCACTTCAGAGGGAGAGGGCAGCTGTCTCACTGCCCTCTCTTCCACGCAGCTACCCTTGTACCCTGCACAAGGCACCTACACTTCAGGTGCACAGACTTGGAACCAGGCCTCAGGTCTGCGCTGGCAGATGCTCCACCACACAGACAGCTACAGAGGAACTCCTCTTTCAGGCCCGTGACAAACAAGCAGGGAAGAAGAATACAATACGCTGCCTGATACCCCGGGGCCAGTTCGCTGCAGCCACAGACCTTCTCCCAAGCAGCTCAGGGCTCCCCTGCACCACCCCCTGAGTTAGAAGCTGCCCGCTGCAGGAGCCAGGAATAGTCTTACCATTTTGGTGTAGAGAGCCCGGATGGAAGGGCTGGTTGCCAGCAGCTCTGCGATCTCCCCTTTCTTCTCCTCGAGGTTAAACTGTGAGAGCCAGGCCTCAAGGAGTTCAGCAGGGCCTACACAGGACAAGCAGAGAGGTAACAATCCCTGGCACAAACAGGGCAGGAGCAGTTTTGGGAAGTTCCCATGGAAAGAAGCTATGGACCAGTCCAGCAGCAGTGAGCAAGGGGCAGAGGAGGAGGGAGACATGGGTCTTTGAGCCCAGGCAATGCCATGGGTCCTCTACCAGCATGAGGCGACATAGTGGCAGTTTAAACTGGACCAGTAAACCCTCAGTCTAAGCTAGTCCCCAGTGCCACAGACACATCTCTCTCCATAACCAGTGACCCTGTCCTCAGCCAAGCCAACAGGCCCACTGGCAAAAGGCTCTGGGCAATTCAGGACAACCCACGGACCCCACACCAGGACCAGCTTTGCCCAGCAGCACTGCCAAGGCTGCCCGTACCATCGGGTTCGTTGCAGTAGGTGGCTGGGTCTGACTGGAGGCTGTAGAGGCGAGCCTAGAGAAGACACACAGGGGAGAGACATCAGGGGAGGGGAAGCAGCTGAGCCCCCCGATGACAGAGCTCAGGATTCCACATCCTGCAGAGAAGCCCCAGGAGCGGGGCACTCACCTTGGCACTGTCATATGGCTCTGTGGTACCTGTGGGTGTTGCCATTAGTGTTATGACATCGCAGTCAATGGTCTTATCCGGCGAGGGAGCAAATGTGTCTGAGATGACACCCAGGAAGTCCGACAGCCCTTTCCTCACCTTTTCAGTCGCACCAGAGGAACCTTCTGTCCTCTTGAAGAGAAAAAGCAGCACAGTGTAAGGGACACAGCCTGCAGCAGCAGATGAGTCTCAGACTTTTCTGGATGGGCTCCTTTAAGGAAGTAGGATGTCTCTCCCTACAAAAAGTGATCCGTGTGGCCAGGGCTGGGCTGGGAGAAGGGTGTGGTGGCAGGCACTAGCCCCAGGGCAGACAGGCCTTGAAACAGACTTGTGGGGGGGAACCCAGGCCAGGCTTTGTAGGCAAGGACACAGCCAGGTTCAGGGACTGGCTGCTGTGGGGGTTGGACTGGCACAGCAGCAGTTGTGCAGGGCTAAGGCTGGCAGCTTGTATGGAGATCCAATGTCACACCGCAGTGACACCGCCAGTATCCCACCGACACAGTGTGCAGGGAGAGGAGAGCACATAGAGCCTTTCCCTGCTCCTCTCCAGGGGTTCCCTCTGCTCATCTCCGCTACAGCAAGGAAATCTCGCACAGTGCTTGGCACCAAACCTGCACCTGCGAAACTCAGGTTACACACTGGAGTGTGTTCAGAGGATCCTGTCTTGGAGGCAGGCATATCCTATTCACCCCCTGCTGCACTTCCTGCAGCGAGAATCCCAGCTCTCTCACTCCTATACTCACTGCCAGCTTGTCCTTGACCACACTGGCTGTAGCAGCGATGGTGCAGGCTGTGTCATGCTGCACTACTTGAGTGAACTCAGCCAGATCCCGTTTCATGAATTCCAAAGCTTCTGTAGACTGTAAGAAGATGACAGAGAGACTGTATAATCATTTTGCTTTCCAACACAGCTAAGGTCATGCTGGGAACACTGCAAAAATTAACATGCAAGAGCCTTTAACCCAGCTGAGCCTTTACCCCAACTCATGCAATGGGTAAGACCATAATAACCACAGTAACAACGGGAAACAGCTATGCCCAAAGCATTTACAGCAGGGTACTTTAAACCAAGAATGGAAAAAGACAGGTTAGGAAAAGCCTTGCTCTGAGTTTTGTGTATAATTAACATAAGCAATGCTCTCACAGGCAGGAAATTACACACCAGAAAGCCACGCTGCAAGCACATGTCCTCCCTGCTCAGGTGGTGATTTCCACATCAACAGAGCCCAACAGCGGTCAAGTCCCCGGCACCCGGAGTTATAACAAACACATCCAAACCCCCTCCACGCGTACCGATCAGTGCCTTTCCCGGGGTCCCGGGCTGCACCACAGCCGCACGCCCTCGCTGGGCACCCGCCAGTCACTACGGCCGGGCTCCGGAGGCATCAGAGCCGCCGCCGCTGCCAAAGCCGCTGCTGCCGCTCGGCCCAGGCCCCACCGCAGAGAGCGCGGTGCAGTGTTCGCAGGGCTCCGGCCGGCGCCGCGGCTGCCTCAGCCGGCCGAGCCCTCGCAGCGGGTCCCGGGATGGCCCCACAGGCCCGGCCCGGCCCGGCCCATCTCTTCCTACCTTCTCCTTGACGGCTTGATAGCTCTGCTGCAGCCAGCTCCGCCACCAGCCCGCGTCCTCCCTGCCAGGGACACCGATGTCAGGCAGACTCCAGTCCCGAGCCCCGCCACGGCCCTGCCCGCTCCCCCGCCCGGCCCCCACCGCGCCGCCCCGGACCTAGACCCGACCCGCTCCCCCCAGGTCCCGGGCCCGGCCGCCCCCTCAGCGCCACCGAACTCACCCGTCCGCCATCTTGGCGGCCTGATGTCACCAATATTTACCGACCCCTCACCCCACAGTCCCCGCCCCCGCGGGCCGGTACTTCCTGGAACGTCACTTGTTCCTCCGCCTCCCGGGAGGGCGGCCGGCGGTACGGCGGCCGGCAGGGAGCGGTGGCCGGCGGCGGAGGTGAGGGGCGGGGGGTGGCAGACGCCCGGTATCGGGGAGGAAGAACCTCCCGGGGGCGGGGAAGGGCCCGGGGGTCTGCGGGGAGGTGTCGCGGCCGCTCCCGCTCTCCAGAAGCGACCCGCGGCTCTGGGGAGAGGCTGGCGGGAGGGTCGGTCCCCGGGAGCCCTCCTGCTGATGGTGCCTTCTCGTTGAGGCCGGCAGCGAGCAGAGGCGGCGGCGGGAGCGATGGAGATGCAGTCGTACTACACCAAGCTGCTGGGAGAGCTCAACGAGCAGCGCAAGCGGGACTTCTTCTGCGACTGCAGCATCATCGTGGAGGGGAGGATCTTCAAAGCGCACAAAAACATCCTGTTCGCCAACAGCGGCTATTTCCGAGCGCTGCTGATCCACTACATCCAAGACAGCGGACGCCACAGCACCGCCTCGCTGGACATTGTCACCTCGGAGGCCTTCTCCATCATCCTGGATTTCCTCTATTCCGGGAAGCTGGATCTCTGTGGGGAGAATGTCATCGAGGTGATGTCTGCCGCCAGCTACCTGCAGATGACCGACGTGGTCAACTTCTGCAAGACGTACATCAGGTCATCGTTAGATATCTGCAGGAAAATAGAGAGAGAAGCTGCTTTCTATCAGGCTGATAGCGGGGGCACCAGTTCTGCGAGAGAGGGCACCTCATATGGCTCCAAGAGCTCTGCCTCTGTCTCCTCCCTGCAGGAGAGGGAGCAGATTTCAGAGGGGAGCTGCCAGCGGGATCCTCCCTGTGGGGACTGCAGCGGCTGCCATCCTCTGGAGCTCGTGATCAGGGACCCTGTAAGCAGTGACTCTCCAGACGACGTCAATTCTTCGCTGCCCAAGGGGGTGGAACCCAAAGTCGAGTTTGACTCGGATGAAGTAGAGGTCGAAGTGGGTGAGCGTCTGCCGCAGTATCCGACTCCGCTGTCCCTGGAGCAGATGGACGAGGGGCTGCACGGCGGGCAGGCGATGGACCTGGCCTGCAATAACTATCACATGAAACAGTTCCTGGAGGCCCTGTTGCGCAACAGCTCGGCTCAGAGAAAGGATGATGTGGTTCACCACTTCGTCCGGGGTTTTGAGGGTAGGCCAGAGGATGCAGGGGTAGCCATGAGCTCCATGATGGACATTCACAGCGACTGGTATGGTGAGGACACAGGTGAGCGGACCCCGGGGGTGCAGTCTGTGAAACTGAGGAGAAAACCGCTTAGTTGTGCGACTTCCTTTGTTACTCTCATTCTTGTTCAGGAATATATTGCTAATACTATGCCGTAGCCAAATAAATTATTGTTGTGGACTTCAAAAGAAAGCTGTACTCGTTTGTTCAGTGCAGCCTTTGGGAGGTAAGTATGTCTGCCAGCTTTTAGAGGCCCTTGGAAAGGCATCCCAGAGCTCGGTGTTGGTGACATTGCTGTAATAAATGGTCTCATTTGGGACCTTGCTGAATGGCAGGTGGATTTTTAAAAAGAATGTTCCTCTCGTGATGTGATGTGAGTGTTAGAAAGAGCGATCAGAGAGGTGAGGCGAGCTGCCATAGGAGGGATCTGCTGTGGAACCTGACTGAGCACGAGGTGCTTAGTCCATGGGAGCACCTGCCAGGGCCTCGGCTGCTGGATCACAGGCTGTTTGCTGTTCCTTTGAACTTCAGAAGGACAGAAATCGGTTATATTCAATACTGAGCAATACCTAGAAATTCTTTAAGAGCACTGAAAGGTTTAAACTCTGTGGTGCTGCATAAAGACAAGATTTAGCTTGTCCTTGTAGAGGCAGCCTCACTTTTCAGCTGCCTTCCCTGAGGTTCTTCCCCGAGCCCTGGCCTGCTGGGATGTCTCTCGCTGGCAGGAACATCTCCCAGCAGCGGCACCAGGGACCTGCAGAAGCAAGGCCTGTCCATACGCGTTTCTCCTGAAGTGGACAGTAAGCATTTGGGCATTTTATCTGCTTACAGTAACATTGGCACACAACTTGTCTCATCCAACCTGCCTTAGGGAGGTGTCTCGGAGAAACGCTGCAAGTGCTGGCATTGCTTAGGATGTGACAAACAGAATAACAGTGTGGGCAGCCAAGAGGAAATCTGGCCCTGAATATTCTGCTCTGGGTAGCAAGCTTACACTCCTGTCACTTCCAGCCCAAGCATGCGTGTGGGATCTTAAGACAAATCTCTCACTGCTTTGAAGTAAGGAGTCTGATAAAATCACAAATCTGGTGGTACAGTCACCAAAAGGCTGAAGGTGCTAGAGCAGAGTGCTGCCACTAGATCACGCCTGTGGCTTCTGATGTGTAGCAAGGCAAGAGCGTCTAACACACAAACTAAGCTTAACTTTTTCCTCTCTTAAATTCTTTAGGCTGTTAATGAATCACTAAAAGGGTTCAAAGTAAGTCACAAGACACCAGGAATGAGAAATACGAAGGCCTGATAAAGGTTCTCTCGTGCATTCAGGCTGGCAGATGAGGTCAATGACACTTACTTGCAAGTGTCCGCATCTGTTTCAGTCCTTCTGGTTCCCTTCCCAGCTGATGGAGGGTAAACAGGCACCTCTGGAGAGCCTGGAAGCTAAGGCAGGTCTGAGAGCGGAGCTCTGGGTGCCTAGCAGGGATTAGCAGTACCTTGTGAAGGTCCAGCACTGGGGGAGATGAGTTTCACTCACACACTGATACTAGACCCTCCTCTTTTTGAGACTGGGTTGGACAACCCTTAGGACAAGGGATGTTCTGCAGTTCCACCTGCCTTGGTGTAGCTGTTAAACAGCTCAAGGCTTGATGTGCAAACGCTTCCCTGAGTCAGTACCTGATACAGGTAAACCTTTTTGTAGAACATCTCGCCCTTTAGGCTGGAAGGGAAGCTGGTAGCTGGGCTGATACTAAAAAACCTGGCAATACCTGAAATTCCATTCTCTCTTTTTGTATCTGACTTCACGAATTACATATGACTTCTGTGCATGTAGCTTGGTTTTAGGAGAAGTAAAATATCATCAGCAGATGTATTGGAGTCCTTTATCTCGTTATTACCAATCAAAGGGCTCAAGTGAACAGCAGTAGAACCAAGCATTTGTATTTTTGGATGGGTTCTCCACATCTAAATTCATGCACTTTGTGGAAACACACGGGAAACATTGCGCTACTACCTGTAATTTGTGCTAAAGGTTTTAGTTTCTACTGCTGTTTAACGCTAATGGTACCTTAGAAACGGTCAGGGATTTTACTATGGCTGAGATGGTGCAGAGACCCCACTGCACTAAAAGCAAATTTGTGTCACTTAATTAAATGGCTTCTTGAGATAAAATTAATTTGGTTTTCTGTTGTGAGCCAGCACCCTTAGAGTAGGAGCTCTGTAAGCAGAGGCAGGCTGGTTTTCGAGGGACGTGGCCATCTGCAGCTGCATGAGTGTCTTCTGGATTTGCACAACCGGCAGAAATTCCAGGTAAGCCGAACACGGAGAGGGGACAGTGTGATTATCCTGCCGCAGGTTTGCAGCCAGGAGGGTAAGAAGCCAACATAGCTGACGGCGGTGACTGGCCTCACCTAACGTGTTGTGTTCTCTTTCCACAAGGTGATGTGTTAGTTGTGCCAATCAAGCTTCACAAATGCCCGTTCTGTCCCTACACGGCTAAACAGAAAGGGATACTGAAGCGGCACATCCGCTCCCACACGGGTGAGCGGCCCTACCCCTGTGAGACGTGTGGGAAGCGTTTCACGCGGCAGGAACACCTTCGGAGTCACGCTTTAAGTGTAAGTTTGACAGATTGAATCTATTGTAAAACTTTTTGGCGATTCCTGATCATATTTCCCAAAATACCTTGGGCAAAATGATTGTTGCCAACGTGAGATAAACTTTTCTAACGATAATTAAGCTGCTGATGTTTGGTTCATTAATACTTATGTAGCCCCAAATTGCCTCTTTCACCCTGGGGTTTTATTTTTTGCTTCAGGTGCACCGGTCAAACAAGCCGATCATCTGCAAAGGCTGCAGGAGGACATTCACAAGTAGCCTGTCCCAAGGGCTGCGACGCTTTGGCTTGTGCGACAGCTGCACCTGCGTGACCACGACCCACGAGGACTCCATGCCCATTAACCTCAGCCTCATGGAACCTTCATCTGAAGGCCAGGAGAAGGGTGATGCTGATAACGATTGGCCCATATATGTGGAGTCTGGAGAGGAAAACGATCCAGCCGATGATGAGGATGCTGATGGTGATGACAAGCAGGAAATCCACAGGAGCTTGTCAGACCGAGAAACACTTATGTAGCAGTGAGAGGAGAGTGGGAGCGTTTAAAGCGTCTCCCTGACAGTGGTCAGTCTGCAATAGAGAACTGCGTATTTGCCCAGTCAGTGAGACTGTGCTGGTTTTTATTATTCTGATTTTTAATAGAAGAGTGGGGAGAATTGGAACTTCTAATACTTTTAAGTTTTCAGTGCTGTGCACCAGAAATCTGTGAATAATCTTCTGTCTGGGGTTCCCAGAGGTTGTATTTGAGCAATTTCCAGTAGCATCTCTGCCTCCTCATTTTGATTTTGCAGGCAGAACATCTCTGTGTTGTTTTGATAACAGGTTTCTTCAAATAATGCTGTCCTGGTCCTTGCCCCTGTCCTGAAAGGGCATCATCTTCCCTCTGAAGATTGCTTTAAAAGAAACAGAGTTTTCACCCACTACCTTGGGACTTTTCTGAACTAAGTTGTGATCCTTCTGTACTAGCACAGTGTTATCTAAACTGTAAACCTTAAGTGTTTGCTTAGACTGGATTTGACCTGGAAACCGGGGCAGACAAACCAGGATAACAAAAATATGCTGCTGAAAGCCTAGACAGAAAGAATAAATATATTTCACATGTCCTTAATTGCAGGTATCTAGAGAACAAGCTTCTCTTTCTGACTTGTTGTTACTGCATCTTCCTCTCTCAAGAGCTCGGACTACAGTCCTTCAGATGTGTCTTTAATGTCTTTTAGACATCAGTAGTCTTGGCTTAAATACTAAGCACACATTATGGTGTCTGTGTCTCAGTTTAGACTGAGTGAACTGCCCGGTTTTCTTCAGCTTTTTACAGTCGAAGTTAAAAGCTGCCAGTCAGGTTACCTGGGAATTCTGATTCTGGTAGATTAAATAGCCAGATGTACAGCTGATGTAGCCGAGAAGTTAAATACGAGTATCTGAGCTATGCACATGAAACAGCTCTGAATACCCTTTTTGAAGCATTTGGGTAGGAAATCTCAGAAATTTTTCCTAGCCTCTTTGTATGCAAATCCTTTTCTTTCTCTTTTACTGTATTTTCTTTTAGTCTCTGGTGATCCTTCTCATGGTTTATATTGTCGAGTGAATTTATGGAGTACTGTTTGTTTGGGTTGTTTTAAACTTCAGCGTGTACCTCGTGTTTCTTTGCTAGGATAGATGAAGGTTGGCTTTCAAAGGAGGTGAGATTTTTTTCACCTTTCCGGTACCCAGTTGATATAAGCTATCAAAAATCAAGCTGGGAAGCTGTGGAAGAAAACACACCACCAACAGAAAGCCTGTTTACTTAGGGGTAACCTGCTGCTTCCTAATGAAGAGACAAACCTGCAATATACTGTGAAATATGACTGTTAATGCTTCTTTACTGTGTTGTTCCTAAGTGTTTCATGAAAAGGCAAATTGTACGAGTCTTTCCAGCTGGAGTAGTGCTAGATCAGGAGCCTGTGGATAGACATGGCTGACAGAGGATGACCAGTTCCTCCCACTTGACAGGACAGGGCTTCTCGAGGTTCTTTGTGTAAAGACCTGATACTTGGCAAACGTTAGATGGAACCTAAAAAACAAAGAGCCCTCTGGTTTAACCAGTCGTTGGGTTTTTTTTAATACCTTGTGCTTTTATTTTACATACTTGAAAAAGAACAAGTCAGCTTCGCTGTCTGCATCATCCTGCAGTGAAAGTGTAGCACTGTAGTGATGTCGACTTGTGAGAGGTGACTCTGACATCACAAATGCAGTTAAGAATTCATTGCCAGATCAGAGGAGAAAATAAGAAATAAGCTTCCTTTTAAACAAGTCACTTTACTAATGATTCCTGCAAACAGCAGAAAGTGAAGAGACTTGTTTTGAAATGGTCAGGCTGAGGTTCTTGATGAGTCTCATCTTTGCAAGAAGATTCTGGCATCACGAGCTGCGTTTCTTTTCTGTAACTTAAGCTGCAGAAGCTTTCAGTTGTCCCTGTTCCAGGTCATCTGTGAATTTGAGTTTGCAATAGCTGAACAGTTTAATAGTGACACACATCATGACAGAAAAATCTCACTGGCACAAGGTCTTCAGAAAATTCAGGCTTTAGAGCCCCCATTTTAGACATCTAAATTAAGACCATCAAAGAGATGACTCATGTAGATGCCAGATTTGGAGCTGAGCTCCTCTGAAAATCCTGCTGTGGTTTTGGGTCCTCAGCACTTGTGCAAATCTGAGCAAAGCGTGGGCTTGTCAATCGTGCTGGCGCGTTTGAAAATGCCACCTCCAGCCTAGCAGGGCTGGTTGTTTGGACTACTACCCTGCTTTTGCTGAGTCCATCCAACAGCAGAGGGTATTATTTTGGTATCTGCTTGTCTTCTGCCTGTGAGAACACCTCAAAAAGAGTCACGGATTATCTGCGTTTGTTGGGAGACAAACTCGCTAATGTCAGTGGAGTAAGAATGTAAATAGGGATCCAAAATGATGTTTAGTGACCAGGCATCCCAAGTTGTGGTCAATCCAGCATGAAGGTGCCACCTCAATGTAAATATCGGTAGAAGCCACTAGACATGGAGTATCAGCTGAGCATGGTTCTGGCTAGTGCTCCACAACAACACTGTCAGATCGAGCTGCTCCCATGCTGAGCTGTGCTGAGGTGTGGGCTGGCTGACTCTGAACCTGTGAGGATGTTCAGAATCGGCAAAACTAACTTCTTGTGAAAGTCAGTGTGTAACCAGAGCTGCAGGACTGGCTGCAGAGACCTTCAGCGATTTAACTTCACCCTGCTTTCTTTGGTCTTAGAGATTGTTCTTGTGTGTCTTGTGCATAGAGAATGGAGCTGTGTAAGGTCTGTGTAACGCGGGGTGCGGGTGGGGGGTACGCTGTTCACATTCCCCGTGGAAAGGGACGACCAAAATCGATGTTTGCTGTTGATCTGTCAGATTGTGCTGCTTTGTTTTCAGTGGAGTCCTTCGGCCTTTGTATTTAGAAGGGGATGTAGCTGATCCACGTTCTTGTGACCAGATGTTCACGTAAATCTGTTTGCTGTGCTTTCCACTTAGTTTTTGGATGTTTTTCCTGAAATCTTCCAGTGTAGATCCAGCCTCTACAAGCTTTGAGAAAATGATGTAGCTGTTTTAAAATACTCATTATGGTGCTTAATGAAGACTCAGAACCGATGTTTTTAGAAAGTTATTTCTAACATAATCTCTTTCTCAAAGTTTTCTAAAGGCCACGCAGACTACATCTCTTAAAGTCTTTGCTCTGCCTAATGGACTTTATTTAGGATATACGTTTTAACAGACTTTTGCACAGAACTGCACTGTTCCCCTGAAGGAATACATGCTGCACTGGTATTCGTAGCGCGTTTAACCTCTTGGTGCAAGACCTTGTAAATCTTCCAAATGTGGTAATGCAATTACTGATGTTTTGTAAGGCAGTTTCATAACTGAAGTCCTTTAGTCTAGTTTCAATGACAAATTCTTATAAACTGAACCTTATTTGTAGAAGTGACTTAACTATATTTGTGGATCTTGGAGCATTCTGGAGCTTTTTGATTGTCTAGAAAATAAAACTCTCTGAGAGGGTTGCTTTGATTTTTTACCATTCAAAAGTTGACTGAGGAAACCTGAGAATGTCTAGATTAAGGCTCATATTTCAATTACTGGGAATTAAAAAGGAATATTTCCATTTCTGGGGACAGTTTGCAAGCAAGAATCAGATTCATCATTAAAAGGACGCTGTCAACTTAAACCCAGCCCGCTGGGCTGTTTTAGAAAATCTTTTATATTATTAACACTGACTTTGTTTCCTTACTAGCTTTTCTAGTTTTATAAATATCTTAACTTTTAAAACTCTTTTTAAAGCTTTTCATTTTTCATGCTGGTGACAAAAACCCATGCAGCTGGGAAGCAGTGTCTGATCCTGGCTAGAAGAAAACGCTGTCAAACGCTACTATGAAATGCCTGCGGGTGAGGGGAACAGACTCCCAAATAGTCTTTCTATATAATTTTGAATTATTTTGGATATTTCTGGTGTCTTGCTTATTCCCCTCCCTCCAGACCACGTCTGCAGAACTTAAAAAGCTCTTTCATTCCGACAGGGACATGGTCTTACCTTGCATACTTTGTATTTCTCAAGGCATTAGGTCCTGTAACACTTAAAAGTTTCCTGATATGGAACAATGAGCAACTCACCTATGAATTATTAAAAATTAGATATTTTTGTGTCACACAAAGTTTCTCAAAAGCTTTTAAACAAACAAAATGTTCTCACAAAATTACTCTTCCTTTAAGAGGTATAACACTGTTTTAAAAGCAACAATTTTTGCAAGAGCATGGATTAAAATTCCTGCTGCTCACATTTTCTCATTAAATGCACTTCTAGATCCAATGCAAAGAAGAAAAAAGCACAACTAATTAGTTCCCCAAGTATGGTGTGTTTCTGATCTTTTAACTGGTGATGCCATTAATGATGTTTGGTCACCAAAACCCGAATTGGACAATGCAAAATCTAGGTTAATAATTTTATATCAACACTAACGATGTCATTTTTTTAAAGCAGTTGGTAAATGGTTCTCTGGACAGCAGGCTCGGAGCCTTGCTGCGCGGCACGGCCATTGCTGGGAGAAGCACCTCCTCCACATAGCTGCCACGGTTATTGCCGCTGGAGAAACTTCCAACAACGCCTCAACTTCGAGTGGAACTTTCTTGACTAGAAACAGTAACTCTAAAATTTAGAAACTGCAAACCAAAGGACTAGATTAAACAACTAAACACCTTTCTGGAATCAGGGGAAGGTTTGTGATGTACTTTTGTGCAAAAGAGGATGAGATCAGTCCCTCTGCGTGACAAAACCCAAGCATGTTCGACGGCAGTTCCTGGCTGCAGCAAGCAGGCTCCTGGGCCCGTTTCTGAAGTACTCTGAGAAAAGCACTTGCAACATCTTTAAAAATTCTAATTAAGCTCCTCCAGATACCGCTGCATTTTTTTCCTGTTCCTAGCAGATGGAGAACCCTTGAGGCCCCATTAAGAGTGGTACAAACTACCAGGTGGAGCACTCCCCGATAAGCAAGTGAAAGTACCGATTACCTGGAAAGTCAGCCGAGTCAAACAGCAAATCCCTCAGACGGGGCTTGGCAAAAGGAAGTTGTCAGCATGGATGACATGGATCTGAAAAAATATGTTACATAAAAAGAGGTGCTACTGAGTTGAATTGACAGGCAAAATCAAACTTTAGAGGAATGAATTCAAGTGGTATTAAAGCCTGACACTGCAAATAAATGCTCTGGCTTATATTAAACAATTTAAGTGATTGTTTAGTTGTTTGTCTTTTTGATTTCTCCATACCAGAATCAGTAGTTGAACGTTAGTGTTTGTTGGCAATAAACTAAATTCTATGAAATTCCCCAACTCGAGAGACTTTTGAGTCACTCAGTTGCTCTGTGGAAGAACACGACAAGCAGTATTTTCACCTGGATACTCTGCCAGTCTCCTACAGTTTGTGACTTGGGGACTTGCGAAGGCTCAGCTCCTTTCCTCAGGCAGCTCTGGAGCCTCTCTCATGGCCATGTCTGCTGTACCACACAAAGGTTTCACACCCGCAGCCTGTGGTGAGCAGTTCGGTGACTAACGATGTGCTGTGCGACGAACCACGTCCTCTGCTCTGCCCCTGCCAGCTCCATCAGCTACGTTTGCCATTGCCTTCCAGTGAGCAGTCAGACCCTACCAATCCGCTCGTGATTTTACAGCTCGTTGTCTTTTTCTAGAAGCAGTTCTGCTAATCCACTCTCCAGACTTTGAGGTAAAAGCAAAATATGATCACATGAAGTTTGCAGGTAGAGGATGACTACGGACTACCAATGGGCTGTGGCTGGCACAGGCTGGTCAGATGTAGATTGAGATGTTTTCAGTTGATAATTCACACCTTTGTCCCGTGGACTGAGAAGATTCATGTGCAATACTGTGTAAATTCCAGTCACTTTCATGTTCAAGAATGATTAATTGAAGCTGATCAGGTGCAGAGTAGAGCGCTACGCAGCAGAATGGGTCTCATGAAAGACGTTAAAAACATGTCTTGCATTTGAAAGGCAACAGAACCTACAGAACTATGGATGTTTATTAAAAAGGGGGAATTAAGCTGGTGAAAAATACTGTTTCAATCTAAATGGATGTAAATTGAATATGAATAAATGCACATGATCTACTGGGAGCATGTATCCATCTATCGGAGGAAAGAGTCTTTAGATGTCTTTCCCATTTTGCTACAGTGAGGAAAGGAACGTAAATGGTTTTGAGATGGAAAGTCTGAAGTTCCTGGAAGGGAAGGCTGAAAAGGACACAAAGGATATGGCTAAGGCAGAACGGCTCCCATTGGAAAACAAATATTTATGAGGAATAACTGGGGTGTCAAGAGCACAGAGAAGACCCTGGTGGCAAGAAGAGGAAGGAGAAAGATACCAAACTTTGAGTGAGAGAAGGTAAGAGGTTCAGGTTCTGGGATTTCAGACAGGTTTTTTTCAGAAGATAATAGATATGAACAGAAAAAAAAATGTTACATCCCCTTCTGAGGAAGCTGCAGGCGCATTAAGGAAGAATTTGGGTCATCAAGGCCCCTGCTATACATAAAGGTGTGAGAAGGAATCATCTGGGGCATCACATCGCCTCCCGGGCAGGCTGTGGGTGTGGGAAGGGGCGAGCAGCCCCGGCTGCAGGGCGAGCAGCAGAGGAAGCCGCTGGGCTGCGCCTGCAATCGGTGCGTTGCCCCTTTAATTGTGTCCCCAGCCCTCGGGCGTCTCTGTCCAACGCCCACGTCAGCAAATACCTTTTGTTTCTCTCACGTTCGGGCTTTCGGGGCTCGGGGCTGCGGGAGCCGCGCGGAGTCGCCTTCAGCCACCGCCAGCCCCGTCGCGGGGCCGGGGACCCCGCATCCACCGCCCGTTCCCCGAGGCTCAGCGGCCGCCGCCCGCACGACCCAGCCGGTGAGTGGCGGCTCGGCACACCGGCAGGCCGGGCAGGGCGTTGGGGTTTGGGGCGAAAGCAGCCCCGGAGCCAGCCTTGCTGCGACGGGCAGCGAGGGGCGGCACCGGGCTCCGCAGCCTCCGAGGGCCCCGGGCCCCGCGCGCGCCGGCCCGCCGCAGCCGCCGCTCGGAACCGCTCGTTCCCGGGGCTGCAGCGCGTCCTACGCGGGCGCCATTTGCAGCCCCGGGCGCGGCAACAAAGGGCTGCGCGGGAGCAGCAGCGGGCGGCGGGTGCGCGGCGAGCGGCACCGCGCAGGGGGCGGCCGGGGCGCTGCCGGCGCGAGGAGGCGGCGGGCGGTGGCAGCGGGGACGGGGGCGGGAGCGGCTCGGGCCACGCCGGGCGCCCGGTACCGGGCGGCGGCAGCAGCGTGGCGGGGAGCTCCGGCGGAGGGTGGCCAGGGCCACGCTAGGGCGGGCGGCCGCGGGTGTACGCCCGGCCCGGCCCGGCCCGGCCCGGCCCGGCGGAGGGGAGCGGAGCGCAGCGCAGCGCGCAGCCGCCCGGACCGCTGGCAGGCGCGGGCGCTGCGGTGGCAGCGGGGGCGGCAGCCCCGACGCCGAGAGGCGCCTCCGCGCTGTGGCGGGCGGGTCCGGCGCCGTCGGGCGTCCCGGGCTCCCCGGGGCCGAGCGACCAATTCGGCCGGGCGGGCGGGTGAGTGACGGCGGCGTCGGCCAATGCCGGGGCAGCCCGGGCCGGGCGGGCTGCGGCCGCCGGGGCGATGCCGCCGAGTCTTGTTTCTGGTCTCCCCGGGACGGAGCAGGGCGATGCGGTAGCGGCGGCTCAAGGCACGGACGCGGTCCTCAGGCGGAGCTGCTGGAGGCTTCTCGGCTCGTCTGAGGGCTGTGGAGCTGCCCGCGGGCTGCACACCCTTCTTCCTGCATCCTTGGGCAGCAGATGCTCCCAGCATGTCGCTGCCAAATAACTGGTTTGGCTTTTTCATCACTCTTTTCTTCCCGGAAAAAGAATATATGATCGTGCATATTGTATTTTAAATATATTTATAGATTTAAATAAAAATGTTATTTTGTAAAGATACCTGTAAAATTGGGTCTGACATCTTTGGCTGAATTGCATAACGCTGAAGTCGAGAGTCTAATTATTTCTTTATTTTTTTAGAGTGACGCTTAATTCCATCTTTTTTGGAATGGAGATTTCTTCCCACCAGTTCCATCTCTTGCAGCAACTAAATGAGCAGCGCAGGCAAGACCTGTTCTGTGACTGCAACATCCTGGTCGAGGGAAAGGTCTTCAAGGCACATCGCAATGTGCTGTTTGCCAGCAGCGGCTACTTCAAAATGCTCCTTTCGCAGGGCTCGAAGGAGACGAGTCAGCCGACGACAGCCACTTTCCAGGCATTTTCTCCTGACACATTTACAGTTATTCTAGATTTTGTGTATTCAGGCAAACTGTCTCTCACTGGGCAGAACGTCATCGAAGTTATGTCGGCCGCCAGCTACCTGCAGATGACCGACGTTATCAGCGTGTGTAAAACCTTCATTAAGTCCTCGCTGGACATCAGTGAGAAGGAGAAGGATCGTTACTTCAGCCTGTCGGACAAAGATGTCAGTTCCAATGGCGTGGACCGATCCTGCTTGTACAACGCGGGCTGGAGGGCGGAGGGCAGCCCCCCACGTTCGCACTTAAGTCCGGACCAAGGGACATGTATGATGGGTGGAAATGCCTGGAGCAATTTCAGCTACTACCCTTCCTCTCAGAGGAATGCCCAGCAGCAGCTGTCTAAGCACGAGCAGCGGCAGGATTCCGTGAAGAAATCCCGGCACCTGGGATTGCAGCAGCCTTCTGACATTCCTCACTATAAATCCAGCAAACTGGAGGACAGGGCTGCTGAGCCCGCCGGCCATATCGCCCAGCCCGAGGAGCAAGTTCCGATTGAACCTGAAGTTGAGTCTCCTCACGTGGGATACCAGTATGGCCAAGGGGCTGAGGTGATGCCAAGGAGCTTGGCTGTGTCACAGCAGGAGCACGAATCGCCCCGTTCTTCCAGTAAATCCAAGTCTTCAAAAGCAGAGGAGCAGTACGGGAGCATGCCCTCCATTCTGGGTGTCATGGGAAGCTGGGCTGAAGGTAAGAGCTCGTTTTGGGGCTGACAGTGCGCAGTCACCTGCGAACCCTCTGTTCTGTCTGCGGGAAAATGTGCTTTACCAAAAATGAAAGTTTGGAAAGTTTTATTTTGTAATAATTTTGAATTATCAAAGTACGTGGTTTAGTAAAACTTACATAACCTTTAGTGTCTCTACTCATCGTTGTGCAAATTTAAGTTGTGATCTTTTGGGATGTTTTTAAGCTCATTTTAATTCAGCTAACGGTCCCCTCCTTTCCTTTGCCCTCCTGTGGAATTCACAGGAAAACACAAGATCTTTGTGCTTAAAGAGACTTACAATAATATTTTTTTTAAAAAGTGAACTGGTGTTCTGCTCACAGAACGCCTTTTCCTAGAGCTGTCATGACTTTAATTTATTCCTTTTTTAATCACATTTCCTAACAGATGATCTGCCCAGGATGAGGTTCAAGTGCCCGTTCTGCACTCACGTGGTGAAGAGGAAAGCAGACCTGAAGCGTCACCTTCGCTGTCACACAGGAGAGCGCCCGTACCCTTGCGAGGCATGTGGGAAAAGGTTTAGCAGGCTAGATCACCTAAGTAGCCATTTCCGAACAGTATGTATTCTTAGTACCTGCATGATTTGTTTACCGAGTAGATCTGTCTCAGTACGGTTAAACACAGCACGAGTGTGTCTGGTTGAGGTGTTGACTCCCATCAAGAGGTAATAGAAAATTAATTGCCTTTTGTTGATTTGAGGCATAATTTGGAAGAAAGGGGATGAGTTTCTGTGTTAATTGATGGCTCACATGGGTACTGCTCTACGCATGTCCTGTGATGGAGCTTGAGTGGGCAGTTACAGTGCCTATGATGGGTTCATTTCTAATGTTTGATGACTATCTCTCCAAAAGAATTAACGCTACCGTTTGGTGCTGCTCCTGCACTACTTTTTTGTCATCTTAAACTCTACTCCTCTGTGGATACATATAGAATTTGTTCATTTTGGTTTTCCCAGATTCACCAGGCGTGTAAGCCCATATGCAGAAAGTGTAAGCGCCACGTGACCGAGCTAACGGGACAAGTGGTCCAAGAGGGAACGAGGCGTTACAGACTCTGTAACGAGTGTTTGGCCGAAGCTGGCATAGACAGTATTCGCATTGATTTGGAGGCTGAAGCACCCCTAGAATTTCCACCTGACGGGGACAAGGATTCCAGGTGGCACTATGGGGAAGACAACAGATCCGACGTGGAGATTGTGGAAGATGGGTCAACCGACTTGGTCATTCAGCAAGTTGATGACAGTGAGGATGAAGCAGATGAAAAGGAAGTAAAACCAAGTATTAGGTAGTTGCAAGACAAGAACTAGGAATTCCATGTAAGAGGGAGAACGTACTGTCCTGACCACAAACCCTCCACCAGCCTGGTGTCAATCGTACACAGACACACTGGTTGCTCTTGGACAGGTCCAGACCTGCATGTACTCATGGACGTGCCAGTGAGTCCCCTCTGAGTTTTGTTATCAGAACGCCCACACTTTGCTTCCTGAGAAAGAAATACTGGATGAATGAGGAGACTGAAGTACCACATGGATAACTTTATAGGAGACAATGGGCCACTTCTCAGAACCTCTTTCAAGGGAGTGAGGTCTAAACACTTTAAAAAAAGTCACACCATACTGTACATTGTCCCCTTTTTAAACTTGTAGAGATGCGGGGTTTATATGTTACGTCATCTGGCAATACACAAATACCCCCCACGAGAATGGAAAGGAAACCTCTCTTCAGTGTTCAGGAATGAAGATAATCTCCCGTGAAATTTCACAAAGTCTTCGTGTTACGATAAGGAAAAAAGGCAGCTAATTAAGAAAAAGCATAGAAAAATTTTTAGCACATTCGTCTGGAAAAGCACTTTCTTGTAAAATTTACTAGAATAAGGAGAATCTTTAGCAGATCGTTCATTCAAGACCTATTTCTTTCCAAGAAAATAAACACATGAATGTGTCCCAGTCAACACTTCGGAGATAAACTAATGGGAGCATGAATTGATGCCAGTAGATGATTTATTCATGCTGAAATTGGGGAACTCAGACTGGGCTGTATTTTAATAAGCCCTAGTAAAAAATACTCTTTTTTTTAAGCCTCTCCAAAGTGCCAGGCTGACGTGACTGGTAGCACCCACAGCATTGCCCACGGCAGTGCCAGCTTCTCCATGCCAGCCTGAAGGAACCAAGCCTCACGTGGTTACTTCAGCTGTTTTCTGTCCCCCATCTTATTTGCCAGGAACGGCGCCGAATGCCTTGTACAGTCTATGTACTATATCGTTAAACGGAACTGCGGAGATTTTCCGTCTGAAACCATTGACTGCTCTTGTTTGTAGTGACCTGTACTCAGTTTCAAGTGTTGAGGTTTAAGATGGAGTCATTATCAATTGATATACTCCCAAAGTCATTCGGTCACCAGAACGTACCTTAACCCTTCCCAGTCTGTACCCTGTGCCAATGAGATCAAGATGTCCTGAAGTTCTAGACATCGCATTTGGGTAATTTTACCTACCATTAGACACAAGAGAGGCGATGACTAATGGTGAACATTTATTTGGTGACAAAATAAGCCATTTTGTTCTGTTACTTAATGAGTTTATCTCAACAAGCACTGCAGACAGGAGAGGAGCAGAGGGGTGCTCCCGTGGTGCTGTTACTCTGTACTTTCTCGGGCAGACCCAAGTGTTAATTCAGTTTTCCTCCTGCAGTCCTGGAATTCAATGGGTATTGGCTCAGAAAACCTCTTTTTTTTTTTTCTTTTTCACAACTTTGTAGGCATGTTTGGCTGAAACCCGGGATTAATTACAGAACAATCCCATATATATACTATAATCTCTTTCCCAGGGACAGCTAAAAAGTCACTATTTTATTTTTATTTGTGTAAAAAGCCTGTATAGCTGTATTAGTATCATCATGACCAGAGCGAGCAGCATTTTCACCACAGAGGGCCAGCCTGCAGGGCTCTCAAGGACAGCTCAAGTGCTTCCACCTAAGTTCACTGTTCCCCTCAAACACGCTGGGCTGGCAGAGGCAGCCTGTCTGTGTTCCAAGGAGATGAGAAGCGGTAGTTTATTGTCCCTACAAAAATTGTCGTCCCTTGGCTTAGACTGACGAGGGGGGTGGAACAGGGCAACTTAGGAAACTTCCTGATGATCCGTATGAAAAGATCTTTTCCAAACAAGAGTTACACTTGCCTCAATTCCATGTTATGCTTTGGTCAGCAGTCCATAAAATGGACTGGATGTGAAAACAGCTGCTTAATTTCTTGAAGCTTATTACTCCTAAAATGCATATTATTAAGTGGCTAAGAAATATTCCTGAGCAACCTTAACTAAATCAAACATAGATCAAAGAAATATATAAAAGAATATGGAGCGATTTTGATCAAATTTCAAGAGAAAATGCTTGCTGAAAGCCAATGGAATAGATTTTTCCGTTCCCCGCTACATTAAACAGTATGTGCAGTAATTCCGGGTATCGGTGCCTGCTGTCCCAGAACAGGGTGGCTGCGGTTAGCCTGCCGGGGGTGGAGGGGTGGATCAAGGGGAAGGGAAAATAAAGTGTCACTCCAGGCCTGAAATCTTAACTGCCAGCTGTAAAGGGCGGACTGTTCAGTGTTTCTGTATTCTTGGGGGCGGTTTTAGATGCAAAGGGATTTTTGGATCAATACTCGATCTAATTATACCATAAATCCAAGAACATTGAGGACCAGATGCTTCAGCAAGAGATGTGAAGTGGCTATAAATGGGCAAATGGAATAATCTATCCATAAGAAGACCTTTGCTTTTTAAATCTAGGCAGATTAATTGTTGATTTGCCTGGCAAATAAGGGGTTTTATTGTTTTTCTATCTTACTGTTATTCTCAGTAGCATAACTAGATACCTGTAGTCATTTTTAAAGTGTCTTATTAAGCTTGGAGTTTTAGATCAAGCCTGCGATTCCCACAGGTCAATTCTGGTTTGTATTTTAAAAGGTTCCCATTTTTACATTTGTTGCCTTAATTTCCGTTGTTCCCTTATTTTTGTATCGCAAGACAAGATAAATGTCAAGTGCCTTCTATTTTCTACGTCCTTCATTTTACATAGCCCGTCATATATTTTTCTTGGTTTTCTCTCAATGAATGTAATCCTCTTTGGTTTCTTCTCATCTCCTTGCATTGCCTCTGATGATTGTCGTCTCCATTCTCCTGTTAGGATCACATTCCGCTCCAGAGCAGAAGGAATGTTTTCTGTTCGAGGAGGAAAGCAAAGGCCACATAGGGTTGTTCCCCTAGAATTTAGTTTACCTGACAATGACGGAGTTGAATGTGTTGCTTTCAGAATTTTGCCAGGTCACAAGCAGGAGCCTGGTTTTCTCTGGAACTGCTGGAGAAGGCTGTGCAGAACAGCACTGACCTCTAGTATGGGTCCATTCAGACTGTGTCCTGCCTCTGTCTGTCCAGATCCCAGTCTCAGGGGTTTGAATTGTAACGCAGCGCTGGAGAGGCTGTTCAGAAAGCAGCCTCCCAGATGGTTTTCCCTGAAGGTGTTCTGATTATTCACCGGTTTTCAATCCGTCATTCTCTCACATTTGCATTTCCATTTCCATTCCCTGTTTCATCTGACTAACACCGCAGGGATGTCCGGTTCAAGGCTTGAAAGCCCTCCCACGCTGGAGTTAGCATAACCACTCGTCATACTGAACCCCTGAAACGCAGAGAGGCGGCTTCTGTGGTGCACGAGGAACAAAAAATGTAAGGAAAAACTGGAGGAGTGGCAGGAAAAACATTTCTGTCTCTTGGCTTAGCTGTTGTGCTAAGTTAAACACTAATGAAGTTCTCTGCCACACTCCAACCTGACACTGTACGGTGCAACTGGGAACTGTTCTTGTACCACGTTCACACTGCGCCTGCTCTGCAAAGGGGATAGTACCAGATGACCTGCAGAGGCTCCTCCTCAGAATTATTCAAAGATCTCGAGGAACAAGATTGAAAGCGTCTCATCTAACAGACACAAGATTGAAAGTGTCTTTCTCCTAACAGGCATCCTGATTTGATTTTCTTTTCCCACACAGAAGGGGAAAAAAGGGACACTCTGTAGTCTTGCACTCCCACTTGCAGCACTTTGGTTTAGGATTATCTCCATTGTTTGAATACATAACTTCCCCGTTATAAAAATGCCGCTATATCGAGTAATGTAATATATCCTACGCCAGACAACTATAGGTACTTCCCAGTCAGGTGGCGCCTTCTATCCCCACACGAGAGTATCCTGACTGGCCTTTAACAATAGCGATGCATTGTCTCGGTGAGGCAGTGGCCTCCCGGGCAGGCTGTGGGTGTGGGAAGGGGCGAGCAGCCCCGGCTGCAGGGCGAGCAGCAGAGGAAGCCGCTGGGCTGCGCCTGCAATCGGTGCGTTGCCCCTTTAATTGTGTCCCCAGCCCTCGGGCGTCTCTGTCCAACGCCCACGTCAGCAAATACCTTTTGTTTCTCTCACGTTCGGGCTTTCGGGGCTCGGGGCTGCGGGAGCCGCGCGGAGTCGCCTTCAGCCACCGCCAGCCCCGTCGCGGGGCCGGGGACCCCGCATCCACCGCCCGTTCCCCGAGGCTCAGCGGCCGCCGCCCGCACGACCCAGCCGGTGAGTGGCGGCTCGGCACACCGGCAGGCCGGGCAGGGCGTTGGGGTTTGGGGCAAAAGCAACCCCGGAGCCAGCCTTGCTGCGACGGGCAGCGAGGGGCGGCACCGGGCTCCGCAGCCTCCGAGGGCCCCGGGCCCCGCGCGCGCCGGCCCGCCGCAGCCGCCGCTCGGAACCGCTCGTTCCCGGGGCTGCAGCGCGTCCTACGCGGGCGCCATTTGCAGCCCCGGGCGCGGCAACAAAGGGCTGCGCGGGAGCAGCAGCGGGCGGCGGGTGCGCGGCGAGCGGCGCCGCGCAGGGGGCGGCCGGGGCGCTGCCGGCGCGAGGAGGCGGCGGGCGGTGGCAGCGGGGGCGGGAGCGGCTCGGGCCACGCCGGGCGCCCGGTACCGGGCGGCGGCAGCAGCAGCGTGGCGGGGAGCTCCGGCGGAGGGTGTCCGGGGCCACGCTAGGGCGGGCGGCCGCGGGTGTACGCCCGGTACGGCCCGGCCCGGTGGAGGGGAGGGGAGCGGAGCGCAACGCAGCGCAGCGCGCAGCCGCCCGGACCGCTGGCAGGCGCGGGCGCTGCGGTGGCCGCGGCGGGAGCCACGGTAGCCGCCCCGGGAGGCGCCTCCGCGCTGTGGCGGGCGGGTCCGGCGCCGTCGGGCGTCCCGGGCTCCCTGGGGCCGAGCGACCAATTCGGCCGGGCGGGCGGGTGAGTGACGGCGGCGTCGGCCAATGCCGGGGCAGCCCGGGCCGGGCGGGCTGCGGCCGCCGGGGCCATGCCGCCGCCGGCGGGTGCGAACCCGGTGGGCTCGGGCGGGGGCTGTGCCCACAGCGAGCTGGTTCACGGCGCAGGCTCTGTCAGCCACAACACTGCCCACGGCAGAGGGGGGCCAAGTTCTCAGTCTCTGAATCGTTCACATCTCCATCGATGCAATTTGAATTCTTTCGGGATACGCGGTAATGCTGCCGAGGCATCTCTGCACTGCCTCAGAGCTGTTCTGCTCCTCTCCTTTATGCGGGGTGGGAGCTGCAGGGAGGCTGGAGATATGTTTGGAGTGTGATAACATGCACGATGTTTTTAAAAATAGAACTCATCTCTTTAAAATAGGATTGAGCCACATTGGTTTATATCTTCACAATGATCCTTGTTTTTCACTCCAGAGCAAGCCTTCCTCTGGCTCCCCGACGGGGATGGAGATTTCTTCCCACCAGTCTCACCTCCTGGAGCAGCTGAATGAACAGCGGAAGCAAGACCTGTTCTGTGACTGCAACATCCTGGTCGAGGGAAAGGTCTTCAAGGCACATCGCAATGTGCTGTTTGCCAGCAGTGGCTACTTCAAAATGCTTCTTTCGCAGGGCTCGAAGGAGACGAGTCAGCCCACAATAGCGACTTTTGAGGTCTTCTCCCCAGAGACATTCATGGTCATCCTGGACTTTGTGTATTCGGGCATTTTGTCTTTAACTGGTCAAAATGTGATTGAAGTCATGTCGGCTGCCAGCTATCTGCAGATGACGGATATCCTTAATGTCTGTAAGACGTTCATTAAGTCCTCGCTGGACATTAATGAGAAGGAAAAGGATCATTACCTCAGCCTTTCAGCCAAGAGCACCAACAGTGAACCTACCCCTCCACCTCTTTATCGCTCGCGAAGGAAAGCAAAGAGCAACCCCAGGCGTTCCTGTTCGATCCCGGATGAAAAGGCTGATGCTGTGAATGAAAACTCCTGGAGCAGTTACGGCAGCTACCTGTCCTCGCAGGTGATCCTCCAGCGGGCAGAAACCCAGCTAGCAAAGCGAGGCAGGAAACAGGGCTCGACCAGAAAGCGCCGCAAGCACCTCGCGCTGTCGCAGATCCGCGATTTTGTGCCGTGCAAACCGATCAAAGCCGAGCGGGCCAGCGGAGCCTGCAGCGCGTCAGACTCCAGCCATGTCTCTCGGGTTAGAGAGGTGGCTGAATTCGATGCTGAGAATGACGTGGATCACAATGATTATGGATATAATCAGGAATCGGAAGGGATAGCGAAGAGGTGGTCTGTCGCTCAGCTAGAACAAGAACTTTCCAGAACTCCTGAGTTCATGGAGTTAAAGGCAGAGGAACTGTACACCTCAATGCCCACAATTTTAGGTGTAATGAGTAGTTGGAACGAAGGTAAAAAATGTGGTTTTGCAAAGTTTGTGTTTATTTGGAAAAATTCAGATGATCTTTTGGAGAGAATGTGTGGCTGCATGAAAACCAAACTGATGCCCAGAGTTGCAGATTATTTTATCTACTCAGTTATTGTGCCTAACAGAGCAGAGAGAACAGACTTTGAAGCCAGCACAGGGTATGAGAACTGGAATCAGATTGCTTGACTCAGGTCAAAGTAATGTTAAAACAATACAGGACAGGCTGTTTGGACCCAAGTGGAGTTTAACGAAGCCTCAAGAGCTGTAATTGTCCTGAAGGACTGAATTTCTCTTGTAAGCTCCCCAATACCGGGCAGTAATAGAGGCACTGAACCTAAATCCAACCCTAGTACTTCGCAAGAGAAGGACCTGTTGCTGGCAGGACGCTGCGTTCCCATAAGGTCCAAACCAGCCCAAACTTCATGGCCACACCACATAAACCATCTGAGCTCTTGCTGGACTGACAGCAGGCGCCTGAGATGGGCAGTAAAGCTGGCAGGTGTATTCTTACATGAACCGTTAGCTGATGGAGGAGGCAAAGATGATGACAATATCTAGTATCAATGTACTTATGATCATCTGTGAGCCTAAACCCACCCCAAATAAGGAAGAACACGCTATCTCGTGTCTGTTTAACACAGTCAGTAAGAAATAGTGGGTTTGGGGGATTATGTTTGGGGATTTTTCCTATTGAAACTGCTGCTTATTTAAGCTGAAAAATAATCAAAGAGCTACATAAAGACTCTGCTGCGTGACACTGTACCTGTGTTTCTCTCACAGATGACCTCCCTCGGATGCGGTTCAAATGCCCCTTCTGTACGCACACAGTGAAACGACGTGCAGACCTGAAGCGACATCTTCGGTGTCACACCGGGGAGCGCCCGTACCCCTGCGAAGCGTGTGGGAAGAGGTTCACCCGACTGGAGCACCTGCGTAACCACTTCCAGACGGTACGGAGCTTCGGCCTGGAGGAAAACCACACCGTGTCACTAGCACCAGCTGAGAGCTAACACCAGAAAAGCTTCTGAGCTGCACATCAGCTTTAATTATTTAAATTGGAAAATTATATTTTAATTTTTTTAATAATATTTGAAATTTAGAATTTTTGGAGTGATTCTCTGCATTTTATTTTCCTAAAAGAATATATGAAATACCTAAAATAAATCTGCTTTTGGATGAACACTGACATTTTCATTTTTACATCCTTTTAGATACACCAAGCTGGCAAACTGATCTGCAGAAAATGCAAGCGCCAGGTCACCGAGCTGACGGGATGTGTGGTTCAGCAAGGGACGAGACGCTACAGACTGTGCCATAAGTGTCTCGCAGAAGCTAATTTTGACAGCATCCCAGACGATCTGGATGCAGAACATTCTCCTGTCTCCTCTACGGGAAACAAACATTCCAAATGGGCTTTGGAGGAGGAACAGAAATCAGATGAAGAGACAATGGAGGAGGAACCGTATAATTTGGTTGTCCGACACGTTAATGATGATACGCCACACGAGGTCGATGAAAAGGTGAAACCAAATCTTAGGTAGATACGTGTGTGTATTTGTTACTGTCGTATTCAAGATTAAATTACTTGTGTCCTACCAACTAATGCTGGTTTATTACTTTCATTAAAACGAAAAATTGCTAAAATTCTATTATGAGAAGGAAAATACAGACTACAAACAAGTTGTTTAGCACTTACACTGTCGCATGTCTGTAAGTGCTTCTAAATATCCAGAAAATACCTATTATCTGGAAACTATTTAGAACTGGTTTATATTCCAAAGACTTGCTCAGAGCTCCTGTTTGTAACAAGTGTGAACCGGTCTACAGTTCTACAAAGATTCTATTAGATTAAAAAAAACCCCAAATATTGATAAGTTGCTTTGAACAAGTCTTACTGAAGTAAGCAGCTTAGAAATTAAAACATGTTTTTGTTGACACTGTAACTAACATGTATATACACTTCAGAAACTTCCTGAGAAGGGACTAGGGAATACACATGGAATTCTTCCTGCTGAAGAACCCACCAATGAGAGCCTTGTTTTCTGAGTGAGCTCACTGCTTCTTACAGCTCAGGAAAGCACCAGTAGCTTTAGAGAACACAAACAGCCATAGGGAGTGATGAACAGAGCATCCGCAGTGCACTGGGATAGCATGAGTTTGCCTTTTCAAACACACAGTGGTTTTGTACCATGAATTTTAAAGAAAGCTACACTAACATGGTACCAAGAAAACAGAAGTGACATAAAAGGAAATAGAAAGACAGCTGTCAGGTTTTTTACAGGTTTTTTTTTTTCAGGACTGGTGCAAGATTTGCTTAAACTCCTGTCTCTGTTATGCTAAGACAATAAAGATTTGAAGTCCCTTTAATTTCAGTGGAACATTTGTGACGGAGATCATGGAGCTACTTTAGAAAGGCTTTCCTGCTCCTATAAATTTAGGATGCATAATGGCTGCTTGACAGTCAGCATAAGAATATTTTTTATAAGGACAATTCCCCTTAGAGTTTAAGCAACCTTTGTAATTTGGAGTCTCTTGAGCTTTTTTAGTAATCGTATTTTTTTCCCAGTCATTTGGGTCAGAGAACCTCCACTTTCCAGAGAAACTAAAAATTCTCAGTCTTAAAATGATAAAAACAAATCTTAAAGAGAATGTATAGAAGAAACATTCTGGCTGAGAGCAGAGAATGGCCGCCTCAGCAGGTACTCATGATAAAGAGCTGCTGTTTGGTCTCTTGGCTCATTTTATGCTATGTTTCCTTTCCTGTTAGCAGAATCTGTAGCCTGATGTTACTGCCAAGGAAGCAAAAATTCCCTGTAGAGAATTTGAAAACAGCCACATTGATTCACTTCAAGGTTCTCCCTCTCTCCAATAGCTGCCATGAGCAGACACCTAGGGAAAGGGAACAGGACAAGCCTGTAGAATAGTCCCCTAATGCTCTCCCAAACTCCAGCCATTTTCGGTTTAGGGGATTTTCTGAACTTGGGATTTGTCCATTTAGTAACCACCAATGCATGTCTTTTTCAAAGTACTTCACCCCTCTACCCTCAAAATCGAGATCTAAACTTCTTACAGGAACTATCCTTTTGCAAATGCCTCCACCCGTTTGGTGTGCCCTGAGTCCCATCTCCTTTGAATCTGGCTTCTGGCACAGCCACTACCATGTTGAGCTGATCTCACAGAGACGCATGTTAACTCACTACAGAACTTGTTCAACTAACAGCAAGAAAAGAAGCATTTTAAGCATGTTTATGACTAACCACTTTCAGGTAGTTGTCTCAGTGGTGCCCAGCTCAGTGTGAGGCTACAGCCAGCCATGGGGCTCCTGTAACGCACTGGGAGAATAAGACTCCTCCCAGTAAATGCGCCGCTAGCTGAAACCTGTTGCTCCCACAGCTGTGGAAATGGAACAAGGCAAATTTAAAGCCTGGCTTATAGTAAGTAGTTAATAAATATTTTTTAAAAAATAGATGATGAACACTTACTTCATTAATTCCAACAGTTTTTCTAGCAAGTTCCTGTCAGCATTGCTAACTGCAGCACACTTCACTGTGTTACTACAGCCTGTCACTGATGGCACACACAGGGCATCGCAGCACTTCCACCAAGATAAGTTTTACTGACATTAATTTCTCTTCTCCCGTTTTAGCAGGCTGGAAGAAAGGAAAAAGCTCCCCAGCCGCTCTCCCTCCCTCCCGCTCCCTTCACTCTGCCGCCTCTTGGGCTGAGGGGAAATCAAAGCCGCCTCAACTCGATGCCTGATTGGCTGATCCCAGTCACCTGACCCAGGCAGCCAATGAGGGGCGGGAGCCGCGGTGGCGGCTGTGCCCGCCACGGCCCTCACCTCCTTCCCGCCCGCCCCCGACAGGCCCGGCCCTCACCGCCCGGCCCGGCCCGGCCCGGCCCGGCCCGGCCCTACCCTCCCGAGGGCCTGGGGCCGTTCCTTCCGCTCTTCCTCCGCAGCGCTGCAGTGTCCGGCCTGTTGCCGCAGCAGGCGTGTGCTGGAGCCCCGAGACCGCTCCTGGGGGAGGAAAACCCAGTGTGTGAAAATCGTACATGTATTTGTACCATCCAATAGGCCTAAGGCCATTCTTATTTATAAAACGTCTGCTCACCTCAGCGCAGGGCAGAGCACAAATGTAATACGCGGGTGTCAGAAATCCTCTGGACAAAAATTCACACACAAATCCATTAATTCTTTCAGTCCAAGTTTTATTTCAGCATTGAAGCTTTCTCAAAAAATACAGGAGGATTTTATGCCTCAATCTTCACAATATGGAAGTAAAACCAGATCTATTTAAGATGACTTTACAAAAAGATAAAGATGAGACGCAGCCTCCAGAGCTGAGGCACTTCTGGTGTTTACAATAAAAAAATCACCGACCGCCCCTTGCTCCCTGTGCCCCTCACATTTAAACAGCAACAGCAGCGAACACACGTTTGCTGTCCTGTGATTTAAAACAAAACACACTTCTGATTATGTTTGATTAATTTTGATTGAGTCCATAATCCTTTGACACGAAAGAATTGTCTCTGTTGTCCTTTCTAAAGGAAGAAATGGAAGCTGGTGCAAATCGTTTGCTTTCTAAAAGCCAAGCATCAGGTTTTGCAAGACACAGCCGGGAGTGAACCCTCAGAGAATCGGCAAAGCTACTTTTTGGAGTGATCATAGGCGCTATCAAGATTCCACCTACCTGGTCACACAGGATTTCACGTGGAAATTTATTTACAGCAATTCAGCACCATCTGCTGGCACCACTTTTTTTTTTAAACCTGGTCTAGAAGGTGTGTGGGTTGGGTTTTTTATGGGGTTACTTTCTTAGGTGCCCTTTGTACAGTCAGAAATTTTTCTACATTAAATCCGATCCATTGCAGATATTTTAGACCCTTTATATAATAGGGAGGAGGGATGTCACCTCGGAATTAACCATCAAATGAAACGGTGCCACCCTACAAACAGTATTTCAGGTAGCAGCTCCACTCATTTCTCTAGCTCATATTTAGTTCACACTTAACATGCTGACTACTACCATTCCTGAGAGACTTTCAACCCCTACAACTCTCTTCCTCTTTGCAACACCCCCAAAACCCCATGAGTTTTTTTCCTGCCATGCAGGCATTTCTGTGTCTCACCATCCTCTGCTCAAAACACAGGCTGGCATTCCCCATGATTACTCTCTTCAATTTGACTTGCATCGGCCGATTCCTTAGTTACTTCCACGGGGATTACAGTTTTCAAGGGGCTTTTGGCAGCCAAGTATTCACTGGACCACACTTTTCCTGCTTTAAATGTCAATGATGACAAAGACTTCTGGCTTTTCGTCTTCACAGATCTGCATTGCCGAGTAAGTTATGGCTTTGACTTCTGTGCCCTAGAGAGAAAAACATGCATTTTCTAAACAACATCCCTTGCCATAACACACAGTATTTATCATCTCCTACAAATTCTGTCCAGTTTAAGAGTTTTTTTACCCCCAAAAGCTGACACTGTATTTGTTCTGATGAATAAGAAAGTTGGTGTACTAATGGCAAGGATTCAGCCAGGCCAAACAGCGAATCAGTAACTATTTTATTGCCTCTTGAATACTACAAACTGCTCCTTACCTCTGACAGAACATCGACATTTGCTATGCTAATACTGCCACTGCTAAAGAGCTGCCGGGGAGAGAAGGATTTGCTTCTAACAATTCTTTAGGGAAAATAACAAAAAGCTGTGATAATAGTGTGCAAACCAAACCCACGGACACGTTCTGGATAGAGAGATAGAAGTCTGACTGAAAGGACACCACCCCTCTCCATCCCAGCCCTGGAGTGTAAAAGATGTACAGGTGAATCACCACATACCTGAGGGTGTTTGGATAAAGAGAACTCTTCTCCCCACCTTTAAAGACAAAAAGAAGAGAGGTGGTTGGAATTTTGCTAATATTTACCAAATGTTATAATTAGTTTCACTGATGAGCATAACACAGTGAGGTTTTCATTTAAAGCCTCAAAGGAACAAAAAGAAGTCCACAACCCACTTTCTAGAAAGCATCAGTGACCTCCAGCGCATCACAGTGTTGCAGAGTGGTTACTCTGAAGGCAGTATGTGTGTTTTCATTAAAGATATTAATTACTTGACTGATTGTTTAAGCTCACCCAATTGATCTTATTTTGAATTGCATTCGGTCAATGTAAAGCACTTTCACCTCCTGCAGAGAAAGCGAGAGGAGAAACATCAGGATGTTCAGGCAGAAATTCTCAATATATCCCATTCACAAGAGTTATATTCCACTGTTTAGATGGAATCTAAACCCAGAGAATCTGAGCAGCCTCAAACGCAAGGAGAGCTGCCCCTACCCTGTAACAGCAGCTAATAACTGGTGTTTATGGTAACAAAGCTTAACAATTTGGTTCTCAAGCCTCTCAGTTCTCCACATGTTGTGCCCCTTTTCTTCCCCCTAAAGTAACATTGCACTCAGAGCTGGTATTATCAGAGAATAGCGACCTACAAATGGGAGAAGATCAAACCCCAACACTTACCCTGGGTATAAAGAACTCATTAGCACTGAATTTATACAGCCACTCATCCAAGAAGTGGAAGAGAAGAGACAACATGTCATGTCCTGTGTGGGTGAAGCAGAGCAGACAGTCAGAGCATGTTAGATGAACAGCTTCTGCACTATTAGAAGATTCACATTAGTGATGCTTAATTACATTTTAATTAACTGCATCAACACTACATGTAAAGATGGAAAATGTTGGGACCCTTCTCCCTGAGGGCTCCTGCTGTTCCAATACAAACAGACAGTGCAGCTTTACCTTCTGCCTCCACCTCTACTGTGTCCACCGGCTCCACGGTCTCCGTGTCAGTCATGTAGCCAAACATGGCCATAACACACTGCTCAAACGCCTCTTCCAGGGTGTCTCCCCAGGCGTGTAGCCTAGAAAGACATGGGACAGTTTACTGGACTGTAACAAAAAAAGAGAATCCCAAAGTATTACGGAGGTGAGCAGCCAGAACACGAGAATTATCACAGAGGAAGTGAATGAACAAAACTCGCTTTTCTGTACCTGTCCAGTTGTTACAGGGATTTTCCTTCTTGCAGTTTGTGAGAAGAGTTTCTTGGGAGAATAGGGAAAATAAATGTTTTACCAGACAAGAAAGTTCTTTCCTAATACGGCTAATTGATATCTATAAAAGTGAACTACTCGGGAGATATTTGCTTTAAAAGGAAGAGATTAAAAGGAGATTTCAAGTAACAGTCGAAATCAGAAGCGCCATAAGAATATTCCGTTAGAAAAGCAGCCAGATGTGATTCTGTGCTCTCCCAAGAGCAGAAACAAAACTGACCATCAAAAGCCTGGTGTGTGACCCTTCACAGTTCCATAAGGTGAATGCTGGTGTGCAACCAGCCCTGGACAGATACTCCAGGTTTAGAGCTGTGTAAGAAATAACCACTGTGTCATACTGGGAAGTCCCAACTGCCCAGACTTACTGCACATCCGCGGTGTGATCCAAATCTGCAGGGCAAGGGAAAAGAAAAGGCACATCAGCAAACACATTTAAAAATGAGGATTAAAAAAAAAGAAAAATGAGATATTGTTGTTATAACAAGAACTTTTTGCATTCACTTTTGGATGTGAAACAGCGATAATCTGATTTGCAGTAGATGAATTAGCACACAGGGAATCTTGGATTATTTCTGCCAAGCAGAAAACCACCATTTAAGGGAATTATGTCAGTGCCCTACGTGTACAGCACCGGGTGCAAGGGAGGGCAGCTGTAACCCAACAGGCTCCTGCAAGTTAACTGCAATAAAAAGAAACTTTACCCAGGAGTAAAAAGCTTTTGCTGAAGTCTGCAGGACTGGAAATTATTCATGCAGAGGATGAGATTTGCAAATATTTCCAGCTCAGTGAAGAAACAGAGTGGTCCACACCCAAAAACACCCATTAGGCCAAAAGAGGAGTTTAAAACAGAAGGAAGTATGTGCTACAAAATAGAGGCATTCTTCACTAGTGAGGAAGGACGAACATCCCGAGCATGTATTAAGTTCTACATGAACATCCTTTATACTCATTTAGAGGAGTGAGAGAATTGCAGAGTTATACCAGGCTGGCAGAAACAGAGCTAAATGGGGGTGTAAAATAACTGCCACACCACGATCACTCTGACTGGAAGATTGTTCTGATGCTGTTTAGAGCATTCACACACTATTAGTGGATTCTCAACAACGGTCTCTAAAGCAAACAAATTCCAGTAGATGTAAAAGAAGAGTAAAACCTCTTCCAGTTATGGAAGCAGCGTGACTATTGTAATATGTCACCGTATCTCTGCACTGCTATCAAATAAAGATCTGAACACCTCCTAAAAATACATATTCTGACAGAGACACTGTCGCTCCCCCAGACAGACACCGCAGGACTAGAAAACAGTCAGACCCTGAATGGTCTCCTGCGAGCACCTGGAGGTAGCCCTTGGGCTGCCACCCACTTGCTTGACATGTTCTTAGAAGACATTCCGGGGTGGGGACAGGGAGAGATAATGATCTTAGGAAAAAAACCCCCACACAGAAGACTAACACACTCCTGAATGTAAGAGAGGCAGAAAACTGTACTGCCTTGCTAAGAAATAGCTTGAAAGAGGAAACTTTGAGGTGAGATTTAGTAATTTATTTCAATCATGATTTCTTTAGCACCCGTAACAAGAAAAAACATTTATCTGTGATGAAGTCTGTAGCTCTTATCTCTGTGAATTCAACTACAGATACATCCCACAGTCTAAACACACACAATACTGCCACAGTAAAAGCCCCCACGTGCCTAAGAAGACCATCCTGCTATCCCCGCCCTCCCGATTACGCTGTCACAGGGACAAATTTGCATTCAAAATACTCACACTCGTATTTCTTGTTGAGCGGCGGGTACTTGGCTTTGGTCGCCCGCTGCTCCTCTGTCAGGTTGTAGTCCCTCTCGTCTGCCATGGCTGCTGGGCTCCAGCAACACTCGCTTACTTCCTGGAAGCAGGAAACATGGCCACTGCCACCACACCTCCACCCTGAGCTGCGCAACAAACGGGAGATCGCCTCTCAGTTGGCTTTGTCACGCGACGGCAGTTTGGGAACACCTGTAGACAGGCTCAGGGATCCCAGACACGGTACTAAATGCATGTTTACTGTGCTGGCTATCAGAACTGACACCGGGAGATGGGGGAGTCCAGAGCTCGATCCGATGCCACCCACCTTGCTAACCATACAGGTCGTGTTCGGGCAGTGAAGCCAAGGGGTCACAGAGCCTACAGAAAAAGGCCTGTTCTGGGAAGAACCACGTTTCTTCCCCCTTGTTGTTACACCACCAAGCACTTCATTCAGCCTCAAATAATAAAATACACTAATAATGACAATGGCTGAAAAGTTAATTAAACTTTCAAGCTTCAGGAAACTTCTGAAGTTTACAGATGAGGGGACCCAGCCCACTGCTACCTGACATGTGCGTTGCCTTCAAATCCCTGATATGACTTTACGCATGAGTTTTTTTAGGAAAAATGTCTAGTTTTTCTCAGTACAAGAATTGTATCCAAGCCTTCAAACCTAGAAGCATGTGCACAGCCATACGACTGTCACACAAGGGCAGGGGTTCTCCCGTGTTCCTCCTCTTGCAGGATGTTTCAAATCCCCATTTAAAAGTCTAATTCTCAGAGGAGATCTCAGTAGCTGCTGTTTCACGCAAGCGTTCATTTGTAAATCTACCAGACACAAAGCGGAGAACCTGATTAACTTCAGACTAATTAATTCTCCTCAGATGAGACCTCCCCAGATATAATAACCATTCTCACTCTTTCTTAAATTTTTGCACATTATAAGATTTATCCACAGCTGAGCCCAAGACTGCACCAAAGTAACACAAACGATAGATTTATAGGCAGCACATAACGCCACCACGACTGCTTTAAACAGGATCGGTTCCTATTCCAAGGCTCGAAACGAGAGTACACAGGATTTCCACTTTCTATTTTCCAGTAAACCTCTAGGTATGTTGCAAAGAGAAATCTAAAACTGAAAAGCCCCAGTCCTCTTAGGGAATAAACCCATATTTTGATTTTAAACCTGTCAAACCTTGACTGCCGATGGTCAGATCCACCACCCGGGTCCGGATCACCCTGGGTTACCCTCAGCAGGCCCAGCAGAACCAGCTACACACTAAGGAGGGCTGTCTGTAACGCCCACCGCTGCGCTGAACGAGGGAGAAAGGGAAGATATTAGTGATTATTATAGACAATTAATAAGCCAAGAGCCAGCTGAGGATACCCCGCAGGTTTCTGGGCAGCCCTGCGGGGAGGGAGGGCCAGGCCTCAGCCACCCACACGCACCAGTTCGGTCCGGTCCCGACACGGTCTGCCCACGGCTGTGGTGACCGGAGGAAACGACAGCTGCAGCCACGGCCCTTGGCGATCCCAAACCGGGTCCCCGCCGCCGAACCGGCCGACCCCTCCGGGTCGCTGCCGCTTTAAGAGCGACTGAGGGGCGCGCACCGCCCGCCCCTTCCCCTCCGGAAAATGGCGGCTCCCCGGGGAGCTTCAAAAGTGCTCTCCTCCCCTCCCACGTGACCGCCGAGCGCGCTCGCCTGTCCCGTTTCCCCGCCCCGTGCCTCTCGTTGATTGGCGACCACGGCCCGGCGGCGCACTGCGATTGGCCGGCGTTGGCGCGCGAAGGGGTGCGCGGCGCCGGAGCTGCACGCAGCGGGGGCAGGAAACAATAGACCCGCGGCCGGAGGGGTCCGCGCAGGGAGCGGAGGGACCGGCCGCCGCCTCGCCCAGCCCAGCCCGCTCCGTCTCGCCTCGCGTTCCTCAGCGTCTCCGCTCCCCCCGCCCCGCCATGGCGGACAAGGAAGGTAGGGCTCGTGGCGCGGTCTAGGCCCCGCGGCGCGGCCTCCGCCGCTCCGGGCTCCGAGAGGCGCGGGGTAACACCCCACCACACTCGCCGCGCCGGTTGGAGGGGAGGGCGGGCGGCTCCGCCAGGGGGCGCGCGGGGGCGGGGCTCGCCGGTCCCCGCCGCGCGGTCGCCGACTCCCCGTGCCCCGCGAGGGAAGAGGCCTGTGGCCCGGGGCGGCGAGACCCGGAGGAGAGCTCAGCCCGGGGCCGGGTCCCTACGTCTGCCCCCCCCCCCGCCCCCCCCACCCCCGTTTTAGCCGTTGGATCCGTTTGTGTCTGCGCCCGAAGGAGGGAGTTTGTATATTCCGGTGTGCCGGGAGGGCCGCAGAACCGCCGTGCCCGGTGAGGGGTGTGGGCAGCCGCCTGGCGAGTGCAGACAAAGAGATGTCACCGGCCACACTGCCGCGTGCCGCGGGTGCGCTCCCGGGGGGGCCCGGCTGCCCCCGTGCGCTCTCTCCAGCGGGGGAGGCGAGTGGCAGATGGTGCGAGAGAAACGAGGCGGCAGAAGGAGCCGCGGAAAGCTGAATTTGGGGAACTAGTAGCTCAAGGCTGCTCCTAGACGGCTCTGTTGAGTGGCAGTGCCTGGACCTCCCACACTTGAACATGTCACAGGTCTGGGGTTTGCCTCCACGGTACCCTGTGACACCAGGTTATTGTGCTGCTTCTGTTGAGACGATGAAGTTTGACATAGTTAATATTATTAATTCCCAGCCTTACATCCAGAAACAAGGATTAGCACATGCGGCAGAGGACGTTTAATTCTCTGGCAACTGCTCCAGCAGAGGAGGAGCTGCAGACCAGGGTGTCATGGACCTGGCTCTTGATTCAGTTGCCCACTCAGTGTCATGCTTATGTTGTAAATATATTCAAAACCACTAATCGTATGTGTTCTTAAAAAAACCCCCAAACTTTAGCAGCCTTTGATGATGCGGTGGAAGAACGTGTGATCAATGAAGAGTATAAAATATGGAAAAAGAACACCCCCTTCTTATATGATTTGGTGATGACCCACGCTCTGGAATGGCCCAGCTTGACGGCTCAGTGGCTTCCTGATGTAACAAGGTAAACTGATCCGTTAGCTGCCTTTTTCTATTTTTTTTTTTTAAAGCAGAATAAGTAGTAAATTCAAGATCACTTTTTGTTCAAGTAAGACAGTATGTGATTCCTTTCTGTCTTAATCGCTTTTTGTACCCTCGCCTTGCCAACAGCAGGTTGAGGACTGTGAACACTAGAGAAGAATGAGTACAGACATTTTTAATTTGGGGAAATGGCTTCTGAAGATATTTTTACACATTTGAGTTCCATGTTTTTCTTCTTCTAGCTTCACCCTCCCGTTTAATAGCCAAAAAACCTATTGAAAAATAGAGCTAGATATAATTTCTATATAACCCCATTTTGTCCTAAGCTTCCATAATGTTCTGCTTGTGGTGAACGTTCCTGCCTCTCAGAGCTGTGCTCGGGAGGAGCTGCTGAGATCTCCTGAAGGAAGGCACAGGAATGGTGCTCTGTCGGAGCGTTTTGCCGCGGGAATTTTAGATGGAGATCTTGAGCTACAATAAGAGATTTTCTCTGGAGGCAGCGGTGGAGGAGCAGGAGAGCGGCAATAACTTTAAAAAGTGTTACTAGTGTTAGAAGCCGTCATCAAAACCTGCTGTAATTGGCTCAGTTTTGGTCAACCCCTCCTTCTGTTTCTCAGAGTGACTCTCTTCCCTTGCAGACCTGAAGGCAAAGATTTCAGTATCCACCGGCTGGTGCTGGGGACCCACACCTCGGACGAACAAAACCACCTGGTGATAGCGAGCGTGCAGCTGCCCAACGATGACGCACAGTTCGATGCTTCACACTATGACAGTGAGAAAGGAGGTAAGAGACTGCAGGTGGGGACTGGGGGGAGTTGGAACCGGTTTTTCCTTCCCTTCTCAAAAAAATATTTGTCTGTCTTTAAAGGTCAGGCAGCAAAGTTCAGGTGTTATTTCTAAATGAATCCACTGATTTCTGAGTGGTGCCTTTACTTAACAGAGAAATACTGTGGTGTTTCAGTGTACCTTGTGTCTTAATAATATAATGATGAATAAAGAAGGTGACAGGCTCTGCGGGGAAAACCTCACCCCTCCCTACTCCTCATCAGGAATTGACACAGGATTTCATGGAGTGCTTCTCAGTGGTATTTTTATTATCACTTGTGCATTTTACATAAACTCTTCCAGTGATGAAGTCACTCAACAGAATATTTGATTTCAGAGCAGTTTAACATTTCAAATGTTCTGCTTTTTTCTGAATTCTGCTGCCTGATAGTTGTGCTGGCCCCTCTTGCATAAAAGGGTGGTTGTGTTTTGTTTGGTGTATCAGACTGGGATTCAATGCTTCCTACGGTCTTCATTGGCTCTCAGCATTGCTACAACTCAGACATTTCTCATTTTTTTCTCTGTTGAATCACTTTCTACCTGGTGCAAGTCCTTAATGATGCAACGTTTGCTCTTCTTTTTGCCAGACACCTGGATTGTGCAATTAGTGTTTTGATCTTTGGGCTTCTGAGAGTTATTTGTGAACACGATGTTGTCTAATAAATACTTTGTTTCTTCTCTATTATAGTATTTCTCAAAAAAGACTCCATTTAAAAGCAAACCAACAAAAAACCCCCTCTTTTTGCCAGAGTGGTGGTTGCAATTTTGTGAAATACCAAGTTTCTGTGACTTCACTTTGATAAAGACCAGCGAGCTTTAGCAGCTTATGTTACAGTTCATGTCCGTTCTTATTTCCAGAGTTTGGAGGCTTTGGGTCAGTTAGTGGAAAGATTGAAATTGAAATCAAGATAAATCATGAGGGAGAAGTGAACAGAGCACGTTACATGCCCCAGAACCCGTGTATCATCGCTACAAAGACTCCGTCCAGCGATGTCCTTGTCTTTGATTACACCAAGCACCCGTCTAAACCAGGTGACTGCTGCTTCTTGGGGTGTGTGCGCTGCAGGTCAGCCAGCCCTTCCCTCAGAGGGGGTGGAAAAGAGGTTAACGAGCGTTTGGGATCACATATTGTTTGTGATTGTAGGGGAAAGTAGGTATTTGGTGTAAGAGGTTATTTATATGGCGTTTAAATGCAGATATGCAGTATGTGTGGGTAGTAAGGTGTGGGGTTTTTGTTGTTTTTTTTTCCTTTTGCTCTTTCACTGTGTGTTTTGTTGTGTCACTGTACGCGTTGGTATTTGGGCTGGTGGAAGGTAGCTTTTTGGAAACTGATTTTCCAGGTAGCTGAGCTGTTGCCCTGGTGTCCTGTGAGGTTATTAACAGTCGTTTACCAATGGACTCATCAAGGTCGTATAGAGTAGCTACCTCTGCCACTTGCAGGGAGGATCAGAAGGGCATTTCTCACTTTCAAAGTGCAGTTGGAGATGATGAGGAAAAGAAAAACACTGCAGGTACTGTAGTGATGGTTTAGAATGGATTACTGCTGGTCCATCCAGCTGAAAAAAACCCAAATAGCAGCTTGGAGAAATTGGCAATGTGCTTTTATGAAGCTAAGGAGACAAACTGCTCTGTGTTGTCTCAGTGCATTCTGTTTTAATGAGGCGATTCTTCAGTGGGGGGAAGTGCTCAAGAGGACAGAGAGGGCTCCTGTTGAAAATGCCGAAGCAAAGTTTAGTAAAGCTGGGTGAAACTTACTGCCAGGTATTGCACGGTGTGCTGGAAGCGATACTAGGCACTGGAGTTCTTACAGTGCCTCTTTACAGACCCTTCTGGGGAGTGTAACCCTGATCTGCGTCTTCGTGGACACCAGAAGGAAGGTTATGGGCTGTCGTGGAACCCAAACCTGAGTGGTCATTTGCTGAGTGCTTCTGATGATCATGTGAGTACTTGAGGTACAGCTGGGATGCGACTGCGCTTTTGTCCCTTGGCAAAGGCCCAAAGTGTGGCGTTTTTTGGGGGGAGGTAAAGAGAGTGTCTGTCTAAAGATGCAATGTTTAAAAACTTTTATTTTTTTAAAGACCATTTGCCTGTGGGATATTAGTGCTGTTCCAAAAGAAGGCAAAGTGGTGGATGCCAAGACCATCTTCACAGGGCACACAGCAGTGGTGGAAGATGTATCCTGGCACCTGCTCCACGAATCGCTGTTTGGATCTGTCGCTGATGATCAGAAGCTCATGATGTAAGTGGGGTAACGTCTCCAGCAGCTGAGCGCTTCTGCTCATCCTGCTTTCCCACCTGCTCCTAAGTCCCTCGGTAAAATGGGATCTAACCCTTTGGTTCAATTCCTCACAGCTGGGACACTCGATCAAACAACACCTCCAAACCCAGTCACTCAGTGGACGCTCACACGGCTGAAGTCAACTGCCTCTCCTTCAACCCCTACAGCGAGTTCATCCTGGCTACAGGATCAGCTGATAAGGTACGTCTTCCCCAAACTCGGAACACGCTTGTTTAGTTTCTGATGTGTAAATGTGGATGTATATATTCGTTACTTAAACAACAAATGTTTGGGGTGGTTTTTTTTCCTAGACTGTTGCTCTGTGGGACTTGAGGAACCTAAAACTGAAGTTGCACTCGTTTGAATCGCATAAAGACGAAATATTTCAGGTATAACAAAATGTTTTTGCTGTTTATGCACGTAGACTTAGTTCTTCTCGGCTGTCTGGAAAAAATGAAGAAAATTTTTTTCCACTCTACGTCTTTGTTAAATGTACTTGCACTAAAAGCTCATTCATCCTTATCTCTCATCCCCTTATAATTTTCTGACTTATCATGGTGGAGCTGTGGAGCTCTGTGTAGGGTAGAGCTCCAGTGCAGAGATAAGAGTGTCCTGAAAGCCAGGGGCAGACCGTGACAAGAGAATGGTCGAGAGCTTTAACCATAGCCCAGGGTGAAACGCTAGCGGTGTGGAGTGCTCTAAATTATTCATGGAGCAGATGGAAGCAGGGAGGCACAGTGAGATGGCTTCAGCGTTTCCATCTTCTCAGGAAGGCTTCAGCCGGTCCCTGTTAAAGGGGATCACTGGAACATCCGGTGACACCGAACAATTGCTGATTTTGCTGGGATAAATACAGGAAGTTGACATCATGGGTGGCATCTGCTTCACAGGTACAGTATTTCCATCTCCAGCTCATGCCTTACTCAAAAGAAAAGCATACTGAGCTGTTTTCATGGCAGGATTGTTAGTTAAGACTGTGGTTACCTCAAAATAAAATTACAGGCGGAATCTTGCAATGTCAGGTTAGTGGGCAGAGTTATGTGTTCCTCTCTAATCCTGTGATCCTATTAAGCCGGGTGTTCTGGAGGGATTTATCTCCAGCAGAAGCAGTAAATGGGAGCTTTTGGGCAGTCCAGCATAATTACAGTGATGTCGGTTCGTGTGTAAACCGTACCTGCCACTTAGGGAACCCGTGGTTTCTGTTTGTGCAATCCTGACTAAGGTGAGGAGCAGCCAGTATTCTCAAAAGCTTCCCAACACATGGTCTTTGTTAGAGGAGGGGTTAGTGGGGAACCTTTGTGGTGCTCAAATGCCTCGTTAGCATATGAATCTTCCTAAACACACCTCCACTCAAATGCTGTTATTTGGCATATTCATATTTCAGCTTACTATCAATTTGAATTCTCGTAGAGCTTTTGTGATAAGAAGTACAGTGGGGTTAGTTGTCAATGTCTGTCATGTTACAGCTTCTGTAACATCCTTTCTAAATTTGTCCTTGTAGGTTCAGTGGTCTCCCCACAATGAAACCATACTGGCCTCCAGTGGCACTGACCGCAGGCTAAACGTTTGGGACCTGAGGTAAATCCCAGATTGGCCATGTCATCCTGACAAAATATTATTGATTAATTCTGTCACACTTCAAACCCCAGACTAACCAAGCCCCACCTTTTCATTTTTCCTCCCTTTTTTTACAGTAAAATTGGAGAAGAGCAATCCCCTGAAGATGCTGAGGATGGTCCCCCAGAGCTGTTGGTGAGTCTTTTGAATCTCACTGATTGTCTTGACCTGTTCTTTATCTCTATGGTGTAGATTTGAAAATGTTCCCCCTTTTCTTTCCCTAACACTAGTTTATTCACGGTGGTCATACCGCGAAGATCTCTGACTTCTCCTGGAACCCCAACGAGCCCTGGGTAATTTGTTCTGTATCAGAAGATAATATCATGCAAGTCTGGCAAATGGTAAGTTGTTTGGGAAGGTGCAGGAGGTGGCGGATGAGAGATGGTGCTGAGCTGCTGGATTTCAGCGTTCCTGGGTTTAATTACAGCTCTCGGGATTATTCCCTTTGTAGCACTGCTGACTTCTCGAAGGGACAGTGAAATCTGCTCTAGGTTTGGTGAAACAGTGGTTTACAAATACTCAGAAGCTGGTTTGTATTTCTCATGGTTTAAAAAGAAGAAACTACTGGTGCAGAAGCAAATATTTCCCATCTGTGTTTGAGGAAAACTCTGTGAGAATCAAAGATGAAATGGAGGATCCTGTTAGTTAGTCTCACAGAGTGAAATCTGCAAACGATACAGATGTCCTCCTTGAATAAGCTACGACAAGACCCTAGTCCAGATTCGTGTTTATCTGTAAATTGCTTCGCAGGGTCTTTGCTCTCAGCAGCCTTCCAGGTAGTTCTGTGGAAGGCGCTGCTAGGTAGAGGATCTACCAAATGTACACGCACTCGTCTGTGAAGTCAGTCTTGCAGTGGTCTCTAACAAGGCAGACTATGAAATGGTTTGGAGACCTGGCTGTTAGGAAAAGCTGTTTGTGTTGCTTCTCCAATGTTGAGTGGCCTTGAGGGATCAGGGATGGGTGATACGAATCTGCAGAGGAAAAGCTGCCAGAGCTTTCTGAAGTGTTCTGGCAGGTGGAGCCCTGCTCCGTGTGGTGGCAAATGCTGTTTCAGTTCCTCCCTGTCTGTCTTGCAGGCAGAGAACATCTATAACGATGAAGACCCTGAGGGAAGCGTGGATCCAGAAGGCCAAGGATCCTAGACCACAACCTTTCCCCGTTTTTAGTCTTTTTTTTCCTCCTCTTCCCTCTCAACCTTGATATTGACTTAACACTGGTTTTGAGACACACGTAGACTTTGTGTTCAGCCATCCTTCTGTAGAGACCGTCGACAGGCTTTGTACCCCGGAACAGGGCTCAGCGCGACGCAGCCGGGGCCGTGCTGTAGCTCCTTGGTCAGATTCCCCACAGCCACCTCTGGCTACCCCGTTTTAGCTGCCTTCACCACCCAGGGCAAACTTGGGTTTGTTGGGTTTTTTTCTTCTTCTGTCTTTAGCTTGCTTCTGTTGCGGGCTTTTGCCTGCTTTAAACAACAGTTTTATCGGTAGAGCTGCCAGAGTATGCTGGAGCCAGCAGAGATGATGCAGCTGTTAATCCACTGGCAGTTCAGAAATGGAGTGTGGAAGCTCTTCTCCTCAGCACAACGCAGAGGTTTGGGGATTCCTTTAGTTAATCTGTACCTTATGGATTTTTCTGCCTCTGCAGACAGAAAACAGAGATGCAGATTCTGACTCGAACTGCAATTAAATTCCTTTCTATATTTTCTTTTTGTCTCTACTGGTAATTCTGGGTTTTTCATTCCTTCCTTCCCTTCCCTTTCCTCCCGTCTGCCGGGCGGCAGCGGGTCAGGTTCGTTAGCTATTCCTGCAGAGCATTGCTCACCTTCCCCGTATTCTGCTCTATTGTGTGTTTCTTGAGCTGTGTTTTCACATCTATTTCTTTCCTTTCTGTGAAATGGTTTTTAAAACTTGGGGCCACCAAGTTGTAAAGGTGTATGTTTTTACCAGCTGATGCACCGCACGCCCGGTAAACCTGGAACAGCGCTGGGAGCTGGGCTCTGTAAAGCAAGTTCGGTGTGGATGAACTAGGTTTTTTAGGAGTCAGTCCTTGACCACCAGTTCCTGCCCATCTTCCACTGGGGTGTCCCGCCCCACCAGCAGCCCGTTACTCTCCGTGCTCCTCATGACTAACTGCGTGTACGTGCTTCAGATGGAATAAATTTTTTCTACGTAAGTGCTGTGTAGCTTTGTGGTTGTGCTGATGGTTTCCTCCTGCAGTAACTGCTTTGGTGAGGGTGAGGTGAACCTCTCCAGAGAAAGCACGGGTGGCGTCTGCCTGTACGTGTCCTGTGATATTCCCCATGTTTGTAACACGTGGACGCTTCTCCCTGACTTGTTTCTGCTGCTTTCTTTGTGACACGAGTAAACGAGCACTGAATACCCGCAAGCAGTTGTGAACGCCCTGACCTGTGCTGTTGGCTGGGTTTTGGGGCTGCCTTTAGCCCCGTCACAGCGCTCTTTCTGTCGTTAGACTGCACCATGCATACCTGCATGCCTTGTGGCACCTCGGTGTGACACACAGGCTTGGTTTTGAGACATAGCTTTGAGAATTAAAAGGATCCTTAAACCCCAACCTTTATTTTCAGTGTGAGACTCTATATAAGGTGGAAACTTATTATCCACAAACTAGTTTCTGTGGCCCACAGCGGAGCCTAGAATCGCCGAGGTTGGAAAGGACCTTTAAGCATGTCACAATACAGCAGAGACCCTTGAAATACAAAAGAAAATCCTGTTAAAAGGATAAAGCTTCTCTTGCGTGTAAACTTTAAAAATCAACCCCCCCAACACTGGCTCCCAGAACAGTCCGTGCAGGCTCCTGCCATTGCCTCTGGATCCAGCCAAGGTACATTTTCCAAACACAGCAAAGCATCCACCCGTTACTCCTAGATCCGTCCATCATTCAGTGCAAGTACCATTTGCTCTGCTCTGAGGAAAAGCAGCTTTACTATACCAGCAGCAGCAGCTCCTTGAGACACACATACAAGCAAATGACTCGTATTCCCGACCTGAGGCGGCTGCTGCGCCTCGGGCAGGTGGCAGCCAGAGGAGACGTCCCCTACAGCAGCCTCTGCCCGTGGCTTTTGCTACAAGGAAAGGTCCGTGGTTCCTAACAGTCCTGGTCTGTTTTTTCTTCCGATTTGCAAAGGTGGCTGTAGATTTCTAAGCAGCTCCTGTGTGGGTAGAAAGCAAATTCAGGCGACTGAACATTTCCATGTAATCCTCCAGGTGGAGGAAACGGGGAAGAGGACAGATTTCTGAAAAACATTTTTACTTCTATATTCTGAAAAGAATTGGGAAACAAAGTGGCTCCGTACGAGCGTGCAGACGTAGCTCAGCCCTTCCAGAGCCCTTGGCAAACAAACTGGCTTTTACAGGAGGGAACGTAATTTTGGTGTGAGCTACAGGACGTGGCAGCTTGGAGCGTGCTTCACCCTGAGGTCCCTGAGGTGGAAGGTCAGGAGAGACTGGGCCGGCAGTTCTTAGAGGACAGGAATTAAAAGACCTGCGATTCCAAGCTGTGGTGTGGGACCCTGAGCAGCAGAGGTGGGGTTGTAGCACCATAAATGGCGGTTACTCTCGACAGTAGTCGGAACGGCTGCCAACCGGATGGGCTGACACAGAGATCCCTTCCCCTGTGCTTGCCATGCTAAAGCCTCACCTGGATAAAACCCTACACCCCTTTGTGGCTGGGAGTATCCTCCCGTGGTGTGATTGCGTGAGGAGGCTAGAGGGGAGAAGGGGAAAAGAATGTTAAAGTAACGGTGAAGCTACAGAAAACTTGAAGGTGTAGAGCGGAGGTTGGAGTAACGTAACAGTGCAAGATTGGTGAGCAAAATCGGCCACAAACTTATGGACGTTTTCTGGAGCTTTAGAAAATCCCGTGTAATAAAGCAAGCGGAAGCAAGTGCTGAGCAGAAGCTTGTTCTTGCTCGCTGAAGAGCATCCACAACGGCGTTTCCCAATCCTCAACCTCAGCTCCTTTCCACATATCCCTAAGGAAACCAGTGCTTCCAGCTGCCCTCCCTGGTTCTTGGAAAGCGCCTTCCACTCCTCCTGTACAGGGATTTCCCTCAAACCCCTATTTGCTGCGTGGCAAAAGGTCAAGCTCCCACGGTGCTGCCCCACCAGACCTCTGGCTCACACACCAGCCACAGGGACCAGTAGCTCTGTGACCACCCTCTCCCCCTCCCAGCCCCACCGCGCTGCAGGGACGAGCCACAAACGAACTTGTAGATGGAGAGCTCCCGGTGGAGGCTGGTCCTCAGCTCCTCCAGCTCCTGATTCTTGCGCTGCTGGAGCTGGACCCCGTTCTTCAGCTCCTTCAGCCTGTCCTCCAGCTCCTCAACCTGTTCCTGGGGAGTCAGGAGACAAGAGTGGATGAGCTGGGAGGGGGAAGGCTGTTTCAGCACCCGCACCCAGCTGCTACCCGCGCTGTCGTGGGGGGATCTGCCTGTGGATGGTGTTGGTCTGGACAGAGCGCTGCCAGGCTGGTGGCTGGCCAACCATGGTCTAAAAAAACCCTCTGCAAAGAAGCTTTGGTTTATTGCAAAGGTGGGAGCCTGGACCAGGAGGTGGGTCCCTGGGCTTCTCTCGGGTGGTTGGTTTTGACCCCTAGACTCCTTAGTGTGTGTTTTGAGAAGCTGTCAGAACTAAACCCGGGTTTGAGTCTGAGTCAGGAGAAGATAAACAAGGAACTTGGCAAAAAGAAAAAGGGGAGGCACACCAAGGATGCCCCAAAGCCCTGTCCTCCACGGGAGAGCGGATCCTCAAGTATAAGACAAGCAGTGTGGTGACCTGGCCCCCAGCTCAGCAGGGAGAAGCGATGGACGGGGGGACTGCAGCTTCCAGAAGCTGCTCAGAGCCGGGCGGGGAGGAGGCAGCAATTGTGAGCCGAGAACAGGGAGTGTTGAAATAGGGGAGATTAATCGTGGAGCCTCTTTGCCAAATGTGCTCTTGCAGATATTGAATTGCCTTGTCCCTCAGGACGAGGTGCCGGCGAGGGGATGCCTGCTGCGGCCAGAAATAACCCTCTCGGGAGACAGCCCGGCCCCTCGCGCAGGAGGCGAGACCCTTCCTGGCAGTGGGAAGGGTGGGCTCTGCCCCAGCAGGGCTGGCCTTTTAAAGAAATCCCCCTGTACTGAAAACTGCCTTTTCCAAGCGCCTTAGCTCAGCCCCCGTGCTCGTACAAGCTGGGGGAAACGTGCGGTGCCTGCGCAGCAGATGAAACCCCAGCGCTTTCCCACCACATCCCAGTAACCTCAGGTTTGCCCCATGCCCAGGGGCTGCTGCTTCGCCTGCCCCGTGCCAGGGCAGAGGGTGCCTTTGACTTTAACCAGCGGGAGATACTCCACCTCCTTGCCCTCCTCATCCACCCGCTCCTCTCCTCGGCCATTCGAACAAGACCTTCAGCACCCATGTTTCACGAACCGCTCCCACTCCCTAGACGAGGGGTGCCCGGCCGGGGCACGTACCCGGTACTGCCCGACCTCTTCATCCCGCTTCTGCTTCACGAGGATGATCTGCTCCTCCAGGCTGCGGTTCTGCAGCCGCAGCCGGCTGACCTCCCCCTGCAAGGGCCGCAGGGCTTCCTTCATGCCCTGGATCTCGCCCTGCATCTCCTGCAGCGCCTTCGTCCCCGCCTCGCGTCTCTCCAGCAGCCGCAGCAGCTGGGGCTCGTAGTGCTCCTCCAGACTCCGCCGGCTCTCCGCCACGAAGCTCTCGAACTCCATGGAGAGCCGGCGGCTCTCCTGCAGGTACAGGTTATCCTGCCGACACGGCGGAGCCTCCAGCTGCTGCCTCAAAACCTCCTTCTCCTTCTCGCAGGTCTCCTTCAGCCGGGACAGTTCGCCGGAGAGCTGCCCAGCCTGGGTCTCCAGCTCGCCCCGGTAAGCGGCGTGCTGGGAGAGGTCGTGCCGCCGGCTCTCCAGCTGGTACTGGCAGGCCACACACTCCTTCGTCACCTTGAACAGCTTCTGCTTGATCTGCCGGATCTCATCCTTGAGGTTGTCCCTCTCCAGCTCCACCTTGGCCAGCAGCCGGCAGGCGGCCTGGATCTCCTCGTGGGCATGGCGGATCTCCTGCAGCGCCGGCTCCCGCAGCTGGCCGAGCTCCGCGATCAGGCTGTCTCGCTCTTTCTCCAGCTGCTCGACGGCTTCGATGCACTCTTGGAAGTAATCCCCCAGCTCTTCGAGGGTCAGGCACTGATGCTCTGCACTATCCATGTCCAAGGGGCTGCCTGCCCCCTCTGCGTCCATGTCCAGCGGGATCCCTGCCCCGTTGGCATCCACATCGGATGGGATTCCTGCTCCGTCTGTGTCCATGTCCTGCAGGATCCCTGCTCCATCTGCGTCCACGTCCAGAGGGATCTCCACCCCACCTGCATCCACGTCCAGCGGGATGCCGGCGCCATCCATGTCCAGCGGGACCCCTACTCCATGTGCATCCACGTCCGGCGGGATTCCTGCCACGTCCACATCCAGCGGGGTCCCGGCCCCGGCCACAACCTCGTCCAGCTGGGATCCTTGCCCCTCCAAGGAAGCGTCCCTGGCATCTGCCTGCGGTTCTGGGCAGGCCTCCGGGCTGCCCCCATGCAGAGGTGTCACCCCCACATCCACTGCTGGGTCTAATGGGCTGTGTGAGAGGTCGGGGTGCGGAGCAGCTCCCTGTGGGGCTGAGCATGCTCCGGCTTCATCCAGCCGCAGCTCTGGAGGGGGCTCAGGCTCTGCCATCAGGTCCCTGGAAAGGAGAGGAGATGTGAACCAGAGCAATGAGTGTGTCAGGTCTCAGCCTTTCCTCCCCACCCTGTGAGAAGCGGGTGCCCCGCAGCAGGCTGAGCTGGGGGAGCTGTCACCTTGGCCCCCTTGCCGTGTCTGTCCCCGTGTCACCCCAGGCTGTGCAAACCGGGCAGGGCTGCACTTGCACACCTTGATGGCAACTTGGCCCCAAACTGTTGGCTTTGGCATGGGCCACAACAAGGAAAGAAAACCCTCTTAAAGCCATGGACTGCCACAGAGAAAGAGCGAGGGATGCAAACCCGGAACCCAAAACCAAGAACTACTCTGGGACCTGCCACCAGCGCACGGCTGATCTCCCCCAGCGGCACCGGTGTGACCGCCGTGGGCACTCCCAGCACAACTTGCCAGGATTTTAGCAATGTGGCATAACCTCACGGCAAGGGAATGTGCTGCTAAAGCCCAGGCAGGCTCCGAGATGGCCGAGGTGGAGGAAAGCCCTGCGCACAGAGCGCCCGGTCTGCAGCGGGAGCCCGGCGAGCTCCGCTTTGCAGAGTCATCCCAGCCCTCGTTATCCCCAGCCCGGTACCTGCAGCCGCCACCACCGACCGCTCCCATCTCCCGTTCGCCCGGGTGCTTTGGGGTGCGATGGAGGCGACGAGCCTCGGGGACGAGCCTCGGGGGCTTCTCCTGCTGCTGCTGCTGCCGCTGCCGGCAGCCGCGGCCGGTGGCTTCGGCAGAGGATGCTCTGCCCTCCCGCCCCGCCGCGCAGCCCCTCTCCGGTCACCCCCCGGGGACGGGTGGTACCCGCGGGCAGCCCCCGGCTGGCGGCAGCGGCTTGCAGGAAAGACGGGATTTTCACCGATACTTTCTCTCCTAATAAGGCAGTTTTCGGCCGCGATGACACATCGCAGCTCGGACCCAGCGGCCGGTCGGCTGGAGAGGGGGCTGGAGAGCGCCCGGGGGGCTGGGAAAGGGCTTCGCTTCGCTTTTTCATGCCCCCCTCCGGTGCCAGCGCTTATTTTTCAAAGTTCTCGGCTCTGCTGTGCATTGGTGGGGCGGGATGGGAGGGCGGCGGTCCCACCCTCGCAGCGGGGCATGGGGGGTCGCTCCCACCCACCACCCCTGGGTCCCCCGCAGGGGCTGTTCCCCACCCCTGGTCACTGCCGAGGGTCCAGGGATGTTCCCGGGGTGCTGAATCTCAGATCCCCCCACCCCATCCCTGCACCCCGGGCTTTGGTAGCCCCTTCACCTGCCCCATACTCCCCACCTCAGCAAGGATCCTGCACCCATGGGACACCCCGGCAGCCGCCAGCCCCTTCCCCGCTCCCCTCTGCTTGCCCCGGCTGGGCTCTTACCTTCCTCCCCCGGAGCCCCGCGCCTCCGGCTCTCGCTGCACATGGGCTTAGCATGGGGCGTGGGGGGTTATTAATAAACGGGGCTGGAAATCAGACTCCCGGAGCAGCCGCTTCGCCCGGCCACCGCCTGCAGGGCCAGCTGCGGGAGGCTGCCTTCCTCCGCCCCAGGGAGGAGGAGGAGGAGGAGGAGCAGGGCGGGGAAGGCCAAGCCGCCTGCATCCCTCGCAGAAGCAGCCGCAGGGACTGGCTGCAGCCAGCCCGCATCCCTGGGGAGCATCCGCTGCCAGCCCCCCGCCTTGCCACCCGTGATTTACGGCGGAGGTTTGCTTTGTGCAGCCTCCCCCCCGCCAGCGCTGGGGGCTCCTTCCCGGGATCCTGGGGGCTCCATCCTGCCAGGGCCCCCAGCAGGACGCGGGGGGCTGGGCTGGGGACAGCGGGGGGCCCCCATGGGCTTTGCCTCTGGCCCTCCGGAGGATGCAGCACATGGGCCGCCCAGCGCCGCAGCCGCATCCTGTGCGCCGAGCGGGGTGCTGGAGGGTGCTGGCAGCGCGGTGCCGCCCTCCCCTCAGCATTCGTTAAAGCATATTCATGTATGAAATACCAATGTCTCAGGGTCTTTAGGTGCCCCGAGCTGGCCCCACAAACGCCCCAGCGAGGGCAGAGCACAGGCTCCACTTCCCCTTCCACCCGTGGCCCCGGCCGTGCCTCTCCTCTCCCCTCTGCTTCGGGGATGGAAACGGGGTGATTCATTCTGCGAAGCCCCGCGATGGCCCTGGCCGTGCCGCCGGACACCCGGCAGTGCCACCGTCCTCTGTGCTGCCCTCCCCGCTGCCTCGGCTGCTCACGGCGCTGCTTTCCCACCACTGCTCACCCAGCATCCTGCCACTCTGCCTTCCCGTCCCCATCCTCCCCACCCTGCAGCACCTGAAAGCGGCCCTTCCCCGGTTATATTATTTGGGTATATTTATATAAAATAAATAATTTAGATATATTGCCTCTTTGGCATGGGTCCAACAGCCCTGGGGCGGTGGCACGGCCGGCGGGCGCTCAACCCGGCCGCCCCCCGCATCATTAGAACCAACCGAGCCTACCTCTGCCAGGGCCCGATCCCGCCCGCTGCCGCCACCGCTCAGGAAGTCGGCACCCGCCGCTCAGGAAGTCGCCAGCTTACGCGCCCCAAAATCGCCCAGCAACGCGCACCACAGCTTGCAACATCGCCCAGTGCCACCCCGTCCCCTCGTCACCGACACCGTCACCGACACCTTGCCCGTGCCTCGCTCGCCGGCGGGCTGTCGAAATCAGGTCTAAAATAACTGCGCTGGTTCATCCCCTGGGAACGAAGCTTTAAAAGGAGAAGGGAGATTTGGGTGGGTTTTTTTTCTTTCTCTTTTCTTTTTTTTAGTCTGTTGCTTTTTTCAGCACGACCCACCTTTTCTTCCCCCTCTCTTTTTTTCCATGAAGCGCCTCTGTTCGTGCCGAGCCTTTTGACTCAGCAGGGGAGGAATGCTGTTAATTCGCGCAAGTCGCGTGTATAAATATCTACCCAGAGCTGAAACTGCCAAGGGGAGAAACCTGCGGGTCGCGTGGGCCGGGTCCAACAAACCCTTGTAGGGGATGGAGGGGACGATGGCCGCGGCCAGGGTTTATCTGGTGAGCTGCCAAGGGCAGGGTGGGGATTGAAGAGCCTCAGCTGTTCTCTGCTCCGTAAGAGGATCCCCCGGCCCCGGCGCGGGGCTGTTTTGTGGATATAACCAGGCAACGGCTGGCTCGGATGTCAGCGGCCGGACCCCGACGCGCTCAGCAGAGCCCGGCCGGCCGTGGGCACGCGCTGGGTTCGGCCGGCGCGGAGAGACGCCATCGTCTGCGAACCAGTGTGGACTTTGCTCCGGTAAACAGAGCTGGCGGGGAGTTATCGGCGGCGCTGCCGGAGGGGAAAGAAAAAGCAGGAGAGTGTTTCAGAGACAAAATGGTCCGGCTGCTGGAATAAATGGTGGCGGCTCTGGTCGCTGCCCTCCCCGGCACGGACCTGGCGAGCGGCTGCAGGGGGTTGTGAGGAGCAATGAGCAGCTGTGGGTCACGTTGTCCCCGCTCCGGTGACCTGGTGCTGCTGTCCCCTTCCTGGTGGATTTTTCCTTCCCGTCACACATGGCAGATCTGCCCCGAGGGCAGGGAAGGAGCTGGCACCGCGGCCTCGCCACCCTGGCACCATCATCGTGGCACTGCCACGGCAGCGCCGGCTCCGTCCCCGTGCTGTGTCCCCCAGCATCTTTAGGGACAGCCCTGAGGTACCAGGGGGGCGGCACAACTTCGGGGCCTCCATCAGTGGCACTGTGGGGTGCCCAACCTGCCCAAACCCCAACATCGACGGGGTCTAGCAGCATCGAACCTGGGCGATGATGCCAGCATGGTGCCCTCCGCACGAGGCTCTCTTTGCCAAGGGGACCGGGGGGTCCAGTTGTGGCAGGGTGAGAGGTGCCGGACCTCGCCCCCCGTGAGCGGGAGCTGCAATCTGATCTCAGAGGAAAATGTGATTCACCGCCAGAGCTGGGAGCACTTCCAGGGACGGCTCCTGGCTCCGAGGATGGTGGCACTGTGCTCCCGTTCCTGCCCTGCCCTCACAAGGTGGCTCCTTCCACCCAGGAGGGTGGGGGGTCCCTGGATGAAGTCGAAGGGGCCGTGGCTGCGTGGGGGTGGCACATGGGGGCATTTGGCCGAGCCTGAGGGGTGGATGCTACTGACACCTTGGAAACAGCCTGGCTTGCTTCACCTCCTGCCTCAGTTTCCCCAGCTGAGAGCCGGGGATGGCCCCCTCCTTGGGCCCCACCACCAGCAGGGATGGAGGGGTGCCATGGGGATGCCGCTGTGGGACTTGGCACAGGGCGAGCACCGTGGCTGAGTCCCAGGAGCTGGCACCTGGGGGGTCATCACGCACCCGCCACAGCGATGCTGGACTCGTTGCAAAACTCCCCGTGCACGGCCCCGGCAAAGAGGCTCGGGCCAGATCCTGTGAGAGGGAAGCAAGGTTGCCAGAGAGGCTGGAGCAGGAGGAGGAGAAAGGAGGAGGAAGAGGAGGGCAGCATGGGCATGTGCCCAGCTGGGGCAGAGATGAAAGGGGGAGCCCGAAGGCGCCGTTCGCCCGCAGGGACCTTGGATGCTCCTTGGAGCAGGGCCAGACTCTGCCCTTGGGCCACAATCGGCCGGTGGCTCCCGCTTACTGGGCGCCGGGTCCTGCTCTGCCCCGCAGCGAGGGGGCACGAGGAAAGTGCCGTTCCTGCCATAGCCGCTCCCCAGGGAGACACCGGCCCAGCCAGGGGAGCAGAGTGGGGACGGGTGGGGGGTCTGCCTGCAGGGACTGAGCACCAGGGCCCCGCCAGCGCACCCGCTGTTACCAGCAGCCCAGGGGCTTGTGCAACGGAGCTGGCAGGGGCCGACGTGCTGGGGTCTGAAGGCACCTTTGAAGCAGCGGTGATGGACACCTGCTTTTGGAGACGTCCCCCTCTTCCCCCAGCTCCCTCCCGGAGCTGCTGGCTGCCCGCCCCGCTCGGGCTGTGCCAGGCAGATTTCACACCCCAGGTCTGGGGCTGCCAAGCACCATCGGGCCCATCAAGCTCCTGCCACCAGCCTGTGGGACACAAACCAGCTGACGTGTCCATGACATCACCGATGCGTCCATGGCATCGCCCACGGCACCCGGTGCCCATCAGGCATCGAGGCCGTGGCGACTTTCCCGTGGGCTTTGTATTGAATCCGGACCCTCGCACAGGGGCAGAAGCTGCCTCTCGTGGGCACCCAGCCGGGACACACAGCCGTGGGCAATGCTCCTGGGAGGCTGGGACAGAGCCGTCCCTTCCCGGCACGAGGGAGCAGCCGCTGCTATTTATTCATCACTGTCTCCACGTACATCACACCCAAGCGGGGAGTCACCCGCATTCGCTCTCAACGACCCTTACGGCCCAGGCACCCTTTTTTCTAAAGCCCCTTTTTAAACCAGCGAGCGCAGCGCTGATTTTAAGCATCGCAACAACCAGTCCCCGTGTCCCAACGATCGCTGGCCGGGTCACTGCTGCCCCAGCGCCGGCGGAGAGGGCTTGTCGCTGGGTTTTTCCATATCCTGGGGCAGGCGATGGCGAGCAGCGGCTCCGGCTCCGGCTCCCAGCCCCACAGGAGGGATTGGGAGCGAGCGGCTCCTGCTCGAGGACACAGTGGGGTGGGAAGCGGCACCCACGGGGCTCAGCGGGGCCGGGGTGGCCGCACTAGGATCTTGTCCTGGCTGCCTGTGGTGTCAATGAGTGATGAGGGAGCAGCCGTCCCTCCCGCTGCCCCAGCGAGGGGAGGGAAACGGGGGCAGAAGACGGGCTGAGCCGCCCGTGCGGTCCCGGTGCGAGGGCCAGGAGCTTCGGCAGCTGCTGAAGCACGTGATGCTGCGGCTGGCGGCCGATGGGCTTTGGCATCCCTAGGAGCCGTTTGGGATCTCACCTCTTGGGGCACGTGGCAGCCCCCCTCCTCTCTGCCTCCCCTCCCGTGTGCCTCTGCCTTGGCCTGGGGGGAGCCGAGCTCCGGCCGGCTGGGCTGCTCTCCCCGCGAGGCACCCGCCATCCGTGTGACCAGCTTGGCCGCGCGAGCGGAAAATGAGTTATCCAGCTGGGTACCCCGGCACGCCGCCGGCGCTGGGGCTCTCCGCGGAGGGGGTAAAGCTTTCTGGGGCTCTGCACGAAGGGCTGGTGCTTCAGGGAGCTCCTGGACTTTCCTTCTCTGCCAGGACTGGGACTGTAACGGAGGGAAAGCTGAGGATGACCTTCCTCTTCACCTTCCTCGTCTACTGTCCTCGTCCGTCTGACAAGAGCTCTCCCCGGAGGGTAACAGATACTCTCCCTCTCGCTGTGATTATTTGGACAATGCCCCACAACCGTGTGCAAATATATTTCTCAAACTGGTTCTGCGGCCGTCAGAGGAGGGGCGAGCCGTGAAAACTCGGCTCTTTTTTTGGAGGTTAATGACTCGGAAGCTGGAGCCGGCAGTGGAAAGTCAACACAAACGCCCTAATTGGGGATTAGCTTTTCCCCAGAGCAGTTCGCCTCGAGGTGGGTCAGCAAAGCCTCGGAGGGCAGCGGCGTGCTCAGCCCTCGCCCCAGGAAGGAGCAGTTCCCCTGGGACCACGGCGGGGCACGGGGGCTGGAAATCCCCTCACAATAGTTTCAGAGCTCATTTAGGTCTCAAATCTGCCTTCGGCGGGGAATGAGAGGCAGAGACACAAAAGCACAGTGAGCCCCAGCCCCTCTGCAGGCATCTGCCCAGGTTTGGTGTCACGTCCCCATCCCCAATCGCAGGTACCACCGACCAGCTGCAGGATGCTGGGGCTGGCAGAGCCCACGGGATGCGCGGTGCCGGTGCCTGAACCCCGCAGGAGAACGGCAACACGCCGGGAAGCCCACGGGAGGGACAGTCATCTTTGTTTTATAAATTCTTCTAGTCATTTCCAGCAGCTGGCAAACTCCTCCGGGCATGCGGCCAGGCCCTTGCGAGCCTCCGGGAAGGATGCGGCTTAAATGCAACGATGCAGCTTTTCACAGCAGGAAACGCATCCTCATGGGGACCCAAACCCGACTGAGCCGGGAGCGTGGAAGTGTGGCAGAAACCACCTGTTTTTTGGCCAGGCTCACGCCCGCGCCTTTGCCCAGTGTCCCACCACCAACCCGCTTGTCACCGGGATGCGTCGCTGCTCCGGCCCAGGCTCCCGCGCATCCTGTCGTCCCCTCGCAGCCGGATCCGCGTGGTCACGCTCCCGAGCAGCGCAGGCTTGTAGCAAGCAATGAAATCTTTCACGGGAGCCGCTGCCATTGCTGGGCCAGCTCCAGGCGCGCGCTGGGCTGCGGGCAGAGGCTGGCAGAGCCGCGTCGAGCGGCCGAGCTGCCCCCTCCACCCCCGGCTCATTTCATTTTCTGGTTTATTGTCAGCCACAGGCAGCGGCGGGGCACAGGGCGTTCCACGGGAGCGTGGCGCTGGCCTTGGGTACGCCCAGGTCGGCTCTTCGGGAGCGCCGTGTCCCCGCGCCGGGCGCTGCCATCGGTGGTGACAGGGCAAATGTCACCCTCGGGCCCGTCGGGTGAGGAACCGGTGGTGGCTGCGGGGAGAGGGCGAGGGCAGCACACGGCCGCCAGCCCCAGCCGCTCTCCTGGGGACAGGGACGGCCACCCCCGCCGGGCTGCAGGACATCGCGCCGCGGAGGGGACGATGCCGTGATGAACCATTCGCCCCGGTCCAGCACCGACTGCTCGGCCCCGGTTCCCTCCCGCCCCACGGGAAGGGGGTGCGGATGGAGGGTCCCAGGGGGTGAGAGCAGCCCCCGGCTGTCCCCGCACTGTCCCCCTGCGGGACCCACTGCCGGAGGGACCTTGGGGACCCCCGGAGACACCCCGGTGACATCAAGGGGAGGGTGCCCCTCCGGGAGGGTGTCCTTCCCGCCGCCGCCGCCGGGGCCACCTGCGGGCGGGCGGGGGCGAGGGGCGGGGGCCGGTGCGGGCGGGGCCTCCCGCGCAGCCCGGCCCCGCCCCGCAGAAACTTTCCGTTGGCGCCGGGCGCTCGGCGGGAGCCCGGGGAACGGGGCCGGAGGAACCGGCGGGCTGCAAGCGGAGGCCGGGCTGGCCCGGCCCTATGGGCAGCGGCTGCCGGCGGTGCGGGGCGGTGCGGGGCGCTGCCCGCCGCGGCCATGTCCGCCGAGGCTGCACCTGCGGCGGGCGGCGAGCGGGAGCCGGAGCGGGGCGGCGGCGGCGGCGGCTCCGGCTCCGGCTCCGGCTCGGCGGCAGCAGCGTCCCCTCCCCGGCGGAAGAAGGGCCGGGTCGGCTCGCTGCGCCGAGCCTTCAGCTGGCTGCGGGGCCGCCGGCGGCAGCGGAAGGGCGGCAGCTCCCCGGCCGGGGCGGAGGGACGAGGTGAGGGGCGAGGGGGCGGCCGGGGGGAGGCGGGGAGCGGGGGAGCTGGGCAAGGAGCGGGCGGGGTGGTGGCCATGGTGATGGCCAAGGAGGTGACAGGGTGGTGGGTAAGGGATGGGCAAGGTTGTGGGCAAGGAGTGGTTGGAGTGGTGGCCGTGGAGCTGGCCAAGGAGGGGTCAGGGTGGAGGGCAAGGAGCACTTGGGGTGGCGGCTGTGGAGGGCTTGAGGTGGTGGCTGAGGAGTTGTCATGGCAATGGCCAAGGAGGAGTTAAAGTGGTGGCCATGGAGGTGGCCAAGGAGAGCTCAAGGTGGTGGCCATGGAGGTGGCCAAGGAGGGGTCACAGTGGAAGCTGATGAGGGTTGGCGTGGTGGCCATCGTGGTGGCTGAAAAAGAGTTGAGGTGGTGTCTGTGGAGGTGGCCAAAGAGGAGTCATGGTGGTGGCCAGGAGGGGTGGAGGTGCTGGCCGTGGAGGCCCAAGAAGTGGCTGAAGGATGGTGAAGGAGGTGGTGGCCATGATGGCGGTGGCCACAGGGGCTGCGCTGGTCACGGTGGCCACCGCTGCGGCAGCAGGCCGGATCCGGCAGTCCCTGGTGCAATCTCGCCTCTGCCCCGAGGGCTGGTGTCGGTTCACTGGGTAGGTTCTCTCTCCGCTGAGTCAGAAGGTCACTGGGGCTGAGGGAAAGCTGGAGGGACGCCAGCCGCTGCTGCCTCCTCCTCCTTCTCCTGGGCAGGGTGTTTGCGTGCGCCAGGTGTGGCCCTTCCTGTCCTAGATATGGCCCTCACCCCGGCCAGTTTGCGGGTGCTGCCTCCGGAGTCCAGCCACGTCCCTGCCGCCTTCACCAGGACAATCCGGCAGTGGAAGGTGCTGTGGGTGCCCTCTCCTCGCTGCCCCACGGCGGCGTTTCGGGCATCCGTGGGCTCAGCCCAGCCTCCCGTGGGCCGGGACCTTCAGCAGAGCGATGGGTGGTGGCATGTCTGGTCATGCTCCTCTCCTTGGCGCGCTTGTTTTGCAGTAGTAGGTGTCCTGGCGAGGCAGCGGTCGCTGGAGGTGTCACCCCGCGCAGCAGAGAAGTGCTCAGCCGCTGCCACCCCGCGCCGTCGGGGACAGCGTCTGCGTCACGCCACTGCCCTCCCCGCAGGGCACGTCCGGCGGGGACGTCACCGCGCTTCTGCCCAGGGAGAGGCCGCTCTGCGGCACCCGAATGCAGCAGGATGCCGTCGCCTGGGACTTTGTTCCTGAGTTTGCCCCGGGGAGTGGATTTCCAGGCACCCAGCACTGCGTGCCGGCGTGTTTACCGCCGGGAGAAGCACAGGGACATGGGTGATAGGAGAGTGGCCGTGGAAAGGCAAAAGGGCCCTGGGAAGAGGCTGGGTTCTCCGCTCAGCCGGTCCATCAGATGCTGCCGGTGCCTCCCTCCTGGCCCGCTGTCCGTGGACGCCGCTGCCACGGCCCAACGCTGAAACCTGAGCAGAAAAAATGAGATGTGCCGGAGCATGTGATGTTCCTCTTTGCGGCGCAGAAACGCCCCCAGCAGCTCTGCCAGCCCTTTTTTCTTTTTTCTTTTTTTTTTTAACTAAAGTTGTAACGTTGACCGGCTAATCCTTGAAATGCGAAGTCACTGCCCACGAGGGTGGCAGCTCGGGGACCTCCAGCCCACTCGCCACGCTGTCCCTTACGAGCAGACCCACCGAAGCAGCCTGAGGCTCCATCACCGCGTGAGATATCCCCGCAATGAGATACCCCCGTGTCCGGCAGAGCTGCCCCGAGTGCGCGCCCGCCCGTGGTCCGTGCTGGTGATGGAGGGGCTGCGGGACCCTTCCACGCCGGGGTTACCAGCATCCTTCCCCGGAGATGGGGGATAACGCTTCCCTGGATGACAGGGATGGGGATGTCCCGAGAGGCACGTTGGGCTGAGCGGTGGAAATGGAAGGAGCGTCAGCGCTGGCTGCTCTTCCGGGGGTGGCTGCAGAGCTGCGCGCTGCAGCCCTTGGCGTCGGCCACCATCGCACGCAGCTCTGACCTGCCTGGAGGCTGCATCGGCCTCGCTGCCGACACCATGGGCCCTCGCGCAGCAGGATCTAGCCGAGCCCTGCCCCAGCTGGGAATTTTTCCAGACATCATCTGGCAGCTGTGGGAGGGGGAGAGCTTCAGCTTCGGGTCTTCTGGGTGCCCTCGGCTTTCCCTGCTGTGTCTGCGCGGTGCTGGGGGCTGGTTTGGGTCAGGACAAGTTCCTCAGCCTGGGCATCCGACCTGGCTGTCGGTGAGGTCGGAATTGCTCAGCGCTGCCGTCGTGGGAGCAGGAGGATGAAGCGTTTCCACTTTGGATCAAACCCGTGGGTCGGCTGGCCAGAGATCCCATCTCTGGCCGCTCCAACAGCCGAGCTGTGTAGAGGAAGGGCGCAGTGATCCTGCTCAGGGCGCGTTCCCGGCCACCTCGCCGGCGGGGAGCAGCACCGCCTTTCTGCCAGGCTGGGGGGTGGCTCCATCCCAGCTGGAAGCCCAGTCCTCTCCTGTTTCCCGACTGGGTGCTCTGCCCCGTTTGGGTGGACGGGCTCCGCTGGCTGCAGCGTCCCCTTTTTACACCAGTGCAGCTCTGCCGTGACATGGTTCCTGCTGCGAGCCGTGACGCCCCGTGCCGGGTGCGCGCTGGCTGCAGGGTGCTGCCAGCCCCAGGCTGTTTTACCTGTACACAGCCCGTCTGCTCCGAGCTCCCCTGTCCCCTGTCAGCCTCGCGCCTCGCGATTCCTCACGTGTTTATTTCCACAATAACCCCTGGAGGCCGAGGGGTGATTAACGCCTGGATGGGAGCCGAGGTGGGGCGAGCAGCAGGGCTGCACTGAGGGTCTAACACGGAGCACGGAGCTGGGGTGCTCGCCCCGCTCTGGTTTGTGCCGGGTGGCTCCTTTTTCCTGGTGGAAGCTGGGAGGCAGAAAGCTGGAAGCGTTTCCCTCTGCGGTGTGAGCCCTCCAGATGACGGGGGCTGTTGACCCCCAGCAGCACCGAGCCTGCTCCCGGCTGCCCGAGCGCACGGACCTCCAGCCCTGCTGCCTGCGAGGGCTTTATTCCGGTTTTTGGCTAACGCTTTATCAGGGTTTTGCAATATTCTTCTTAACTCCCTGATGAAGTAAAGGAATCGATGTTCCAGAAATATTAAGTTAGGATTGGCTTTTTTTTTTTTTTCCTTTTTGATGGAGCTTAGTCTGGCAGCAGCAGCTTTCCTGCCTGTGGGGGGACGCTGTGATGGTAAAACTAAAGCTTTAAATGCCTTACACCATCGTTGAAGAGAGCACGGGGCGGCTTCGCCGTGTGCGTGGCGAGCAGCGAGGGGCTGCGGTGGGGACCGTGCCGACGGCACCGGGCTCGACCCCGTGGGGTTCTGGCGCTGCACGTGAGGTCTCGAGGCGCTTTGGGGCTGGGCTGTCCCCGCGTGGTGCTCTGATAAGAACCGAGATGTGAAATCTCTGCGGACACTTGATTTCCTCCGTCCTCTGCTGCCATGTGGCGCCTGGGTTGGGGTGAACGTGGGCTTTGGGGTCTAGTCCTGAGCTCCCCGGAGGGAGGAGGGCGGTGGGCACCGCTGCCCCCGCGCCTCCCGCTGCCCCGCGTTGTTCCCGCGTGCGTGTGGGAGTGAATTTGTTGATCTGCAGAAGGTAAAGAGTGGCACTTCAGAAAATGTGAGCAGCAGGAATCCCCTGGCTGGCCCGGGCTGGCAACGGCGAGCGGCTCCGGAACAAAGAGAGGTGTGTCTGCAACCGCAGCTATTCCACCTGGAGACAGGCGGCAGAGTTACTCTTGCGAATAACGTTCCGTAGGATCCGATAAAACTATTTCATCGGAGTCATATTTCTCTCCAGAAGGAAGGTCTGATTTCATAAGACAATATCATCATTGACTTGGACTGCGGCAGCGATGGGAACACAAACCTTTGGGAGGGGAAGAGCTGGGCCACGAGGAGGTGAAGAAGCATTTCCCTGCCAAGCGGGAGCCGGAGCCCTGGGCTGGTCCCCGGGCTCCCACCGTGCACGGATGAAAAATGCCTTTACCCGGAGCAGGGAGCTGAGCTCCCTCCGCTTCTGCGGGCTGGAGCCGTTGCTGTCATCGGCAGAGCCGGCCTGGAGTCCAGCTTGAGCAGGAAATCGTTTGGAACCCTTCTGGTTACGTATTGCTGTTAATGATTGGGGATCTCAAGTGGGGTTTTTGTGTTACCTTTGCCTCGCCGAGCTTCACTTCCCCCTGCAGGGAACAAGGGCTGAATTCCTTTCTCATTCAGGCAGCTCGGCTCCTGCTCGTGTTTGGTCAGGGATGGGATCAGGTTTAGGGAACACCAGGCGGGACCGATCCTTCCCCCGTCCCAGCGCGGAGGGGTGCCCGCCGCCCCGTGCGTGGGCTGACTGGTCTGACCGAGGCAGCGCGTGACTCCGGGACAATCAGATGTGCTTGGAGCAGTCACGCCGTGGCGACAAGATCTGTATCTCATGAGCAGCTTCCCCGCACCTGCCAGCTCCTTGCTAGAGCCCTCTCCATGAATAAAACCAGGGGTATCTGGCCTGGGGGGTACTGGAGTCAGCCTCTCTTGCCCCCGGCTCCCCGTTCTCGCTGGCTGCTCCACGGCTGGGTCTCGTGGCGTGCCCGCTGTGCTGGGAATGATGTGCCAGGGAAGCTGCAGCAGCTTCCCCTCGGCTGCTTTCCAAGCAGATCTGTGGGTGCACTGATTTCAGCCCGGCTCCGGGGTGAAGGGTGAGAGGGGCCGGCTGGCAGTGCCGCCTGGCCACGGCTTTCAGGGGGGTCGTGTCCCAAAGCAGTGATGGGGCAGCGATGCGGTGGTTGCTGGAGCTGCTCCCAGTGATGGCAGGGACTGAAACGGGGGGCCCAGGAGGAACTGGAGCTGGGTTGCCACATGGCTGCGAGTTACCCTGTGATATTTATGGCACACGTGGGCTTTGCTGGGTTCTTGGGGCCAGGCTCCCTCTCGGAGCCCCCGAGGCCGGGGTTTGCTGTGGCCGGGGGCGGCGAAGCTTCGGTGCCGGCGGTGGCCGCGTTCACGAGGCAGGTGCTGGCACGGTGGGCGAATGTTTTGGGAGCGGAGGGGGAAGTGTCTCGCTGTATGTAGGGCAGCGTCGCAGGCTCCAGCCTTCTTGCAGGGAGAGAAATCCAAGCGCTTCCCTGGGAAAGCTGGTGGTGTGGGGCTGCGGAGAAGCCCCCTGCGTCACCGGGCAGGGGGATGGAGTGGTATGGTGTGTCCGTGCACCCTGTTTTGGAGCTGCTGCGAGGGGAGCTACATCCCAGGGAGGCCCAGGCGGTGCTGGGCAGTGGGAGGATGCCCTGTCCCGGGCTGGAGATGCCCCCAGCCAACCCCACTCCTGCAGCCAGGGTGGGAAAATCATCTCCCCAGTCATTGGGCAGAGACCTCTGGTCTGCTGCTCGTGTGACCATGACCTTGTTTGATCCCAGCTGCCCCGAGCTGGAAAGGCTGTACCTCGAACTGGTACAGCCGCTGACGGATGGGAAATGGGGAATAGTTTTCTGCTGGATCCCCCATTCCCTTAACAGCTCCCACAGCAGACTGGGCAGCAAATGCCCGGGGACACTGGTGCAGCCGCCCTGGTGCCAGGCACCGTCTGGGGCACAGGACGGTGCCTTTCGGGCAGCAAACCAAGCTGCTGAGAAACTGAGCCATCACATTTGCATTGTGGAGAAGGAGACTGAAGTCCAAAGATTAATTTATTGCTGATCACCTTGGGAGGTCAGCACAAAGCTGCTGGCTGATTTTTAATTTTTTTTTCTTTTTTTTTCATCGCCTCCCCAGTTTTGTGCCTTTCCCACAAAACTCTCCTTCCTATTTATCCCGGTCTTTGATGAATCACCTAAGGAACATAAACATTGCCAGCAGGAATTGCCCACCGCCTGGCTGGCTGACCCCTCCCTGCCCTCGCAGCATTTAATGTTCTAATTAAAAATCAGGAGGGAAAGCTGGGCTGTGGAGGGCGCAGGCTGGCGTTTTGGTGGGGGCACTGGGGAGGCTTGTCTGTCCCTGCCCGTGCACCCAGCTGCCAGCCCCGCCAGCTCCCTGCTTGCAAACTCCCACAGAGCTGGAGCGGAGAAGCCGGGGTGTCCCCGGGGAGGGCAGGGGAAGGAGGTGCCGGCGTTGTGAGCTGACCTGAATGCAGATGTGCCCATGGCTCGCCCGGCTGTGACTTGCCCCAGCGACAGGAGTGACTGTGGAGAGGGTGGCAGGGGGTTAACATCCACCTACTGGCGTGTGGGTGCTTGCCCTGGGGTTGGGCAACAGCTGGACCCAGCCTTGTCCTCGGGCGGGCTGCTCCAGCCTTGGAAGTCCTGTTCCAGCCTTGGCCGTGCTGGGCTTGGCCGGGGTGTCCCCATGGGGCTGGGACCCCCACGGCCCGGGAGGGGGGTCGTAGCCTCAGTTGTCGGAGCTGCGCTCAGGGACAGGCAGCAATGGTGGCAGCTCGGCAGAGCGTGGCAAACGCCGTGGGAGGTGGCAGCGGGGCCGGAGGCGAGCGCTGCGCTCGGCTTGTCCCCGCGTTCGGTGACGTTTGGGGAGCAGGGGTCTCCCCGTGCCCGCTCAGCCTGACTGTGGCACCCACGCGTCGCTGCCGGAGGGATGGGACTGGGAGGGTGCTGTGGGATCCACGGATGATTCCGGGAGGCCCCTCCTCTCTGCCTGTACCATTGGCTCCGACACAGCCGCCTGCGAGAGCCGAGCTCCACCGGAGCCGGAGCGATGGCAGCCGGCGGCAGCGGCTGAGAAGCCGTCGTCTCCCGCGGCCGCCCGGGCCACGCCGGAGCCCGCTCGGCTCCGCCATGTAGCGTCCCGGCCTCCTCCACCCGGCCGCGGTGGAGGGCGAGAGCGGCCGCATGGGCAACGCGCATCGCAAGAGGAGCCCGGTGGGCGTCAAGGCCGGCTCCTCCTGGCTCTTCGGCCGAGCCGGGAAGCCGGGGGCAGGTAGGAGCGATGGGGCTGCCTGGGGAGGGGTCGTGGGGGGGTCCAGGCTCGGTGCTTTTTTGCAGGGGTCGCGCCGAGAAAGTTCGCTCTCCCCACCCCGGCGTGGGGCTGGGCAGGAGCCGAGCTGCTGTGGGTGGAGGCTTCGCTCTCCCTGTGCTGGGGAGGGGGGGCAGGATCAGGCCCTCTGACCCCGGCAGCGGGGAAGGAACCCCCGGCTGCACCCATGGGCTGCGCCGTCATGCCGGGGAGCAGCCGTGGGCTCGCCTGCGCAATCAGGACGATCGGCCGCTGGATTAGTTACCGATTTGTTGTTCTAAGCGGTGTCCCAGCAGTGAGAGAGGGGACCCAGCGCCGTCACCGCTGCTCTCGTGCCGTGCCTCGGTTTCCCCCGCTGCGCCCCGGCGAGCAGCGGGTCTGGGAGTGTTTGCAGAGAACACCGGGCTGCTCCCCGCTGCATCAGCTTGCCCACCTCGCTCTGTGCGTGTCTGTCTGTCCGTCCATCCACCCATTGCTCTGCTTCTTTATGCTCCGGCTCCACGGGTGCAGCTGAAAAGCCCAGGAGGAGGCGTGGGGCAGTGGGAGCTCTTTTCTGTGAGGAAAAGGAGTGGGGAAAAGGGTCCCACGCCAGCCTGGACCCACACAGTGAACCATCAGTCCGGTCCCTGCGAGCTCTCTCCGCGGTTCTTCCACTGGAGTGGGGTGATGTGAGTGGGGGTTGTCCCCATCCCGGGGTTGCCGTTTTCCCCGCTGATGTCGTTAAACCGTCCCCGTGTCCCCCTGAGTTGGGGAGGGGACTTGATGGGTGCCTGGGCAGGGGTCTGGGGTTGGTAATGGGGGTAGCGGGTCCAGGGGGGTGGTAAGCGGATGGTTTTCTCCTGCCAGCCCTGTGGGATCCCCGGCCCCACCGTCCCTCCTGCCCCCCAGCAGCCCCATTTCCCTCGGTCTTTACAGGCAGAGCTGCCCGGGTGGGGTGAGCCAAGCTGTCCGCAGGTAACCACGGTCTGGAGTCAGCCCCTCGCCGTCTCGGGGAGCGAAACTGCCCTGGAGTGGCAGGGGCCAGCATGGGGACACCCCGCAGGTGCACGGGGGGTGGGTGTCAAAATGCCCTGGCCGGCAGCATCCGCTTGGTGCCTGGGGAAACTGAGGCAGGAGCGGTTACACCCATTGCTCAGGGCCGTGCAGGGCATCTCCTTCGGCGCAGGCTCTCCGCGGTCCACCTCTCCTCGCCGGCTGGCTGCGATCTCCTCTCCACCAAAGTCATCCTCTCACTGTGGTCTCCACAAGCGCGTGGTGCCACCGGCCAGGCTGTGTGGTAGCCGGGCTCCTGCTCTCCTCTGGCCCTGCCAGATGCTGTCCCTGACCCACAGCGGTGCTGCTGATGGGGTGAGCCTGGCAGAGGTGGTCTGGGGGCTCGTGTGAGCATTCCTGGTGCAATCCTCACCCTTTCCTTGTGCCATCTCCGTGCAGACCTTCGTCTCCTCTCCATCCCCCACCAGGCTGGGGTGTCCCTTGCCAGCTCCTGAGCCAGGAGCGTGGGGCTGCTGGGGCATGGTGCCTCCATGCTGCCCTTCCCCAGCGCTGGTCAGCAGAAGCCCTGCTCCCTTTCGGATGCCCTGCCATGGGGTGCAGGGTGTCCCGTGCACTACAGCCGGGGCACATCCTGCGGGGCGAGGGCCGGCGCTGGGGTCGAAGGCCGTGGGGTGGAAGGTGCTGAGAAAACATGGGGCGAGTTGTGTTTGTTCTCTGCGGCGGCTCCATGGCAACGGTGCGGTGGCCACAAAGCGAAAGAATTTTCATTGTGTCGCTTCAGCATTTCGGAGGGCGCAGCCGGGATCACGGGCTGGGGGCAGGGTGTGCCAGCACCCGCCGGACGGGTCCCCACGGTCACTCTTGTCTTGCCCAGCCCCTGGGCGCTTCGGGATGGCGGGTCAGAGCCTAGTTGAGTCTCGCATATGGGCAACTGGACCAGTGTCTCCCATCTCTCCATCCCTGGCTGCTTGGGAGCACTGGTTTGGCCCCGCCATGCCCGTTGCCGGCAGGTCAGGCCTGGGCAGGCGTCAGCAGCTGCCTTTGTGCTTCGTCCATGCGCGGGGCAGCATGGGCACCCGCTGCCTTGTGATCCTGACGGGCCAGAGCATGGGCTTGGCCGGGCAGGAGCATGGCTGAGCGCTGCCGGCATCGCTCTACTTGCTGCAGACAGCTGCCTGCAACCTGCTCCCTGCCTGGGCCTCCCCGCTCTGCTTCACCAGTGCCAAAAGCGGGACCTGGGGCGCATCCCCTGCCTCTCCTCCCCGGGCTCGTCTGCGGCGGGAGCTGCCGGAGAAGGTCCTTGAGCACCAGAGAGACCGAAGCCTCTTATCGCCTCTTATCGGGACAGCCCTGCCGGACCCTGCTGAGTCAGGGTGCAGGAACATGGCGGCCGGCCAAGCTGCGCCCGCGGAGCCAGCCGGCATGGGGCTCCCTCCGTGCGGGGTCCCCTGGCACCCCTGTCCCCGTCTGCGGGTGCTGGGGCAGGTTACAGGGGCAAATGCCCCCGGGGAGAGGCAGGTTTGGGTAACTCGGTGAGGCTCCCTGGCAGTGGGCACCAGTGCCGGGGTGCTGGTGCTGGAGCCCCGCGGCAGCCCCAGCTCTTGCTGTGCAGCTCTGGGGTGGGCTGAGCAGCTCTGGGCGTCTTTCTCCTTCGCGGCCGCGTTTCAAGCCAGACCCACGCTGGGCCGGCTCCGCAAACAGCCAGAGGAGCAGATAAGGGCAGGGGCCCACCCCGACGTGCCGAGATTTACACAGGCGCTTTCTCTCGGCACCGCCAGCCCGGCACGCCGTCCTGCCAGGCATCCTGCTGCTGGCTGGGGGAGCTGAGCCCTGCCCGGTGCCCGCTTTTGCTCCTGGAGCAGAGGAGGAGTGATCTCCGGGTATCCCGGGCAGGCAGCTGCCTCCGGCACTCAGCTCCGACATGCCGGGCCGTGCCCGCTTGGCAGGCGCCCCGTCACCAAGAGGCAGGGATGGGACCAGCCCTCCTGCTGCTGGTTATCCCCCCTGGCCACTTTGGTGGCAGCCCCAGCCCTGTGTGACAGTTCCTCGCCCATCTCCTCCCCTGATCCCGCATCGCCGTGTCTGTCTCAATCCCTGCTGAAGGATCCGCAGCTCCTCGGCGCTTCCTCGCCGCCTCCTGCCAGCGCTGCCGTGGGCAGGAGCGGGGTTGGGTGCTGCTTGCAGGACGGTGGATCCGTGCACGGGAAAACCTGCAAGGTCTTGTCCCTAACCCGTCTTCCGGATTCGCTCCTGCGTGGAGCCAAGTACCTGCTGCGACAGGCACGCCTGCCATTTCCAGAGCGCCCTCGGTACCCGGCAAACACGCCGGGCGTGACGGCACGCGCCACGGGGACGCAGCCAGCACCCAGCACCGCGGCGGGGAACCGCGCAGGCGCGCATGGGCGGGAGAGGAGAGGACGCCGAGGGAAGGTGAAGCAGGGCTGTAATAAAGCTGCGGACTTTGGCATAGCTCCGGAGAGGGAGGAGGTGCCGGTGGCCCGTCCCTGACTGAATGTGCCGCTGGCGTTGCCTCCGCAGCCCCGAGTCGCCTTCGAGGCTCTGCCCGCCGCCCTCTCCCGCCCCGCGCTCCCCATCTGGGCTGTTCCCACCCGGATCCGGCTCCCGGCCGGGGAAGGCTGTTATTTACCTTCAAACCTGTTGGGTGGCTTCCCCGGGGTGGGGATGTGGCGGGACAGAGGCTGGCGGGGCTGGAACAGGGGCTGGCAGCGAGGCGCGGTCAGGCGTCAGGGTGGTCCTGCCTCCCGCTGCGGTGCTGGGACTCACGCTGGGGGCTGCTGGCAGACCCTCGCCCGGGGTCCGTGGTAACCCACGGAGCAGGAGACGTTACGTGTCGCCGCACGGGCTGCCTGTGGGGCAGGTGCGGGGCAGCAGCGAGGTCAGGGCCGTTGTGCAACTGGGTGGGCTCCTGCCGTGAGAGCAGCCGTGGCTGGAGGGGGCTGGCCAGGCGATGGCTCTCCTCCGAGTGGGGTTTCACCCTGCGCTGCCTCCTTTGCCGTGGCCTGTTGGCTCGCCGGGGCGGCGCAGGGCAGTTTTCTGCACTGATGTAGCTAGCAGAAGAGAAACGATCCAAGTTTATTTTGCCATTTGAAATTAATTTTATTTCTGCCTCTGCGTGGGATCATGTTTGAGAGTCAAGCCAGCAGCGCAGATCGGGTCGTGTTTATTTGCTTTGTGGAGATGTTTTCCTGGCTGAAGCAGCAGCCCCCAAGTGAGGCCGAGGGCAGGCTGCACCCCTGGGCTGGCAGCGGGGGGCTGCGCAGCCAGGGCCACGGTAAATATTATTGTGCTCTTCTCCTGCCTGGAGAGAGCACGGTCCCGCGGCGTGTCCCAGGGCACGGATCCTGTGCAGAGACAACAAGGGCGGCTGGGCTGGTCGCTTCCAGTGGGGCTGTGGCCGCCAACCTCCCTCTCCAGCTTTAGGTTGGGGCACAGAGGCAGGGTGGGGTGGCACAAGCGGCTGCCAGGTCCCACCCGGGGCCATGGAGGTGCCCGAGCGGAGGAGATGGGCCCAGGGGAAAGATGGACACGTTTGGGCTCGTAAAGAGGTGTCATCACTCCCAATGGGGAGATGCTGGCAGGGCTGCGGGCACCATCCCACCACCGCGGACCTGGCTGGCCATGCAGCGGTGGGAGAGGGCGATTCGGAGGGAGCAGAGGGTCTGGACGCTGGAGCAGAGGGGCTGGGCACTGGAGCAGAGCGCGGGGGCTCTTGCAGCCGTGGCAGGGTCCCTGTGCCGACTGCTCCATGGGGCTCCCGGGGCTGGCGATCATGGTGCACCCAGCACCACACTTCTGGCTGCTGCAGGCAGCTGCTGCTTTGCTCCTCTCCAGCACGGGGAGCAGTGGTCCCCAAGCCTGGGTGGATGCCTGGGTGGTGCTGGCTGATGCCTGGGAGTGGCATGGTGGGAAGGAGCTCCAAAGTGATGGAAGAGCATCAGCTCCATGGGGCAGGGCGTCTTCTCTCTGCCTTCTCCCTGCTCTCTGCTCTGTCCCGGCTGCAAGGAGCAGGGAGGCATGGTCTCCATCCCGCTGAGCAGGAGGACACACGCAGGCAGGTTCTCCTCCCCTTCCTCCCCTGGGGACCTTGCAGCCTCCCCTCCTCTCCATTTTTCTCCGGTGAGTCAGTGGTGGTGGAAAGGGTGGGCAGGGAGCTGCTGCCTCTTCCCTGCCTCCTGCCTCAGGACCCGCCGCGGTGCGGGGAGAAGGCAAGTCGAGGCAGTGCTGTGCAAGCAGAGATGGATGTTTGTAGCTGAGTCTGGCCAAACCTGCTGCTCGCAGGAGGCACAGGCCTGGCGAGGAGGGGGCCAGGGGCCAGGAGTTTCTCCTCTGGCTCTCGCCGAGTGAACAGCAGCTTCATGGCTAGGCCAGCTCTGGGAGGGAGCTGGGCTGCCGCTGTATCCCGCTTGCAGCATCGCTGGTCCAGGGCTGTACGTCCGTGTTGCTTTGGGGCCTCAGCTCTGGCCTCTGCCCTGTGCAGCTCTTCCCATTGCCACCCCGGTGCCTCCAGCCCCTTTCTGCCAGCAGTGAAGACCAGGCAGAGCTGAAGGCGGGTGCCTGGGGTTACCTGCCCCGTCCATTCAGTGTGCCTTGCTGCGGGGATGCTTTGTTCCCTCTGGGCCATCCTTGGCACCAGTAGCAGCAGATACCAGCTCCAGGTCAGGGAGACCATCCTTGAGAGTTCCCGGCCTTGAGAGGGCTCCGGCTCCTTCTCCGGGAGGATCCGGCCACCACGCCACGTGTGGAGGAGGCACGTGTGTCAGATCAGCACCGCCGAGCCTGGAGGGGATGGGCGATCCAGGGTGCATCGCACGGAATGCATGAGGGACGGGACGCCGGCTCCGACCGGGCGTGTTGCTACTGGCACCAGCTGCAGCTGCAGCGGCTTCCTCAGCCCACCGAGATCTGCAGCCTCTGCCGCAGGGTCGGGTCTCTCTCCTTCCTGGCTTCCCTCCCTTTTTGCCATCCCCTTTGCAGCAGGTTTTGCCGAGTGTTGACAGAGCTGGGGTGAGGCTGTCCGGGCGAGGAGAATGCGGTGGCGAAGGTTGCAGGGAGCGGGAGGAGAAGCAGAGGCTGCTCTTCGCGCGCTCCCCAGCGTCAGCCCTCGGCACGAGGCTCCTCCGTGGTGGGCAGTGGTCCTGCCCTGGCTGGGTGGAGGCCGTGACACCCTGCCCGGATTATCCTTTGGGTGGTTGCAGCCAGTGGTGCTGAGCTCCTACTGCCCTGAGCCGCAGCGGTGTCACCTCCAGGAGAGGGGTCCATGTCCCCATGAGCAGGGACGCTCTCCCTTTGGGTCCTCCTGGGCAATGGGCCTCATACGGGGAGGAGGAGCAGGGCCAGGCTGTCTGCCAGCACCTGCGAATGCCCTTAGAGCCCTGGAGCTTCCACGTGTCCTACCACGGGGCTGAGGCTCCCGGTGCTGTGCAGGGGTTCCCAGGAGCAGCCCCTCCCATGCAGGCAGGACCCACCATCCTGGAGGGCCAGATCCTTCTCGGCAGCATCGCTCTCAGCTGGCTTTGCCCGCCATCAGCCACGGCCCTCGCTGGGGCTCGTGACGGGCTGCCCGGAGAGGAGAGGGTAGCGTTCAAGCGCAGCACGTGGCTGCCCACTTTGTGCATCCTCAGCCCTTTAATTATGTCCCTTTTCCACTTGCGCTGTGAAAAGAGCTGGGGAGCTGCTGCCTGCAGCCGCCGGCACCTTCTGGGTGAGTGCGTGGGCAGCACGGCCGATCCTGCCCGTGCTGGAGGCAGGGTGCTGGGTTAGGCAGAGGGGCTGCAGGGTGCTGCTTGTATTTGCTGTTCTGGGCACGTTGGAGATGCAGGAGAAGAAATCCTCGCTAAGCCCGGAGCTGCCCGGCTGGGGATGCAGTGGTGCCCTTTGCAAGGTCAAACTGTCCCTTGGGCTGCAATGGGGTGTGGGGGGACCCTCGCTCTCTGCTTTGGGTAGCGCTGCTCCGTCAGCAGCCAAAAGTCTGCGCTAAACTCTGGGCACAGCCCGTGGGGAGCTGGCAGGGCAGGGCAAGGGTTTGACTCGGCTCCCGGCTGGCACGAGGGCAGCCCTGCCCGCTGGGTAAATACTGGGAGCTCTTCATCTTTTGGGGCAAAACGCCTGGAGATGGGAGGGATGGAGCTCCCTGGGGTGCTGGGCACCTGGGGCTGATGGACAGGGCAAATTCCACGTCTGCACAGGGCACCGGGGCTCCGCGGCACCCCCTGCCCGCGAGCACGCAGCACCTCACGCTGCCAGCGCCGTGGTTGGTGCCAGTGCCTGACTGCCTGACATTTCTGCCCCTGCCTTCACGTGCCCCTGTGCCAGCAGTTGGAGCTACTGGTTAGACTGGTCCAAGACCTTGCTCTCCCCCAGCGCCGCCGGCTCTTGTGACCGTGACGTCGCTGTGCTGGACGTCCTGTCCCTAAGGACAAACAGCCTTTGCCCCACAATGGCTTGTGTCCCCGGCTGGGGCTGAGCCCTGCCAGGAGTGGGGCTCTCCTGGGGGGGCTGCAGTGGGTGCTGGCTCCCGGGGTCACTGGGCAAGGACGAGGAGGGGGAATGTCAGCACCCTTGGCTGGGCTGTGCCATATCCCAAGGACCGGTGCTCCCCGGAGAAAAAGTCTCCCAGCAGCTCCCAGTTGGCCACACTGTTGTGGAAGAGAGCAACTGGTTTGCAGGGATGCTGTGGCCAGCGGGGAGCAGAGGAGGAGGGTCCTGGGGGGGTCCCAGGAGTGTAAGAGGGGGGAGTGGGGGAAATCTTGGCCCTGAGCCTAGCAGAATGGATCCCTGCCAGCCGTGCTGTGCGTGGGAGGAGGAGGAGGGCTGGGGTGAGCGGGGAGGCCAGAGGAGGGGCCCCCGCTCTCCGTCTCCCGTGACGGAGGTGCACGGTGGGCGCAGCTGGGGCTGTCCCCTCCTGCCACCGCGCAGCCATCCCCAGGGTCAGGCTTCTCCCCGCGCGCAGGCAGCTGCACCGGAGCCTCCTCTTTGCCCGGCCAAGCATCCTCCCGCCGTGTGGATGAGGACGGAGAGAGGGAGCTGGGGTCCGCCGGCATCCGCCTCGCCGGCACACGGCTGGGCGAGAATCGCCGCGGCACAATAGGCAGAGCCTCCGTGGGGGGCGGCGAAGCCCCCGCTGCCGCGGGGACCAGACCCTCTGCCCCACCACCATGGTGGTTTTCATGGGCAGGAACCTCTCCTCGCTTCTGGCTTTCTTCAAGAAGAAGGGTGAGTGAGCGGGAGGGAGGGAGCAGCGCCTTGTCCTTATACAACCCCTACCCGCCAGGACCCCCTGCCCATGCCCGGCATCGGCCACTCGCCCACCCGCAGTGGGCAAGGAGGGGCTGCCATCCCAGGGGGAGGGCAGGGAAGGTCACCCCAGCCCCAGCCTCGTCCGCCAGGAAGTTAATGGAATAAATCGCTGCGCTCCTCTCGCTGGAAGGCGGCTGCGAGTGTGCTGGGGGGGGGTGTGTTGGGCGAGGGGCTGCCGGAATTAGGGAAGAAAAGGGTTTAGGGGAAGAGGAACATGATGGTGGGGGGGCTGTGGGTGTCTGGTGTCCCCTACAGAGATCCTGTGCCAGCACAGGGGTCCCCTGCGCTGCCACCCTCTCCCCCAGCCTGGCCGTGCCCCGGTGCCCGCGGTGCCGGCGGCGGCAGAGGCCGGTGTGGCGGCATGGCGCGGCGGGGCGGGCCGGCTCCATTGTTCGGGGCCTGCTCTTTGTGTGCCGAAGCCGGAGCATGGCCGCCTCGCCGCCTGGCCGGGCTGGCTGGGAGGGGACGGGGGACGCGGGGGACGGGTGCGTGGTGCTGGCGATGCCGAGCAGCAGGTGCCCGTGTCCCCGGGGTGCTGCCGATGGCCCCGCTGGTTTCCTGGGCTCGCCCTTCCCTTCCTCAGCTTCAGAGCGTTTTTTTCCGGGCAGGAAGAGTTTGAGGCGTCGCAGGCAGCGCCGTGCAGGCAGGAGCAGGCGGGGCTGTGCCCGCAGTGCCCTGGCCGGGTGGTGCCAGACACAGCCCCCAGCAAGCACCCGGAGCCGGTCATGGGCCCCCCAGGGTGCTGGCGGTGGTTTGTGGGGAGGGGGCTGTGAGACGGGACGTGGGGGGCCCTGTGCCAGCTCTGGCCATGGCATGTGGGGTCTGCGGCACCCGGCGGGGCTCAGAGAGGGGATTTGGGTCCTCTGGGGTCTCTGCACCAGGCCGTGCCTCAGTTTCCCTTGTCTGTGCAGTTCCCAGCCTGCCTGGGCATGGGGTAAGTCCCTGCTCCCGGGCTGCTTTGCAAGGCCTGGGGATGATGCAACGGTCCGAAGGGAAAGCGATCGTCTTTCTATCCTCGTTTAATGCCCCGTGCTGCCCCTTCTCCGCTCCGCTGCCCGCAGCCCCACACGACTCTGCCTTGTTTGCTCATAGTGAAGGCGCTGGGGAGGAGGATGGTGCCATGGCCCAGCTCCGCTCCATCCGGCGGGGAGAAAACCCTGCGCCTTCATGGTGGAGACAGCCTGACTCCGGCAGATCGACCGGCCGGGAGGCGATTTCTCGCACGGCGTTTCCAGCACCCGGTTCAGAGATGAACGGGATAACGTCACTGCGGGACAGCTGTCATCACCCGCCGCTTCTCCCGGCTGGCTGGGGCCGCATCCTGTGCTGGAGGGAGCATCGGTGGGAGCGCAGCTGTGGGTCCCACCCGAGCTGACCCCTCTGTCTCCGCAGGCGCTGCCAAGGGCGAGGCCGAGAAGCGGCTGAGCGTGCAGTACACGCCGGGCGAGGAATGCCCCGACAACGTCTTCTTCCCCAGCACGCGGCCCCCGCACCTGGAGGAGCTGCACAACCAGGCCCAGCAAGGACTGAAGTCCCTGCAGCACCAGGGTAGGTGTCCCCGGGGTGGCCCAGGGACGGGGTGGGGGTGAAGCCGGCCGGCCCCAGCTCCTGGCTGGCCGGGCTGAGTGGGCGGCGCGATGGGGCTGACCGGAGTCCAGCGCCGGGGCTGGCAGCGGCGCCTGGGCTGTGCGGGCAGCGCCGTCGGACTCGGCAGCTGTTTCGCTGGCTGGTGGCTCCCCTGGCTCCCCCGGAGGGATTTGACCCCTGCTTTGCCTCCGCAGAGAAGCAGAAGCAGACCAAAAGTGCCTGGGACCACGGGGACACCAGCAGCCTCCAGGTGAGCCCTGCCCGGGAGCTGGCTCCGTCCTTCAGTGCTCTCGGGGTGCCCAGGGGTTGAGGGGACACGGGGCGGCCCCTCTGTCCCCCCGGGTGGTGTTTGGGGGCTGGAGGTGGACAGGGAACCAGCCGAGGCCGCAGAGCCATGGCCAGAGGGTTTGTGGGGCAGGAAGGGGCCGTGTGTCCCTTTGCGCTAACCCCCTTTGCTCTATGACGAGCTGCTGTCCCCGTCCTCAGCCTCGGCACATCCTGCCCTGCCTTGAGCAGCTCTGCCTGGGGACCCTCACCGTGCCTGTGTCCCTCTGGTTCCCCCCCAACTCCACTGGTGTCCCCTGGCAGCCCCTAGTGAGGTGGGGTGACGGGGTGGTGCAAAGGCCGTATCCAGCCCCGTGGCCAGGCTCCTCCCTGGCTGCTGACGAGGAGAAACTCCCACTCTCTTGGCCAAGCTGGGCTTTGCCGCTTCCCCGGGTTCTGACCCCGCTGCCAGCACCTCTCCCACCCATGTTTGCTCAAGCTGCTGCTTCCCGCTGGCTCTCAGCCCCCTTAACCCCTTGGAAGCAGGGGGGTGGGAGCCCCTGGGCGGGCAGGGCCGGCTCAGGGCGTCATGCTGGAGAGGTTGGGCGGTGGTTCGCACTGGTGTGTCTCATCCCGACCTCCGCCTGTGCCAGGAGATGCTTTGGAGGGGTTGGGGGGCACTGAAGGCTGTGCCCGTCGCAGGGCCCTGCTGCTGGCCGGGCCCAGGGGGACATGCCTGTGCTGTGGGTCCCCAGCGTGGCTGTGTCGCTGCCTGCCTGTCCCTGTCCCCCCTTTGCCTTAGCCCCACACCCCTCTCCCAGCCGTGGCAGCCCTCCAGCCCCGGACTCTGGGGCGCTCCAGGGCTGGGAACAGCCATGGGGCCATTTTCAGCTTGGCATGGTGGCAAGGCTGGTGGTTCCCTCGGGTCCTCCTCCAGCTGGCCGGACCCCGGCTCGCCTGCCCTCTGGGGGGCTGTGAGGCCATGCGGGGGTCCCTGGGGCTGCTGCCGTCCCCGCTTCTGGTGGGAGGACTCTGGATGCCGGCGTGGCTGACTCAGCCTTTGGCCCTCGGAGAAGCTTTTGTCTCGGCAGCGCTGGGCTGCGGAGTCAGTTTGCGGCGGAGAAGGGGCCTGTTGGGGGCCGAGGCAGCTCCGTCCCCCAGCTCAGGGTCTGCCTGAGCCCGCTCCTCTGCCCACACAGTCCTGTGCATCCTCGGAGGATGACAGCGTGTCCTTCCGGAGCCGGGCGGTCTCCTGTGCCACGGACAACACCTCTGAGGACGCCCTCTCCATCCGCTCCGAGATGATCCAGCGGAAAGGTACCCGGCCGGGGGGCTGCGGGGCCGGGGGATGTGAGCCGAGGGGGTGCGAGGGGGGTCGGGGCACATGGGAGGAAAGCTGGGCTCTGTGTTGGTGTGGCCACGAGCCAGGGCAGGGATTTGGTGGGGCCCTTGGAGAGAAGAGAGCAACTGTGGCTGAGTCAGAGCATTGAGGCTGGGCGAGGGGGACAGACAGACGGACAGACACTGTCTCCTCCCTGCTCAGACTGCGCAGCGGTTTGGCAGCTGCTGGTGCCTCTCCGGGCTGTGGCAAGCGCCTGTGCCTGGCTTGTCCTGGAGCATCTCTGGCAGTGGCGGGTGCTGGGGACACTGGGGATGCCCTGGCCAGGGCCTCCCTCACGCCGGGACCCGCTCATGCCTTTCACAGGTTCCACCTTCCGACCGCACGACTCCTTTCCCAAATCCTCGGACAGGGCTGGCAAGAAGAGGAAGGAGAGGAGGACGACGGTGCTGGGCATCCCCCAGCATGTCCAGAAGGAGCTGGGTAAGTGCTGGAGGCAAGGGGGGATTTTTAGGCTCTGGTCTTGTTGCCCAGGCTGTGTTTGCCTTGGCTCGGTGTGTCTGCCCTGGGATCACGCTGGGTTCATTTCTCCCTGCTCCCAGGTCTCCGGAACAGCCGGGAAGCCAAGGGACACCCCGAGGCTGATGGGCAAGGGCAGGCAGGGCGCGGGGGCAGCCAGGTGCCACAGCCCTTGCTGAATGGCGGGCAGGTCTCTGGCGATGCCATCCGCATCCCCACCATCGATGGGAAGCTGCAGCCACTGGCTGTCCCCGGGGGAGTCCGCGTCTGCCTGGGAGCCTTGGAGGAGGCAGACATGGCCCTGCAGAAGCACATCAACCGGGTTTACTATGACGACACGTTGCTGGGGCGGAAGACGGTGGCCAAGCTGTCACCCATGGTGAGGCCGAAGTCGCTGGCCGTGCCGGGCATGACCACCAACACCAGCCCTCCGGAGCTGCTGAGCCCCGTCATGTCCATCTCGCCCCAGGGCACCTACATGTCCAAGATCATCCCCAACGCCATCCTGCCACCCATGGTGGACGTGGTGGCCCTGACACGGAGCAGCGTGCGGACGCTGAGCCGCTGCAGCCTGGTGTCATCCAGCCCGGCCTCGGTGCGCTCCCTTGCCCGCTTCTCGGAGCACAGTGCCCGCAGCCGCGAGCCCTCTTCGTCCAGTGACAACTGGAGCCACTCACAGTCCACAGAGACCATCGTCTCCAACAGCTCCACCATTTCCTCCCAGGGTGGCTCCGACCGCCGGCAGCCCGAGCCAGGGCCATGTGCTGAGGTGGATGTCGTGGCTCGCTCCGACACCGACCAAGTCAGTGTCTACAGCTCCGCCAGCTTTGCCAGCTCCTGCTCCAAGCCCACCACTGGCCCCACACCCGCGGCCCCTGGGCTCCTGGCCGTGGGGAGCAGCAGCGGCCGGGCGTCCCCCACTTACAGCATGAGCAGCCAGGCAGAGGGCTCGGACACAGGCAGCCTGGCCAGCGAGCGCTCCTCCTCCCGCAGCGTCTCCCTCAGGAAGATGAAGAAGCCCCCAGCTCCCCCTCGCAGGACCTACTCGCTGCACCAGAAGGCTGAGGGGGAGCCCAAGGTGCTGGGGCTGCCCCCCAAGCCCAACCGGCAGTCCCAGCGGGAGCCAAGCATGCCCTGGTCCCCGCGCCCCGAGCCCTTCAGCCCCACGGCCGAGGATGAGGTCTTCTCCCCATCGTCACTGAGCGAGACCAGCAGCCTCCGCTCCGAGAGCCTGGCCGGCGCCAGCTCCCCCGAGGCCTCGCGGGGCAGCCCCGGGGTGACGGTGGTGCTGAGGGAACCCCAGGCTCAGCCCAAGTGGAGCTGTCCGGATGGGTCTGACCGCACCATGTCCCCCTCCAGCGGCTACTCCAGCCAGAGCGGGACGCCCACACTGCCCGCCAAGGGGCTGGGACCCCCAGCCGTGTCCCCAGGCAGGGTTCAGCCCCAGAAGCCGGACCGGGTCTGCTCCCTGCAGTCGCCTGCGCTCTCCGTGTCCTCCTCCCTCACTTCCATCTCCTCCTCAGCATCGGACCCGGCCCCCCCCGACTCGCTGCCCTCCCGCTCAGACCGTTTCATCATCCCACCGCACCCCAAGGTGCCCGCTCCCTTCTCCCCGCCACCCACCAAGCCCCAGCAGCCCACGGCCGCCTCTGGCCCCCTCCTCCCCTTGCCAGACCCACCGGCGCCCAGCACTGCCTGCCAGGAGCCTTTGGCCAAGCCCAGCGGCAAGTCTCCGCCGCCATCGCCGCCGCCTGCCTACCACCCGCCTCCCCCGCCGGCGAAAAAGATGGAGGGCAGCCCCCAGATCACCAGCGAGGCCCCCGCCGACACCGCCTGGCCCCCGCCGCCCCCACCAGCTCCTGAGGAGCACGACCTGTCCATGGCGGACTTCCCCCCTCCGGATGAAGCCTATTTCTCCAGCCTGCCCGATGCCGTGCCGGCTCCGGCGGCCGGGCAGAAAGCGGCACCGAGCCTGGGGGCTGCGTCTTCCTCGTTCTTGGCCGCCGTCTCCTCGCGCAGCCAGCAGCAAGGCCCACTGGCCAGAGCACCGCCGCCGCCTTCCCCCGCCGAGCCCCCTCCTGAGGCCACCGTGCCCCCGCCACCGCCGCCGCCTCTCCCACCGCCCTCGGCTCCGGCTCCGCCACCCCAAACCGGCCTTAAGAAGGCGGCCAACGGCCCCCGGGCAGACGCCAAGAAGGAGCCGGCGTCGCGGAGCAAGAGCAGCCCCGTGCCCAAGGAGGATGCCAGCCTGCCCATCGTGACGCCCTCGCTGCTGCAGATGGTGCGGCTGCGCTCTGTGAGTGTGGAGCCGCCCGCCGGGGCTGCGGCCACGGTCGGGGCCGGGGCCGGGGCCGGGGCCGGTGCTGAGGAGCGGTCGGCACCCCAGAAGCCTGTCCGCCGGTCCCTGTCCATGCGGCAGCCCCCTCCTGCCAAAGATGCGGTGCCTTCGAACCAGCTCCACCACGCCGTGCACCTCAAGGCCACCGCCTTGTCCTCCGGTGAGGCTGCGGAGAAGCCACCGGGCAGCAGAGCGGCTCTGGCCGTCCCCGAGGGACCTCCCGGGGACGGCCAGCTCTCCCCTAGGAACAAATCGCCAGCCTCCACCGCCAGCTTCATCTTCGCCAAGAGCTCCAAGAAGCTGGTGATGGAGACGGCCTCATCCCCCGAGGCACAGGCTGACCTGAAGAGGAACTTGGTGGCCGAGCTGATGAATTTCTCGGGGCAGCGCTCGGCAGCCCCAGCTGCCGCCCAGCAGGGCCCCGGCAGGGTGCAAGCCCACCGAAAACCCGGCAAGATCCCTCCTCCGGTAGCCAAGAAGCCTTCGCTTGGCCCAGGGCCGGCTCCTTCCCCGCTGAGCCCAAAGGCGCCGGGGGCAGAGGCTCCGGGCTGCCCCGTGCCGGACGGGAAGGCCAAGGCGGTGCCGGCGGATGAGAGCAGGACTAAGAGCGAGCCGGCAGGGACGGCGGCCTCGGGGACGGAGGGCAGGAGCACCGCGGAGCCTCCGGCTCAGAGCCCACAAGGTACACGGGATGGAAGGGTCCGGTTCAGCCCCATCATGGCACAATGCTGCTGTGGGTGCTCGGGCTCCCGAGCTATGGGCTCCCAGCCCAGCACACGGGCTGGGGTGGCACTGGGAGAGCCTGGCCATGGGGCCAGGCTTGGGGCAGGGCTGTGGGAAGCTGGGGCTCGGGGTGGCTGATGGGCTCTTCCCTCCTGCCTTGCAGACGGACGGGGAGAGACGGCCTGAAGGCTGAGCTGCAGGAGTGGTGCCCCCGCGGACAGGAATCCAAATCTCTCAGGGACCTGGGCAGGTCAACGGACGAGTGTGGAACTGGCAACTAACTTAATACAGGAAGCAAACAGCCTTAGCCTCCACGGCCTTGATGATATTTATGCAAAAATGGTGTTGGTTTCACTTTCCTAAGTACTACAGCTTTATTTTGCTTTTTTTTTTTTTATTTTTAACCGGACTCGAGGCCCGTGCCCAGAGCCAGCCCCTCCCGGCTGAGCTGCCGCTCGGTTTGTGCGTGCAGGGCGGAGCGGAGCAGCCATGCCGAGGAGTGCCGGGGCCGAAGATGCTGGAGCTGGAGCTGCTCTGCTGCCGGCCAGCCAGGCCCGCGAGGGATCGAAGCACTTTGGACAAGGGAATGGGAAAGGCTTCAGCCACGGCGGTGCCCGAGAGGACACGGGCAGGAGCAGCAGGACGGGACCGAGGGACCAGGGCCTGGGCAAGAGGGAAAGGCAAGAGGGGGCTCTTGGCCAGCACCGATGTCAGCTCGCAGCCACGCAGGCTCTGGGCACTCGCCTGCTGCCCGGCCCAGCCAGCCCGCAGCCACGCTGGCCGCAGGGTGGAGGGGGAGCCTGGTTGCCCCATGAGCTGGTCTTCAGGCCCTGGGGTAGAGCCTTGATTTCTGTTTCTGTAAACTTGGGTCATATTTTGATTTCTTTGATTGTAAAAAAAAAAAAAAAAACCCAAACAAAAAACCCCAACCAAACCAAAAGCAACCGACCCCTCTGCCGCCGAGTAGCTGCTCAGAGCTCTGTACCTGGCTGGTAAAAATGATGACCGAAGCTTCCTGCCTCCTGTGCTTCCTGGCTCATGGCCTCGGCCCTGCCCTGCCCTGCCCAGCGGCGTGGAGCTCCGCAGCAGGCACAGACCCCGTGCTGGGTGGGCAGAGGGCTTGGGCAGCACTAAAACCCAGAGGCAGGGCTGGCTGCCAGCTCGGCCCCCACCCCCCGGACAGACGGACACAGCCAGCTCCGGTCAGCTCGAGGTTTTATTGGGGTTTAGGACAGACAGACGGTTCCCGAGTCAGTGTTTAAGGCCTGTGCCCTCCATGGCCTCCCACAGGCTCGGGACAGTCCCGCGAGTCCTGCCTGCGGGCTCCTGGCTGAAGAACAGCACCAGCAGCAGCCTCGGGCCAAGTGCGGAGCAGGGGGTGCCCAGGCAGAGCAGGGGACCAGGTCCTCCCGGCTGCCCCCCGGCTCTGTTAGCAGCAACACAGGTTTGAGCAAGCGGCCTTCCCTTTCTGCCCGCACCGCAGCACATGCCATCCCCATCGGGACCAGCGGGCAGGGCCTCCAGTCCATGGCACAACTGGGAGTGAGCTGATGGCCCCAGTGCGGAGCCTGAGGCCACGGGCACAAGTCCCGCAGGTCCCTGAAGGTGCGAATCCACCTCCAGTCCCCAGGCCCAGAGGGTGTCAGAGGCAGCTCTCAGGTGGGAGAGCTGCAAGTTCAAGTCCCAGAGCCCCAGGGCTGAGGCCCCGGCTCAGGGCACTGGGGAGGAGATGGCAGAGACTGGGGAGGAGAGCCTGGCTGAGGTGGTGGAGAGGGCCAGGCTGGAGGCGCGAGCAGCGGCTCTGGCACTTGTTAGCCGATGCTCCCGCCCTTCAAGCTTTTACAGGAGACTGTCCCAAGCTTGGTCAGGAAGTTCCTCTGCTTCCACTGGGCCACGCAGTCCTCAGAGACGCGGAAGTCAGCCTGGGGAGCAGAGCAGAGGAGGCAGGCTCAGGCCTGGGCTGCCAGCGGAGCCTCGCTCAGCCCGTGGGGAGGTTTGGCTCCTCCATGGCTTTGCTGACAGTAACACAGGGGCACTGAGCGGCAACAGCTAATTTGGGGTCACCCAGAGGTGGGGACACTGGCATCTACGTGGCCCTAAGCGCTGCCCCACTTGACACTCCTCTGGGCTGTGGCCCAGACCCTCACCTGCAGCTTCTCAAATATCTTCTTCTTTGGCTTGAGCTCGGCCTCAGGCTCGTCGTCCTCGTAGCCCTCCACGTAGACGCGCTCCCCAGCGCAGCACCCGGCTGGCGGCTCCAGGAGTTCCACTTGCCGTGGCTCCTCCACACTGTGGAGGAAGCAGAGTCACCCCACAGCGGTACCCACCCGCCCCCCGGCACTGCCAGGCTCTGGGGCAGGACAAGGGGGTCCAGGTTGTTCCCTGGGAGGAGTATGGCCCCGCTGCCCCCTCCCTCACCTGGAGGCACACAGCACCATGCCCTGCGACTCCACACCCCTCATCGCCTTGGGCTTCATGTTGCAAAGCAGCACCACCAGACTGTCCTGCAGCTGCTCCTTGGGGACGAAAGGCACCAGGCCACTGACCACCGTGCGGGGCTCGGGCTCGCCCACGTCGATCTTCTCCACATACAGGCTGTCGGCATCCGGGTGCTGCCAGGCAAAAGCAACATGAGGAGCAGAGAAGGGGACTGGGGTGGCAGAGAAGGCGACAGACCCCTCCCCCCCAAACCCCCACCAAGTGCCAGTGTCCCCATGTTGGAAGGACGCTCCCCTCTCCCCATACCTTTTCCACACTGATCACTTTGCCAACACGCATGTCCAGCTGAGAGGGGACCACCGTGTTCTCTGGCTCCGAGTTCTTGGTGGGCTTCTCCGCAGGCTCTGCAGCGCAAAGGGAACAGTTGGGCCACTCACTGTAAACCCAAGGAGCTGGCCAGGCCCTGGGGAGCACGTAGGGACCCACAAATAAATTCCCTGCTTGTCTCTGCACCAGAGAGCACAGTGGCCAGGGCCCCACTTCCCCAAGTTCCCAGCAACTCCTTACTGGCTTTGGGGTACGCTGCTTGGGTCAGCTTCTTCAGTTCCGGGCTGTTGAATTTCTCTCTGATGGGGTCAAGCAGTTTGTTCAGGGCCACTTCCACGGAGTTCTTCAGGTCTCCAGGATGCACAACCTGTATCGGGACAGACAGATGGGTTCCTGGACCATTTCCTCCCGAAGCGGGGGAGCAGTGGAACTCGACCCACTGCTCTGAGGCCAGAGAGGGAGGAAATGGAGACCAGGCAGGACGGGGAGATAAACCCCAACCCTTGGCCTGACTCCCCCTCAGAAAACAAAGCCCTCTTTGGATTCCCATATCCCAGCGCTGCTCAGAGCCCTTCCAGAGAGCTCTCAGGAGCCTCAGGGACAGGGTGAAGGGTTCAGTCCATCCCAGCACTCACCTGCTCAGCAAACTCCTTCTCCAGGGCCTCGTACTCTGTGTAGGTTTTGTTTCCTCCCCACTTTTCTTCTCGTAGAATCACAAACTCTGCGACACAGATTTTAAGGCTCAGATTAAAGCAAGCGAAGACTCAGGCCCAGGTAAACCACCTGCCCAAAAGCTGAGAGGGACACAGCAGGGGCTGGGAGGGGACATGTGCTCCTGTCCCCTCCTCTTACCCACAGGAAAATCTAGATCCAGTGCTCAATCGTGGGGAGCCCCTCACCTGACTTGAGGGGAAAGAGGACGTGCTTGATGAAGGAGAGGATGCCATTGTTCTCTACATTCCCTGGCTCGCAGAAAGCCTTCCTCAACTTCTTCTTCACATCCTCCTTGCGGTCCAGAAGGTCAATCTTTGAGTCCTGCAGGAAGAGATTTCTGCAGCCCTTCACCCACCCTCTTGCCCAAAAGAGACAACTCAGGCTGGAACTTCTTCTCAGATCCCAGTGTGACCGGAGAGAGAAATCACCTTCCCTTGGGGTTCAGCCTCTCCGCCCGCAGCCGTTAACCCGTCCCCCCCGCAGAGCCCCTGACCGCAGCCACCGCTCAGGGACCAACCTCTTCTGATGAGCTCATTTTGCTGCCTGTCAGCCCAGGAACCATCGGGTTCATCAAATGGATGCGCTTGGCATAGCCCAGGGATGGGAGGTACTGGGGAAAAGCAAGGAGGCAAATCAAGGACAATCCTCCTGGCTTTAACTCGTAATCCCTGCTTGCTCCTGGCTCCAGGTAACTCAGGGAGCCAGGAAGTTATCACAGGTTCATGAGGCACTGGGGACATGTGGCAGCACCATTCTGCACAGCAGAGCCCCACAGAGCAGGAGCTGTGAGGAGCCCTTGCAGCACCAGCTGAAACCAGACACACTTCTCCCGACAGATGGGCAAGTGTCTGAGCCCTGAGCCAGACACCAGCATGACCGAGGGCTGACCAACAGCCCCACTCCTCACCTTCTCGGCAAAGGTGAATATCTTCCTCTGATCGACTCCTCCAAACTGTGCGTCCACCTTGAGGTACTCCTCATCCAGGGCCTGCGGAGAGACACACACAGCCTTGAGACTGGACCCCTCAGAGGTCCTGCCCATCCCCCAGGTCCTGTGATGGGATCTCTCCAGACTGTCGGCTGTCGGGCAGCTGTGAAAGCAGCTCTGTGCTGGCATTAGGCTTTGTGCTGCTGCCAGGTGTCACACTGGGGTGGAGAACAACGACCTTGGCATTCAGTCCTGTGTGTCCCTGCAGCCCTGGCCTCTCCCAGCACCTCCCCATCCCGAGGCTCTGCTGAGCTGCCCTGTCACATACCTGCAGTCCTGGGTAGAGCAAACCGCTCAGCAAAGGGTGCTCCACCTGCTTCACCACCTCTGCTCCTGCCTTCTTTGCGTCATGCTGCGTCACCACAGATGACAGGCGGTACACGTCCAGCGTGTACTCTCTGAGGGAAGGGACAGCGCTGTCAGGGACATCTTCTAGAGCTGCTTCACACAGACACTGACTGGCCACACTGAGAGGAGCCAGGGCCTGGAGGCACCTGAATGACAGTGCCTGGGAGCAGGCTCAGGCTCAGGGCAAGCTCCGGAACAGCAGAGCCGCAGGCCAGGCTCTCCCTTCCCCAGAGGACATGGCACCCCAGGACTCACTTGCTGAGCTGGTAGTCAGTGCCCCGGACAAATTTCAGCTTTTCCAGGGGCACCCCAATGCTCTCCAGCATGGCCTTGATCACATTCTCATAATAGCAGGTGCGCAACTCCAGCAGCTCCCAGGGAGCCTTCATGTTGTCTAGGTAGGCATGGAGGTCAGCAAAGAGTATCGTCACCTGGAACGGAGGGGAACAGAGTCAGTGCCACGTGAGCCAGGGGAACTACACGTTCCCATCCCTCAACATGGTGACAATGTCCTGCAGGATCCGAGCTCCCAGCCTGCCCCGTACCTCACACCCTGCCTTCAGGAAGTCGGCGATCTTGGACATGGGCACGAAGTAGGCCACGTGCGGCTTGCCCGTGGTGGCGGTCCCCCAGTAGATCTTCAACTCTCGCTCCTTCAGGATGGCCATGAGCTTATCCTCCCCCAGCACCTCCTGTGGAGAGCCAAGACACGCACTGCCACGGCTGAGCCTCCCTGGGGACACGCTACGGGGGGAAGACGTGGGTCCCGAGCTGTGTCCAGGTTCTGGCCCACACTGCAGCACGACCCCGGAGCTTCTAACGAGTCCAGCGGCTGATCTGGACATCCCCCGCTACGCTCAAGGCTTGCCCCGGCCCCGTTCCCCCCCGCCTCGGCCTGCCTCGGTCTCGATCCCCGCCCCAGCACCTGTAGGTTTCGGGTGATGAGGTGATATTTCTCCTGCGGGCCGGGCGCAGGCTCCATGGCGGCGGCTGCAGGGAACGAGACAGCGTTACCGGAGGCATCAGCACCCTCCAGGAGCCCCCTGAGGCAGCCCCGGTCCCCCCGGCCCAGCCCCACTAACCTTCCCCGGGTTGCATCAGCTCCCTTCGGCGCTCGCCGGCCGCGCCTGAACGTCACTTCCGCCGCCCGTCGGCCGAGCAGCCGGTGAGAAAGGGGCGGGGCCTCGCTCCGCCAATGAGGCGGCGTCTCTCCTGAAGGGGGTGGGGCCGGGCCGCCCGCGCCGTTAAGATGGCGGCGGGTGAGCGCAGGGCGGTCTGTTCTGCTGCTAGGCCCGAGTCAGGCTCTGGCGGTTCTTTTGTCTTAGCGTAGCGTTTTGTGTATTATTTACTCACCTTCCCGGTGCGGTGTTCGGGGGAAACCCGGCGCCGGGGCCTGTCCGGGAGGAGGAGCCGGGGGCGGGCCGGGCTCCTCCTCCGGGGCGGTGTCGGCCTCGCGTTGTGCCGTTGAGGCGCCGGTTGGGCGGGCTCGGGCCGTGCCCGAGGAAGGGGGAGCTAAGCGGGGGCTGCTGAGGTAGGGACGGGACGTCAACGGGTACCGGCAGAGCCGTGGCAGAGAGGATGAGGAGGTGAACCGCTGGTGTTCGCCGCTGTGCGCTGGGTGGGGCCAGAGCGCGGTCTCCGCGTCCCGAGATTTTGCCTTTTCAGAGATTTCTCTGGTGGGCAAATCACGGGGCAGAGCGGACTGTCACCCCGCCGCCCGTGGTTGCTTCCTCTAGCAGGTGCCCCTTTCTCCCTTCTCTGCAGGGAGCAGCTCCCCGAGCAGCGCTGCGGGCTTGTGAGATCCGTGGCTGGCTGCGGGGAGTGGAGTGGGCAACGCGGCCGGAGCCCAGGCCTTGGCAGGGCTTGTTTTTTCATCTCACTGTTGACTGAAGCTCTGCAAGAAACCCGCGTAAAACGTGTGTAATTTTCTGAACTGCCTCCCCTCGACTCACCCACCGCTGCTCCTGTGCTGGTGCTTTTGCAGTTGGGGCTGAGCTGGCTCCAGCGTGGTCTGACCGTGCTGGAACGAGGGACACAGTGAGAGGGTGGCAGCAGGCAGCCTGGTCTTAGGTCAGCTTCAGAGCCATTGCAATTGTTTTGGAGTGTTACCCTGGTGTAAATCCCCGAACAGCCCCTGAATTCAACACGGTCCCGTGGGGAATGGGTCTGGGCTCATGCTTTACAGAGTTACCAGAGTTCTGCTTCCAGGATCAGCTGATGTAGGGCTGAAAGTACAGACCCAGTGCAGGTGAACTGGAAAAGTCACGGCATTAAAGAAACCATTTCCTTGTCTGCAAGCTGAGTGTGTAAACATCTCCAAATGTACTCTTTGAAAGCCAGTTCCAGCAAAAAGGCTTAAAACATTTGGTTTTCTTTCAAGCCCTCACTGGTTAGGAGCCAGATTATCGGAGTGCTACACTCTGTAGCACTAAATCCATGTTTAATTTTGTTTTATTTGCCTTTTGTTTCCGTTTGAAGCACTTGTAGCTCGGTTGCAGAACTCCAACCAGGTGCTATCTCTTGAGGACTGCCCATGACTCCCAGTTCTTCTGTAGGATTTGTAGGTATGTAGGTGGTTCCCGAGGTACTTTCTTCAGCGTGGTTATTGCATTATTCTGAAAGTGCTGTTTGGTATTATTTGGGCAGAATGACAAGAGGAAGCGGCAGAACTGCCTGGGTCCGAGTCCTGCAGAGGTAACCCCTGCTTTTTGAAAGCAGTAAGTAGTCAAAGGGACAGAAAGACAAAAGGGATTCCTGTAAATCCGCTGGTCAAAGCGGACAGGAAATACCTTTCAGAGTCCAGATTCTGCTGCTGGATGGGAGTCAAGTGCAGGGCTTTCAGCTCAAAAGGTTCTCGCTGGTGCGAATCCTCACTGAGAGGAAAACAGGTTTTGTTTGTGAATATTTTTAAACTATTGAATTTTAGGGGAAGGTTCATTATCTCCCAATCTTGCCTTACAATGTGCTCTGTAGGGAGTGACTAATGCTGCTGAATGTCCTTGTAGCTCCCTGACAGCGTTACTCTTCCGTTGCTCAGTTTTTCCTAACCCAAAAAAAGACTTTTTATTTGTTTGGAATCTTTGAGGCATGAAGGTGGGGGCAGGGGCGCTGGGAGGTCCTGTGAGGCTTTGTTTAGCACCTCCAGTGTGCTCTGGCCTCTCCAAGAAAGGTCATAGGGAATGGGATTTGTGATTACTGGTATCTGGAGAGGCTGATTTTCAGCAGCTTTGGAGGAGATGGGACAGACTGTGTTGGTGATGGAGGCTTGTGTTAGCCCTCTTAAAGCCAAACAACCTTGTGTGTGAGGACACTTATGGAATGGGGAACTGGTTATTTTATGTGTTAAGACCTAAAGTGGTCAGGAGTGGAGGTAACAGGCACCAAGAGTTAAAAGTGTGGGGCCTCCACTGGTGCTTTTGCCTTCCCTGTTCAGTTAGTGCATCTTTGGAAACCAGCTGGGGTTCTGCTGTTTAAAGTGTTGGTTTTGCTGCAGGTTGGAGGTGACTCCTGCTGCTTTCTTCTCTACAAGGGCTGATCAAAGATCACCAGGATTAGATGAACTTCGGAACAGGCTTCTGAAGCTGCAAGCAGAGGGCACAAGGTCACAGAGCCACAGGAACCGACAGCAGTATGGATGCCCGCTCCCCTCCCACCCCTGGGCTTTGTCTTTGCCATGAACGTAAACCTGCTGTTAGGGCCAAAGCGCTGCTGGATTCCGCAGGGCAGGTTGAGGCCCTGCAGTCAGCTAAGAAAGCCTGTGTGTTGAGTCATCTCCAGAGCACTCCAGGTCCATCAAAGGAGCTGCTGCTCTGCTCCCCAGGCTCTGCCTCCTTTCAGGAATCCACTTATTTTCTGGATGACTCTGGCTATGACAACCTTGTTGCCAGTTCTTCTGCATCAAAATACGATGATTATTCCATTTCTCTATATGCAAGCAGATGTTTTGACGACAGCGAGCCAGATGAGTTCTTACTGGAGCTGTCAGACAGTGAGGAAGGCAATTCTTTTGATTACACTGAGGAAGAGATCCAGGAAATCTTGGCAGATGATTGTGAGGAATCTGAGCAGAACCTGACTAGAAAAAGCACTCAGAGCCAAAATGTAAAGGAAGAGAGTGAAAAGAACGAAAGCAGCAGCACTGGGGCATCAGCCCTCAGCAAAGATGCAGAGGAAGAGTCAGAGATGGCAGAGAAACCACATAAGCGTCTGTCCAGAGATTGTCCTTTAGTCAGTTCCGAAGAACTTTTGAATGAAATCACTGATTTGGCTGAGAACACTCTGGAGTCAGCCCAAATGATTCGCATGCTTCTGTGTGTTAGCCCAACTGATGCTTACTATGTCGATCAGCCTCTGGAGGACAGTTTGGAGGAAGCTGAAAGAGAAGCCTCAGAAGCCATCACAAAGGATGGCCTGGAGTATGATAAACCTGCTGGTAGGTCTGGGTGGCCAGGGAGTCCCACGCCATCTTCTGGAGCCAGAGAGCAAGAACTTCCCAAAGCAGCAAAGAGCCGCTTTTCAAGGAAATTAGACTCTCCAGAGGATGATGAGGGGGAATCTACAGAAGCTGAAGAGCCATCAAACAGCATTAAAGTAAACACCCATCTTAATTCTTGTAACTAAAAGGTTTTTCATTCCGTTCCCTTTGATTTGTACCTGCAGTATGCTCCCAAGTGGGCATTTCTGCATGGTGAGGAAGGGCTTTCGAGTGGAGGGAAGTGTGATTTTCTAGAACTGTGTAAGCAAGACTTACATGGGATGAGTCTCTTGGGTGTTAATCCCCGTTTCCCTTACCTTTCTAGTTAAGGGGTACAGCTGTAGGCCAGATGGGGCAGGAGGAGACAACCAGTGGGAAGAAGTCTGGCAAGGTACCCCTGTGCCACAGCAGGAAGAAAGGTAATTTCTCTGGAGCCTCTAAATGCCTTTGCACTCTGAAATATATCCCAGCAGTTTCCTGCACCAGTTTGTTCGGGTGTGTGCTGCTGGTTTTTTTTCCTTAAGATGCATTGAAACAGAGGGGAAAGTACTTAATATTTTACCCTGTAAGAGACTATAAGAGGGGGAATAATCCAGGGCTGGCCCAACTGGGAAGGAAGGTTGCTAAGACAGTGCTGGGCAGTAGTCTGCAGGGTGGAAGAGGAGACCTTGGCCTGGCGGCCGCTCTCCTCCTGGAGCGGTTTCCGGCAGGTGGCAGCAGCAGAGCAGCTCCGGGCGCTGCGCAGGGATCAGCAGGGTTGTCTTCTGCCCGCCGGCGCTCCTGGGTGGGTCGGGTCGGTGGTTCTTCCCCGTGGCCGCTGCAGACCTGCTGCAGTCAGATGTTCTGTGTGTTGCCGTTCCCAGCGTGGCCTTGAGTTGACGTGAAAAATCTGCTGCTTTTGAGGGCTCGTCGCAGGTCCCTGGCTTGTTGCTCAGGACAGTGACTTGCAGGTTCACTCGGCTGACGCTCCCTCCTGCTTCGCTCTCAGCGTGTTTGGCAGCTTTATTGAGATAAACACCTCTATTTCTGCAGTCATAGAAGTGTATTGCAAGGAATTCACATCTAATAGTTCTGCAGGACACTTTGCCCCCTCTGTCTCTATAACCTAATTTGACAAATTGTCTTCAAAAAAATTAACACTGTCTTTTTATTTAAAGACTGGAACAACAGACGTGCATTTCGGAAGCGGAGCTTGAGCAAAAGAAACATTTATATCCACAGGGGGCACGTCTGTACGAAGAAAACTGTGGCTCCTAAAGCAGGTAACCCCAGATGGGGTGGGTGGGGAAGGCAGAGCGGAGGGTGGATCTCCCAGCGGGAGTCCTGCCTTGCTCAACTTGTGTTCTTTGACTGTAGTTGGTTTTCAGAGGGAAATAAAAAAGTGCCTGCCACACTCACTAGCACTGCCATGCCCAGAGCTCCCGTGCAGCATCAGTCTTGTTCCAGGGCTGGTTCCAATGAGTTTGGGATACTGGGAGACACCGTACAGGAGCCTTGCTGTGGTAAATCAGAGACGCTCCCAAAACCGGCCCGTGTCACCTAGGAAGAGCTCTTTCTTCCTCAGAGCTCCTTTACATGGGAAGAATTGCCTTTCTTCCTCCTCCTGCAGCACAGCGGTACCTTTGCCAGGCTTCTTCCCACTGGTTGTCTCCTGCTGCCCCATCTGTATCCCTTAACTGGAAAGGTAAGGAAAAAGGGGATTAACACCTGAGAGAAAATTATTCCTGAGCTCTGGCTTGTTGGGAAGTAACTTGTTCCTGTCACTCCATAACCATGAACCCAGACTCAGGGAATCTTTAGCTTAAGTGCTGAGATTTACTGGTGGTACCTTCTCAGCGGTGTTATCCAGGAGTGGTGAACTGCGGAGGTTTAAGGGAAGGTGTCTGTGCAGAGCAGGTATGGATAGCAGCTGAAGAGCAGATTCTGAGGGGTTGACGGGTAGAACTGGGGTCTTCTAAGGGCAAAGAACATTCTGGTAGCTTCCAGAGATGGCCTCCCACTGTGATTATGGGTGCAATAATTGTCATTTCTCGAGTGTTGTAAGAAACTGCCGGTTTCATGGCGCGTATCTGGGCAACATGAACAGCTGCATAGCCACGGGGCTGCTTCCCAGTCTATGAATTCAGCATAAGTAATGCAGGGGTGACTGTGCAAGGAAAACTAAAATGGCCTGTTTTCTCTTCCTTTCAAATTAAAAATGCAAGACGTATGTTCTGAGTCACAGAAAATCAGGCAGGAGCTCCAAATGAGCAGGGCTGGCGAGTGGAATCGAGGTCTGTTTCGCTGGGGAAGAACATTGTCTGTGATGCACACAATTTGATTTTCTTATTAGTGCAAACCTCTCTCATTCCAAATAGCTGTAGGCTTGGAATGCAGCCCGACAGCCAGCGTGGGCTTTCCCAGTTGTCACAGGAAAACCTTCTCAGCAGGGTGACTTTGACCCTGCATGGCACTTCTGTGCGTCTGGATCTACAACAATATCCTGTGGCTCGTTTGCGTAGGAGATGCAGAACCATCCCAAGAAATTCCTGAAGGAAAACCAGCAGCTTTCAGAGTCAGCAAGGGAATTCCCTTTGGGAAGCAGCAACTAATATATGGCTGCTACAAATCTTTAGCTCTGTTTTGTATTGTAAATCTCCTGGCATTTGTCTTGTGGCAGTGTTTGACTTCGTTGTCCCCTCTCCTGCCTCATCTGTCTGCTCTTCTGTCTCTTGCTCCTTTGTCTGAATGAATTACAGGCCTTATCTCCGAGGTATCTTGCACTTGCAGGTTCTCTAGAAATACAACTTTCTCTGTATCAGTGTTGGGTGATTGTGTGCTAAAAGCTGCGCTGGCTACACCAGTCTTTGAACATCGACTAATTGGAAGAAATCCTTTTGTATTCAGAGTAAACACCTCACATCTCGAGTGAGTTGGGAGATAACCCCTGGCTCTGATTGTGTTTCCTCTCATTCTGCTTTCTAGAGGATACTCAGTCTGAATAGATGAATTTATTTGCAGCTTCCTGTAGGAACCTAAATGCTGTTGAGCCTGTGTTGTCGCAGATGTAAAAATGAGATGTGATTTGAGCATCTGCTTGGAGAGGGGTGGCTGAAACTGATAATTGACCATGGAAGATCTCTGCCAGCTGACCATTTGTTAGCATTCACACTTCATTATTGCCCTTTATCCAACAGTAAATAGAATCCAGCCTTCTTGGTGAGATCCTCCTTGGCAGTTCTGGTCAGTTCTGTGTCCGTCTCACAGAAGTCATGAGGCTTTTGTAACGGTGACTCTCTGCGCTCTGCTGCTGGTTCTGGTCCTCAGCGGTGTACAGAGCTGGACAGGCCTGTTTTTAAGTGGGGAGAGAACTTCAGAGAAAATGCATTTCCCTCTCTAAGCATAACCTCCTCTGGTTCCCACCCAAACATCTGTACTTCAGGAGATCGGCTTTCACAGGCCATTAACACTGCCACTGTGCATATGGGGTAGTGCTCCAGCACCTGCTGTCAGACCTGTCTCCTCAGGTTGTCTGGAACGTTATGTTACAGATTCTCAGCAGAGTCATGGACCCCAGGTACCAGGGGAGCCGAGCTAGCCCCTGCCTGACCTCCAACCACTGCTTTCTCTGAGGGCTTCTGCTAGCAGAACTCCACCAGTTCTCCTTGAGGCTCCGTTTATTTGGTAGAGGTTTATGATGCTTTGCAATTTTATCAGCCTTCTTGCAACCTGGGAGAAACCTGATAAAATATTTACTTGGATCCCTCTTGTATCAAAGGGAGAGGAGGAGGGAGTATCCTACAAAGAGCCACAGACCATCTGGTCTTAGTGTAATAACAAAGATAGGTATCTTTAAAAAATAGGTTTAAGGTGATAAAAAGGGAGAAGAGTATAAGGGAACATTGGGAGAGACAAATCTGTGAAATAGAACTGAGTGCTGTGCCGGCAGAGTCTGCCCTGGAAGAGTCTGGTCTGTTGGTTGGTACTGAGCTGGCTGGGGAAAAATCTTTAATCTTGGAACATTTCTTACCTGCCCAAGCTCACTGTGCTTGAATGGGAAGCGTGCAGGGCAGGTGCGGGAGGAAATGAAATCTGCCTACAAACCTTAAATTTCAAGAGGGATAAGAGCTGGGGTGTGGAGTAGGGGAGGGGGTAGGAGGTGATGCAGCAGGCTGCAGGGAGGCTTGTGATCTCAGCTGTTGTGGGAGGATAGGAGATGGATTGTGCCTGAGGAGAAAGAAATCAAAGTGGTTTCAGTGGTGTTCGCTGGCAGTTTGGCCTATCTAGGGTGTCGTTGTCCCCTCTTCTCGTGTGTAATGGCCGTAAGGGCTCTTACTGTGAGCCTGGGTTAGATCATCAGGTGTGGCACTGAGGTAGCAGCCATCTCCAGATACCCCACGGGGTTAGTCTGCTCCTGTGACTTTGCCTCCTGTAGAGGAGCTCAAACCTGTTCCTGGAGCGAAGCACTCCTGAGTCATGGTGGTGTCTTCCCTCAGGTGCCGAGGTGAAGGGTGCACCCCTGACAGCGGGAAGTGACCCCTGTTTCTCTGAGCCATCAGAATAGCCAAGGGAGGAGCACTCCGAGAAAGGAAGGCTGAGAGCGTGTGAGAAGTTGTGATCTCTTCCAGTCACACACCTCTTGCATCTGCTCACTGCAGACAATGGGAACTGTTGTGTGACAAAGAGAGGTTTTTTTGCTCCTCCCTACACAATGCAGCCCAAAAACATGGAGATTTTTCAAGAACAGTTCTGAAATCTTTTCTAGAGGTATCTCTTTTTTTGTCAAGAAATTATTCCTTTGGGTAAATAAAAGCTGGTACTGCAGTTTATGAAGGAGACCTGGATTTGCTCAAGAGACACGATGTTCCCTGGAAAGGGACTGTGATTCTCATTAATCCCGTGACTGCAGTGGCAGGATGGCAGAACCTTTGAGTTTCCACTGGGCAAGGACACACACTCTTCCGTACTGAGAGCACCTTCTCCAACCCAGCTGTTTTGACGGTGTTTCCACAGGAGTGACCCCCGTGGTGGTTTGTGCTCCGTCAGATGGGTCTGCGGTTTATAAACGCGGTTTCCTGAGTTACACTGATGCCTCTGCACAAATGAGAAGGAAAATAAGCAGAGTTGGCTTCTTTCAAAATGCAGAAGGGGTAAAGCAGCCTCTAATGATGTGGAAAACCTTTGTGACACTCTGAGGCCTGGAGATAACCAAGCTCTTTGAAATGTGATTTGTTTTTCAATGTAGCTCCCATAAGACTGCCTGAAGTTTGTGGGGTTTTTGTCTTGTTATTTCAGAATGTGCTTAGAGGTAGCAAATGAGAGTGTTTAACATGTGTGCAGCACTTAGCAAGGGAAATTTGCTTCTTGTTTAAACCACTGGGTTGTCAAGCCTGGGCCAGGGAGAAAGAGCTGTGCGCAGAGGGTAAGAGCAGGCTTTGCTCTTCCGTGGTGTTACTGGCCAAGGTGCCTCCTTAGAAAGTGGTTTCCCTCTTAAACAAGAAAATTAAGTACTAGCTGCAAGCCCTGAGGAATGGGGAAGGGTTTTCAGAGATGCTGTTCAGCCTCTCATAAATATGCCTTTCCTGTGTTTGTTTTAACTCTTTTACTTATTTTTTGCAGAAATTACCCAAGGTCCAGCAAGAAACGTACCCAAGGCTTACACAGTGGGTGAGCATGAACTTGGCCAAACACCACTATTCCCAGAGCAATCCTGAGCGCTTCCAGGCCGGCCCTGGCACAGCCTCTTCTAACGTTCGATTTTGCTGCTGAGGGCCTGTGCTGGCTCTTGTTCTGCAGCTAAAGTTGTTCTTCCTTATCTAGGTTTGAGTTTGGATGGGGGTTGTTTTGAATTTCTGGTTTGTATTTGGAGAAGTTGTTTTGTGAACTGTTTTTAACAAGGCCAATGGAAGCTTCTAGGTGTTAGAAACATTTGGAAGTGGTTTTAAAATGCATTTTAAATGTGATCTATTTTGTGTAGGCAACTTCTATGTTGTCCTTTGAACTGAAAACAACCTCCTCACAGAGCAGGTAATGGATGTAGTTGGTGCTGCAGCACTGCCTGTTGGTGTGAGGACGTCATACTGCACTGACACAAACTGGAAAATGCACTTTGAAGCGGAAAAACTTTTCTTTAAAGCTTGATCCGAAACCTTGGCATTAAATCTGCCATGGCGACTGGGCTCCCTTGGAGTAACACGAAGGGTTTACAGTGTGACAACAGCTTGTGGCTGCTGTCCCTCTCCCTTTGCCAAAGACAAAGTTGTGTCACTTTACTGTAAACACAGGAGCAGCTGTTGATTGACCCAGTTTGGTTTGTCTTGTCTTGTTCTGTTCTTTCTATTCTCGAAAACTTTGCCTTTTTGGATTGTTTTCACTTGTTTCATTTGTAATTTCTCCGGTAAAAATGTTTCCCGATGTTTGCACTTTAGTTTATAAATGTTTCGCTCCTGTTGGATGTGGTTCTCTTTGCTGCGTGATGGTGAGTCGCTCCCCTTTCACTCCTGCTCTCTGCTCTGCCCAGAAGACCGCGACCTGCTGGTTGTTTAAGCTCCACAGTCCTACAGCAGCTACCGGTCTCTGTGCTGCCTCCAGCTCCTTCCCTAACGGAGCGTGGTTGTTTGGAGGAGGTGTGAAACAGAGAGCTAGGTTGATCCTCTGCAAAACGCCCTTCCCAGGGGTGCTGACAGGGCCTGCAGAGGCTCTATGAACTCTTTAGGTGGATTTCAGAGAGCAAATGAGGTTTATTCATGGAGAAAATGGTACTATCTTTTTATTATAGTGATTTGAATATTTTGGTGACGCTTTTGGCTACTGTTATTTTAAAGAAATAAAGTTTAGGTATGGTACAAATGTTTTCCAATGTTGTGCTTCATGTACTTTATGATTTTGCCCTTCTGTAGCACCTTTCAGATCTGGAGCGGGACAGGAGGACATGGCTCTAAAAAGCGAGCAAAGTTTGTCGCTGTCCTAGATGTGCAGTGACTGAGGCACAGAGAATCGCAGTAATTTGTCCGAGGGAAGAGCAGCGAAGCTTGGAACAGAGCCTGGGGCTGGCTGACTGCACTAACTCCTAGATAATGCTGCCTCCATTAACGAAGTCACCCAGACACAGCGATTCCGTGGGGCACGGGAGGTCTGTTTTATTCCCGGTGGGTTGTACAGGCGTGGGTGGTGCATGCCCAGCCTTAGGGCTGTGTGTCAGTAACTGCCCTTCTCCAGTTAACAGCGTGTTCTCAGCGCCAGCGTGGCCTCTCTCGTGACTGCTATCGCTGCAAGTGTTGCTCGCAGAGAGCCTTGCACAGAACGAGGAGGTGACATCCCGTGGCAGCCATCGGTTGGGGAGTAGGGGGGTAATAGCACACGGTGGCTGTTGTCTTTAAACCAGTGAGTCCCCCACATGAAGCTGAAGAGACTTCTCAGAAGAAGGAGTAGTTTCCTTGTGTCCCGAGGGCAGTTTCACGGGCTGCCCGGGTTGTCGTAGCCCTCAAGTGCACCGCTCTGAACACACATAATAAAGGAAGGAGGATGTTTGCCAAAAGGCCAGAGGGACAGCAGGAGCCTGACTGCAGGGCCTGTCACCCCTTGTGACAGCAGAGCAGCTCGCCTGCCGGGGGGTTTATCTGATACTAAACTGTCACAGACCGGCTCTTTGTGGGCCTGGTGGCAGCTGCTCCATGACACAGTGCTGGGAGAGACATAGTGCTCTGTCTGGGCAGCGATCGATGGTCGCTGCTGCTCAGCGCTGACACAACAGAGCGGCACCGCGGCAGCAGGAAGACCAGGGGCGACCTGCTCCCTGCGCTCTGCTGCCGAGCAGTTGCCTTTTGTGCGTTCGGTGATTTCCCTGCTGGCTGTCTCGATTTTGTTACAGATCTCTTGATGGGATTATCAAGTGAACAGAGCAGTCGGGGTGTTAGTTATATTAGCCTGCTCTTCAAGCGGGCGTTCTGCTGCCAGCTCAGCCATGCTGAGAAAAGGAAATCGCTCTGGACAGGCGGCACCTTTCCACGACGGCAAGACGATGGTGGTGGTATGTGTGTGGTGCCTAAGCCCAGTACCCCTGTGCTGGAGGAGCTCAGCAGGAGCGGAGCCGCCTCCCGAGCGCGTGGGGTTTGAGTTCCTTGTGAATGTCAATCTCGCAGGTGAACGCAGCCGCCACGGAGCAGCTCTGCTTTCTTCATTCTGCAACATCGCAAGCGTGATTCCTGTGCGCTGAGCGGTGGAGATGCTGCATGGGGAGGGAGGGGCGGTCTGTTAATCCTTCATGGAGGGACATACCGTGTGTTGGCTGCTAGAGCATAGCCAAGGGCTCTGTTTATGGTTTTTGCTGTAGTATAATCCAGCACTGTCAGATGAAACTGGAAGAGGCTGTTTTGTGCAAGCCCTGCGTGAGCTCTGTGATGAAATGTCTTACAATTAAAAATTTAATAACACTCGCCCATGTATCGCAGTCTAACAACAGCTAGAAAACAACAAGCCTGAAATTAAATTACTGTGTGGGGTTTTTTTTATTTTCTGCTGTCCTCTCCAAAGCTCACCAACTCTTCCCTGCTTTTGTGCGGGAAGATAATTCTAAATGGGAGGAAGAAATTATGTCCTGAAACGTGAAGTGGAAGCTGATAATATTCTCCCTTGGTTTGAGGGGATGTCTAGTGCTATGCTGGTTGCAGAACAAGTCCGGATGGTATAAATAGGTTATATTTAGCAGTTGGTGGCACTAAGTGGGTTTTTTTGTCAGTTAAAAAGGACAGCGATGTGCTGTAAAGCGTCAAATGGCATTGTGGGGCTGTGCCGTTATTGCCACTCAGTGACTCCACATCCAACACGTTCAGATTGCGAGAGAAAAAATGGCTTTTCTGGCTGCCAACTTTGCTGCCTCCATCTGGGATCTAAAATTCAAGCTGTGTCTTCCCTGGCTCCGTCGCGGATAATAAAGATTCTTCATTTGGAGCTTACTTGACAAAATTGATGCTGCAGCATGAGCCGAAAGAGAATCGAGCTCACGTTCCTCGAGACGTGTGGGCTAAAGCACTGAGTAGGAACATAATGATTTTAATCTCTAAGGTCATCAGACCATTTAATAGACCCCAGCTTTGTGGAGGGAACAGGAGATATTTTAGCATAACAAACATGTTGATGGTATTTTTTAACAAATGCTAGCAAGCTGCTTGGATTTGCTCAGGGAGGCTTCCGCTTCCAGACCGGCCACTAATAGCTCATTACAGGTCGCTAGGAGGCTTTTCTGGAAATTCCGTTTGGCCTAAAGTGGTACAGTCTTCGCCTCTCTCCTTGGGAAGCGAAGTCGGACTCCTCTCTCAATGAATTGCCGTGCTTTTATCAGCAAATGGCTGTGCCGCTGTGACACGCTTTGGAGTGATGTCACCTGTCACGTCTTCGGCAAATCTTGGCGTTAGCCGCCTGTTCCTCGCCACTTCCATCTCCTCCGGAGAGCCGTCGCCAGCTGAGATTATACTAACACGTTCTGTCGCGTAGGTGTTTCCTCCTCCGGTGCTATTGAACTGTCAGGGACTGAAATGTTCTCGCTTTCCCCCGAGGAGCCGGCGAACGGAGCTTGTTGTACAGAGGGAGGTGGTGAGCAGAGCGTGGCGCGGGCTGTTGTGAAGTGGAAGGACACGCTGCGCAGGATTGTTTGCTCCACACCACCTCCCGCGGCTCCCGTTCGCCAAACTCGTGGGGGAGGAATATATTGGCTAAATTGTACTTGTAGGCATAATATTGCCGTGCTGGAAGGGATGGAGCAAGCGGTGCTTCGCTGGAAACGCGCGCTGCGCGTGTTGGCAGAGGGTTCTGTGTTCAGCGCCTCTGTCTCCGCCCTGTTCTGGGATGAACCCCCAGGGGCCGCACGGCGTCGGCAGAGCCGGGGAAGGGCTGATTGCGAGATCAGCGGGGACCGGGTCCTTGCGGGGCTCCCTGGGATGCCTGTCAGGCCAACCCGCTCCCGCTTGCTGCTTTTGGTGTTTGGTGAACCCTCCCTTCCCCAGCTCCCCCTTCCAACAGCCCGTCAGCAGGCAGGCAAAACTGCGTGGGAGATGCGGGTGGCCTTTAGGGGGTGGCTTTCTGTGCCCCAACATGACTTTCTGGGGTTATTTTTCTCGATCTCTTCTCTTTATTGACTGTAAAACACCTCAGGAGTATCTTTTGGCAACTGTTGACAAGAACGAGGCGTCTCTTCTAAAGACGGGCTTAGGCTTGACCTCACGCAGCCTTCCTGGTGTCCGACCCTCAGGGCTTACAGTGGGAGCTGAGACCGAAACGGCAGCTAAAGCTTCGATGTTTATCACCCTCAGAAAAGTCGCATCTCAAGTAACTTTCTTCTTCTCTAGCGGGAAACAGCTTTTCCTACAGCGTGGACTTACTACATCAATTCAGAGCTGCTGAAACCGTTTCCTTGAAGAGAATCGCTCGAATCGGGCAGCTCGGAGTCGCTCCCCGGTGGGTTGGGTAGCTGCCAGGCTGCATTTGTTTCCTCTCGCTAATGGCATTACGCCCTTTCTTTGACAGCCTGCGGTTACGGAACGTAGCGATAACCCTTCTCCCTCCTGCCACAGACAGGAGGAAACTGTGCGCGAACGCTAACGCTTGACATTCTCATTCTTTTCTACCGACCAAGGAGCGAGCACATCTCTGCTGGGACAGAAATAGTTTAAACCTGTCGTTAGGGGACAGCAACAGTGACTGTAAAAGAGGGGGTATGGTCTGAATTCCCGGGGACAACTGTCTTTAAACCCAGCCACGCAAGCCCCACAGCCGGGGGGGAGCGCCCAGGCTGGATTTCCTCGCCAGCAGCTCTCGGGAGGGCTGCTGGCCTGGCTGGCTGCTCTGGGATTACGAGGGAGCATCTCCCTGCTCGCTTTGCACATGCTGCACCATCTGTCCTAAAGCTCCCCCGACAGCGGTGTGGATTCCAAGTGGCTTTTCTTTTGCAGGAGATAACAGCCACGTCAGGAGGATCTTGCTAGGCATGGCTGGGGGTTATTTATGTTGCAGGGTTTTTTTCCCCTTGTCCTGCAGCCCGAGTGAGCTCTGGTGATGAACCTTTCCGGTCTGCTACACCCAGACTTTGAGAGAAGGTTTTACGCTGGGTGGTCCCTGGGGGGTGCAGAGCGAGTCCCCCTGTTCTGTGGTGCGCGTTCTGCTCGAAGAAGAGGTATGACTGAATTCAGACACGACCAGGACGCGAGAGATGCCTTTAATCTTTTATTGTACATTATAAAATGTTTATTGCTCTGTCTGTATCAGAGGTGTTGACCTCTCCCTCTTGGTGATGGAGGAGTATGGTCTGGCAAAGGATCCACTGCAGAGACCTTCGGGGTTGGCCTGCCTTCTGAAACCGGCACAAGGGAAGCCCCTGCTCCTTCACCGACACATGCGGAGCAGCCTTCCGACTGCCCTTCTCCCGGATCAGCTGTCTGGGAAAGGCTGGTGACAGCAGAGGAGGGATGGCCGAACCCTGGCACTGCCAGCCCGTTTCTGTGCCGGGCCTTGGAAACCAGGTCCGCCTGAGCGCAGGGGCGTCGTAACCAGATTCCAGCCCTGCTCAGGCCAACCCGTCTTGGTGTTTGATGGAACAAGTGGGACCTTGCCTCATCCCCTAGTGCATATGGAGTGCTCTTGTGAGGGACTGAATAGCTGCAGATACCCCATGGCACACTACCCAGCGTACATGTGTTCCACGCGATGGCCTCGCACCCGCCAGCTGCCGGAGCACCAGCCGTCCCGGGGCTCCTGTCTGCTTACAAACACCCAGCACTTCCGAAGAGAGAGGAGGACCCCGGCTCCTCGTCATCCTTTCGACGGAGGGGCCGCCTCCAGCAGGCACCTGCCATTACCACGCCACAAAACCAGTGCAGACAGGACGTGTGCGGGGGAGCCACACCTTCCCCCGGGAACCTGACCAAAAGGAGCAATTTAGGAACTTGAGCCCTCAGAAAAAGGTCCCTTAGGCACGAGCCTTTCGCCGTAAATAGCTATTGCCACTGGAGACCTTGCATAGCAACCGGTATCGTGAGTGGTTTGTTCTTTTTTTTCTTTTTTTTTTTTGCTGACTGGCTACATTTTTATGGACCTTTCATCACACTGGTGGTGGACTCAGGTCCAGCTGAAAACACCATGAAGGAAATGGTTGAAGTTATCCTGGAAGCTAACAAACTGCTTCTGGTGTCCCCTCACGTTGGTCTGTGCCTCAGCGTTCGGCGTGCCCCGATTATCGGAGGTGAAGAGCACCAGTGCGAGATAGAGAGCAGCGGTGGAGACGTGCTGCAGCCTGACTGGAGACCCACCAGGGAACTTCTCGCAGTGGGACTGGGAACTGGGATGTGCCTTTTTTTTCTTTTTTCTTTTTTTTTTGTTTGTTCTAAAAACCCACCTGCAAGACGTGTTACACCACACACATCAATGGAACGAAGCAAGCCGAGAGCACGCAGCAGCCGAAGCCCGGCTGCGAGTCGTGCCTGCGATGAGCTTTCCTCCTGCCCTGCTGGGGAGGAGTGACAGTGACGGATGCCTGAGCTCACCTACATACTGTCGAGATGTAGTGACAGCGAGACAAAATAAAGACACACCAAAACCTCGCACGTTTCCCAAGACAGGAGAATGGTTCCAGAAGAGGGTGGAGAGGAGCGCGTGAGCGGTCGCCGCAGCCCCGGGGATTCACGAGTCCGGCACAGGCTCAGCGGCAGCATCTGTCTCACCGACGCTGTTCCATCTTCATCGGTTTGTTTGGGTTTCAGGGGGTTTTTTTGCAGGATTTTTCTTTCTGGCCAGATGTTTTGCAGAAGGCAGACAAGGAGGCGTGTGCCAGCAAGTGACAATCGCCAGGTCTCTTTCCAAATTGCTCCAGCAGTATTTCACCTCCTTAGTCATCAAGGCTCCGAGGCAGAAAGTGAGCGTGAGGAATGGAGTCCATCTATCAGCTGGCAGGCTGTCACGCTTCGATGATGTTCACCGAGGGCTTGTTTTGTGGAAACTGGAAGAGGAGACAAAGGAAGAAAGGATGGGTAGGAATCCCTCGAGAGGAAAACAGCCCCAGCAGAGATGAGTGCGCTGTGCTGGGCAGGTCTCGTTTTGCTAAAAGTTCTCATTCCCATCCCCTCGGGGTGATGAGGAGGGGCCTGAGTGGAGGCTTTGGGGTTGTGTGGTTCATCCCTGCCCGCTTCTGGCTGAGCACGAATTAGTGGGGTGTTTCCGATAACGAGAAAATGGGAGGCAGTGGGGACGTGCCAGAGCGCAGGCTGTGAATCGAGACAGAAGGAAGTTAAGCGAATTGACATCGATGGGTACCAGTTGTAGGGTTAAGGCTGCTTACATTACGGATACGGCATTGCTTTGCCATCGTGTGCCGTGCTCCCGCTGATCGGCCCTTGGCGTAACCGCAGGAGTAGCGTCCCCTTTACCGCGTGCCACCCAAGCGCTGCTGTGGGGGTACGGACCCCCGCAGCTCAGGGACTGCCGCGTCCCTCAGCGCAAAGAAAATCCGTCTTCCCGATGTTTCCGAAATACAGACTGAAGTCTGTTTTCCTGCTGGGCGTGCGGGCTAATCCCGGGGTGGGGGTGAAGTGCTGGTGTCCTGGTGGGTCTGGGAGGCTCAGACCGCTATCGCAGCCGCGGTGCTGGCGTGCCTGGGTGGGAAGGGTGTTTCCTTTCCGCAGCCCAGCTGCAGGGAGGAGGCTGGAGCGAGGATGCGTAACAGCGGCTGGTTTGGGGGTAATTTAGCCAAAGCCCGGTTGGAAGCTGACTGTCGGCCCCGTCCCCCGCTGTGCCCCAGCAGCATCTCACCTTGCTGCGGAGGAGCCCTCCGCTCTGGTGCTCGGGAGTGCTGTTCTCCGAAGCGCTCTTGACTTTCTCCTTGCTGTTATTTGGCTCATTATCTTTGATGATATCGTACTGTCTGCAAAACAGGGCGATCACCCCTAACGGGAAAAAGCGTTAGTGATCACACAAAGGAGCTGAGCCCGGGGAGCCGGCGGAGATCAGAAATCCCCTGCTTGCTTTGTGCCTCTGGGAGAGGGCTCAGCAGCCTTCACATTTGCTCCTCAGGATCATTTCCTAACACAGCTCATCAGTCCCCTGGCTGCTTCCTCGATGCCTAATTCCAGGCTAAACTAGTGAGGCAGAAGGAGGTAAGATCAACTTCCCTGCCATCAGATGGGACGAGGGTTTTAAGCCCGAGTGATCCACGCTAACCTCAGTTAAACGGGATCTCTGCTTTGCAAACGCGGGAGCTCCTGGGATTTCTGGTTAGGGAGGAAGTGGCCGGTGACCCTTGTGCTCCGGGGTGAGCAGGAGGAGCTGGAGCTGGCAGGCGGGAGGCAGGTACCATAGCTGCCCGCGTGCCATCCCAGCCAGGGCCCTTCGAGCAGCCCGACAACCTCTGCAAACAGGCAGCCCTGACAGCAGCAAAAGCTGCCAGTGGAAATTTCCTCCCGCACATGCAGGCACATGAAGAGAAAAGCAGGGACAGCCACGACTGCAGCTGCCTTTCTCAGAAGATTTTATACGACATTTTGACCAAAGAACCTCGCTGCCTGCACGTTCCAAACACGGAGGTTAAGCAGACCCAGGCAGGTGCTGCCTCTCCCTCAGTGAAACCTCTTCCCCCTCCCCTGGTAGCAAAACTCCGGTAAAGCTTTTGCAGATGGTCACAAACTGCTTTATAAAGTGAGCTGGCAGCTGCCCCCGGGTGTTCCTGCTGAACACAGGGGGCCAAACTCCTCCTTGCGCGTGGGAACAAATGGCCGATCCTAGGGGAGCAGGTCAACATCTGCCCCAGTCACACCTTCCGTGGTTTCTGATGGTGAAACTGAGGCACGGAGAAGCAAAGTGCTGTGAACAGCGTCAGAAAGAGATGGCACCAGCGCTCGGGTCTCATCTCAGTTCAGGACCTGGGCACAGACCGGATCCAGGTCGCGTTTGCTAAACCATCGCTGTACATCCAGATTTGTGCTGAGGGTTTGTAAAGCACCCGCTAGATGTGGAGAGATTTCCCCTTTTCACACGTACGTCATCTGTCTGGAAGGGAAGGGGTGGTATTAGCAGGTTCAGGGGGAGCTGACTCCCTTGTGCAGCCCCTCATGCAGTCACTCATGATGGGTTTTACTGGCAGGGCATTGAAACGCGAATGGGTGCAACAAGGCAGGGGGTTGGGAGAGCTTTTAGTTCCGTTTTCATTTGGTTCTTGTCTTTAGCGACTCTCAGTACGGCTGTGGTGGGCTTCTCTTCTCTGTGGGACTGTTCACACGCTCCGTGCGTGGAAAAGCGGTTGGTGCGGGACAAGGGGACTAAACACCGGCGGGCAAAGGCTGTCTTTCACGGATCATGGATTTCCCACAGCGCTGATTGCCCTCCCTGCCCATTTCCTCGGGACACCTGAACCGCCCCCCCGGGGCAATGTGCTCTGCGACTCGCGGGGAGCAAACCTGGTTTCATTAATGTTTGACGCTGCAGTGGGAGCAGCCGCTGACTGGCAGCCAGGGGAGGCTGGGGCTCAAAATAGAAAACCACCGTGCGCGAACTTTATTTCCCATTAACTCAGGCATGTAATTTCCAGACTGAACAAGCTGAAGGGCTGGCTGCAGCCCCTTCTGACGTGTGAAGATGATGGAGCAGGAGGCAGAGGCGTTTTCCGCTCCCTATTTGCTCGCTCAGTGAGCAAGATCTGTACAATAGGTACAATTTGCTGTGAGCTCTGTTGAACCGTGGTCCCAAACTCATGGTGGAAAACTCTTGGAAATTTAATTTACATATTTGTACGTGTGGCAGAAAGTCGTAGTGAGGGGTGTTGGGACTGAAGGAGCACGTTTATCTGCTGCTCTCTTGGAAGCTGCGGTAATGTTTGTGCCCAGCTCTGCCCGCTGCATCCCACAGTGGCCCCGGGATGGTTTCACTGCCCCTTCCACGGCGCCGGGTGCTCGCCGCTGCAGCAGGGCACAGAGTCTCGCTAATAAAATCATATTGTACAGCAGCTGTCTTGCAGCAGAGCCTCCGCTTGGGCTGAAGGGATTAGTGGCTGCAAGGTGGGAGGAGGACGAGGGTGGAATTTCCAACGATTGCCAGAAGTTTGGCTCCAAAGCACCCCCTGGGAGAGCAGCTTTTCAGCTCCTCCCACCCTCCCAAGTCAGGAGGCTTTTCCTCTCTTCCTTAATATTCCTGCTAATGTCCCTCCTCTTCCCATTAAATACTATTCTTTGTATTTTAAAGGTGGATGTTGAGCGGATCTGGGTATATTGCTGTTTTGATGTTTGGGGCCATTTGTTCTTTCAATGCTTCCATTATTTTAATTGATTCTGAAATGGCTTTGAGCATATATATTAATAATGAGTGTGGAGAGAGAGAGAGACTCTTAAATTTCTGTTTTGTATGAGAGTTGGAGTCACATAATAGCCAGATAATTACAGCGACCTGCAGCATCCGAAGGGCTGGAGGCATGTGCTGGATGGCCGAGGGCATTATCGACAAATAGAGGTTACAGGATTAGCCACGGGCGATCGGGCAATTGGTTCATCACATCCAGTACCTTTCTGCTGGACTGGCTCAGACCATGGGGTCACCTGCCTGTGGCACTGCCCGGCCGGAGAGGCTGCGGAGGGAACCGAGGTGCCCGTACAGCCAGAGATGCTCTTTATGGGACAAGGGTTTCTTTTCAGGTCTTACACGTTTACGCCCGCAAACCGAGCGAGCCAGCGGCCCCAGGGACATGAGGAGCTTTTGACAGAAAGATTGAACTGACCTGCCCACATAAACAACACCACGACAATGATGAGAATTTCTCCCGCTCGCAGCTGTTGGTTTTTCTTTGCCATCTCCTTCATTGTCACCTCATCTGCACAAGGGGAAAGAGAGATCGTCAAACCGACCCGCACGGCTCAGCCTCTGACACTGGTTTAACAGCGCCCTTGACTCAAGTCTTCCATGGACCGGGGTCAAAGCCAGCAGAGGGTCCTCACCCACCAGTCCTGCCAGCAGCTCCAGCTGCGCTCTGACCTTGCGGAGCATCATCTGCTCTGCAGTGACTGCCCAGAGGACCTGCAGGAGATGGGGCGCGGGAGGAGCAGTGAGACGGGGCCAGCGGGCAGTTACCACAGAGGAGCTGCCGGGGGTAACTGCACACGTTGTCTGGCCCCGCGGCGGCTCGCTCTGCTCTGGCTCTGGTCTCTGTTAGGGCCGTCTGTGCCTGTCACAAAGCCCCTCATGCTTCAGCAGTTCCTCTCCCTGCTGGGGAGCGTGGAGCCTGGCACGATGTGTTGCAGTGGAGCCGCGGGATTCAGAAATTGTTGAGCCTTTTTGCAGGGCGTAACGCGCCTCCTCGGCTTCAAAGCACTGAGCGCTGACAGCTCCCCCCCCGGGGAGGGAAGCAGCGCTCCTCTTCGTGCTTTCAGAGGAGCAGCGATTCAGCACTTACAGACACCAAATCATTTTAGCGGAAAGAGTCAGGAGCTCGCAACGTCCCAGGAACCGCGGCCAACAGCCCCGCCACAGGCCAGGTCCTCCGCAGGCAGCGGGAACCCTCGGTACCCCAGACCCCTGCGCTCCTGAGCCCTCTCTGCAGCAGAGATTCCCGCTGACAGAAAACCTTCCGCGGTCTGGTGTGGCTTAAGAGGAACGAGTGTAAGGAGCTGCCAGTGGGGAGGTGCCTGATTTCCTCCGTGGAGTTGTTCAAAACCCAACTGCCACAACCTGGACAACCTGCTCTGGCTGACCCTGCCTGAGCAGGGGTTTGGGCTAGGTGAGCTCAAGAGGTCCCTTCCCACCTCGGCTTCCTGTGATTTGGCAGAAATATTTGAAATGTGAGAAAAGGGGGAGTCTCTGGCTATTTTCCTCCCCGCTGTCCTGGAATCCGAGGACAGGAGGCCACCTATTCTCACTGCGCAGGACTCTGCTTTCCTCTCCGCAGAGCCCTGCGCTGCCTGGGCATCCCAGGGGCCACATAGGAACTCACCCACACTTGCCTTTATTTTTAGAGGCTAGTTTCTCAGCTTCCCTGGGGGTCTTGAAGAGGACTGGCTCACTGGCAGGGCTCTGGCCTTGGATGCTGATAGACTGGACATGCACAATGTACTCAGTGTCCTCCTCTAGGTCCCAGAGGGCACAGGAGCGGGTGGTGGTGTTCACCTCCTGGATGAAGCGCAGCATCCGCACGTCCTTCTTCTGGAAGCCGAGAGAGGAGAGCACAGAGTAGTGGAGAGGCCTCCCTTGTGCACTGCCGTCCCCTGGGACCGCTGCTTCCTGCCCTGTCCACCACGGACGTGGAGAACACCAGACCCTTTCCTCTCTGCAGCCACCAAAACGTGAAGCGCTGCTGCAAAGAGGACGGGAAGCCAAGTCCCCTCCCAGACCATGAGGGACAGGACAAGAAGGAATGGGCTTAAACCACAACAAAAGACTTTGGGAACCGAGGGGACCTGGGGCGAAGATGAGCATGACCCGAGCTGGGCGACTGCAGGCACCGTACCTGTTGGGAAACCGCAAATCCAATGACCACTTCATCTTCCAGAACATCCCAAGTCACAACGGCTGAGTTGGCTTTCAGGTGTTTGACTGTGACATTTACTGGAGCCGACGGGCTGTCTGCGGGGAGGGAGAGCAGAGCCTTTACAGAGGCAAGGGCAGAGCGCGGGCAGCAGACAGAGCCAGGGCGAGGGAGGGAGTGGGAGAGGACCTTGCTCGGGGGCAAGGGACCTGGGACCTGGACACCACGGGGTCTTGATTCCCAGCGAGGCTCTGGGAGATCTCTGCTGAGCGTATGAGCTGCATTAGGCACGGCTGTAATTACTGACCCTTGGAAAGTTTCTTTTGCCAACGCAGCAGACCACCGAGCAGCTCGTTCCTCTCACCCCTCGCAGCCACGCAGCGTGTTCTCTGTCCCTGTTAGGGTCTGACAGCGACAGCTGGGAGGAAAAGCAGGCGCTGCCTGGGAAGGGTGAGAACAGGCTGCTTTGAGGAGGCTCTGGAGGTCTGCAGTTCAGGAGCAGTAAATGGGAGTGGCTCTTTTGCTTTTCCCTGATGGTTTGACAGAAAAGCTTTTATACACGTTTTGCAGCTGATGGGCTGTCTCAGATGGTCGGGGGACACCCAGCAAGAATCCCCTCACCGCTACCGGGACAGAACACGCTGCAACCACACCAGGGGACCACTGCAATGTGAAAGGACAGGCCAGGAAAGCGCCAAAACCCAGCTGAGTTTCCAGCTGCAGAGGGGGTCCGCGGAGCCGCCAGCCTTGCCAAGGAGAGCCGGGCTCTGAGGTACCCCGGGCTCCCGCACCTCCTCACCGGGAGCCTCTTCCCAAGGGAGCTGCACAGTGCAATCTCAGTGCATCTCGAGGGGAAGGTTTTACCTCGTGGGCTTGGCACAGTCCTCCCAGTGCTCCGTGCAGCAGGCTGGACCCCCGTGCCCACTCCTGTGGTCAAATTTAATTCACAACGTCCAGTTAGTGCCCCGATCCCAAAGGCAGTAAGTGCTAACGAGGCTGCCAGGACTCCCGCTCCCCCCAGGAGGTCAGCAGGGCGAGGAGGAGTCATTCCTTCCGACTCTTACCAAAGAAGAGTGCTGCTGTTGCCTTGTAACCCCTGCACACGCTGGCCCGCAGGGGCTGGGGCTGAGGTCAGCCGTAAAAGCAGGACGTGTGTACGTCTCCACTAACACTGGCTGGATTTATAGTCAGCCCCAGCCGTCTGATCGTGGCCGAAAATATTCTAGCTATAGCGTCAGTGTCTCCTAACAACTGACTTCACTCCCAGTGAATGTTCCCCTGGGAGTGGAGAAAATAGTGGGAGCACAAAATTCCCCCGCTGAAGGCCGGAGCTGATCTACACTTAGCAGAGCGATGAGCTTATTCCTTCCTCTCCTCCCCAAACACCACCCTGAGCCCGGCCTTCAGAGAGACCCACACCCACCAGCGAGACCCTGAGGAACGGGATCTCTGCACGAGCCGGTGGGACCCAACTGCTCCAGTGAGCAAAAGGGTCGCTGGAGGGTTCACGGCCAAGTTCCCGCCAGTTCGGGACTCTAGAAGGAGGAGCAGCGAGCAGTCGCGGTCTCCAGCATTTCACAGGGGAAGGTGTCCTCCCTCTCTGGAGGAGATGATCACGTCGGTGTTGACCCGGGGAATCCTCATCTCTGAGGGGCTGGCCCTCATGGAATGAGGCAGTGGTCTCCAGCCTGCTCTCGGAGCATGGAAACGTGTCTCACCCTCCCCCCTCCACCGCAGCAGCAGAAGGATGAGCTGAGCAGGAGAGACGGACCGTCTCCTCAGCCTGAGCACCAGCTCCCTGCCGGGACACCAGGAAGGGACGCGGGTCTGCCGTTCCTCACCTTCCCCGGTGACTGAAGCCATGTGCCAACCAGAGTAGGGTCTAATTTTAGGCAGGGGCAGTCAGCAGATGGGAACGCGTCGAGTGAGTCACGGCTGATGAATCCGCGAGAACGGACGGAGGACACGACGGGGTGGAGAGAGGGGAGACAAAACAGTCTCCAGCGGCAGCCAGGCGCTTCGCCCTTCTCAAAGTACAGCTGCGCCGTTAAACCCCGGCGCCGTTGTCTCTCCTGGATATTTTTAGGAGCTGGGTTTTTTTAGGAGCTACCACTGATTTACCCAGCTTTGGTTGAGGAGGCCTTTGAAAAGAGGTGAATTAACCCCCCGGGAACGGAGGGCAGAGTATCGGGGGAAAAGCTTCAGGCTGGGAAAAGGGAACGCGCAGGACACCCCACGAGGTGCCTTTGAAACTTGTGACCTGGGGGAGGCACAGCGTAAAGTGTCCAGAGTTTCATGGGGGAGTTGGGATGACCTGGCGGAGCTGGGGAAGAGCCACCAGCCTCTCTGGGAACTGGTGAGAGAGGGTGGAAGGCTGCGAGGCAGACGGGAAGCGCTGGGCAAAGCTGCAGCCCAGGGCTCGGGGCTGCAAAGCTGGACTCGGAATGCAGGGGAGGAACGAGCTGGGGTCGAGAGTCGAGAGTCTAGAAAAGCCCCTTGGCGGTGGCACCTGCGAGGGAGACGGGGCGGTGGCAGCCAGCACATGGACAGTGACACCCAGGAGCGTGCCTCGCCTTTCACTGCCACAGATCGGGGTGAATCAGGGGTGTCAAACCGCTCTAGAAGCGAGGTGAAAAGGGAATTACTCTCAGCGTCCGAAAGGAATACACGGCCAGGAAAAAGCTTCCTGCTCCCAGAGCTGAGCGAATCATTTGGAACCAGCATTTCGATCCACGAGGATGCTCTTCTCCCCACTCCCGGGAGATGCACGATGAGATCATGACTTCCTAAAACCCACTCACGCTTCCAAGATATTTCACACGGCGTTTGGCTCCCTGGGCCGGTTGCGGCACTCCGTAGTGCCAGCCCGGCTGAGGCCGCGTGGAGAAGGTGTCATTTGTCTCTCCCGGCTGGCTGCAGGGGGTCTCCAGGTGCCAAATCCAAACGTTTGGTTCCTTCTGCAGTCATACACAGCTCCTGGAAACTTTGCTCGTGTGCCTGGGGCAGCCCAGAGGGTGGGCTGGCCCCAGGGGCTGTTTGAGACAGCAGAGAACACCCCGTGCACCAAACCTTCCTCCAGAGACGCGGCGCATCCGCTCTCTGTCGGGGGGGACCCACACGGGACCAATTTCGGGTTTGGCAGTGCCACGTTGTCCCGAAGCAGAGGCCGCGGCGTCTGCCGGAGCGAACCCCCTGCGGCAGCCTGGCGGAGGATGCGTTTGGCGATGAAGATTACCCCTAATCCCCTCTTAATGCTGAGAACTCCTTCTAGCTTCTCGTTAAACGCTTTGCTGATAATTAACGGACTTTGAGTTGAGCGAGAGAGGAAAAAATCCCCCACGCTTTACAGCTTTGGGCTGGTTCCTCCCTGGCTTTCGTTGCCGACACAGCGGCTGCCGGCACAAGGGCGAGGAACCCACCCGCCTGCCCCTTCTGTTGCCTTCCCCGTCGGAGCTGTAGCGTGGGTGGGATGGGGAGGGAGAAAGAGAGGGGCGAAGGTTTGTCTCCATCCCACTGCTGCGCTGGGGCTGCTGATGGAAGGTGGTGGGGTGAGCACAGGGACGGTCCGAGACACCAGGGTGTCTTGGCTGGTACTCTAGGATCAGTGAGGTACCGAGGCCACGACGACATCACTGGGAGATGCTCGGAGCGCCTGGTTCCTCTGCTGCGGTCTCTCGCCGTACTGGTGGGTCCCTTGAAACCACTCTCAACTGGCACCTTCTGCCCTGAGCTGGAGCGGGGGGGCTGGGCTGAGGGCCAGCCGTTAGCCTTTGAGGAGAGAGAAAGGAAGGCTCTGGGGAACTCTCACACCCTTGGGGTCCCCTCTGCCAGCCGAGCCCCGTGGTCAGGCTGCGGGTCTGGAATTGGAGCGTCTTCCCGGATTTTTCTGCCCAGCCGAGGGGCCCAGCCTAACCCCAATCCCACTCCTGAATTCAACTGTCCTGGAAACATCAGCCCCTGGAAGTGCCCGGAGCGCGGTGCAGTTCCTTCCCGCGCTGTGCTGACACGTTCTCCAATTCCATTAGCTCCTCTCCCACCAGCGGCGTCTTCCCCACTGCAAAAGGCTCCGCTGCTCCAGAGCCCCCAGGACCCAGCGAGCAAAGCGCCGTCAGCCCTAAACCCCCGTAGCTCTTTATTCCTGCCCCGCATCCCTCCCTGCGGAGGCAGGAGATGGAAGGACGGGACCTACCAGGGGAAGGAGCACCGCGGAAGGTCCCGTGTGGTGTTGGTGAAGCGCTGCTGCCCGCTCGCCGAGCGTGGCTACACAAAGACCCGCTTGCGCTGCCTTTCCGCACCGTCCCTCGCTCTCCCGGCACGGCTCCCTTCCGCGGACTCTAATCGCTCGGCGGCTCTACGGGGTCTGCCGGGAGGGCTGGAGCATCCTCCGGCTTCCCTGGGGGTTTGAATGAAGGGTTCTGCTGGGGGGTGGGAGGGGGCGCAGCCCACCCGCTCCCGGCCGCGGGGGCAGCGGGGCTGTTCGCCAAAGCTCTCGCAAGTTCAAAGAGCGCAAAGACCAACTGGTGGTTCTTCAGTCGGGGGAAGAGGCAGTTATTCCCCGCTGACCGCCCGCTCCCTGGGCAAACGGGGTATTAAGAAGCCAGCCCCGGCGTGTCCCGGGCAGGCGCTGGACGCCGGTACCCAGACCTGCCCCGGCGCTTCGCTGGTCCCTGACTCCCGCGTCCCGCAGCCCGGTTTGTGCCGCTCACACGCAGACCCGCGCGCTTCGCTGCTCAACGCACTCCTGCTTTTAACCGAATCGTCCTCGAGCCGGGTCCCAATTTGGCCTCTGGGTTCTGTATAAACCAGGAGGGGTTTGTTTAACAATAAGCGCCGAGTCCTGCCGCGGTGTGTCATGCGAGCGCGTCCCACTCTGGAGGCATCCCGGTTCTCCACAGGGACGTTCCCAGCAGCAGATCCTTTGGAAGGGGATGGCACAACCGCGGCCGCTGTGCGCAGCAACATCCCCGCTGAGAGGCTGACACCGAGGTTAGAAACCTCCGTATTTCAATTAAATCTGTCCTGCGCCGAACACAGAAATCAATAAAGCGCTTTCGCCATCCGTCAGCTGGCCAGGAATCTCCGCAGCCCCCGGGACGGGGCTGCAGCGGGGCCGTTTGCCTTCTCCAGCGCCTGTCGGACCGAGCGCTGCCTCCTCGTGCGCGCCCAGCCTCGGGCAGGTTTCGATCCTTCTCCCTCCACCTGGGCAGCGCAATCTTTCCCCTCCACCACGCCAAAATAAACCTGACGTGGGTGACCCTACGGGCGGGCGCCTTGCGGGGATGCTGTTTGCCCGAGCGCCTTGCGGGGGCCGTGGCCTGTTTTGGGGTCTTTCATCAGCGCTGCGTGGCATCGTCCCGCTGCCCTTACAGCCCTCAGCGGCAGCAGCGCTGCCCGGCGCCGCTCAGACCCCCTTCACTAGCTCTGCAGAGTGAGGAGGGGGCTGCTGGCGGCTCGGACCACGCTGGCCGGGCAGGATGGGCCAGCGAATCTCTGGCAAATTACGTTCTGTTTTACCAACCACCCCAGATGTTTCCTCGGGGACCGTGGTGGGATGCTGGCAGCTATTGGCGCGTTAGCGTGGAGGTTATTTCTCAGCTACCTGGTCCTCCTGGTCCTGCTGCCCCTTCTTGCTCACTTGGGCATCACTTTGCCAAAAGATGCTCCCGACCGGCCAAACGCCCCCTTCAGAGCAGGGTCTCACCCGCCAGCCGTCACCGCTGCGTCAGCAGGAGGGAAGTCACAGCCGAGCCTGGTGGCCCCATCATCGCGTAGGGCTGGGGACGCAGAGCTGGTGGCTGAGCTGGCGCTACCTCTGAGTGACCTTGGGAAAATCACCCCGTACCCTCATTCCTTTTTCCCCCTCTCTGAAAAACAGCGACAGCCCGAGTTCGCCGCCTCGCCGGGGTGCGGGGAGGGCACCCCACAGCCCTGGGCAAAGGAGGGCACAGGAAGAGGGGGCAGCGGCGGTGGCATGGCACCACACCAAGGTCACGCAGCTCCGTCAGAGCCCAGAAGCGAGCCATGAGACGGGGCATCTCTCCATGTTTACCGAGCTAGCGGGCTCGGACTGTGGCACGGACACCTCACGGCACAGGAGCGCTGCCTGTAAGACGGAGCAGGAGGCGGCTATGGGCAGGGACACAACTCCATGTTTACTCTCGGTTGCCGGCTGAGGTGATTCAAGGATAAGGAAGAGCAGGAGAAGTGGCCTAGTTTACAGAGAATCGGGAGGGCTGTTGCGATCGCAGCGCCTCCATTGTGTTTTCCCCACCGCTCCCCCGGTTTGGGAAGGTTTCGTCCATCACCCCGGCTCTGTCAGTTGTGTAAATGGCAACTTCAGGGTGCCGAGGGCTGGCCAAGGAGGCGCGGGTCAGAGCCGGAGCCTTTCGGGGGGTTCGCTGCCGCCCCGGCGCAGGCGGCGTGAGGGTGAATATAACTCCAGCAGCTCCCAGGGCTGGCTCGGGCGCAGGAATTTCCACTCCCCGGAGCTCTGCATCCCTAATAGTCACCCCCAGCCTCCTGGAATGTGAGATATTCTGGCAATCAGCGTTTTGCAAATCAAAGCAGCTGTTCTACCACCCTCTTGCAGCCAAGCGAGGGAGACGGCGCAGAGCCGGGCAGGGTGTCTGGCCTGGGCTGGGGCTGCGTGCTGGGGCGAGGGCTCCCCGGGAGCACCCACCGGCACCCAGACATGGCACCCGCGCGCGGGGTGCTCGGGTGAAGGCTCAGCCCGGCTAGTGCGGAGGAGGCGGGTGGACCTGAGCACGTCCTGGTGTCTCCAAAATTAGATCTAGCTCACGGGGACCTTCGCCTTCCCGAAAGATCCCCCGCTTCGGAGGACCCGCTCGGCTCGAAGGGCCGGGGATGTGCCGTGCCCCAGGAGAGGGGCGTCCTCTGGGGCCGCGGAGCAGCGCTGGGCCGGGCCCTGGAGAGCCCGGGGCGAGCAGGACTCGGGGAGAGGGATCACCAAGGCCGTGCCCAACTGGTTTTTCCTCCTCTGCTCCAGTTTGACGTGAGCAGGCACCGCGGTCCGGGGGCCCGAGCGCCTTTGCCTGCCCCGTGCCCGGCGCTGGGCGAGGGGCTCCCTTTGCTCTCCCCGAGCCCCCCCGTTTTCACGCCACGTCGCCACGAGCCGCCGTCCCCGGGGGTCGCCGGCCGGGACACCGGGGAGGCGGGGAAGGCAGCTTCCTCGTCGCTTCCCGAAGCCGGGGCTGCGTGTCCGGTATCGCCCGTCTCTTCCCACCTCGGTTACTGACCGCGTCCCGGCCGGCGATGCCCCCCCGGGCTCCGTCCCCTCTCCCACGCTTCACCCGCTGCTCCCACCCGTGCCCACCGCGGGACCCCGCCCCCGCCCCGGCCGAAGCGCCCCCGTCCCCGTCACCCCGGGCAGCCCCTCCCCGGGGCCCGGCGGCCCTTACCTGCCTCCACCGGGCGCAAACCGGCGTAGCTGAAGCAGAGCAGGAGCGCGGCGCCGGTGCAGCCGAGGAAGGGCTCCATCCCCCGCCGCCGCCCCGCCGCGCCGCGCCGGGCCGAGCCGCTCCGGGCCGGGCCGAACCGGGCCCCACCGGCGGCGCGTCCTGCGGGCGCGGCGGCTCCGTTCAGCACCGCGGAGAGCGCCGGGGCCCGGTACCGCCCGGGCCCGCCCCCGGTACCGCCCGGTACCGCCCGGTACCGCCCGGGGCCGCCCGGTGCGGCTGGGCTCGGCGCGGTTCTGCTGGGCTCAGCAGCGCCCGCGAGCTCCCGGTACGGCTCGGTTCGGTACGGCACGGCTGGGCTCGGCCGGGAGGCGGGGGCGGGCGCGGCCCCGCCGAGCCCCGGCTCCGCCCGCTGCAGAGCCGGGCAGCCCCGCTCCGGTCCCTCCCCCGGCCCCGGGGTGTGTCGGGGGTGGGGGGGGCGGTGGGACGGGGGCGGCTCGAGCCCCCCGCCCAGCCTGGCCCCCTTACCTGCCTCAGTTTCCCCATCCCGCCCCTCCAGGCACACCCCCGGCCCAGCCCTCCCGGCGGGGGCTGCTCCCCGCCGGGCCCTCCCAGGCAACCGGGGGAAGGCGGTGGGCTCTCACCCCTGAGACGAGCCCACCCCCCCCCCCGTGACATTTTACCGCCGGGCGATTTGCACAGCCCCTAAATTCGGAGTCTAAATTTCAGAGCCAAATTTGGAGGTGATGAGGGTTAGATGAGATGCTGGAATTAGCCCTGTCTGAGATTAATGAAGCTGGCAGCGCTCGGGTTTATTTATTATTATTTATTTATTTGTTTGTTATTTATTATTAACTAGTTGAAGCAGGCAGAAACCATTTCCCCAGCTCAGCGACCAGCTGCCAAACCCTCTGATGCTGCATGGGGGGACCCTGCTCCGGCCACCGCAGCCCCTTCCGACCCCCCCAGCGATGGAGGCTCCCGCTGCCACGGCCCACCCAGCCGCGGTGACCGCGCGGTGCCAGCGGGCAGGGACGGGGATGTCTGGGAGCACCCGGCCACGCTGCGGGTCTGGGCCATTTGTCCGGGCGGCATCGCTCGCTCGACATCTATCTGGTCTGGACATTTATTTGCTTCCCCTGCCAGGGAGCGCAGCGTGGCCTGAGGGCTCCCAGGAGCATCCGTGGGCTCCTCTGGCTTACGCCGAGCCTGGTCCCCACGTTTGGTTTATAGACCGGTGGTTTCTCTCTTCTCTGCACCAGCGATGTCGACAGAGCTGCGCTGGGTGAAGTGCGGAGTGAATGGGGCTCGGTGATGCCACCGTCCCCTGCCCACCGTCCTGCAGTGGTGCTGGGGACCCTCTGACAGTGCACAAACTGTGGTTGTGTTTGTGAATCACAGTCCCCTCGTACAGAAGATCCTGCAGAGCTCCCGTGGTCTCCCCATGTCTCAAAGTCCCTTCCCAGAGAAGTGACAGGCACCCATTGCCCAAGAGAGACCCAAAAAGCCTCTGCCAGAGGCAGAAGACAGCCCTGTCCTGCCAAACCCCAACCCTCCACCATTCCACTGCTCTCTTTCCTCAGCCTGAGATGGTAATTCCCAGCCTGGTGTCTGTGTTGTGGTGCTGGGGCCATGCCCACACCGCAGCCCCTCGCAGTGCCGGGGTGCGCGGCTGCAGCCGGCTGCTTCCCAGAGATGAGCCTGCGGTGCCTCCCTTTCATCTCCTGCCTGGCAGCAGATTAAAATTTCATCACTTCAGCAGTGAAGAAGATGCAGGGGAGGAGCAGGAGCCCTGGGCTGGCGGGGGGAGCTCAGCCGGGGCAGCCTGCGCTGAGCTCGGTGCCCACCCCAAATCTGGCCACACATGGGAGCTCAGCTGACGGAGCCGGGGTTTGGGCACAGCCGTGCAGGGGTGGCCACAGGCCGGGCTCCTGCTTCCCTCGGGCCTTCGCTCGCTGGAGCACGAGGCTGGGCAGGAGGAGCCGCCAGGCTCTGGGCTCCTGCCGCTGCCTCCTCCATGTGCTGCACACCCAGAGCAGGACCACGAGCTCCCAGCTTGGAGGCCAATGCCGCTGAACCGGCTCCAGCTGCTGGCAGAAACACAAAGCCAAGGTCGCAGGAGGATGTGCTGGCACTGGTATGGGGAGACCCAGATCCACGAAAGGGAGGGACTGTCACAAAAACCCAGTAGCTCCCAGCAGCCAGACTGCCTGCCTGGCCCCAGGAAGGTGCTGCTTGGGCTGGACCCCATCCTGGGCAGGCGGCAGGCTGGGGCCGGCCCCTGCATGCGGGAGGGACAGTGGTTTGCCCCAGTTGCTCCTGGCAGATGCACGAGGACTGGTCCCTGTCACCCCGCTACCTCCCAGGCTCCCACAAGAGCATTTTTGATGTGTTCTGGTATTTTTCCAGAGGCACAACACAGTTAACACTGTAATTCCCTGGTTTTTCCTTTCCCTCTTTCCAAGTAAAGGGGAAATCTTTGCTCTTTTCCAGCCCCATGAACGTCTGCCATTCTCAGACTGGGACACCACCACTGCACCAAGGGCCCCTCCAGGGGCTCAGGTCCTGGCTGCCCCCGGGTGCAGAGGGTGGGCTAGAGGTGTCCTGGCCCCCCTTGGTCCCCCCGGGTTCCTGTTGCCTCCCTGGGCGCTGTGGAGCCTCGTCCGTCTCCCCAGCCCGTACTGGCACATCACTATTCCAGTCACACGACATCCATCGTGCGTCCTCGGTTTGCCAATTAAGTCCCAGCTCTAATTACGCGCTCAGGCTCGCCAGTCGCTCCTCTTCCCTCTCGCATCACCAGACAGATACCTGGGAGGCCGCCAGCCATCCTCCTCCTCACACCCAGCCCCTCTTCCATCCCACCTCACCCTGAACATGCTGGGCCAGGCTCCAGCAGCAGCCGAGCACCCAGACCACCTCCCTGTGACACGGAAAACTGTCCCAGAATCAGTGCTGTGGGGTAGGGCCGTTGCGAGGGGCCCTTTTTGGCCCGGGCTGCCCCCCATGCAGCCCATGGGGACAGCGGATGTGGAGTGCGGAGTCGCTCTCGTTGTCCCTCAAGAGCGACAGAGCCAGCCCTGGGGTCCCCAGGGGATGACGGTGGGACAGAGGGATGTCAGCAGATCCGGGGCCCCCATGTTCTGCTGCTCCCCACAAGACCCTGGCCCTCAGTAGTGGTGCCCCAGGAGCGGCTCGGTCACCTCCAACCGTCGTCTGCACCCCCCTGCAGCACCCTGAGCCCTTGGGGTGAAGGCACCCTGCCGCAGAGCTCACCCACAGCTCATCCAGAGCGGTGCTGGGCAGGAGGAGCCGAGCAGGATGCTGCGGGGTGGGGGGGGCTGTCTGGGTGCTGAGGGTGATGGGGGTGCAGGGGGTGCTGTGGAGTGCAGGGGGTGCGGTGGGGTGCTGAGTGCCACGCTGAGAGGGTGCTACAGGGTGCAGGGGGTGCTGGGTGCCAGGCTGGCAGGGTGCAGGGTGCAGGGGTGCCAGGGGGTGTAGGGAGTGTAGGGAGTGTAGGGGGTGCAGGGTGCAGGGGGTGCTGGGTGCCAGGCTGGCAGAGTGCAGGGTGCAGGGGTGCCAGGGGTGATGGACTGGCTGGGTGCAGGGTGCAGAGCGTGCAGGGGGTGTAGAGGGTGCAGGGGGCAGGGGGCAGGGGGTGCAGGGTGAAGGGGGTGTAGGGTGTGCAGGGGGTGCAGGGTGTAGAGGGTGCAGGGGGTGCAGGGGCTGCAGGGGATGCAGCGGGTGCAGGGTGCAGGGTGAAGGGTGCAGGGTGAAGGGTGCGGGTGGCCGTGCCCGGGTGCCGCCCGCAGACCGGCGCTGCCGAAGGCTGCTGCTGCCACCTGCCGACGCCCCGCGCAGCGCCGGGGGACCCGCCCCGGGGACACCCCCAATCCCTCCGGACCCCCCGAGAGGGGACACCCCCTCCCCAACCACCCCAACCCCGCGCCCGGACATGTCCCGCGGGGTCCTGCCGCAGCGGCTGGCGGGGGCGGTCCGGCGGGGATGGCCGCGGGGGGTGCGTGGCACCGCCTCGGCTCGGAGCCCCCTCCCCTGGACCGGAGCCCCCCGTCGGTGCCACCCCGGCGGGCACCGCCGGGCCCGCAGCCCCGGCTGCCGCTCCCCGGGGCGGTCCCCGCGGCTCCTCCGTCACCCCATGGGACGGGCGAGCTGCCGCGAGAGGGAGCCCGGGGCTCGCGTGTGGCGGTGGCACTGGTGGCACTGGTGGCACTGGTGGCACTGGTGGCACTGGTGACAGTGGCGGTGGCGTTTAACTCCTCTGGCCCTTGGGAATTGCGGGAGGACAAGGGTCAAGGCTGACCGGGACCCCAGCAGACCTCCCGGTCCCACCTCGAGGTGGCTGTGACCTCCCTGGGACAGCAGCGTCACCTCGGCATCCCTGGAGGCCCATGGCGGGACACAGTGGGGACAAGCTGCAGACCCAAACCCCCAGACAGGACGAGCTGGGGCAGACCCTGGCCATGGGCGATGCCCACCACGTCTCGGGGAGCCCCGTGGCCCTCCGGATGAACAGTAACGGTGACCTGTGACAGTGACAAACTGCCTCCCTGGTGGGGAAACCCCTCGGGGTTCTGCACTTCCCTGCCAGGGAAGGTGGCACAGCAAACTGGCTACCAGGATGTCCCCAGCACCCCTTCGTCCCCTCCATCCTGCTGCAACCCACAGCCAGTTAGACAACTGGGGACCCTCTTGTGCCCAAACTGCCCCAAAACCACGTCCCAGCTGCGTGGCACGACACCGCTGCACACACACATGTCCAGGTGCCAACAGGCGTGTGCCCCACGGGGACAAGGACGTGTGTCCCCAGGAGCCCCGACCTTGGCGGCGTGGGCAAGCCGAGCTGCACGTGCTTCAGGGCGGCAGCGTGGCCACCCCAGGGACGTGGGGACGTGGGGGCGTGGGATGGAGCTGCTCCGTTATGAAACATCCCCGCATCCCCGCGATGCTCAGGGAAGATTTATGAGAGAGCGGCTCCTGATCCAGATGAGATCGGGCATCACAAAGGGCTTTGTATTCCAGGAAGCCTATTAGAGATTTAAATTATACAAATGGGCTTTTTTACCAAAGATCCTCATTATCTGGGCATTTGCTTTTAATCCTCGGCCTGTCCTGCAGCCCCTGCCCTGCGCCCCCACCACGGCTCCGCTTACCTTCCCCGTGTCCTCTGCGGGGCCGTGGGGATGGGGACAATCTCCGGCGTCAGCGCGGGCCCATGGGGAGAGGGCTGGAGGGTGTTGGGGAGACTCTGGTTGGGTCTGGTGGTGCAGCCAGGGGCTGAGCCCCTCCAGCTTTGCCCTCTCCCCTCCCAGCTCATGGTACCTGTTTGTCTGCTGGGCATTAACCCTCCTTAGGGCATGGTTCTGAGGCACCCACCGTCACCCCAGCCATGCCCAGGCTCCTTCTGTGCCAGCCCCGCTGCATGGGAACACGTGAGGATGCTGCCATGGGCACATGGGGCGAGGCCGACGCGGAAGCTCAAATCACCAAAGCCCCTGAATGTCCCACCATGGAGCCCTGGGCACTCCGGGCACCCTCGAGCCACCCCAGCTTGGAGAGGGCAGCCAGGGCCATGCCAGCGCTGACTGCAACACACGCTGCCCTGTGTTCACGCGTGTGTGTGGAGCCATGTACCCGTGTCCAGGGTACACAGGGAGGTGGTGATGTCCCCTGCCCCGGGGAGGGGTTCTTCCCCTGCAGCCCCATCCCACCCCCTGCCCTGCTGCAGTGAAGCCTCGGGAGTTTCACAGCTGCTATGACAACACAGGCGATTCCTGCAGAAATTCCTGCAAGGAGAAGGAGGAGGAAGAGGAGGAGGAATCTCCCAACCAGGATATCGCCAACACTCTAAATCTCTCCCCGCCCGTGACGGGGAAGGTGGCCATGGCCATGTCAGCATCCTCCTGGCAGCCTCCTCAGCTTGGCCACAAGGTTGGGGCCAGCAGGAGCCAGCCCCGAGCCATCCCTGCTCCCTGCCCTGGCTGTTCTGGGACCCTGGAACCCCAGGAGATGGTTCTGCCCGTCCCTGACACGGCCGAGCCCCAAAATCACCGGGAGGGAGCATGAGCCAGTGTGCCCAGCACCACCGGGGTCGATGGAGCGGGCTACGAGCCCAAGGCTTTGGGGTGAGGGTGTGGGAGCCGGAGGGGATGGGCTGGGGGTCACTCGCCCCCAACCCCAGGTAAATCATGTAGTGTTTGATGGCAGAGCACGGCCCTGCCCGCACCCCCCGCCCCCCGTATTATCCTCCCCGTCCCTCCCGCAATCCACTCCGGCGCGGGGGATTAGGTGGGTTTAGGGCCGGGTTTGAGTCAGAAATGGGATGCTTTCAAATCAGCCTGCGTCAGCCGTGCCCTCTGCCGCTCGCGCCCGGGGGATTAAAATAGATCTGAAGATTATCGGAGGGGAAATGCACCCCCACCTTGGGGACCCGGCTCTTCCCCCCAGCCCCAGCCCCGCTGCGTGCTGGGGCATCGCCCAGCGCAGGGGGTGCCTGGCTCCAGCCCCCTGGGACATCTTCAGCCCCGAGGACACAGATCTCTGCCCTTTTCCCCGTCGTTCTGCTCGCGCCAAGGCCTCCGTTCCAGTGGCCATCCCATGCCCCGTTCCAAACATCTTCCTACGTGGGATGGAGGAGACAACAATGCAGCAGCTCTCATCACCCGTTCCCTTGTTTCCAGCCCAATCCCGGTCCCAAAACACCCCTTGGGCTTGACGCTGGTCCTGTGCGAGACCCCTGCCCGGACCCCGTGGAGGGCTCCGGGTTGGGCTGGGTCCCCTTGCTGGCCTGGCCGCGGTTTGGTCAGGCGCTGCCCAGCGATGCTTCAAAACGTGCCTGTGGATTTTGGCCACTCTCTCAGGGTCGGTGCCGTCTCCTGCCCCGCTTCAGGTTGGTGGTTTGGGCTTGGAGGTGCCAGGTCTCCCTCCAGGGGCCCTGCAGCCCCTCGGCCCCGCTGAACTCAGTGCCCAGCAGATTTTTGGGGTGAATTAGCCCCATCCTGGGTCTCTCAAGTGGTCCTTCCCCATTCCGCAGCAGCCGCCTCAGCGGCTTCCCCGCTCCCCTCAGGCCGCCGTCAGGGCTGAGTGTTTAATCACTTTACGCATGTTTATTTGTGTAATTTGGAGGTGAGCGCCTCTTCCTCCCATCTGCCCCTGCCATCTGCTCCCCACGGCGCTGCTGAACAGTGGCGGGTTTGCAAACGGATGGAGGTGATGGAGGAACACGGGAAAACCCGCCGGGAAAGGCACCTCCTTACAGCGAGCATCTGCCTCCACCGGCGCCTCTCCCCGGTGCTCGGAGTGGCTGCTGAAAGCTGCTTTGCTCCAGCCCCTGGAAGGACCGAGGATCGGTCCCTGGCTGGGGACATTCAACCCGAAATGTCCCCTTCTAGCCCCAGAATGGGGCTTGGCACGTTCTTGGGCCAGCGGGAAGGTGATGGCTAAGCCTGAGCCAGGGCGCTGGGGATGCCCAAGGCACACGAGGGGGGATGCCCGTGGCTCGCTCATCCCTCCGGTGACCACCTTGGCCTATGTCCTGGGGTAGCGGCTCTTTCTGAGGGGACGGGATGGGGACAGGTGGGGGTGATGGCCCACGGGGTGGCCCATGGAGGGTGTTGTCCCCAGTTTGGTGCACGCACAGGGATGTAGGTGGCCCCTCGTGCTTCCCCAGCCCACCCACCTCACAGCAGCCCAGGGCAGGGTGACACCCCACAGAAGGGACAAGTGACACCGATAGCAGAGCCCTTGATGACACAACCAGGGGCGTCCCCCCGGGTCTGCCAGCAGCTTGAGACCCCAGCCTCTGTGTCTGGAGTGCAACGCAGCAATGCTGGTGTGCTCCCAGTGCCCCCGGTGCCCCCAGTGCCCCCAGTGTCCCCAGGGCTCCCAGTACCCCCAGTGCTCCCAGTGCCCCCAGGGCTCCCAGTGCCCCGAGACCCCCAGTGTGCCCAGTGCTCCTGGTGCCCCAATACCTCCCAGTGCTCCCAGACCACCCCAGCCCTTTCCAGCACACCAGAGGACCCCCCTGCCCCAGAGCCCGGCTGCAGGGGGGACCAGGGGCTGCACCCCCAGGTTGCTGCGTGGGGCAGTGTCCCGGGGGTGTGGGGGGGGCCCTGGCGTGGGTGGGAGGTCCCGGTGGGGGCTGCTGCCGGAGCCACCGGTGCCCCACCCGGTGCCCCCCGGTGCCGGTGCCCCCCCGCAGCCCGGCGCTGCGGCGGGCGCTACCGGCGGGCGCTCCCGGGCTGCGCTGGCGAACGGCGGCGGCGGCGGCAGCTCGTTCCCGGGCAGGTAGGAGACGGCGGGGCCGGGAGGACCCGGGGAGGGGTGGGACGGAACCGGGGGGGCACTGAGGGACCGGGGAGATCAAAGCACCGGCACGGAAGCAGCCCCCGGACACCGCCGGCGGCTGCAGAGCCGCCCCCGCCCCGCCGCATCTGGCCGGGGGTACCTGACAAACCCCCCCCGGGGGGACCTGTCCTTGGGTGTGTCCCCGACAACACCCCCCTTCTCTTCGGGGCTGCCCCGTTTGGGGGGAATCTCCCGTAGCCCCCCCTGCCCCGGGAGCATCTTCCCTGGGGACGCCCAACCACCCTGCCGGAGGTGTCCGCTCTGGGGGGGGGGGGTCCTTGCGAACCCTTCTCGGGGCGCTGAGCGCCCCCCGTGGGCGGCAGAAGCTGTCCTGGGCAGTGGGGAGGGGGCAGAGCCCCCCCCGGTCAGCGGGGCTGGGGGTTGTGCCAGCCCCGGGGGGCTCGGTGAGGACTCCTGAGGGCGGGGGGGACACTCAGCCCCTGCCCTGGGCTGCTGGAGCAGGGATGGAGCTGGGGTGGAGTAATGGAGAGACGGGGGGGTGACTGTAACTGGGGGGTTGAGCCCTGCTGGGCTGCTCCTCTTGGGGTGTCCTGTTTGCCCTGCGATCCCAAAATACGGGGGGGCTTGGCGGTGCTGGGGACCCTCCCTACTTTGAGGTACTCCAGGTACCGAAGCCCCCATGCACCCACGGAGCCCACTCTCTCCCCACACAGGGGTCATAACACAGCCTGGGGTGGGGGCTGTGGGTCAAGCTCCCCCTCAGAGCCCCCGGCATGGGAACCTGGGGTGTGTCGCAGGCGCTGGGCACCCGCCCTGACCTCCTTCCATCCCCTCTGCAATCCTTGGGGTGACCCCAGCGGGATGGGGTGCGCTGGGCGCCCAGGGGTCTGGGCACCCTGCAGCAGGGAGGGGGCCCCGAGGAGAGACCCGCAGCCCCTGGCCCTCCCCGGGGCTCCAGTGGCAGCCGGAGGCATCAAATATTAACGGAGGCAGCGACGGAGCTGAAAATAACCCTCCCTCCAAGGGAGCTGACCCAGATCTGGGCAGCCCCAAAGCTGGGCTGGACCCAGAGCCCCCCCAGGATGCTGCTGGGGCTGAATCTGGTCCCTTCCCCTCCTTGGGGCTGCTCTGCCCTCCAGATGCCAGCTATAGAGCGCCTATATATTATGCAAATGAGCTATAAGGGCTTATTACGCAAACGCGAGGGGGCTGGCGCTGCCCAGCGCTGGGTGGTCCCTGGGGCTGGCCCCGACAGCTCAGAGAGGACGGCGGGGATGGAGGGGGCCACATCAGGGTCCACCTGGGTGTCCGGGGTCTGCCGGGGAGCTCTGTCCCACCTCTCTGCCCTCCTGTAGCACGGAGGGACCCCCCGAGCCGGACCAGGCGCCTGTCCCACGGCAACGCTTGTCCCCCGGGACGGCCGGCGAGCCCCAGCAGCATGGGGAAGCAGAACAGCAAACTGCGCCCCGAGATGCTCCAGGACCTGCGGGAAAACACTGAGTTCTCCGAGCTGGAGCTGCAGGGCTGGTACAAGGGTTTCCTGAAGGACTGTCCCTCCGGCATCCTCAACGTGGAGGAGTTCAAGAAGATCTACGCCAACTTCTTCCCCTACGGCGATGCCTCCAAGTTTGCCGAGCACGTCTTCCGCACCTTCGACACCAACGGCGACGGCACCATCGACTTCCGAGAGTTCATCATCGCCCTGAGCGTCACCTCCCGCGGGAAGCTGGAGCAGAAGCTCATGTGGGCCTTCAGCATGTACGACCTGGATGGCAACGGCTACATCAGTCGGGAGGAGATGCTGGAGATTGTGCAGGTACCAGGCTCCCTCGCCCCGCCACGGCTCGTACTGTGCAGTCCTGTGTGTCACCCTGGTGTGATAGTGGCCGTCCCCTCCCGGATCCTGCATCTGGGGCATCCCCTGGTCCTTTTCTGTCCTGGGGACATCCCTTTGCCACCCTGTCCTGGTGCTTCTGCACGCAGCCGTCCCCGAGCACCCTGGGGCAGAGGGACAGCAGATCGACAGGAGCTGCTCTCCTCGCCCAGACCCCAGCCCAGTGGCATCGGCAGTGGAAGGTGACTCACGAGGGTGGCATCTCAGTGGGCATCTCCTCCCTGCAGAGGCAGCTCTTGCAGCCGGGCTGTTTCCTCGGGGTGCCGCTCGCTCTGCCCCGGCTGGGCTGGCTCCCCCCAGCCCGACCTGACCGCATGGGGAGGTTGTTAAACGCCAGCCCCGTTCCCCGGGCAGCGAAGCCCAGAGCTCTGTCCCCCCTCTCGGGTGGGCGATGGCAGGCGCCCACCTTGCACCCCTCTTCATCCCCATCTCCCTCTCCCAGGCCATCTACAAAATGGTCTCCTCGGTGATGAACATGCCTGAAGATGAATCGACTCCGGAGAAAAGAACGGAAAAAATCTTCCGACAGATGGATACTAATAACGACGGTAAATGAGAGGGGATGGAGGGGATTAAGGGAAAGGTCTCATGGCTAAATCCGGGGGTCTTAGAAGGAGCCGCACGCACACACGCTGATTAAATGGCTCACATCCGCTGGCGTGGCCGGGGGGGAGCCCCGGCAGCCAGAGGGACTCGGCATGCTCCCACAGCCCGGGGAGGGGACCCCAGGGGTGATCAGGACCCTCAGCCCAGTTGGGTGGGTGTCCGCAGTGCGTGCCGGGAGGTCTCTGATCCTGTGTGAGCACCCGGGATGGGTGGTGGCCGCCGGGCTGAGCCGTGTCCCCGCTCCCGCAGGCAAGCTCTCGCTGGAGGAGTTCATCAAAGGTGCCAAGAGCGACCCGTCCATCGTGCGCCTGCTGCAGTGTGACCCCAGCAGCGCCGCGCAGCTCTGAGCCCCCCCACAGCCCCCTCACGGCCCCGCACCACCTCCTGAATCTGCAGCCAGTCACCACCACTGTCCCCTGCACACCCCTCCGGTCCCCACCACCGTGCTCCCGTGGCCCCTCGTGGGGAGACAGCTGGAGCTGGGCAAGGGGGAGCCCAGGGGGGACGGTACCCATCACCAGGGGGGCTCCTGCACTGGTTCAGCTGGGGGAAGGATGGAGGCAGGGTGTGCCCAGAGCAAGAACAGTCCCCCCAGCACCGGGGGCTCGGAGCAGGAGGACAACCCGGTCTGGCAGGAAAGGCTGGTGGTGAAGCCACCGCTGCATCTCCGTTGGGCGTGGGGACACGGCCCAGGGGACACAGACCTGGTGGCTCGAGGGCCCCCCAGCACCCCCCACGCATGCACACACTGCCAGGGCTGTGGGGCCAGGCCAGCCCCTTCCCCATGGCTGGGGCATGGGTGAGAGCCACGGGGAGGGGACGTGTTTCTGGTCTTTTAATACCTGCAGAATAAAGTTTGTGTCAGTGCAGCCTGTGGTGGGAAAGGGGCCGTCGCCGCCGAGGGGCAAGTTCCTCCCCACGGGGTCCAGATCCAGCCCAGTCAACTCCCTTTCTGCAGCCCCAGGCGACCCGAGGTCACGGGGATGGGCTCGTGTCTCGGCTGGTGGTGTCCAGGGGCCATGTCTGCCTGATAGCCGGGTCCCATCGTGGAGCTCTCATGGCACAGGGGCACTTCCTTGGGGTCGGCGCGTGGGCCCCACTCAGAGCCGGACACTTTCCACGCTGTCGAGCGTCAGCAAGCCCAGGCACTGCCTGGGGTCGGGGCTCTCCACAGGGGCTGCCTGCAAGGAGACCTGCAAGCCAGAGAGATGATGAGAACGAGGTCGGGGGGACGAGACCTTTGGGTCGGCAGGTCTTACCCCTGTCCTGGAGCCCCCGAGCCCAGCCAGGTCCATCCCAGCCCTGCACGGGAACGGGTCGGTGCTGAGCCCGGGGACCAGGACTCACCTTCCTGCAGCGCATCCCGCAGCAGTGGCGGCCAAGGCAGAGGAGGTCGACGGTGAGCAAGAGGCAGCGGATGCTGAAGACAATCTCCATCGAGTCTAGCAGGAGGGAGACGGCCCAGAGGCACAGCGTGGAGCTCTGTGGGGACACAGGGCGTCGGGTCCCCGTGCTTCACCCATCCCCAGCCCACAGCCCACTGGGGACTCACGTAGACACGAGTGGGATCGAAGGGGCACTCGCGGGAGACATCGGTGATGGTGCAGGGGGCCAGCAGCGTCCGCCCCTGACTGCCCAGCGTCAGCCCGATGGAGACAGCCATGCCCAGCAGGCAGGACAGGCAGCCCAGGCTGCTGCTGGTGCTCAGGGCAAAAACCACCCATTTCTACAGGAGGGGAGAGAAGGGGGAGCGTGGTGAGCTGGGGCCGTGCACAGCCACCCAGCCGGGCTCCCCCTCCAGGGACGGTTCCTGAGGGAGGGACATGCCGGCTGTGCTCAGTCTGTGGGATGGCCACAGCCTGCCGGGTGAGGGGCTGCGGGTGCTTACGAGGGCGGCGGGGGCGAGGTAGCGGGACAGCATGAGGGCAGCTACTCCACAGGAGGTGGTCTGCAAGGAAGCGTGGGGAGGTCAGTGATGTGCAGCACCCGCCTGCCCCAGAGACATCGGTCCCCTTTCCCTGTTGGCATTGTCCCCGAAAGCTCATCTGGCCAGTTTGGCATCACGGGGGGCATTTCATCTCCCCCAGCCTCCACCCGGTAACAAGTCCCCGTGCATTGAACTGCCCCGGTTCTGTGCTAGACAGGCTAGAGCAGAGAAGGGCAGACAGAGCAGTTTCAATTCTGCATCTCATCTGCCCACCCTGCACCCACACCACATCGATCCCGCACCCTCCTGCATCCCCTCTCCTGTCCCCCGCCGCCCCCCTGCCCAGCGGTACCAGCAGCGCGGAGATGACAGAGGCAGCGTTGGCGATGGTGTACTGCAGGGAGATGGCGTCCCGGGGGTCGACCACGAAGCGGAGGACGGTGCCGTGGACGAGAGCGCCGGTGATGAAGTTGAGGTGCCCGATGATGAGGAGGATGAGGCCCGTTTTCATGAGGACCCTTTGGTGGCTGCTGGGATCGAGGTGGCCTGAGACAGAGGAGAGAGGAGGGCTGGGCAAGGAGGCTGGGTGTTGTTGGGTGGCCAGCACCGAGCCGTCCCTCCCGCCCTTGCACCACGCTCAGCACAGGCACAGGGTGTTTGGGGACAGCCCCAGAGGACGTGTCCCATGCTGGCGGGGGGACGAGGCAGGAGGTGATGTGGTGGCAGCCACTGGCAGTCCAGGTATGCAAACCACCGCTCCAGCCGGCTCTCCTGGCACTGGGTTGGTGGTGCAGGGCTAGTGGCCATGGGGACAGGTGGTCTTGCTGGGGCTGGGGGTCCCTGGAGTGCTGAGGAAGCTCTAGGGAGAGCAGCTGCCCATAAGCGACAGCTCCAGAGCTGGCTCGCAGCACCCGGCACTGCGGTGTGAGGGGTAATCGCAGCAGCAGCCAGGCTGTTCCCCCACCAGGACCCACCCTGGGGCCTCTCTCCTCACACACCCGCCATTACCTGGGTGCTCAGCCCAGCTCCATCCCTCACCCTGTCCAAGCTCCTCGGCTCCCCTCCTTCCCTGCCTCAGTTTCCCTGCAGAAGGGTTGTGCTAGAGCCGCGGCAAAGCTGGGGCACCCTCCCATCGCGATCACCACATCAGACCCAGGCTCACCTGCTTGACACATCTTTGCTGGGTTGAGATCAGGCCATCAGAGCCCCTTGATGCCCGTGGGCGCCCTCAGCCCCTGGATCCATCGGAGTCATCATGTTGCCAGGAAGGACGAGGTCACCAGAGCTTCTCGCCTGCTGCACCCCACTGCCACTCCAATTCCAGTCAGACCAGCTCCCCAGGATGAACTGAAGGGTAACTCCACCTTCACCTGCCTCCGAGGAGGGAAGGCACAGCCCTGTCCCCACCCCTGTGCTCTCCTTGCTGCCAAGCCTGCAGCCATGCCGTGGCATGCCATGCCATGCCGATGCGCCACGCCATGCTGCCTCACCCCCTTCCCCATCCATCCCCCCATCTCCACCTCCCCAGCACGCTCAAGCCAGCCCACCCTAAAGTGATGGCAGCAGGCTGGGATCCAGCCACACAAGTCTGAGGCCACGGGCTGAGGGTCTGGGAAGAGGCAGCCCCTCGAGGTGGGATGCTGCTGGAGCATCAGGTACCGGGGATCAACCTGCAGAGACAGGGAAAAGCAGAGGTCAGGGCTGGTGCCACCTTCCCAGAAGGTGGCTCAGAGGAGCCAGTTTGGAGGAATCACTGTAATGAAGCTTCCAGGGAAGTTAGTGACAGCAGGAGACCAAGTCAGAGAGGCTGGGGACAATAGCTCGCAGAGGTGGCTGCAGGAAGAGCAGCCCAGCTCCGCTAGTACCAGGGTGCTTTCGGGAGCCCTCCCTCATCACAGGAGATCCCTGCTAAGCAATGCTCTCACAGCAGACATGAGGCACCAACCATTTAATTCCTGGGACAGCGACGTGGCCCTGGCTCTGGGGACTGGTCTGCGGAAGGGCTTGGTCCAGGGCTGGCTCCTGGCCTCTCACTATTGTAATAATACCCTGCCTGAGCCACCAGCCCAGTCCTCGGCCTCCTCAGATCCCTTATACCCAGCAGTGCTGGGAATCTGACTCAGCACAGCATTAGTCCCCATCCTTCCCCTCTTTTAACCTGCACCCAGCCCTGCTGCACAGGGAGCGGCGAGGAGAGAGGATCTCTCCCTGCCACAGCTTCAGGACAAAGCAGGTCCGACCACGTCAGCCGTGCGTGGCACAGGGACTGTCCCCATCACCGCTGCAGACAGGACAAGGCTGTCACCCCCGCTTTCAAGGGGCAGAAGAGGAGATGCCCCCATTTCCCCCACCCTTGGGCTAGGGCAGAGTTTACAAATGCTTGAGCAAAGGGCAAAGCCAGAAGTCTCACTGCACATCTTCGGAAAGGATGAGCTGATGCAAGTCGAATGACACCAGTCTTTATTCAAATAGTCCCTTAGGATGTTTGCAGACATACAGACACACACATATTTACACTCTTACACACCTCACAGAGCTTGACCAATAAATTAAACCAAAAAAAGGGTGGGGGATTTTTTTTTTTCCTTTTTCTTTTTTGTCACGTAAGAAACAGCAACTCCCCGAGGCGAGGCGGGGGAACCAACCGGAGAATCGCAAACAGAAGCCAACACGGACACAACCCTGCCCCGAAAGATGCAATGACAGCGAATGTGCTTTTCAGCAGGAGGCCACCTCATACTCTGGCTTCGATGCACTCCAGTTTGACCATCTCGTCCAGCCTGCAGCCCTCGGCTTGGGCACAGTGGCTCAGGGGGGCACTTGGGCTCTCAGCACCTCTACCTCTGGGGGTCTGTGGGCGGGCTGCTGCAGTCTGAGAGTGGGGGGAGTCGCACTCGTCCGAGGTAATGTCCGGCACGTCGTCCGACTGGCTGTCGGAGCTCTCCAGGTCGCTCCGTATGCTCTCAGGCTGGGCCAGGGTGATGTCCCAGGTTTTGCTGGCAATGCAGTCCTTTTGCTCACAGTTTTGGTGTTTGCATGGCTGCTCCTGCTCACCATCCTCTTCCTCCTCCTCCTCCTCCTCATTCTCTGCCATTTGGGTGTGGACGTGCAGAGAGTCCTCTGTACTGCTGCCACTGGCCAACTGGTAGTGACTTGGTTTGGCTTCGATGTCCACCTGGATCTCCATGTTATTGCACTCCCTGCAGAAACAAGCACCCTTGTATTACTGGGTACAGTTACTGGGTTTGGCTGGGTCACCACCGGGCACTGTACCAGGAGGATCACGTTTCCCAAACACGAGCAAGATGCTGCTCATCACCCTGCAGCACCTGGGAGACAACAGCACTTGCCGGTCTCCCTGAGTCCTCCTGACAGCAGCCAAGATCATCCAGGCTGTGAGCCAGGAACCGAACTGGGATAGCACCAGCGTCCCTGCAAGCAGCCAGGAACAGACCTTGAGAGCCCTGGGCTGCAGATCCCCTCCTCAGCCTCCACACCACACATGAAAGCTGCCCCAATTGTCCCCAGTTGTCCTGTGCAAGTAAAAGGACAAATCCACGTGCCAGCTACAGCAGAGCTGCAGCCATCTCGCCACCCACCGCAGCACCTCACAGAGCACGGGTTTTTCCAGGACACCCACTACGGCCACTCTTCTCACCACCCATGTGCCCACCTACCTGTCCTGGGGGTTGTAGGAGCTGATGATGGAACCAGCCATGGCTCGCGTGCTGGCGTTGTCGCTGATAGCCCCCAGGCTGACCGAGTCTTTGGGGAAAATCTCTTTCTGGACATCTGCCTGGACTTCCAGCCTGTAGGAAAGAAGAGGATTCCTCAGAAATGCCTTAGATGGTCCCTGAGGGGCACCAACCGGTCACTGTTAGTCATGGGAAAGCACAAAGCCCTCCCTGCTGGCGCAGCTTGGCATGACAGAGTTTAACCTCAACGGCTCCTCTCATTCAGTCACATTTTTGGCTCCATTTAGGTAAAGCCGTTCTGTTTTCCATGACGAAGGTGAAGTTGTGTTTGTCCCTATGACTCACACAGCTCCTGTGAAGAACGGATTTCCATGGATATCGCACACAGCCGTGATTATATCCTGGCTGCCGTATCAACACGTGTCTCTAATTACCCAGTAATCTGACTCACAGGCAAATTCAGAGGAAAACTGGGGTGTAACCTCCTGACTTGGGAAGCAGTGACCCTGCCTGCTATAGGTCACCGGAGAACAGGCAGCAGCAAAGCCTCTAGGCTGGGAAAGAGGACTGGCAGATCTCTAAGTAGGCCAGGCAGGCAGCTCTGCACTGCTCCCAATTAACCTGAAGCATGAGCTCTGGAGTTTTGAGATGCACAGTAGGGACCACAAACTTATCTTCTGTCCTCCTTGCAAGAACCAGCCTAGCACTGCCTGAGAAGCAGCCTGATCTGCTGGGACTGGTTAATTTACACCAGACCAAAACACAGAAATACTAGGATACAACTCCCAAGTCAAAGAAAGATCACTCACAGCCCTGGAGAGCTCCCCAAAACAATCCTGCTCAACCAGCACAGCCCTTGGGAGCCACCACCCTTTTCTTGCTGTGCCCAGTAGTTACCTGCTGTACTTCCCCTTGCCTCCCGAAAGGACCCCACCGCTCAGGGTGCCGCCCGAGAGGGCAGCGAAGCTGGCTGTCTCGCTGTAGTTGCCCTGCATCACACTGAGCCCATCGGTGGGGCTGCCGCTGGTGCTCAGCACACTGGTGAGCCCCTCGATGCTGCTTTCGCCAATGCTGGGGTTCTTCAGGGCTCGCCAGGCGTCAGCCACTGCGGGGAAGAAGAGCACAGGGATTGGAATGTGCATGGGATCGGCCCGGCTGCGAGGGTGCTGGCAGAGCTGGGGGTCAGCCAGTGGGCAGCATGTGTCTCACCAGTTACCACGTTACCTGTGATGGGTCCATCATCTTCATCAAATTCGATTTTGACACCCTTTCCGTTGGCAGTGCTGACTCCACAGCCCCCACCTCGGCACAGGGAGATAGGCACAACGCCGTAGACGTAAGCCAGCATGATGGGAACTCCAATACCTGGGGAGTAGGATGCGCTGAGTTCAGAGGAGCTTAAGGCTGAGCTGTGCTGGGCAGAAGGGAAGGACTCTCTAGGGTAGGGACTCTCTAATTGTGTCTATGCTGTTTTTAAAGGTCCCAGTTCACAGCTTTGCTGATGGACAGTGGAGGAGCCCTTCATTTGCACTGCTGCAGCGCAGGGTGAGGGAACCCCAAGAGGGCAGAGAGCCTTGGCTGAACCACCAAGACATCAGCCACCAAACCGGTCCATGGGTAAGGGACAGCTCCACATGTCCAGGGGCTGCACTATGGGCTGTGGCACAAACAGCTGGTGCTTCGGACAAGCCCTGTGCTGGCTCCAGGCCAGCTCAAGCACAGGAGAACATGCAGCCTGGATGTGGAATGGAGGGATGCGCCCAGAAGGGCACACAGCAGCAGTCTGCAAACTGCCCTTTGGCCACCCCCATCTCACAGGGCTGGGCTACCTACTTGTCTCGGTGACTACCAGCCCACCAGAAGGGCAACGAGCTGCACCCACTTACCCACACTGACAGCAGCGATGACTGGAGAGGCAATGACAGACAAGGTGACCCCACCAGTAATGGCCAAGTTCCTCTTGTGCTTAGAGGTTTTCTTTCCCTCATACCTGCTGTGGATCTGATGGAAGGAGAAGCACCAGGTGAGAACAGAGCCTGGCCCCAGCAGAAGACGTTAGAATGCTTGTGATTTTACAGCCCTGTCAGCTGCACTAGCCCTCAAAGAACCTCATCTGGACCACAGATCTCCTCACAGATCAGATGGAGTAGGCGACATGGCATTTCCTCCCTCTCAACCCCTCTGTAACAGCACAGACACACAACAGCATGACACAGTTTAGGGCAGAAGAAGAGCATCAAAAGACACATACGGAAGCCAAAGTGTGACGCTCAGGGTCCAGCCACTGTTCCACATAGCCCAGGATTTTCCTTGGGTGCTCCCGGTTCAAGGCAGAGGCACAAGAGCAATGCAAAATGCATTTCTTTGAGAGGACGTGAGCCTGAAGGGCTATCAGCCATCGCCTTCCCTTCCCTCTCCCCACACAAAGCCCAAACGTAAGACAAGGTTTAGAAGAGTCAACTGAATTTTGGTTCTATGAAAAGATCCCCCCTTCGTATCAGCTCTGCATTGCTGAGCAGATGCCCTGAGTACAGGGAATGCCCCAAAAGCCCCAGATCCCTCAGGTCCAACCTCGTACTCGCCACGACTCACCTTCCTCCCGACATACACGGGGATGCCGATGACCATCGCAGGAATGGCGATGCCAGCGATGAGGGAAATGCCTACAGGAGCACCGATCAACGTTCCCAGCTGCCAGAGAATCTTCTTCTTACGACTCCATGGCTTTTTGCCCCAGAATGTACAGCCAGAGGGGCTTAATGGAGGGAAAGAAAAATGACATTAACATCACAGCAATTCCTACGTGTTCCCAAGAACCCCAAGTCTATCTTCCACATGAACAACCCCAAAACTTAGGGAGGAGATAGACAACACAGCAAAGGTCTTCCTCTTTACCCCCATCAAGATTCATTTGCTCATCAAGGTGATTATCACACTGCGGGGGCTATGTTTAGTAGCCAGTATAGCAAGAGCTCTCAAATGCAGTTCAGGAGGAGCTTCTCTTGGTGTGGGGAGAAAGTTCAGCTCTTTGGGTCAGAAATAAGAAAATTTGACTGATTGGTTGGAGAGGCAGGAGGATGAAAGGCCAAGCCATGAAGTGAACTCCTCCAAACCACCTCCCCACAGCAGGGACAAGGGCGGGCTGCTCCCCGCCTCACCTGAGGTAATGCAGGTCTGAGATCTCCTTCATGCAGAGCCAGCAGAACTCGCAGCCGCACACCGCGCACGTCATGTGGTTACAGCTCCCGTCATTCATCTTGATGATGTAAGCGCTGCAACGCGGACACGGCTTGATGTCATCAGCTGCGGGGAGGAAGCAGGGGATTGAGTTGGACTCTGCGCTGCGAGTATGAAGGGTCAACAAGGGGGATCTCGTGGATTGGAACCCTTGTTCTCTGCATGGGCTGATCAAAGATCAAGTGGGGATGGCTGCGACTTTTCCTTCAGAGCGAGAAGACAACATTGATAAGGTAGATCCCACCACGGCCATTTGCCTGGACAGCAGGGACTGGGAGCAACAGTCACCTTAAAAGCTTATTCTGTCCTCGAAGGGCATTGTGCTGGTCTTGGGGTTAAACCACAACAGGAACATATTCCAGGTCACGCTTAAATGGTGCGAACAAGTCACACCTGCCCTGTGCCAGCCAAGGCAACAACGTAAGAACAGACCATTACTCAATCGCTCCACCAAGGTGATTCATGGGCCAAGAACGACAGAACAATTGGGAGAACAAGGCATCAGAGACACCCTGAACCTGTCCTTCAAAAGCAGCCCGAAGGGGAATGGGGCCTGCAGCCGCACACGGGAGCCTGGTCCAGTCCCCAGTCTGCTGCTGGCAGAGCAGGACAAGGGTCCTTTGTCGCTTGCTTAATTCAAATGTCACCAGTCGCGGTCATGCAATGGCTGTGCAGTGGTTCAGGGCTTTGCTGCTGGCCTCTGCACCACTCCACGATACGAAACCCAGCTGCTGAGACCAGCTCACACCTTATTAATCACTACATTGAATCCAGCGAGAACAGGGCGGGGAGAAACCACTGTCTCAAGAAGCTCCCTTTCAGTGGCTAAGTGCTGAGCAATTTCTGCCAGGGATCTCCTTTAAAAGGATGAAAAAACCCTCAGAAACTATGTCTTGCTTGCTGGTCTGCACCACAGCCTGTGGGAGTAGCTGTCCATTATCAGGGCCCTCTAACTGGGGCATGTTGAACCTCGACACACCACTAAGCCGCCTCTGCACCACCCACGGCAGCTCCACTCGAAGCATTTCATCATTTTGACTCCTGACAGAGAAGGAGAAGCGGGGTGTTTTCTTTGGGGCTAGGGTGGGACTTTCTGAGACGGCCTCACTGCCCGCTTCCAGAGCCAATATGGTTATTTTTAACAACAGACACAGCAGCAAATTCCGGGCAGCGCAGGAGTCCGCGGGTTGGCATTTTTTCTGTACCTGACGTGACCAACACCTAACAGCACACTCAGCTAGGCGTGAATGCTACGTTTTACTACCACAGCAGGCAAATTTGGAGCTGCACGAGGAAAAAGTGCCTAATTGTTCAGGGTTTAGATCAGCAAGAAGCGAGAACACCCGAGATCAGAAGAACCACAAGCCCAGCTGGGGCGGATGAGCTGCCGTGACGCGGAAAGACCCAAATCACATCATCGCCTACTGCTCTGCTTTGTGTTCTCAGAGGAACCCAGCACCCAGGCAGCAACCAAAAGACGTGTGAACGCATACCCGGGCCGGATTCCTGTCCGTAACTGAGGCCTGACGTGTGCTTGGTCCGTACTCGCAGGGTCTGTGCCCTTTGCTGGCGGGCCATGTCGCAGGTTTGGTTGGGGTGCCATATCTGCTTGCAGTGATAGCAGAACTCCGTCTGGCAGCCGTCCCTCTCGCAGGTCAGCTTGGGGCAGCTGGCACAACCGTAGGCAATAACCGCGTAACTGGAGGAGGAAGACACCGGGCCAATTAGTAAGAGACAAAGTTATCAAGTGACAGCCCAGTGATCCTTTCAGCTCGGGCTGCCCAGGGGCGGCACGGGAGGCTGGTGCTGCCCGAGCTGCTTTGCTCGAAGCAGCTGGTTGAGCTCGCAGGCTGCGCTGAGGCCACGCTGCCCTGCAGGGCAGGCCAGCCCCCCTCTCCCATCTCAGTGTTTCTGGTCACTCTTCACGCAGTAGCCTGCGCACCAGACAAATTCCTGCTCTCTCCAGTCCTGTGGTTTGAACTGCAGGGCCTGAAATTGAGTGCTAATTGGGTTACCTGGGGCAGATACCTCTGACTGCTCCCAATATTGAATTTTCTCCTCAATAACTGCTGGCGGTTCTCACTGTCACTTCACACGAACCAGATCTGTCTTGCCCGATGAGCCCAGCTAACAGCTTGCTGTTTCTGCCGGTTCAGGCTCCTAGGACAGGCTCACGCTGCTCTTTGCAGGCACCTGCAGCTAAACACACATCCCCCAGCCCCTTAGCGCAGGCATGTGGGTGGATGCTACATGGACCGGAGGAGTCTAGGAAAGCTGCGGTTGTCCTGGGCACTTCTATCAACTGCAAGACTCTAAAAAAGCAGAACAACAGGGGCTTCCGTGTGTAGCAATCTCAAGAAGCAAGGTCTTGTTGCTCTCCACACTATTTCCTTTATTTAAGAGCAGTAAGCAACGCTCGGCCTCCGGAGTAAGGCGAAACTGGAGTAAAACTAACTGAATATGCAAGAGAGGGCGGCCAGGTTCAACCAGCTCATTGCTTCCACTGGCAGGGGCTGATCTGAGCCAACTGCAGAAGCACTTTCCAGTTCTGCGACACCAGTATGGCCAAGGGTATTTTTGTTAGTGGTCAGAGGAGAATAACTCCTATTTGAGGCTTTATATTTAGAGCTTGCGTAGCTCCAGTTGTATTGCCTCTTCGCAGCGGCAGCAGCGTGAGAACCGCTGAATGTGTCATACCACAATGATTCATATCCCGTGGGAGTCTGAGCAACTTCATCCTGCCAGGGGACGACAGAATCGCCAAAGAAACAACATTTCTGCACCGAGCGCGGGGCCGAGACACACGACTGCGGGGCCGCTGCGTGCATCAATGGTTGCGCGCTCCGGCACGTGGAGCCGGTGTTGGAGGAGAGGTGGGATACAGGTGGCCTGGGGGTTTGGGAGAGACAAACTTGACCCATGTTGACTCCTATGCATATTGTCTAGGGAAGATCCCACTAAACATCTTTACTCTGCCACTACTGCACAGCCAAAGATCTAGCCCTGGCAACAAAAAAGCTTCACCTGCCCGGCTATGTTATGACACGCTGCGATTTCAAACCATAGCAGCGGGCTAGGAAAGCTCAGTGTCATATATGAAGCAACACCACGCTTCAAATTAACCCGTCACTAGAAAGGCAGGGGATTTTATAGAGCAAATCCTATGGGAAATGAAAATCGTGACCATTTATGTTTTATTCATAGAGCTGAAACGATAAACATCACGAACAAGCCCCCAGCTGAGGTGACCCAACCTGCCTGGCTGCCTGTGGGGGAAAGAAAGAACATCTCTGAATTCAAGGTCAACTAGGAAGAGGCTGTGGAAGCGATGTGCTGAGAATCAGCCACAGCAGGATCTGGACAACCAACACGTGCCCCCTCTTCACCTGACCAGACACATCGCTGCGTTAAACAGCCGCTTCCAGGCTCAACCCCAGCAGGCAAAAAGGGGAGCTCTGACTTTTCCCCACGCAGCAACAACAGGGAGCATCTTCTTGAGACCCCAGAAGAGCACAGCTCTGCTACCAGCCCACTCCTTGGATGGCCACGAGCTGCCTCCATCCTTTCTCCTGCGGCTCCGCGGGAGCCAGAGCCTCACCAGCTGCCTCCAGCCTCATTCACTGAGCTCAGCCTACACAGCTCCGTTTCTTTGAAGGTTCTGTTATTCTCCCAAGCTTCTAGGGGAGAAGCAGTGTGACAAACCACGACGTCACCTGATTGTAGCAAGGGGAAAAAAAACTAACAGAGAAAATGATTTGTATTGCGATTGATGGCGCATCAATTGACCAGTGTTCCCATGGCAACACGCACTGGTGTTGTGTTGGTCCTCCTCCTCCTCCCTGGCAGCTCTTTCATTTACGAAGACTGCGGTACGCGTGGAAAGCACAGGATGCTGCGTGCAACTCACCCGAGTTTTTGTCCGCCATGGCTCAGCAGCCCCTTGCTACCGTCACCTCCACAGTGGGTGACACCCAGCGCCGAGCATCACCGTGCCCCCAGCCCTACGCTGCTGTTCCAGCTCCGTACTACGGCGGGAAAACCCGCTGTAAATAATTCATACCCTGACTCTCCCTCAGCACAGCGACACAAGCTCGCTGGGAAGAATGAATAGAGTGATTAATTCCTCTCCCTGCCGGAGGGCTGGTTCCAACAGCCTTTGTTTGAGTGCTACACCAGCAGCACCAGTCCGTGAGAGCTGCCTGGTCTCTGACAGCCCCATGGTCACCGCTGGCTGAGGAGCAGGTCGCCCAGCTCACCCAGCAAACTGGCTAACCAGGGAGGAGGCTTTTGCTTGCACCAAGAGCTGTGTGTGACACCAGCCTGCCCAAACCCCCCAGAGCAACGGTCGGACCAGACTCGGGCTGGGTTACTGTGGAAGAGGCAACGCCCTCTGAGCTGCCTCCTTCCAACCAGGCAGCCTGGGTGACGTACGTGGCATTTACACCTTCTCCTGGGCACAGATAAATATCACAGCAGGCAAAGAGCTGAGATTCAGTAAGCAGGAACAGGATTTTCTCTCGCTGGTTACCAGCAGGGCATTCCCACTGGTGCTGCTTTGTGGGCAGCAGAACCTGCTCTATCTCCTCGATCTTATCCCCAGCCCTACCAAAATACCAAGATCTAGCACTCAATTTTGCTTCAGAAAGGAACAAAGCTGCTGTTTGCTACTAATGTCTGAAGAAACCAGCCCTTCTAGAGCGATGCTGAAGTGGGTAACCTGAGCCAGGTTAACCCATTTGCATAGGGAGGCTATTACAACGCTCTAATTAAATCTTCACCACCCTCCCACCACACTTTCCATTCCCAGTGCTAGGTCAGACTTTCCTTTCATGTTCTTCCTACCCAGAACTGCAATCCAAGCCAGTTCTAGCTAAACTTCACAGCAGTTCAGTAAGTTTCCCCAACAAAGCCCTTTTCCAGGCAGCTTTGGCTTATGCTGAAACAGAAACCTAACAGAGATCGTTTCGAAGAAAAGAGAAAAGAAAATGAAAGCAACACGCAGATACTATAAAGTCATCCAGCTTGGCTGGGCTGCCTTTGGGACAGACGTTTCCTCACTCAGGCAACGGACAGTGAGTCAACACGGCTCCTCTGTGCCATGTACTCATGTCCTTACCAGGAAAAAGCGGTCATTTATGGTTCCTTCTTCCCCTCAAGGAAGCTGCAGGGTGTCCCCACGGCTGGCAGCGATGCACACGGACGGGAAACTCCACGCTTCCCACTTGTGCGGAAAAAAGCTTTCTTTGAAATTAGGGAAACGATGGCTCAGCTAAAAGCCCCCTTCAAATCCTGCCACTCATGCCCGATCCGTCTGTATTTCCACAATTCCCAAGGTCACACCCTAGCGAGGTAGTAGGGACAGAGGAAGCATCATTATGGTCATCAACTGTCCTGGAGAGACTGCTGATAAGCAAAGAACGGCTGCAAAGAGGGCTCTTCACAGGACTCGGCGGGACCAGAAGTGTGTATGAGCAGCAGCACCCCACTGGGGGGGAACCGCCCCCCCCCCCGCTGTCCTGGGACCCAGGTGGGGACGGGGAGCACCCCAGCAGGACAGAGGGTGCGATACTGCCCCCAGGACCCGCAGGAGCATCCTACTGGGACAGTAGGTCCAGGACTACCCCAGCTGGGCTGCCACCCCCAGCTGTCCCAGGAGCTGGTAGGGACAAGCAGGGGACAAGCAGCACCGTATGGGCCCCACGTCACCCAGCTGTCCCAGGACCTGCTGGGGACGGGCAGCACCCACCAGGGCAGGGGTCCCCCATCCCAGGACGGAGGGAGCAGCACCCCACCGTGCCCCCCCGGTACTCACCCGCAGTCGGGGGCCGGGCACCAGCGGCAGTCGGGGTCTGCGGCGAGGCAGCGGCGGAGCATGAACTCCTCGTACTTGGCGACGAGGTGCGGGGAGTCGCGGAGGAGGCGGCGGATGTCGGCGGGGTTGAGGCGTTCGCTGCACTCGGGGCAGCAGATGTTGACGCGGGACTCGGTGATCTCGATGCGGAGGTACTGCCGCAGGCAGGCCCCGCACGACCGGTGCGGGCACGACAGCAGCCGCGGGGCGTTCTCGGCCGGCTGCCGCACCAGGCACAGCGGGCACTCCAGCTCCTCTTCGCCGCCACCCTCCGGGACCACCGGAGCTTCCTCGGGAGGCGGCGGAGGAGGCGGAGGTGGAGGCGGCGGGGCCGGCGGGGCGGCGGGAGGCGGCGGAGGGGCGGCGGGAGGCGGCTCGGCTTTGGCGCGGCGGCGGCCGCCCGCGGCGGAGGCGGCGGCGGCGGAGAAGACGCTCTGGAAGGAGAGACGGCGGCGGCGACCGGGCTTCGGGCACTTGGCGGCGGCCGAGTGGATGGAGGAGGAGCGCGGCGACTCGGAGTCCCGCTCGGAGCCCATGGCTGGCGGGATGGCGGCTGCTACTCGGCGGTGTCCGGGAGTCGCGGCTGCACCGCGTAAGGGTCGTTCCGGGGACGACGAGAGAACTCCAGCCGCTACCTCCGCCGCGCTGCAACGACAACGGCCCCGCGGCCGAGTGAGGGCGGCACCGCGCCCGCCCCGCCTACTGCGCAGGCGCCCCGCCCCGCCTTGTCACGCCCGTCTGCGGGCGCGGCCGCCGGCTCCGCCATTTTGGTTGCGGGCAGCGCCCCAAGAGGAGGCCCGAAGGCCGCGGGGCCTGGTGCAGCGGTGCTTGGGCCCGGCCGCCACCCGCGGCAGCGCGGCCCCGAGGGGCTGTGGAGCATCTCGGCGGTGTGGGGCAGCTCGGGGGTGCTGCAGGCCCTCTCCACAGCTCGGCTTCTCTCAGCATCCCGCCCTCAGTGCTGCCGGAGGCTTCCCCTCATCGAGACCTGGCGCTAATGGTGGGTTCTGGGGAGGCCTGGCACTCTCCTGGGGCCTCTCCGGCTGTTCCCCTGGGGCAGTTGTTTTTTTAACATGTCTTTTGTTGAAGAGAGGCATCAGTAACGGCAGGAGGCCCCTCTGAATTTATTAACCCTGCTGGGACAGCTTGTCCCTGGCCGTGTGGCCCTCGTTTACAGACCTGTGGAGAGTTGTGTGGGGATTCACTCACCCGCAGTGCAGGGTTTAGCCTGTTTCGTACAGAGGCACTGACGCTACAACCCACATTCTTGCTGCAATCACAGAGAAATCTAAAAGCCTCCATTTTCTTGCAGGGTTCCCCCATGCCCACAGGGTCTGTCTGCCTCATCTCCCGTTCAAAAGCAGATAAGCCAACGGGAAGGACGCTGCCTCTTATTGTGCAGGGGAGGCGAAGCAGAAAGATCTGGGTCTACGAAGTGCATGTTAAATCGGCACAGAAGGGGCTGCTTTCCCTATAGACTGTCAGCATCTGAATGGACAGGCTGTAGTTACTCATGTGACAAGTGTGGCTTCCTCGCTGTCTCCCAGCTATCGCCATTCCTGATATCATTTATCTCGGTTATTACCAGGCTCCCTTCCAGCTGCTGAGGGCCCTGTTCAGCACCTCTGGGATGGAGAACAAGATTTAGACAACCGAACGCAGGCTGACAGTTGAAAGTACCTGGATTTTGGTGCTGGCGCTGCCTGACTTGCTGTAGGCAAAGCCCCCACGCCTGTCTGTACTGCTGAGATAATGGTGACGGTTCCCTGCTTGATGGACGGGTGACTGAAGGCACAGAGGGAGGAAATCACCTGCATAAGAGCACACAAATGAAGCTTCCTCCTCTCCTAATACTCTTTGGCTCTCCTGTTACCTTCCTTGTGCTTTTCTTCATTAATTCTGTGCTTGCTTAGTCCTCAGTGCTTATCCAGGATGCCTGCTGCACCCAAATCCCTCCCTAAACCTTATGCTCCCTCAGCTCTCCTTCACCTCTGCTGCACTCCAGCATTCCTGCCACAATCCACACAGCTTTGGCCCACTGGAACTGTTGGAATACGCTTAGGATTGGCCTCAGAGCGTTAAACTCCCACCTGGGATCAAGACTGCTGTTATTAGAAAGCTAATTTAGCAAGGGAGCCAAGGAGTTGTGCTCCAAGAGAGGCAGGATGCTACCAGGGTGTCTCCAGAGCACGTTGTCCCTGAGCAGTGTGAGGTGCTGAGCTCTGGGCCCTGGCAGGTCATGGGTAGGCATGAAGATGCTTGAAAAAAATCAGAAACCTTTGACACTTGTGACATGGAGTGAAAGGATCCTCTTCCTGTTTCACTGGTGGGAAAGAGAGGCCAGAGAAAAGAAGGAGAGATGTTGTGCTGGTATAAACCAAGGTTGTATACCAATCAGCTCTTCCTGTCTGAGATGAGCCAGGTACGAGGCGTCTTTAAATGGCTGTCGCTACCCATCTGTAGCAGAGACCATCTTGGGTTGATGATTTCACTAGAAAAACCACACTCCTGACTGAAATAGAGAAACCTGAGCAAGACTTGTGTGTGGGACGGCTCTCCCAGACAGCGCTCTGACAGCTCAGCCCTGCGTCCTTTGCAGCGCAAGAGCACAGGCTGTGACTGATGGTGGGAAGGTTTCGGCTCAAGAGCTAATGTGAGACAGGCCTGAGTTACCAGTAATGCCAACATAGAGGGACGGGGAGCAAAACCATCTGGAGTCCCTGGGAAAGGCGTCAGCTCACACTGTGCTGGTGGGGCAGAAATGACTCTTCATGCCCTTTTATGAGGAATCGTGAGACAAACAGGGCTGGGGGAGGCCAGGGAAAATCCGAGGGGCTCACGGTGACTCTGGAGCCATCTTCCCTGCTCCCAGCTGCACAGACCTCTTGCCAGGCTTTATATTTTTGAGGGATTTTGTTGCTTTTATGGACCTCAGAGATACAGACTTCTCACTGTCCTGACCCTGCCGTGGTCCAGACATACCATCCACTTGAAAACAAGTTCTCCGTGGCTGAGCTGTTTCTTCGTGGTGAGTTTCCGTAGCCCTTGCCAGGAGCAGAGGCTCCTGCTCAGCGTGTTCCGGACTAGGGAGCAGTTTGCACCCAGTAGTTTGTTTTGATTCAAACTGAAAAAAAAAGCAAACCAACCAGCCAGGACCTGGGACTGGGGAGGAGAGGGCAGGGAAGGAGCTGCCAGGGAGGGCAGGAAAGAGGCTGCTTGGAAAGTCACCGGATTGGGAGTTAGATCAGTCCAGCTCCTCCCTGGGGCTGCAGGGAAACCGTCACCAGTCTGACCGTTTAACTGGGGTTTTTTTGAAAAGATTGAAAAAAAAACAATAGAAATGGGGGGGTGGGGGAGGAATTCAAATGCTTCAGTGAACTGCTCTGCAAATCCCAGCTCCAACAGGCAAATTCGCTCTTGCTTACGTTGGCAGAAAGCTGGGAGACTGCTGACTTCCGACCCCGCTGCTTAAATCGGGCAGGATTTGGAACAGGCAACTTTTAAAGGAGCCTGAAAATGCCGTGTCTCCCAGAAGGCTTCTAGCAGCAGTTGAGGAACGCTTTGTCCAGGCACCAGCTGGAGCCAACCCGCACTGCCCAGTGCCATTCCCAGCCTGGATGGAGCAGCCCTGGGCTGGGCTGAGCCTGCCTTTGAGAGGCACAGGGCTACTTTCCAGAGAAATACCCTGGCCACCCACAGCCCTCCAAAACCCCCTGCAAAGCTCTGCAAAGTGACAGCTCTGTCACTGCTTTCAGGGAGGAAGAGCCTCTGGTGATGTAATGAAAACTCCCCTCAGTAATTCAGAGAGTGAAAGCAGAGCCTGGCTGCCGGGAAGGGATTGTGAAACTCAGCTCAGACTGGAACTATTTGCATGGAGGGACTGGGGCGTGCTGTGGCTGGGAATATTGCTGCGGTGGGGCACATCAGCTTGGGTTTGCAGCTGACAAAATAGAAACTCCAGTTCCTACCACGTCCCTTTGCCTGCCCGCCCTTTCCTGGTTACCCAGATATCAGATGTGGTACATAACTGCCTGTTGCTATTGTCCCTGGCCCGAAGGACGCAGGAGGGTGTTAAAACAGCTATTTTAGAACACATAAAGATTGAATCTGCCTGAAACCTCCAGGTCATTCGGGCACCGAGGTGCAAAGCCTTCCCTGGAACAGACTGTTTTCTCTAGAAATAGGTGGGTTTCCTCGGGGTTTCTCCCTCTTTACCCAGGCAGGGACGGGCGGTTGGTCATGGGTCACAGGCTGCCTTGCAGAGCAGACAGAGTTTTGAGAAAATCCAGCTCACGTTGCTGCTTTCTGAAGTAGCCACAGATGTGATGAAATGGAGGAAGGAGCAGAACAGCCTTACACCAGGAATTCTTCCTTGTTGCAGGGCAGGGGCACTCTGGTATGACTCAGCTCTGGACTCGCTGGGCAGGTTGAGACCTTTGGCCGTGCACGAGTGGAACAGCCAGGGCTGTTAAAGGGACTCGCCAGTGCCGGAGCACAGGTGACAGTTTCAAGGGTCTGTCTCCTGAGGACCCACCGCGGGGCACAGTGAGGTATGTGCTGTGACTCCTTGCAGACAAACCTGAGAGGCTGCAGTACCCACAGCATCTTGTTGAAGGCGAAAGGACAGACAGACCCAAGTAGCACAAAGGTAGTTCTAAACTTCTCCGAGGTGGAGTAGCGGGGCTTGTCCCAGCTCCCTGCCCTGAAGAATCGTGCCAGGAACCTGAGGGTCTCCCTTCTCTCAGGGCCCAGCTCCTCTGCGTGCAGAGCGGCGATGGCGGTCATGGTCTGTCAGTGCTGTGAGATCTGTGCTGAGGGATGCTTTGCATTCATGAGGTAGCAGCTGCGAAGTGAAGAACTGAAGCTCATTGGGGTCATTTTCTGCCAGGGCCCTGGGGAAAGCCTGGTTCGTAATGACATGCACTCTGATCACTTCTCAGATGGAGATGTCATTAACGGCCGTCGATGTCTCCTCAGGGAAGACGCCAGTGGCTGGGGAGGGCTCTCCCCAGTGCGCAGATCTGCACACACTCCCTGTGTTGATCTAGTTAGTTCATGTTCTATTTGCCTCTTATGGTCCCCTGAGATGTGTCCAGGAAAGGAAGAGATGATTGTGCTTGAGTCCCTTTTTCTCTGCTGGACTTAACGAGGATTGACCTTCTCTTAAATGAGGAGCACATGGCAGGAGATGGGAGCCCTGGGATCAGAAATTCAAGGCTCTTCCAAGAGCATTGTTCTGGTTTACTCTGTGGTTACACCTCCTCTCCCCTCTATCTTCTCATCCCACTCTGCTCCCTCCTAACACCCACATGGCACAGCACAGCAATCTTCCACTCCCTGCTGTGACTTTCCGGGGAAGAGGCTGTCATGTGAAATCCTGGGAGAGAATTACCACACGGAGCTCTCTGAAAGCATCGCGTGTCCCTTGCAGAACAGGCCATGCTGCGCTCCCCCTCCTTGAAATCCTGAACGCACTTGTGGATGGAGGTGGGGGGAGCGGGGAATCATCTTGTAAGCTCGGGAGCCGCCTACACACATGGCAAGTCTTGTCAGCAGCTGATAAAAGAGGTGGGAGGTGGGAGATTTTGAGGGGGAAGAACTTGGAGGCTCGTGTGCCCACGTAGCTCACCATCCTGTCTCCTCCAGAGCTCAGCCAGCCAGGAAGGCCACGGGCTGGGCCCCGTTGCTGACACACGTGCATTGAAAGGAGACCCTGAACAGGGACGCAGAGACAACTGCTGTCTACCTCAGCAAGGTAGGGAGCGTTAAGCACTTGTAATAGTAATCTGACATGCTTTTTGCCTCTACAAAAATAAGCATATCCTTTGGTAGTGAAAGCACAGGCTGATTGCTCTCTACACCTGCTATCCTGGTCTCTCACTGCTCAGCTTTGGGGATAGAAGTAACAATGATCCCTGCTCTCGATGCACTCTTACTGGTGACCTGCTCTCCTTAACGAGATGGGATTTGTAACTGAGAAGGTTTAGCTCAGTAGGATGCTGCCATCAGGAAAGTGCTGTCTGATCCCCAAAGTACGAGGAAGCAGCCAGGCTCCCTCCTCACCTGAGTTGTTAAACAGACAATTATGTGTTTGGTGTTGGCATAAACACAGGCAAATTAGTCACTGGAGAAAACCCCAGTGCCTGTGACAGCTGGTTGTGGCTAGAAGAAAGTGGGGGTGACAAACAACTCTATGTGTCTGGAGCACACTGCACCAGGGTGATGGTGGCCAGGAGCTCAGTGGGGAGAGACAGGTGCCACCAGCAAGAGGCATGGAGGTGGCATGACAGGGCAGGAGCCCAGCACTGGCTCTGGAGGCTCTCCTCTCCCCTCACTGATGGCAGCTGGTTTTCAGGGTGCTCTTTGCAAGATGTGAGCAAACCTGGTCGCAACAGAGGTAGCAAGGATCAAGGTGAGATCTTCAGGAGGACCATTTGCGGAGGACTGAGGAAGAGTTTGTTTTGTCCTCAAGAGAGCAGATGCAGAGAAGCTAAAGCACTGGCATGGGGCTTCATTTCTGCAAGGAGAACAGAGTGAGGCACTGCCCTGGTTTCCAGGAAAGGAGAACAGTGTGTCACAGAAAAAGGCAATGAAAAGACCTGAGGCTTCTGCCTCAGCTTTCTGTCTCACTCCTGCAGACACGTGGGTGCTTGGGAGTTCAAAAGGCTGAACTGGAGGCTGTCCTGCAGCTGGCACAGGGCAGGAAGCCATGGACTTCTCCTGAAGAGCCCTTGTTGGCACACAGACCACAGCCAGTGTCCCTGTCTCTGCTGGAGATCCCTGCACGGCTCAGTGTCCTGCTCCCTGCAGCACTGACCTTTGCAGTGGGAGCTGGACGGGAAGCTTGGTACAAGGTGCTAGCTCTAGTGCCCAGAGCCCCAAAGAGGCACCGGCAGCCCTTCAGCAGCATCTCAAAACCTCTCAGCATCTCTGACATCCTTTCCAGCTGCTGCATCCTACAAACACAGGTAGGGCTGGGCACACCACACGTTTCCTCCACTCGACCCACCCATTTCCTATTTTCTGCAGACATGACAAGCAATGAGTTAATCCTGCAGGCCATAAACTAAGCAGTATTAGCAGACACCATCTGTCCTTTTTCATTTGCTGATGCACGACCTATTTTGCTGTGTAGTGGAGCAGGCGCTGCAGTTTCGGGGCTTGCATGTTGCAATGTCCCTGTTGCCGGGGTCTAATCCACTGCTCGCAGTGACCTGCTAAAGGCTGCAGTGAACTGAGCCCCAGGGGGACCTGCTCTCATGGGCAGGTGGTGGCTGAAGCCCATCCCTACGGCTGCTTGGCCTCAAAGGAGGTTTGAGCCCCAGCCTCACACAGCATCAGTCAGCACCTAGGAAGGGAAGGGTCTCGGCAGAACTTCCAAGGACAAGAGCACGACTGCCTGCAGCAGGGCCTCTCCTCACCTGAAACTCCTTCAGCAATGGCTCGCTGTGAATTAAAACCCTCTTAGAGCCACCACCCAGCCCTGCACTGAGGCTGGGGACAGTAAAAGCAAACTAAAAAAAGTGAAAGGGACTGTTCTCATCTTGCGAGGGAAGAGACATCCACATTCCCTCACTTGCCAGGAGGTCATGGAGAGGCCTGAACATCTCAGGTCTCTTCAGGACCATCTGGGAGAACATCAGCATGGGGCTTAAACCCTCCTGAGGACACAGATGTGGTTCTTCTTTCCCCTGAGTAACGCTCTGTCTCAGAGGCAAAGTTCCCAAAACACCACCTCGGCACCTCCAGAAGTGCCGTAACACAGAGATCATTCTCATACCAAAGAGGTGCTCATGGGAACAGGCCATGTGGGGTGCTCAGCACCTCAGCCACGCTGCTCTAGCCTGGGGTAGTTCCTGTGCTGCTCAGACATTGAGTGATGGCAATCACAACAGGACAGGGAAAGGCAGGAGGAGAATTCTTTTTTCATCCCTCTAAGGGGATCTGGTGGTGTCTTGGAGCAGCGTGGTGACCCTTGTCTGGGTACAGAAGTACAGCCATTATTAAAGGTCATAAAACCATGAGGATATTTCCAAGCCAGTTATCACATTTGACTTAACCGACTCTCAAAGCAATTCCAAAGGTTAGGGCCTTGCTGCGTGAAGCTGCATTTCCTCCTGAATTTACCAACTTTTTGTTTAGCTCAAGGCTGGTGGCAGAAATTTTCCCTGAGCTCTGAAACAAAGAGCAAGGAAATTCTGTTGTTGTTTGCTGTTAGGAGTCAGGGTGGGAACTGAGCATAGGGGAGTCGGTGCTGACACACTCATCTGTTACTCGGAACCAGTCACTGACCTCTGCCTGGGGTCCCAAGATCAGCCGGGGAGTTTTCAGCTTCCTGCCTTACCGCACAACAGAAGTGGAAGGAGTTATTCAGGCTGACCTTGGCGTTAGCCAGAGAACTGCTTTCTGAATGAGCTCAGTTGCACCATTTGGGCTTTCCAAGGAGCTCTGAGCCTGCTGGGTAGGACGTGGCCCAAATCCACCCACTTCTGTGCCCTCAGTGTCCCCTGAGTAGCCAGCGCTGGCTGCTGCAAGGACAGGGCAAGTTAACTGGTGTGGAGTCACTTCCCTTTCCTGCTAGTTCTGCTCTTTTCTCCTAGAAACTGGCTTAAGCTCTGAACCCCGGGGTTTCATAACCTGCTGCCACAGTAATCGGTGGCAACTTCTGCCCAGTCTCGCTGCCTGCAGAGAAGCTTGACCCCTCCGCAAATCTTGTTCAGCTTTGGGCACCCACAGCTTCCAGTAGCATTTGCCCAGCATTCCCTTGTCCATGCTGTGGATGCTCAATTGGCCTCTGCATCAGATGTGACAAGAAATAATGATGTTCCTCCATCCTGCACCATGGGGAGAGGAACAAGGTTTATGTGCAGACTGACAGCTTGGGGTACAGAACCCTACAGCAGGACTGGTCCCAGCACTTCTTACATCTTGGTGCTTTGCAAAGAGAATTGACGCAAGAATTTTATCAGAGGCCAAGGAATGAACATCCCCCTTTCTCAGGCCACAGCAACAGGGCTTTCCTGTGTGCCGTGTGAGGAAGAGGAGTAGAGCAGGGCAGTGCTTCACCAAGACTAGACTGTACCCAATTCTGTGACTCCTGGCAGGAGAAGGGAAGAGGAAGGAACAGCCCATGCGGTCAGCTTGGAAAGGGCAGAGTCTGCCGAGAACTGGCTGGGGAACATTCCCAATTTCATAACCAGCAGCAGCTGTCCGAAGGGGAAAAGCGTGATTCTGGGCCCTGCCAGCAGCACCTCCCGTCTGCAGCCGGGACGGGGGAGCAGCAGAGTGCTCCCAGCACGGTCCTCTGGCCCCGCAGCAAGGAAAACGTGTGTCATTTTCCAGAGGGCTGAGCCAGCAGTAACCAGGTGGGAAATGTATGAGTGGCTCACTTTGAAAATCAGCTTGATCAGGGTTCCCTTGTCTCAGACGAGATCTATCCCCAGCCTGACCCCTGGTTGCCAAGGGCCTGCCCTCAGCCTGGTTCAGTCCAGGGCTGCTCCCCACAGCACTCTGCTCTCACTGTGGCAGGACAAGGCGGGCAAGGAGAGAGGGGACCTGTAGTTTGTTGCCTCCTTCATTCCTGGGCCAGCATGGGAAGGTAAAAGGGGTTTTTTCCTGCTGGGGTTTGCTGCTGATCCACCCCTTCCTTCCCACAGCCTGATGCCATGATCACAAGTCCATTCCCTAAATTCTCTTCAGGCAGAGCCCATCTTTACCACAGCCAGGAAATTCCTCTTCTTTCTCCTTCCTCTTCCTCACCCCTTCACCACCACGAGAAACCCTCCTCTCTCTGGGGCTAATGTCACCTGTGGCCTTAGCCAGTGTGTAAGCAAACCGGCCCCTGTGAGGAGGCTGGACTGTGCACAGCAGAAAAACTGAGTAGGAGGCTTCTGGGGCATTCAGCATGCACTGAGACCTCAAATGCTTCTCTGAAAAGAGGCCCTGCTGTTGCTCCATAGCATCTCTCCTCTGTCCAGCCCTGCCCTCTCTGATCCAGGCTGCTATCTCAGTTTTCCAGAGCACCAGGAAAAGTCCTCTGCCTGCCACTGAACCAGCAGTAGCTGCCAAGTGACTCCCAGCTGCCTCTGAGTTACAGGGTGTCTCCCCAGCATAGGTCTTGCGGTCTCTCAGGGGGCAACTGTTGGCAATAACAGACCTATCTAAAGAAAGCAGAGACAGCACCCCTCAGCCTTTCCCTGCCCCGCTGCCATCATGCATGTTTGGGGAGAAGCCTCTCAAGGCAGCACTGGCTCCGGTGCTTCCCACTGTACGTGCAGCTCAGCCACAGCAACATGCTGGGCTTCACGTAGCTCTGGTCCTGCTCCAGCTATTCCCACCCACTTCCTGTGGATCTCCTGCAGGATCCAGAACCCGGCACCCAGGTGTGCTGCCCATTCATCCCCACACACGTAAGGACAGTGCTCTCAGCGTGAGATGAGCACCAAAACTGCAGCTGGAGAACCTGGCAGTGGCCATAGAGCAGAGCCCTGTCCCCGGGCTGAGGACCAAGAATGCCTCTTTCCCATCCAACGAGCCAAGGCTTTGCGCCCTGCCAAACCCCAGCATTTGTTCCTGCGTTTGGCAAGCAAGAGATGGCAACAAAAGCATGTGCAAGGCAGAAAGAGGAGTTCCAGTGAAGGAGAGAAGTGGGTTTCTCTTGGGTCTCTGTGACCTTTACTAGTTTAGAAATAACAGAGATGTGCTGAGACTCTAACAATGCACAGTGAGGGTGTTTCAGCTGTCCCAGCAGCAGAACAAACCCTGTGGCCTACTTCAGTCAGAGGAAACTGGAGCCCAGAGCCACAGCCCAGCCTTTGGCTGCTGGGATGGAACCCGTGGAAATCCAGCTCCAGGGAGTCAGTGCCTTTGCCTGTTTACAAGGAAAATTTATTTGCCGCCATGGAGCCTTATCACAGGCACCTTGTCCTCCAGCCCTGGTTCTCTGGATACAGGTCCTGCTGGGTGAGGGCATCAGTTCTGCTGGCAGTGGCTGAGCCAAGGTTTCCCGGAGCCCGTGGACTGGGAGTTACATCAGCAATGCCCTTGGCCGTGAGGATCCCACTAACTGCCCTCACCGTCTGCCTTAGAGAAGCAAGCACAGAGAATGAGCTTTCAGGGCAGAGCCAAGAGAGGGGCTGAGACCAAAGAGAGCCCAACGGCTTCAGCAATTTCTCCATGTGCTTCCAGCCCTCCTTGCTTAATCTCACAGAGCAAAAGCAATGCTGGCAGGAGGAAGGAAAAGCAGCAGCGGTCTGCACAGGTACGTCACGAACGCACCGAGATCCCCCCAGAGCTGAGGGTTAAGACCAGGTTTATAGCAAAGATAGAAATGATGATTTGGCTAAAGGGATAATATTTCTGTTGGGAACCAGACAACTATTGATTGCTGAAGTAAGCTCAGCTATTAAACAAACGGCTACCTCAGCAGAAGGGACTTTCAGCCTGCATTTAGGGAGAGGATAGAGGGGACCCCAGGGTGGCCTGGGCAGTAGTGGGAACACACCAACCCGCTGTCCTTGCCTGTGCTGCTGTGCTGCCTGCCCTCAGTGGTACCAGATAAGGAGTGAAAACAAACACAAGGTAGGTGCCTGTGAGTGCCTGTGTGTGCCCCCGCCAAAGGCACAGGAAAACATTCACTGCAGTGGAGTCACAGCCAAGATAGGCTGTGGAACAGGAAGGATTAAATGCCTCACAGGACCTGGCTCAGCTCCCAGGGCCCTCTCTGGACACCAGCACAAGGGCAGTTTCTCCCAGTGCCCCAGGGCTCTGCAGAGGCTCACGGGTCCACAGCCTTTTTTCCCAGGAATGTGTGTGTGGCGGTCTGGGTACCAACACCCGGCAGAGCATGAGTTCCCCTTTACTGTAGTTCCATATTATTATGTATCTTGCCGTGATCCCTGTGGTAGGGACCAAACGGGCTGTGGAACAGGATGGCACAAAGGCACTGGGAGCATGTCAGAGACTCAGCTGCTTCAGCTGATGTGTGGTTGCCAGGCTGTGTAAGATCCACATGATCATCCCTTTTGCAGCGTAGGCAAGTAGAGGGGGAACGGCAAGGAGAGCCAGCAGAGAAGGTCAAGGACTAGGGGTTTGACTTGGCCTGTCTGCTTGTAGGAGGTCCTGGTGCCATTACCCCCCTAGATTTTCAATAACCTTGAAAAAGTCGAAACATGACTTAGAAGCAGTCCTAGCTGCATTAACTGCTGGCCATGCAGAACCACAGCCTCAGGGCTTGAGAGTGCAGAAAAGCAGCGTTAACTCACCTCTGCACCCTTCCCAAACTGCCCCCAGGAGCCTGGTTCAGGCCATGTCCAGCAAGGTCTCACTCCCAAACGCTCCCTATAGACCCTGCATCTGCACCTGGGGAGGATCGCGCATCTGCAGCAACATTCCATTCCCTAATGGAAGCAGACTTATGCTCCTTGTTACAATTCTGCTCTCATGCATTCCTGGTCACATTTCTCCATGGCCCCAGTGCTGTCCCCAGCCCTTCAAATGACATGGGAAACACGTGGAAGTCAGCTCAACAAGATGGTTGTGAGAGGAGCATTAGCCGCTCCCTATCCTTGGATTTCAAACTAGGCTTCTTCAGCCCTACTGAGTTTCTGCTCTGCGCCTCTTCCATCTCCACCCTGGTACTGGTTTCTGACGCCGACAGGGGTTACCAGCAACAAGCTTCTGATGTACTTTCCTCAGTCACTGAGGGTCCTGATGGGCAAAATCACGTTAGCACAGATTGAGTGTGTGCTAATGAACTCACTTTCTAGTTTGCTCACCTAATGCAGGGCACTGCTGCCCAGCCTGCATGGGGGTGTAGAGTCCCCACACCCCACAGACACAGAATCAGAGCTGTAAACCCACCAGCTTTTTCAAGAGTTAAAGAATGAGCCCAGCTTTTGGATTAGGAAGAGAGATGACGTTCCCCCCAGGGGCATGGGCCAGCACAGCGCACAGGTACTGCTGCAGGGCATGGAGGTGACCGTCACCCCTCGTTCTCTACGCTAGCAGATCAGATCCCGTTATGCAACCCTTGTGCTAAAAGGCGATACGACATCCAGAGCCGCTTCAAGGACTTTGTTCTTTTGCCTTCCAGGTCTGCAGATACCCAGGATCCACATCCAGATTGCTCCTGGCAATAACCATGCACCTGGCTGCCTTTCCTAGAACTACTGCTTCCTGCACGGGCAGGGTAAGTGTTGATGCTGCTGGAGATGTGCAGTTTAGGATTCCCACCCAAAACGCACGCTGCTGGGCTCAGTCCCAGTGCACCAGCTCTGCTTCCAGCCTCCTGTTAGCTAGATGCAGCTCAGGGGACTGGGTCTCCAAACTTCTAATTCATCTCATCAATGATTTGTGCTCTAATCCCAAGGGAGAAGTCTGGTTTCCTTCTCCAGAGTGGGAGCAGGGCTGCTCCCCAGTCCCTTTAGCCCATCCTGAAGCTGCAGATACTCCTGGCTCTTCCTAGCGCAGTGTCAGTGACACACACTGGTATCCGAGGGGTCCCATTTGCAGATTCTGCACCAGCCAGCCAGGCTCTGACCCATCTCACTGTCCAAGAACCAAGCCCTCCTGTGCCAGGCTGTCAGGGCATTGTATAATATTGCTGCTGCCTAAGAGCCAACCCACGCCAGCCAGAGAGATACCGAGGCAGGTTCTGATCCCACAGCAGCCCATGCAGCCCACCCTGACCCGCTGCCCCCGCCACTCTCTCTTACCTCTCCCTGGAACCCACTCCTGCTGCAGCTCTCTTCCCTCCGCAGTCTCCCCGGCTCTCCCTTGCCCACTCCCCTTCCCTCTGCGCCGCCTCCCTGACGTGATGTCAGCGCAGCTCTGCCTCCGCATCACACCCCAGCACACCCCGCTGCTGCTCTCCTTCCCAACGGTTGCCACAGCGACAGGAGGGGGATTCCCATCCTCTGCTCGGTATCACCCACTGCAGCTCTTCCCAAAGAGCCTGGAGCCCAGGGGAAGGGCAGGGTGTCAACAGGGAACAGTGGCAGGTAAAGGGCAGCAATACCAGTATGGCCTTGAGGGAAGCTGTGGCTCAACATAAAGGGAAGGGAGAGCAGAGGCCATCATGGGAATCAGGCTCAGACAAAACAGGTCCTCACCTTCTCGGCAGCAGGTACCACCCATGTCCCCAGCACTGTCCCCAGTGCTGTCCTCATGCTCTTCCCACCCCCTCCATTCATTGCTCTCAGCCAGTTCTTTGTTCCTCAGCCCCACGTGCTCGTCCAGTGTCAGCACTGTGTGCACCGTGATTGTACAAACTCTCTAGAGAAAAGGGATTTGTGCCACCTGCCTGCAGCAGGGACTCTCTGGTCACTTCTCCTCGCCCCCAGGTCAAGGTCAGAGATCAGGTGTTGATCAGAAACTTCAGACCAGCTCCAAACCAGCCCACAAGGAGTCAGTGGACTCATTATTACTAACCGCAAATCCACACTGAAAGGTTTTTCTGCAATCTCTCTCTGGCAGATGGTTTCATCAGGAAGGGAGAAGGGCAGATACTGTATTTTTAGGACTGCAGCACATTTTTAATGGAAAGAGATGGCCCAGGGCTTTTCATCCCTCCCCCCCTCCAAGATGCTGTTTCTTTTCAACAGAACTATTGCTGCATTAGAGAACAGGTCACTTCCTCCATCAGTGAGAATTCAGTGTCCTATTTGATGCTGGTCCTTGTGCTATAAATAGCAATTTTCCCCTTTTATAGTTGCTGAATAATTGTGTGTATGAAATACGAACAATTTTCAAAAGAGTGCCTGATAAGCAGCTTGCTGGAGTGAAATCAGTGAGCAGAAGGAATTTACAGCACCTGCAGAGCATCACATGCTGTGGAAAACATTCAAGGTCAACATGACAGAGACGGGTCACAGAACAGATCGAACCACAGAGGACATAGCTCGAGCTGAACAGCCTCCCCACAGCAGCCTTCCCCACAGCACCCAACACCTCATTTCATGCTCCACACGGAGGTAAGGATCAAACGGAAGAAGCCCAGCTTGGAGAAGCCAAGACTTCTCCATCCCACGAACCAGAAAGCCAGGACGAGCAGGCAGAACAGGTTTGTGAAACAACAGCAGGCGAGTAGCAGAGGATACAATCCCCAGCAAGGAGAAAGAGCATAGTTTAACATCCATCGTCAAAAGAAACAATGGAAGAGCACCACAAATGCCAGAGAGGCACAAGCTTGCCTTCAAACAGAGAGAATGATAATTGGAGGTACAGAGAAGTAATAAAGCACCAAAGCACAGAGATGGGATGGCAGAGGAGCAAGAGACCCAACTCCACTGAAGAAACCAGCCACTGCTGGAGGAAATGGGTGGATGCAGCCTGACCCTTTCTGGTGCCAGTCCACAAGGGCCTAAACCAAAGCCCCAACACAATCAGGGCTACAAGGGTGGTACCAAGGGCACTGTGGAAAAACCAGCAGCACATCAAGAACAGCCTTCCCCTGAGCTACCTCAGGGCACCGGGGGGCCAGGAAATGCTCCTGCTCCCTGCAGTAGAGCAGATTTTGCCCTGTGTATTTAGAGATGCACTGGGGGAGAAGCACGAGGGATGCAACAAGGTACATGAAAGGCAGGAAGCAAATGAGCAGCAACAGAAGACAAAGTATGTGGCTTCCAGTTGCTGCACGAGGAAAGAAGGAAATAACATCAGCTCCTCCACACACTGGTGATGTGAAGGGAGGGGGGGAAAAGCTAGGAATTACATCAGTTAAAAATACCTGCGAGGAGCTCTGGCCAGAAAGGGTCAGGATACACAGGGGCTCAGCACCTTCGGCATCACACATGGAGAAGGAGAGGGAAAGGCAGCAAGACACCATTGCTATGGTGATACAAAGCACTGGAACACACTCGGCAAGGAAAAGAGAGAAAAGACATTACAAGCCTCATTTTCAACTGCACAGGACATCTCTGAGATAGGATCAGGCCCGAGGGTCCACCCAGCTCAATTGTTAGTTGGCTGCGCTGTCATCTGCCGCCTCATCTTCCACACTGGCTGCAGGTCAAAAAGGACACAGCAACAGATACAAAATGTAAAGGGGTTATTTTATTATTGATTCAGAGGTTAGACAAGGCACCATTTGATCTAAAAAGAAATGCAAAAAGAGACAATTAAGGGTTATTTTTGCAGGCAATTTAGAAAGTCTTTTTTGCATTTCTTCAGCATTATGTGAATTCCAGCTTGGTCAAGATCAGAGAGAAGCTGCCCCGTTGCCAAGTCAGGCAGGCTTGGACTAGAGCCGCGGCCGCTCTGTTCGGCGGCAGAGAAACCTTGAGGAGTCTCAGTGCCGGCTTTAGGAATGCAGCAGAACAAGAAAAACAAAACTTCCAGGAAAAGACCATGACATCTTTTTTTCCTTTCCATTTCAGAAATGAGTCATTTGTTCATTTTGGTCCTCACCGACAGGAAGCAACTTGAGAAAAATCACAGCAAACCTCGCAGTGGCCTCAGAGTACCAAAAGCCCACGAGACAAGCCCTGAAAGTCCTGGAGAAGCTTGGAACAGCAACTAGCCCTGCCCTCCCAACAGGCCAAGGACCTGCACCCCATCCCTGCCAGAGATGTTTCACTCTACAATGTTTTTGTCTCCCAAACAGTGATTTCTAAGGAGAAGTCCATCTCCTCTGCACAATGATTCTGCTGAAATCCAAACAAAAAACCCAACCAAATCAGCCCCCGAAGCCCCTTGTCTACCACCTCCTTTTTTCCCCCTCCCATCAATCATAACCCACCTCCCCTGCCCCCAGGGGAGGGCTGCAATGTGCGATGTAGCAGAGTGTGCAGCGTTTGGTGGTGTCTCATCTGGTTCACGGAGTCACTCAGCTGGAATAAATGGGAACAAAGAAAAAAAATAGATTTAGGGGGAAAAAACCAACAAAATTAATCATGGTTTATGGCAGAAAAAGACCGGTGAGCTGGATGAAAAGCGAGCACAAGAAGGAAAGGAATGGAAAGTGGAACACATTGTTCTTGCTGTGGAAGAAAACCTTGACCAAATCAGGAACAGCAACTGGCCAGGAACCCCTCCTGCCAGTATGGTGGGGGGTGCCTGGGGGGGTGGTGCCGCTCTTTGACTCTCTCGAGATGCCAAGATAAAAGCTGCTCCCACTCAGAACTTCCTTACAGTCACCACGATGCCGTGGCAGCTCTCGCACACTCTCTCCTCTCCTCTACCCTGGAGCACAGCAGTCCTACGCTAAACGCTCTCCCGACCTCCCAGCGCGCCGATGCCACGCGCCAGGGCTGCCCTTTCACAGGAAACAGAAGACGTTCGGCAAGGCAACGGCCATCGGGGATCCCAGGGGACTGCTGACGACACCAGCACCGTTTACTTTCAAACCTCTCTCCTCAGAGTCACGTGCTTTCAAGAGCAACAAGTCAACTGCTTTCAGTTTCTGGCATTACTTGCTGGAAGAGGTTGTTTTCCTGTAAAGTATGTGTGAGGACAGAGGGAGATTTTCAGACAAAAGAGAAATTATCAAGAAAAAGAGCAAGGAATTCCTGAGAATTAGGCATCTGCTCCGGACACACCGCAGCTCAGCACAAGGGAGGGAGACAGGCCATCTCCTCGGACGAGGAGGGTACTCAATAACACTATGGCAGTAAACACACATGGAAGGCCAAAGGACAAAGTTTCATGTGGGCCAACCTGCATTTACAGCAGAAAGGGCTGGAATCCACATGGGCAAAGGTCAGCACCAGCCTCGCAGGGTCCCCATACAGCAGCCCTGCGAAGCTGGAGCACTGACCACAGCGACACGGTGTCCTCAAACAGACCACCCCATGGAGCCGTTTGATTAGCTCAAGAAACAAGTATATTTCCATGATCTCATAACGAAGGTCACTGGCTCAAGGGCACATGAGGCCAGTGGTTAATAACACTGTTGCTCAGGCCTCGAAAAATCATTTGGTTTGCGTTAAGGCTTTATTTAGACTTTGGGATCAGGAGCTCAACACATCTTCACCTCCTCGGCCAAAGCCAAGGCAAGAGTGAAGAGATAAAACCCAAGTCCTTTTCCTGGCCTCGGGAGATCCCAACTTGCCAAACAGCGAAGGTCAGACTCCGACCAGAGACTTCATGATGTTAAAAATAAGAGCAAAAAGCATCTCACTAATATTTGCTATATTGGGGCCCACAAATGAGAGGCCAAAACTCCCCAGCTGTCACAGGTGGTTTCTGCCCCACAAGCCCTATCAGGAGGAAGCCAGGCCATGCTCTCAGGTAACCTGCCGTCCCACAGAGAGTAAAACACATACAATAAGAACAAGGTCTCACCCGTCTCGCCCAGCCTTGAGCCACAGCAGGCTGCACAGCCAAGCTGTCCCTCCCCCAGCTGACACACACAGCCCCTCACAAGCTTCCCACCAGCAATCCCGTGTTTCATTTCTGCAGCTACAGCATCACCTATCTGACACCCCGTGAAAGCCCCTCTCCCCACCGCTCAGTCCTGATCTCCAACCTTCTGCTAGTCCCTGTGGAGCTAGGATACAGCCTTTGGACAAAACAAAAGCCTTTTGACCGAGAGGGGTGTGAACCCAGCTTCTGGCAGCGGGCAGCTGGTGCTCGGGCTCGCTGCGACCTCTAGGGGCCAAACCTCCGGCATCCGCACATGGATGGACGTGCACATATACGGAGATAAGAGACCGTTAACAGCTTGTTTAATAGAGAACTGGCACAGCCCTGCCTTGGGCTGCATCATCTTGTCCCCTCCTCTTCTACTCTGCTTAGGTCTTCACCCTCCCTGGCCCCAGAGAGACAGAGACAGAGATGGGGAGACAGAGCAAGAGAGAAAAGGGAGAGCTCCGTCCTGAGACAAAGCCCTAAATGAACATAACCAGGTCTTTACATGTTGCTCTTGAGAAGGCTGCCAGGATGCTAGCAAACACCACGTCAGGAGACTGGGAGGCATCCACCGCTGTATGGATCCCTCGCTTGCTGTAGTAGGAGACCAGGGGAGCGGTCTGCGTGTGATAGGCCTTCAGGCGGGTTTTCAAGGCTGTTTCGTTATCATCTGAGCGGCGGATCAGGGGCTCTCCAGTGACCTGGGAGAAGCAAGGGGACAGTCTCCAGCATTACTGGTAATTCTCCCTGCTTCTCTCCGCAGCTATGACAACCCCTGCTCCCCTCCTCCAGGACAGGCTGCAATGCGGAGCTGCAGAGGCAATCCCCGGGTCCACAGGGGAGAGCGGGGGAAGCCCAGGGCAGCCAAACCAAGTCCCAGAGCAGTCACTGAAGAGAGAAAGATTCAGCATCGTGGTCCTTCACCCACACACCACTCTGCTTGCTACAAGGAGCCTTGAAAGCAGACACCAGCTACAGTTGCTCCCCAGGAGGGAAACCAGTCACAACCCACAGCAACTTCAGCTATGGCCAAGTTCTGAGGCAGGCAGAGCCTGGGCTGGCTCTGCAGAATGGCAGTGCCCTTTGCTCATCCCTCCAGGCCTCGCTCCCCGCAGTGCCCTCAGCTCAGGCTGCCCAAGCAGTTCCCCGCGCTCCCCAGAAAGCCAGGACAGAAGGTACAAGAGAAGGAAAGAAACGAGTTTTTCCAGGAATGCTGCAAACCATCAGCTAAACCCAAAGCAACGCAAGCTGTGGCCTTGGAAGCTCACATACATCGTCCTTCATGTGCTCTTTTGGGGGTCTGAACTCCTCGTGATAAGACCGGCCACTCGCTGGGTGAATCAGCCTAAGACAAAAACCAAGTGTCAGCAAAGTGACCCGGTGCCAGGACAAGGTGTCCTGAACCTGCCACTCAGCAGCACAGGAACATCTGCAATAGCAGCCTGATGAGCCTCTCTCCTCTAGGCAAAACCTCTTCTGGCTATTTCTGTCCCAAGGGCCTCTTCAGGCGTTTGAAAAAAGCAGCTGGGCTAGGAGCTGGAGAAGGGAGTTTTGCCTCATGCTCACTTGGGGAAGGGGCTGGCTCTGGGAGGTGTGAGGGTGACAGGAAGGTCAGCAGCGCTTGAACGCACATGTGACATTCTGCGTAGGGAGCAGTAACAGCTCCAGAGAAGCAAGAGCATGAAGCTGATAGACCTCGGGCTTTGGGTCACCAAGGGCACCGATTCACATTGGCAACCCCTACTTACAGAGCAACGCAGGGGCTCTGTTCAAGGCTGGCCCAGGCACGGGATCAGGACAGGGCAGGGCAGCTCGAACAGAGCAGAAATCTAACACAGAGCAGCGCTGGAGCAAGCCCTAAATGCTGCCAGAATGACATGAGGACTCAAAATTGGGATGTTCTCCCCTAAACTAGGAAAACCGAGTGTTTGGGAGAGAAAAGTTACCGTCCAGTGATCCTCCGGATGAGCAGGGAGTCGGGGATGCTGAACTCGATGACGGAGTCCAGCTTCTCTCTCCTCTTCTCCAGGAGTTCATCCAGCTGCAAGGGAAAACACCCAGCTCAGAGGGGCAGAGGTGCAGCCAAGGGGAGGGGGAGATGCCGGAGCAGCCCCTCACGTACCATTTCAGCCTGCTTCACCGTGCGTGGGAAGCCGTCCAGGAGGAAGCCGTTCTTGCAGGGAGGGGAGTCAAGGTTGTTCTCTATCAGCTCCACAACCATCTCGTCGCTCACCTGCAGCGAGCGGAGACGGGTGCACGGTCAGGAGGGATGCCCCAGTTTTACACCCAGCTGTCCCCAGAGCTGCAGTACCCATAACCAGTGCCCAGGCTGCACCAGAGCCTTTTCCTGGTCCCAGAGGCAGCAGCCACAGCACAGGGCACTGCTGGAACAGGGTGAAAGCTGCGTGTTTGGACCTGCCCACAGTGGAGAAGCACTCCCTGCCACGGGTGTCAACACCAGGATGTGGCTAATGAGACATTTCACCCCAGGGACACTCCAGCCTGGGCAGGGACTTGCACCAGCGCCATAACCTCTCTGTGACAAAGGTTGCTGTATTTCAGGGGAGACAGTCAGCCTGAAGACAAACTCCTGAAATTATGAATTTTTTTTTTAAACCAATCACAATACACAATATCGACATAACCTGTATTTCCTGTTACTTTGTACCTTCACCCACCCATCCTCCTCAGTGGGCAGGCCTGGCCAGGAAGGGCAAAGCAGGCGAGTTGCTCATTGATTCTCATAAACCTCATATGGAGGTAAATGCCCAGTAATTGCTGACAAGCCCTGACCTTGCTGGATGGTTTTTCCTGTACCGCGGTCTCAGCATACTGCTGGGATGAGTGCCTTTTCCACACCGCAGCGTTCGGAGAGTGCTAACAGATGCTGCAGTCCCACAACAGCTGTTTATTCCAGTAGCTCTGCTCAGCAGTGCTGTTTTCTCAGCACACACGCTGGGACCCAGCAGGATCAGGGACTGGACCGTCACAGCACACGTAAACAAGAGCCCCAGAGCGGGACGTGTACCGGCAGGAGGCAGTTTGGGTGAAGAAACAAGTCATTTCTGTGCTTTCCTGATTACCCCGTTCGGAGAAAAGGGTCCTGGTCCATAATCGAGCTCCCAGCTGAGTTATCGCTGAGCCAGAGTATGCTGCTGGGAAATACCTGCGGGGCGGCCCAGTGCCAGCTGCCACACACACATGTGGCAGATACCACCAGCCCTGCCAGATAACGTCCCTATCTTTCATAACCAGCTGGGATATTGCGAGGCTCAGTGTTGCAATGCAAGCTTTGAGCTAAAGCTGGAGATAAGCCACGTCACTCTTGCCACCCGGGGCCTGCAGATTCCCCATAGGGTGTTATGAGCCCGTGACAGCCAGAGCAATGCCCAGGACGTGCCCCACAGTGCTTACCTTTGGGGCAAGTCGCTGCAATTTGCTTCCCCTCAAGTTTCCCCAAGATACTTCAGTCCTTTTGGCAAAATTAGACCCTCAGAAAATAAACATGTCAGCGATCCTCACTCTTGTCTCCTGGGGACCCAAAGCGTGTCTCTCTCACAGCATTAGGCAACACCTCTGAGTCTATTTTCACCTTAGAGTCACAGACAAATGGCATTAAGCAAGAGCTGGGACCCAGGTGAACCCTCTGGACAAAGTCTTCCACCCCACAGGGGTCCAGGCATAGCTTGAAGAGAATCTTGGCTGCAGAGCATGGCTGTAACATCCTGCAGCTCCAAGGATAAACCTTCACCTCAGTGTTCAGCAGCCACAGACCAGCCAGGCTGCACCCCAGGAGGGTACAAACACTGTGGCAGAAAGAACCAACCCAGAGGCACAGGCTGCTGGTGAGAAAGGAGCAGTTTTGAGGAGGAAGAATGTTTTTATAGGATGTTTCTCCTGCAGGATAATGAGAGGGGAAACCCCCCACCCTGCCTTCCCCCTGCAATCTGCCTTCCTTCACTAATTGGGTTTGGTCACTGAAGCTTCTAATTACAAGGTGGATTTTGCCTGCTCTCGTTCCAGGTGCTGCTGGACCATCTCCCCTCCTAGCACATCTCCCCGCTACCCACCAGCTTCCCCGAATCCATCGTCTCTTTGAGCCGCTTGCCCAGCTCGGACCCCGAGGCCACCATGGCCCGCAGCATGTCCCCGGTTGCCAGGTGGCAGACACAGTAGGTCTCGGCCAGCTTCGGAGCCTGCAGGAGAGGAGAGACACGAGGTAAGCTCGCCGGGAGGGTTTCAGAGCCAGGACCTATGGGGCTGAGGCCCAGCCGGGGTTTGAGCTTCCTGCCCCGGTGGGCCCTTGTCCCCACTTGCAGCAGCGGGACGGTCTGCGACCAGTCAGCACGTGGCAGGGCCCGACACACAGAACCGAGGGTCGAGTGCTCTGGGAGCGGGGCCAGAACACCGGAGACCCGCGACCGCCCCTAGGGACGGGGTCCAGGACAAAGGGCCCCAGCGCCGGGTTCCTGGAGGATCCTGAAACCCCGGGGGAGGAAAGGCCCGTGGCCCAGCGGACCGAGGGCAAGCCGCACGTCCCCGTCCCTCGGCCGGGGAAGGGAGGCCGGAGGGCCGCGTCCCTCCAGGCGGCAGCTCAGACACTGGGCCCGGGGTTGGGGAGGACCGGGCGGCCCAGTCCGGCCGGTTGCTCTCGAGAGGCGGCCCAGGAAGGGCCGAGCCTGCCCTCTCACCCCGGTGCCCGCTCACCTGCGTGCCCTTGCCGGCCCCAGGCGGTCCCAGCAGGACGGCGCGGATGCCTCGCCGGAGCCCCGGGCCCGGAGCCTGCCCGCCGCCGCCCCCGGCCTGCGCGCTCGGAGCCATGGCCGCCGCCGACCGCGCGCCGGCCCGCCCCGCGGCCAATGGGCGGCGAGGCCGGGGCCGCGCGCCTCGTGGGCGGGGTTACGGGGTGGGCGGGGTTAGTTGCGGTGGGCGGGGTCAGACGGCGTTGAGTGGCGTACGCCCGCGCCGTGCTGGCGCTGGCTCTATGTGGGCTGCGCGTCACGGCGCGGGTCGGCGCGCCCCGCACCGAGTGGGTGTTGCCGTGCTGCTGCACCACGCTGCGAGAGCCGGCACAGCGCTGCCCCCCTTGCCAGTGCGGTGCTTTCTGCACAGCCTCCCCATCCTGCACGGCCCAATCCGGGGCTGGGCACTGGGAGAATGGGCCAGGTCCTCCCAGGAGACCAGAGCTGCCTTGGCCCTGGTTGCCGGGAGAGTCCATGGCACAGCCGAGAAGTCGGTCCCTCTCGCCTCCTCAGTGGGGGCAGTCACCCCTCTACACACAGAGCGTTGTCTCCTCAGCGACGCCACAGAGGGAATTGCAAATTAACATGAAGAAAACAAAAAACCTCTGCTCAGCCTGCGGTGGTTGAGGGATGGAGCAGTGGAACCGTTGCCAAGTGCACAAATGCAAGCAAAGACACGACTGATCGACTGAGATCGGGCATCTGCATGTGTGGCAGAGCTGGATCTGCTGCCGGGGAACCCACCGCAACTGGCAGCGGCACAACAAGGGCAGAATCAGTCCCTGACGTCTTCCCGACTGCCTCCCCCGGCCGGTGTCCCAGACAAATGCGCTGCTCAGCCTTTCATCTGCAGAAAGGCTCGTTGCCCTAGCAGCAGGGTTTCAGAGGTATTTTTGGCTCTCTTCCCCCCGAGGGTCCCTGCGCGCACGATGCTCGCGCAGCCACCAGTGCCCTTGCACCGGGGCCAGGCTGCAGGCAGGCTGCACCGTCAGGCTGGGAATGAGCTGCTGGCACGGCGTGGACTCGGTGAGAACCAGGGGTGTCTGCTAGGGGTAGCCCCAGCCCTAGGAGAGGGTGGGTGAAGGAGGGGAGCATTCCCCAAAAGGGATGAAGGATGCTTGGAGGCAGGTCAGCCAATGGGGTGACTGGATTTGGTTGCCATGGCCACAGTTGTGAGGCAGAACAGGGAGGGGGGTGCTGGGATACAAGGGGTGCAGAGCCCCCCTCCACCCTCTGCAGGGGTAGCTGAGAGGCTCAGGGCAGGCAGGAAACCGGGGCAGGAGGGACAGACGCCGCTGAGGCCAGTTCATTCTCTTGGGAGACCCATGAGCATAATCTGTTTAAATGCTTCCTAAGGTAATGGGGTGGGGGGGACCATGGGGGGCTGCTGGGGAAGCTGGTTTGTCTGGCAGAGTGAGGAGTGGGCTGGTTGGAATGCTGCGGATGCTGGGATTTGGGAATGGTCGGCATCCTGCTGCCAGCACCCCTCTCCCTCCTAACCCCTTGCACTGCTTCTCCCCAGAGACCGTGGACCCCCAGCAGTAGCTGCACCTCGGGGTGCTGCAGGAGCTCGGCGTTCCCCGGGAGGCCCCCCTGGCAGCACGCCTAGTCACTGGGGAGTGAAGTGCTGGACCTTGGTAAGGGGGGGATGTTGCGGACATGTTTGCCCAAGGCTGGCAGGAATGACCCACTTAATTACTCATCATTTCCGTGCCCAACCATGGTGAGCTGGCTGCTGGTTAGTGGAGGGTGAGGCTGGAGGAGTTGCTCTCCTTTCCTGAGTATGAAGCTCTAAGAGCTTCAAAACCTGATTTTTCTTCCCATTCCCCATCTCTGGAGTTCTCTGGTGGTGCTTGCTCAATGCATTCCAACACTCTGCTCCTCTGGGGTCAGCGTGGTCTTTCTCCTAGTGCCCATTGAAATGTCGTAAGTAGGTCTCTGCAGAGGAGGAGGTGGTGCACAGCTCCGAGAAATGAGACCTCAGTCTCCCGCTCACTTCTCATCAGAGAGACCATGTTCCTGTAAGAGCCCTGGAGCTAGACCTGGGTTATTGGAGTGGAAATGTTTCCTGCGAGCTTGTGCTAGGTCATCAGCTCCCTAGCTTGTGGGATGGCCGGGATCCAGGGGAGGAGATCGTTAAAGCTAAAGCTCCACTAAGTGTGCAAGCCAGGAAACACCGTTAACTTGTCCCCACGTTCCATACCCTGTGTCACGGGAGAGGCGTGAAACTGGAACCACAGCACAGATCCAGACCATCCTCGGGTCAGCGAATGGCCTGTACTGGGCTCTTTAAAGGTGCCTTCCTTTTCATGGGGCTTGGATGCCTGGGAAGGTGGGTCCGTGAGACTTCAGCTATTTGAAAACCACAAGGAAACTGCACCCCATGCAACATAGAGCAGCTCTGGCTACATGCCAGAGCGTGAAGGGACATGTCCTGGCTGATACAGGCCACCTGCTTTGTTGTCAACTGCGTTGGTTCCTGAACTAACTGAAGAAGCCAGGGCTGCTGTGTGCCAAAACAAAGCTCTGAGCTGCAGAGAAATGTGTCTCCTTCCCCTGGAGAAGATGCTTTAACCCACAGTAGGGCTCTCAGCTGAAGCACTGCTTTGGAGGGGGGCAGCAGAGGTCTTGACCCAGGGCAGCACTGCCATGCACAGCCCGTGGGAGGGACGGGGTGCAGGCTGGTGTTGCTGCTGGGCCCACCCCCACATATTCCCTTTCTTTCTGCAGTGTGTTGCAGACTTAGAAGCTCTATCCTAACTCGAGGAGGCTTTAAACCAGCATTATCACACCTTAACCATGAATGGGTACTTGAACGAATCCAACTTCATGATGGTGGAGGAGGGCTTCACCACCAGAGACCTCCTGGAGAACCTCCTCCTGGAGCCGTGCCAGGAGGTAAGGGCTGGTGGCTCTGCTGCTCCCCGGCATCCCCTTGGCAGAGGCGCTGCTGCTCACTCTGGCTTTCTCCTAGAGCGAGCAGCAAGCCTTCTTCGTGGCAGACCTCGGGCACATTGTGAAGAAGCACCTGCGCTTCCTGAAGGCCCTGCCCCGTGTGAAGCCCTACTTCCCGGTGAAGTGCAACGGCAGTGAAGGAGTGATTCGGCTGCTGGCCGAGCTGGGGGCAGGCTTTGCCTGTTCCAACAAGGTAGGGCTGTGGGAGGACAGACAGCTCGGGGTGAGCGTCCTACAGGCATTTGTGAGGGAGTGGCAGAGTTCACCCTCCTTTCCTCAGTTACCACTCATTAGGTGACATTTACAGGGCAGGAGTCTCCCTCTGCTGTCAAAACTCTCCTGACACAGCCCAGAAAACCCTGTCCTCTGTGTGGTGTCACAGGCTTGTTCCCTTCAGCCAACATTCCTGTTCTGGAACTGGTGTCCTGGCTGGCAAGCTTGGCAGTGGCAAGGCATGTCCCTGGAGTGCCAGTGCCACTGCCGTCCACCTCTTGGTGGCTTTAAGGCTGAGCCACAGCTCCCAGCTCCCCCCTGCTTGTCATGTGCAATCGCCAGATTTCCAGGGAGGAACCAAAGTAAAGCCACTTAATCGTACGTAATTAAATTGGACGTGTTACCAGGAGGAGAAAGTGCAGAGTCGTGACAGCTCAGAGCAGCACTGCAGCCATCACCCACCCTGCAGCTCACCACACCGACCCATGCCTGCCTTTAGCGTTTTCTCTCCTCCTGGTCTCGGCACTCATAAACATCTTGCCGCAACCTGCCCCTGCCAGGACAAAGCCCACTGTGATCCCTCTGAGCTCTTGCGGGTTTTCCCTGCAAAAGCCCAGGCTGCGACGCTGGCTGTTTGCCCTTTGCAGTGCCGCAAGCTGGCCCAGGCCCAGGGCTGGTCGTGGCCAGGTCCCGAGGACCTGCCTGCACACGTGCTGTGTCCCTGCAGGCAGAGATCGCCCGGGTCCAAAGCATTGGAGTCCCAGCTGACAAGATCTTCTACAGCAGCCCCTGCAAGCAGGTCGCCCACATCAAATACGCAGCCAGCCACAGCGTGCGGCTGATGACCTTCGACAACGAGGTGGAGCTGAGCAAGGTAGCCAGGAGCCACCCTCGTGCCAGGTAGGACTCTGGCAGCAGGAGCAGGAGCTGGGGGGTGGCCATGGGGTGACAGAAGACCCCTCAACACAGCGTGGCTTCGCTCTGCAGGATGTTGTTGGGTATTGCCGCTGACTCCAGCTCCTCTGCCCATCCAAGCATGACGTTTGGGACCACACTCAAGTCCTGCCAGCAGCTGCTCAAGACAGCGAAGGAGCAGGCTGTGGAGGTTGTTGGCATCAGGTACATGCATGAGCACATGGCTCAGCTCCTCTTGGAAGGGACTGTGACGAGAGCTGCCTTGCCGGAACACCGCAGGGGTCATAGAATCATACAGTGTTTTGGGTTGGAAGAGATTTTCAAAGCCCATCCAGTCCAACCCCCTGCAGGGAGCAGGGACATCTGCAACTGGAGCAGATTGCCCAGAGCCCCAAGGTCCAACCTGACCTGGAATGGTTCCAGGGATGGGTCTTCTCCCACCTCTCGGGGCAACCTGGGTCAGGGTCTCACCACCCTCAGCATCAAATATTTCTTCCTTCTCTCTGGTCTGAATCTCCCTCTTTTAGTTTAAACCATCGCCCCTTGTCCTGTCACAACAGGCTCTGCTGAAAAGGGTGCTCAGAGCCACTGGCTGCTCTGGCTGGGAGTGAGGAGCACACTGGATCTGGGGAGACTGAGGCTTCTTGGGACCAATTTGGGTCATGTTTGGCCCTCAGAGAGTGTCTGGGGCTCTGTGGGGCTGGCCACACAGTCTGGCTTGGGAAGGTGTGTGGGAAGCACAGATCTGCCCCCAGTGAGTGATAATCCCAGTGCTGTGTCCCCTCGCTGCTCCCTGGGGATGAGTGAACCCCACTGAAACAGGGGCTGTGCCCTCAGCTTTCACCTCGGGAGCCATGGCCTGGAGCCCCAGGCCTTCACACAGTCGGTGGCCGCGGCGCAGCTGGCCTTTGAGGTGGGCGCGGAGCTGGGCTACCGAATGCACGTCCTGGACATCGGAGGGGGATTCCCTGGCACTGAGGACACCAGAGCCCAGTTCGAAGAGGTACGCGGCTCCCAACGCCTGCACCCAGCAGGCAGAGAGCAAGGCTGCAGGGTTTCGCTGGCCCTGCAGAGGCTGAGCTGGCAGAGGGGAACATCTTCTTCCCACCCAGATCGCTGCCACGGTGAACTCTGCCTTGGACTTGTATTTCCCGGCCGGCTGCGGGCTGGAGGTCATCGCGACACCCGGGCGATACTACGTCACCTCTGCCTTCACCTTCGCTGCCAGCATCACTGCCAGGGAAGAGGTTCCCGCGGAGCAGCCGGGCTCAGACGGTAGGTGGGACGGTGGGACGGTGGGATGGTGGGGCGGGCCCACCCATGAGCCTGCACCCCCCTGAGCCCTGCTCCCCTCCAGAGGAAGAGTCTGGCAGCAAGAAGAGCCTCGTGTATCACCTCAGTGACGGCATCTACGGTGCCTTCAGCTGCCTCCTCTTTGACAGGCCCTGCCCCACACCTCAGCTGCACAAGGTGAGGGTCTGGCCCAGCTTGGGGAGCGCCCAGCAGGTCCCTCATGTTGCCTGGCATTCCCTCAGCCGACCCTGGCACGGTGGCTGCCCCCAGGCTCCATGCCAGAGGAGAGCCGGGGCCATGGCAAAAAGGCTACAGTGATGACCCCGGAAAGCTGTAGCCAGAACCTGTGGGCTCCTGCGGTTGGACCTTCAGGGTGGGTGGAGATGAGACAGGCCACCGTGACACTGGGACATCCTCATCCCCTGCAGAGGCCCTGCCCGGAGCACCCCTCGCTCAGCAGCAGCCTGCAGGGCCCCCCAGGCCATGCAGAGGATCGCATCGCCGACGGCCTGGAGCTGCCCGAGCTGCACGTCGGGGACTGGCTCATTTTCGAGGACATGGGTGCCTACGCCGTGGAGACCACGAACCCACTCGGGGAGGGTACCCTGCCGCAGATCACCTACGCCATGTCCCGCCTGGCCTGGTAAGAGATGGTCCGGTGCCGGCGGGGCGAGGGGCAGGGAGGAGTCCCGTGGGAGGTGACAGCTTTCCCCCTGCCGGGGCTCTTTGCCCAAGGGAGAGGGTCAAATCTGAGCCTCGGAACCTGGAGATTCAGGGTGAAAACCTGGCCTTGGAGGTAAAAAACTGGTCTCAGAGATAAAAAGCTGGTCTTGGAGGTAGAAACCTGATCTTGAGAGGCAAAACTCGTATTTGTTTGAACACTGACAGACTCGAGCTGGTTTTTCTCTGGGGAAGCCCCAGGCAGCTCCTCTCTGGCTGGGCTGTGTCACTGGGGGACGTGAGCTCCCCCTTCCCCAACCCACCCCGCAGCATTTCACGAGGGGATTTGCTCCCCCTTTGCTCCCCACTCCGGGGTCTCCCGCTTGCAGGAAAACCGTCCAGCTCTTCCAGGGAAAGCCACCGCCGGCCGAAGACGACCGCGAGAACGTCTGCGCCCCACTGTCCTGTGGCTGGGAGATGGCGGAGACGCTCTGCGTCCCCCCGGTCTTCGCTCCGGCCGGCATCATCTGAGCAGCACCGGTACCGGGGCGGGGGGGGCAGTGGGAGGGGGAGGTCCCGCCGCCGGCATCGCCCCGCTCCGCTCTCCCGGGGCACCTGCGGGCGAACGCTTTGAAGTTGGCACCATAAATCCCGTTCCGCCTGCTCGTGCGGTGTCTGTGTGCTGCCCTGGGGGGGGGGTTGGCGGGTGGGTGGGGGGTGCCGGGCAGGTTTGGGTTCATTTTTTAAGAGTTACGGTAATAAACGGGTGTTTATTATTCACCCCCGAGCTCGGGGTCCCGTGGGAGGAAGCCCCCGGCTCTTCCTCGCCGCCCTGCGCTGGAGGTGGCATCTGGAGTTCAGGCTTCTGGAGGGAGCCCTGGGGCTTGGGGGGGTTATGGGAATAGGGGGGTGGGTTCCAGGAGGTGGGTGTTACTGGGGGGAGACACGGGCCTGGTGGCATCCCCGCGGTCCCCGAGCTCTCGTCAGCCCTGACAAAGCCGCCTGCCCCTGGGATGTGTGTGGGGGTCCCACGCTGCAGGGGGGAGATGGGGACTGGGAGGCTGTGAATCCAAAGAATGGGGACACTGTGAAACCCATGGACTGGGGGAACTGGAGGGCACTGGGAGGACCCTGAAACAAGGGATTGGGCTGTGCTGGGAACCATGGGACACTGGGGGATACTGGGGGACACTGGGGCGTTGGGGGGACATTGGTCGGGGGAGCCCTGGGAGGACACCGGGAGCTTTGGGAAGACACTGGTAGGACGGGGGGAGCCTCGGAGGCTGCCGCAGCGACCGGCAGGGGGCGCTGGGGCGCGGCGGGCGGCCTCTCCTCCGCGCCGCCAGGGCGCGCTGCAGCGGGGGAGGCCGCTCGTGCCGCACGTCTCGCTGGCCCCGCCGTAAAGCGCGAGGCGGGTGTCGCGGCGGTGGCCGCGCTTGACGGCGGACAGCGTCGTGAAAGGCCCGTGAAGGACGGCGGCGGCTGCGGGTCCGTGAAGGGGGTTCGGTCCTGGGGGTGTCGGTGTCGTGACAGCGGCCGTGTCGCGGTCAGCGCGGAGCCATGCCGTTCTGGGACCTGCAGCAGCAGCTGGGCATCGACATGGACCGGTGGCTGCTGCGGCAGAGCATGCCGCAGCCCTACGGCAAGGCCGGGGCCTGCCACGCCTTCGAGCGGGAGTGGGTGGAGTGCGGGCACGGGCTGGGCCAGACCCGCGCCCGCCGCGAGTGCCAGCCCGAGTACGAGGACTTCATGGAGTGCATGCACCGCACCAAACTGGTGAGGTGGCCGGGCAGGGGGCGGCCATGGCGGGGGTGGAGCCGGGCTGGGGGTGAGCGGAGGGTCTGGAAGGACCAGGCCAAGCTGGGAGGGGGCCACTGGGACACCTGGGACTGGGGCTGGGAACATCTGAGGCGCTGGGCCAGGCTGGAGAGAGGGTGGGTGGGTGAGTGGGGGTCTGGCCCTGCAGCAGCCCCTTCCCCAAGGGGTTGCGTGGGCTGTGGTAGCAGCAGGGCTCCACAGAGCCTTCCTCCCTCCCCACCTCCATGACCTTCCTGCTCTCCAGCAGCAGCTAAGGTTGGTCCCCTCAGCGAGGGGAGAAACACTGCCTGGTGAGCTGCGGGCTGAACCCCTGGTCTCATTAGTAGTAAAATGTGTCGCAGCAGCCTGAAAGCCCCAGAGTCTTTGGCAGAAGGCTCAAACCTGTGTGAGGAGCCCCAGGACAGGTTCTTTGTGGGTTCCACACACACACAGCTTCTGGGGAGCTGCTGGAACCAGCATTAGGGCCCACCCAAGTGTTTCCCTGCCCGCTGCGCCCCTGTGATGTGTCTGCCCCAACCGTCTTGTGTGCACTTTGCCAGGCTGCACGGCTGAGAACCATCCTGGAACAGCGGGACAAGCTCATCAAGGAGGGGAAGTACACGCCGCCTGACCACCACAAGGGCAAAGAGGAGCAGCGGCCTTGACTCATGGAGGACGGGGCCATCGGTCACCAATGGAGTCATGGATGTGGAAATTCTCGAGGGAGAAAACCTGTAGCACAACTGGGTTACGCTGTAGCGGTGGGGTCAGCTCTGCATGGGACCCTGCCGCAGCTGAAGGGGGTTAAGGCTGCATCGGGCATCACTTGGGCCAGTAAACAACTCCTCCAGAACAGTGTTTGACTGTGTCGTGTCTTTTTTTCCCCCATGTAGAGCATGGCTTGGGGGGTCTCTCTCTGGAGCAGTGCTGCCTGGGGGGCTTTGAGACACCCTAAAACACCACAGCGGTGCTGGGGACGTGCCCTTGAGGAGGTGAAATCCCCCGGGAGCTGCAGGGAGCTGGGGGTGTGGCGAGTTCTCACAGCCCATCCCTCCTGCTGGCACAGGCCTCCCAGGCGGCAATTGCTGCCGGAAACGGGGGGAATAACCTGAAAAGTGTGGAAAAAAATTCTATCAGACCTTGGCCTGTGAAACTTCGTCTTAATTTACAACGAGCACAGGGACTGGACTGGTCCCAGTCGTTCTCCAGCTGGTGGTAGCAGTGAAAACCTGCTTAAAACGACTCATTTCTGAGAAGTGGGGGCTGGATTTGGTTTCCCTCCTGCTTTTCCAGCCTGCTGGAGACAGATCCCCTCGCCAGGGCTGTGCTGCAAAAACCCCCATGTCGTCGGGATCCACTGAGCGCGCAGCCCGCGTTGGGCAGCCCAGGCACAGCCGGGGGGGTTGTTCCTCTGCGCTGGGCCCTGGCAGTGGCTCCTGCCTGTGCTGCTGGTGTTGCCCCCAAATCCAGCATGGTTTTGTAACAGCATTAAGGCAGGTGAGGAGCTGGTCGTGGGGAGGGGACAGATCTGTGCGTTAATCCGTGGGTTTAATACTGATGATTGTGGGTTTAATGCTTCATCGTTGATGCAGGTGGAGCCTCTGTGTTCCCTGATCCTCACAAATCCCCGCGTTGGGGTCAGAAATGCCGACCCGAGCGCTGTGGAAGCTCCGGCAGGCAGCGATGACTGGTGCCCCTCGCTGAACCAGTGCTTCCAGTCTCCAGTTCAGGTCTCTGACTCCTGGCCTGCCAGTGCCATGGATCATCTGTACTCCAGACGCTCCCGAGGGGCGGAGGTGGCTGTGTCAGAGCTCCCCTGTCTCCAAACACCGTGGGAATGATTAACCAGGGCGGGAGAACCGCTGCTGTGGTGAGCGGTCAGTGGGTGGATTGTGCCTGTCTGGGACTGGAGGGGTTGGAGTTAGGAGTATCACCTGACGTGGATGGTGACAGGAGCAAACCCCAAACTCACCCGGCTGGGACCCCTTCCCTGCTGCCGCTTTGAGCCTGGACCCCATGGTGGGCACCCGGATCCCTCCTGGGGGTGGGAAGAGGCTCCCAGAGCCCTGACTCCGTGCTCAGACCCTGGAGGGGCTGCACCCTTCGACGCCTGAGCTGGGGGCTGTCGTTTTGGGGCTCTCTGCCCTGCCTCGCTGCCATCCCAGGGTGCCCAGGGCACTGCAGAAAACACTTCCCTGGGTTTCAGCCTGGTTCCATGACGGTCTCACAGGTGCCACCTCAGCAGATTTGGCCTTTCCAGGGTTTCTGCTGCTCCTCGTTGAGCTCCTCTCCTGCAGCTCCCTCCGAACTGGCACTTCCAAGCGCTGCTGGGAGCTTTCTCCCTGCCCCCAGCCCCAGATGGATCCATCGCCACGGCCCAGATGGGCTCCCTCTGCTCCGGCTGATTCACGGCCACAGTCATCCTGGCGGAGCCACGTTGTTCCCTGGCAGCGGCAGCATCGCAGAGCCCCGAGATCCGGGTCCGCTGAGGCCCTGGACTGCTGGGGATGGGGAGCTGCTCTCCCGGTGTGTGACGGGCTGATAATCCCCAGGGATTTAGTTTGGCGCTTTCACATGAAAACTCTTTGGTGGCGCAGGAAAACGTACGTAGCGATGCCGGCGCTCGGGTGGATCACGGCGTTTGCTGTGACAGCCCCCGAGGGGGAGCAGTGGAAAGAGGCGAGAGCAGCGTGAAGAGATGGGCAGAAACGTGACGGTTCCTCCCCTGGGGAGGGTCCCGGCCCCGGGGCTGCGGGGATGGACAGAGAGGGAAATCTGCAGCTGGGGTGGAAATCAAATGGTGCTTCTTGAGCCGTTGGCCGCAGCATGTTTATGAGCTGAGGGGGCTTTTGGGACTGGGTGGGGGACATGGGGAGCACAACGTGACACCTCCAGAAAGCGCCGAGCAGGGCTGAGCCGTGCCAGCGCAGTGGGGAGCTCCTGCACCCCGTGGCTGGTGCAGCAGGAGCCGTTTGCCCCCCGATCTGGACCACGATTCCCCCAATATCAGCCCCTGGGGTCAACCGAGGGTGGAAATTCGGGCAGCGGGGTCAGCCAGGACGAGAAATCCGGAGCCGAGCGGCAGCACCGCGCTCCCGGGAATTGCTAGTTTGCAAAAACAACCCCAACCCTGGCTGTGAAAGGGAAGGGTGAGGGGAAAAAAAAAAAAAAAGGGCTCAGCAAAAAACCCAGCAACTCGGTGGTGTCGAGAGTGACTCATGTCGTGGAGCTGCGGAGGAGATGTTGGAAGGCGTCTAGAGCGGCTCTCCAGAGCCATCCAGCATGTAATTGCTCTGGCGATAGATGGTAACTTGGCTGCGGGGAGGAGCACATCGCTCCCTCGTAGTTAAAAGCTCTGTTAGAAATTTCAGCCAATAAGGAAAATCACCACAGAGCTGATGAAAAGGCTGGAATTAATGGAGAGATGAAAACCAGCTCCCGGCTCTGGCGGGAGGAGACAGTGGCCGCGGCTCTGACGGAGCGGCAGCGATTGGAAACGGGGCTGATCGTCCCCGCCGAGTTCCCGCGGGCCAAAGGGGTTTGGAGCATCCTCAGCTCCTGGACGTCGGTCGCCAGGGAGCCCTGACCAAGGTTCAGCTCCAGCGGAGCCAGATTTCCACGTCACTGTTTGCTTTCTGGCCGTTTTTTCGGCACGGGGTGAAGCCGCTGGGTGGGAAGCACCAAGGCTGGGCTGGGGCGGGAGCCGGCAGGGCCCCCCCCGGCTCCCCCATTCCCAGTTTCCTGTAACCCTCGGCCGTCTGGGAGTGGGAGCCGGGGTCTGGGGAGCGGCTGAGCCCCCACCTCCCACAGCCCCGGATGCGCCGGGAGCCTCCAGCAGCGTCTGCAGCTTCTCCGTGCCTTGGAGAGGGGGAATAAACAGCTCTGGGGAGATGAATAATTTATCGGAAGTCGAGGGAAAAGGCAGGTTCCATCTGGGCGAAGGTTTTAATGAGGGAGCGGGGACAAATCCTGGGCAGAGCCGCGTGTCGGCTGATTTGCACCGGCCTGGGAGACGCGTCCCTTCACCCCGTGAACCCCGAGGTCTCGGCACCCTCCTTGGGTGGGTGGGGCGGGGGGGGTCCCCGTTGGTCCTGCTGTGCAGCGCAGCAATGGGGAGGTGAAACCATTTAGGGAGAGACTCCCCCTGCTTCCCAACCTCCCCCTTCCCTCCTGAAATAACGATTCCCCGTCCCCACGTCGGCAAAACAACGCACGATCTTAACCCAGATTCGTAGCACAAATAATCCAGCCCTGCCGGGCGCTGTCAGGGAATTCTGGAAACGCGTTTCGGGTGCGAAATCCGCGCAGGCTGGAACAGGCTCCATCTCCCAGCCGCCTTCGCTCCCCCGGGCTTCAACACGGCGCGAATCGGCCGGGTTTGCTCCAAGGGCACCGCGAGGGAGGAGGCTGGAGCCCAGCCGGTGCCACCGAGCGCGGGGTGACGAGGGGACACGTCACCTTGCAGCCGGCGTCAGGGCGTGTGGCTCCCTGGCCGTGCGGTGACCCGAGTACTTCGCGCCCCGCGGGCGAGCGGTGGCCGCTGCGGTGCGTGGGAGTGGGGGGCGGCCGGGGGCACCGTACCCATCGCGCCGGCGTGCGCCGGAGGCCGGGGGAGCCGCGGCCGGGCCGGTGGGTCCAACGGCCGGAGGCCTCCGCGTGTCGCAAACACACGGATGAGCCGCCCGACCCGTCCGGGAGCTTGAGCAGCCTCTGGCTCTTCGGGCGCTTTCCTCCCCATGACGCGTCTGAGGCCGCCGGCTCCGGTGGGAAGAGCCCTCCCCGCTCCCCGGCTCTCGTGGGTTTTGGGGTCCCCCGTGGTGCCAGGACCCAGAGCCCCGGCTCGAGCAGGGCTGTATTTCTCCACCAGTGCCCAGCACGGACCTGACCGTCCACTCAAGGGGCGTGAGACCTGCACGGGGGCAGCGAAGAGAAAGCGGCGCTGGGGCAGCGGGGCTGGTGCCAGCCCACGGGGATGCCGTGTTCCGGTATACCCTTCATCCTGCCCACAGTGCCCCGGCACCAGTCTGGTGCCACAGCGTTATCGGGGCATCTGGGTCCCGGGGAGCTCGTTACTGCTCGTGTCTGCGAGTGGCATCCGCGGGGTCAATAGGTCCCCCTGGTGCATCCGCACCCGGGCGGGTTTCCGAGGGCTTCCTCCGGCCCCGCTCTCCCCATCCCACCCCCGGATCCGACCGGGCAGGGCTGCAGGACAACACGTGCTTCGCTTACAGTCACGTCCCAAGTGTCCAAGAGCAGAGTGTCACCACACCCCACGCCGTGTCCTCCGCGGCGTCCCGTCCCTCCCCCTGGCTGGAGGTGCTCGAGGAAACAGCCGCTGGGAAGCAGAGCGCTGGGATGAGATCTGAAAACCGGTGGGGGAGAGATGCCCGTAGGGCGACCGGCTCCGCCGAGCCCCCGGCGGGACTGGAGCGACGGGCTTGGCCCGGCCACGTGCGACGCCGTAGGAGCAGCCGTGCTGGCTCGGGGCCGTGGCACGACGCGGCTTCTCGCTGGGTCCCGCCGTCGGTGCGGGGCGGCTGGATCCGCCGTCAGCCGGAGCGGTTTATCCTGATTTCCTCCTGCCAAGCGGCTGGGGCTGTCCTGCAGCTCCGGCACCCCTTCGGGCTGCTGCTGGTGACCCTGCCCGCGCCGCGGCTGCTGCTGGGACTGACTCGGCTGGGACTGGGATGCTTCGCAGCCCCGCAGGTGAGGCCCTGGGCGGCACGCGGCGTTCCCGGCGCAGCCCTCCAGCGCTTTCCAGGCCTGTCCCAGCTCGCGTCCCCCACCGCGTCCTGCTCGGGTCCCCCCCGCCGTGCTCCCGCCGCGGATGCTGGTCCCAATCGATGGGTGCTCTAATTACCCTGGGCCTAGGGGATGGTGGAAGGGGGGTGCTGGGGAGGGGGAAGGGGTGCCGGGGGGGCTGTGGGGAGTGTGGGGAGCTGCTGGGTGGTTTGGGGGGACCCCTGTGCAATGGGGATGCAGGGTGGGGGGCAGCTATCGGGGTGCCCTGGGGAACGTGGGCAGGTTGGGGGGAGCAGGGAGGGTCGCGGGGTGCCTGGAGCCGGGCCGGGGGTGCCCGGGGTGGAGGGTGCCGGGCTGGGGCTGGGGCTGGTGCAGGAGCGGGCGGCGCCAGAGCCGGTCCCCGGAGCTGCGCGGGGCGGGAGGCAGCCGGGACCCCCCCCCCGCCGCTCCGTGCCGCCCCGGTGGGCAGGGCCGGGCCGGGCCGGGGGAGGTGCCGCGGCGGCGGAGCGGCGGGAGCGCACGGCGGGGCCGGGAGCGGCCGTACCGAGAGCGCACGGCGGAGCCGGCAGCCGCGGGGCCGGGAGCGCACGGCCGGGCCGGGGCCGGGACCGGGGCCGGGACCGGGAGCGGCTGCGGCTGCGGCACCGGGAGCGCCGCATCCTGCCCGCGCCGAGCCGCCGGCACCGGGACCGGAGCAGCGCCGGGGGGTGAGCGGGGCCGGGGCTGTGGGCAGGGGGGGTGCGCAGCGGGGAGGGACCGGGCCAGGGCGGCGGATGGAGCGGGGATGGGCCGGGGATGGAGCGGGAGCGGCGGCAGTTGGAGATGGAGCCGAGAAAGGCGGCGGATGGGGCTGGAGCGGGGAAGGCGGGCAGCACCGCCGCGGCTGGGCTGGGGCTGCGGGCACCGGAGGATGCCGGCCGGGCTGGGGGGGGGGCGGTGTGTGTCCATGCCAGCCCCCGTGTGCCCCCGCCGAGCCCTGCCCGCCCCCCGCCGCCTCCCGCACCTGCTGCACCCCCCGCCCGCCCCGCAGCCCCCGGCCCGAGCCCCCCCCGGCCCCGCAGCCGCCGGTCCCCCAAAGGCAGGGCGAGGGCTGAGCCCCTCGGTGCCGGCGTCGGGGCTGCGGGGGGAGCCGCGGGGTCGGGCCGCCCTGGGTTTCTGGCAGCTTTTCCACGGGGGGTGCATGACTCATGGAATCCTTTCTCCCTTTCTTCGGCTGGTTTTTTGGGTCCCTTTGTTCCCGTTTTGCTCTTCGAATGATGGGGATAAGGAGCGGCTCGGCGCGATGGAGGCGGCTCCGCCGCCGCGCCACACCGGCTGTGGGAGTCTCAGTCATTCCGTGGGCATTTTTGCTGGTGGAGCTGGAGGACACAATGAGAATTATTTTAAATATGCCTCACGCAAGGTGCTTATTTGCCCAGCGTGTGTACGCGGCACAGCTCGCTCCCCGTGCGCCGCGGAAAGCCCGACCATTTTCCCCTGCTGCGGGTACCCGGGTTTTTAACGCTGTTCCCGTTCGGAGGGGGATAACTGCAGGTACAAAGGGCAGCGGGGCTTCTGGTACCCAGCACGAAGAAATCGAACCCGAAAGGTTGGGCTTTGCTTTGTGGAAGCGAGATGGTGCCAGGGATGCCATTGTGATCTTTGCTGGCAGAGGGGCGGCCGTGCCACCGTCCCTGTCCCCAGGAGCCCCAGCTGTCACACCGGCAAGGGGGAAACTGAGGCAGCGTTTAGCAGCTCCAGGAGGGTTGATTCACCCGCCCAAGAGGGTGCTTGGACACAGGCGCGAGGGCAGAAACGTCCGTGGCGGGACAGTCGCTTCTCCATCACCCCCAGCGCCCGTGGCGGGGAGGTTGCCGCGGCCGGTGGCCCGGTGTCACGCGCTGTTTGCTCCTTCTGCAGGCTGCTGCCCGCGGGGACGTCCTGCCCGCCCTCCTGCCCGCGCCGTGGGCCATGTCGTCCTCCGACGAGGAGACCCTCAGCGAGCGGTCATGCCGGAGCGAGCGGTCGTGCCGGAGCGAGCGCTCCTACCGCAGCGAGCGCTCGGGCAGCCTCTCGCCGTGCCCCCCCGGGGACACCTTGCCCTGGAATTTACCCCTCCACGAGCAGAGGAAGAGGAAGAGCCAGGACTCGGTGCTGGACCCGGCCGAGAGGGCTGTCGTCAGGGTGGCAGGTAAGGCAGCGCCCTGTTGTCCCGGGGGGTGGGCAGATGGGGCTCCCCGGGCTTCTCCCGTGGTGGCTGAAATGGTTTCGGGGTCATCCCTGTGCCCCGCTGCCCCCCAGGGAGCCTGGGAATGGATGGGGTGGGGAGGGATGGAGTGGCCAAGGGCCAGCGTAGTGGCTCGGCTCTTCGATGGCTTTGTGCTGTCCGGGCAGGGCTCCCCGCGGGTTGTTTACACCCTCAGCACGCCGGGGTTAGGGATGACTGGGCTCCTCCAAGCTCGGGCTGGGTGACATTAAAATGTCTAATTAAGGACTAAATGGCTCCTCGGTGGAACAATGCCCTTGGCCAGGCTCGGGCAGGAATTTGCCATGGGAGGTTTGTGATCCCTGCCCGGCTCCTGTGCCCTCTTCGCTGTGCTGGTGCCCACGGGCAGCCCCATCGCTGTGGTCGTTGGGATACCCCAGGTCGTGGAGGGGACACTGCCCGCTGTGTCCCCTCACCTGCAGTGCCACCGCGATGCCCGCCGGCTGCTGTCACGCCCCGGGGGAAGGGACAAGGCTGGGAAGGAGAAACAAAGACAGGGATGGACCCACCATGGCGAATGGCTCCTTCTCCAAGCGCCTGTTGATGGGGCTGGTGGGGACCCTGCTCTGGGGCTGCCAGGGATGGAGGATGGAGGAGCATGGAGGATGGAGGAGGATGGAGGATGGAGGGAGGATGGAGGAGCTTCACTCAAGGAGGCTGCCCTGGGCACCAGTCGGGATTTGCTTCTTCACTCGAGACAAACGGCGCCGGGAGCTTTGATCTGTGGCTGCTGGGATCTGGCCCCCTCTCCCCACACCCTGGGAGCCTTTGATCTGCTCCCGCTGGAGCAAACGGAGATTCGGGGCTATGCGAGGGGCTCCCACCGAGCCCCAGCCGGGCTGTTCCCGACTGCTGACCCAAGGGAACCCCAGGGCCTGGCTTTCATCTTGCTGGCAGAGGCGTGCGCAAGGGCGATGAGCTCCCGAGGCACCCGCTCTGCCCTGCCAGCCCCTGCCAGCCCCTGCCAGCCCCTGCCAGCCCCCAGCCCAAGGGCAAATCGTCCCCAGCGCTGGGTTCCACACCCTGCGGGGACTCAGACTGGGAGCACCCGGCACACGGGCAGGTCCCACCCGGGCAGGAGCGGCAGCAGGGCGCTGGCTGCCTGCCCTCCCATCCCCGCCTGCCCTGCGCGGGCACAACGGGCTGCCCGCGGCTCCGGCCATGCCGCGGTGCCGCTCGGGCAGGTCGTGCCGTCCCAGCTCGCGGGCGTCTTGGGGCAGGAAGAACCAGTTGATTCAAATGATGGTTCTTGAAAATGCACTGTCTGGGGCTGGGGGAAGTAACAGGGTGCGGCTGGTTCTGCCCCACACACCAGCAGTGCCGAGGCTGGGTGATGGCCGGGGTTCCGCTGCACCCCACTCATGGACCAGCTCTGCCCCCAAAGCCCCATCCTGCTGGGTGCTGAGCTGCTCCCGTGCCCAGGGACCGGACCCCGCCGAGGCACAGCCATTCCCCGAGTTTCTGCCCGGGATGCCGAGCGCTTGTCGCCAGGCTGGCTGGATCCAGCCCGTGATTAAAGGCAGGGGGATGTCACAAAATCCGCTCTCACGCAGATTCCCCATTAAAAATAACTCGCGAGGTGCAGCTGAGCTGGGAAGAAAGAGTTTGGAGACAGTTTTGTGTCACAGGTCTGAAAACGAGCTGAAATATTGATTGGGATCCTTGCATTATTCAGCGGGACTGTCTGCAGCGCGCCGGCCGCCCCAGCGCCTGTCCCCACCGCGGGGCTTGGGGACTGGGCTGGGCTGGGGACCGGGGACGGTGGCTGGTGGGGTGTGCCCAGGGGGGCTGGCACCTCTCGGTGTGCCTGGGGAGGGGGACAGGGCTTGGCTCCCTGGGACCCTGGGGAAGGGGCTCTGGGGATGGAGCCTGGGCACCGCGTGGGGCTGGGGACCCCCATCCCGCACCCGTCCATGGGACCTTGCAGAGGTGGCACAGGAGCGTCAGCAGCTCGGTGGTTTAGGGGGGACACATGGGTCTGGGGTGCTCTTCCTCCTTGCTATGCACGGGGCCCGAAGGTCTCTGCATCCCTTGTGGCCATCGGGGCCAAGGCCAGGGGGACACGATGTGCCCAGGGAGGGGACGCGCACTGGGGACCTTGCAGGAGGTGCCAGTGCCGTGGCGTGGGGAGCTGGGACACGCCGTTTCCCCTCCCCGGGTTATCTGTGCCTGTTCCTCCGGTACCTCGGGAGCTGGGCCGGGTCCCCAGGCAGCCTCCGGAGCCCTTCCCGGCATCGCTGGCATCGCCCTGGAAGATGCCACGGGGGAGGCGGAGGGGGAGCAGGACGCGAGGGGTCAGTCTGGCCCTTGGCCCCGCGTCGCTCGGTCTCGCTCCAGCAGCTTGGCAGAGGGCGAGGGGTGGTGGCTGCGGGGGGGCTGCTGCGGGAAGAAAAGGATCTTTCATCCTAAACCCGCTCGCGCTTGATCCTGCCGGGGGTCACGGGCAGCGGGGGGGGTGCCGGGGTGATGCTGGGGTGCGAGGGGCTGGGCGGCACAAGGGTGCGAGGGGCGAGCGGTGGGCGGGGGTGATGGCAGAGGCGTCGCTGGGGCTTTCCAAGGGCTCTTTGAAAAGGCTCCTGGGAGTCCTTTGTCAGCCGGGAGCGTCCCCGAGCCACTGGCAGAGGCTGAGCCGGGGCGGGGGGGAAGACACAACGTGTGCTTCATCCTCGGGGACGTGGGAACAAACCTCCTCCTCCTGCGCTGCCGTGGGAGCCGGGAACCCCCCGCTCGAGGAGACGGGGCAGGTTTTGGGCAGCTCTCCCTGTGCCCGGGGGGGGGGATTGATAAACCTCTGCTGCCTGGCGCAGATTTCCCCGTTCCCCAGGACGTGTTTTGGGGTCAGAGGGGTGTTGGGAGCGCAGGCATCTCCGCAGGGGCTGTGCCCGATGGGATGCCTGGCATCGGCTGCCCCGGCCACAGCACCGTGGGCACAAGGGTGACCCTGCCACGAGGCCACCGCTTCGTCACCCAGATTCAAACCTTCCTCCCCACGGAGGCGCTGCCGGGGGTGCAGCCGGCTTCTCCGTGTGACATCAATCGCTTCTCCTAATTCTGGCCCCCTGGTGAAGGGGAGATGCCTCCGAAGCCGGGGTGGAGGGTGTAGCCACCCCCCAGGCTGGTGGCTGCGGGAGGAGGAGGAGGAGGATGGTGGCGGTTGCCGTCGGTGGCCCCTCGCCGTGCCCAGGAGGGATGCGGGGTGCAGCCCCCACCACCCCAGGGTGCTGCTGGGAAGTTTGGGGGGGTGCTGTGGGTGATGGTGGGGAGACACCCGCCCAAGCGGATGGGGCTTTTCTCGTTGCCGTGGTTACCCAGCTGGGGAGACGGGCCCTCCGGTTGCCATGGGAACGGCGCAGCCCGGGTGAAAAAGCAACATCTTGCGGGGGCCAAAAAGGGCTGGATTTGCCCCAGCGGGGGAGCGGGGCTGCCCTGGGTGGAGCTTGGATCCAGCCTTGGGTCATGGGGAGGGGGTGAGCAGAGGGGGACTGGGGAGCCCCTGGCCTGGGGACAGCCACCCAGTGCCCCCATAATGGCTGTTTCTGCTGTTCCTGTGGGACTGGGGGGCTGACTGGGGTGTCTGGGGGCTACGGGGGTGCCGCGCAGGTTTGGCTCTGCCCCCCATCTCCGTTTCCCCACGGTGTTTACCCCTGGCCCTGCCCCTCGGTGGGGTCCCCCCAAAGTCCCCTTGGGTGATGCCAAGGCCCCAGAGTTTGGCGTCGATGTCTGGGCACACTGGGATGCGCTGGGCTGTGCTGGGATGCAGTACTTTGGGCGCTGTGGGGTGCAGTGCTTTGGTTGTACTGGGTGCAGTGGGAGGTGTTGTCCTTGTTGCACTGGGAGGCACTGGGCTGCATGCTCTGCGTGCGCTGGGAGGCACTGGGCTGCAGTTCTCCAGACTCGCTGGAGTGCACTGGGCTACAGTGCCCTGGGCTCACTGGGATGCACTGGGCTGCAGTGCCCTGGGCTCACTGGAGTGCACTGGGCTGCAGTGCCCTGGGCTCACTGGGATGCACTGGGCTGCAGTGCCCTGGGCTCACTGGTACGCACTGGGCTGCAGTGCCCTGGGCTCACTGGGATGCACTGGGCTGCAGTGCCCTGGGCTCACTGGGATGCACTGGGCTGCAGTGCCCTGGGCTCACTGGTACGCACTGGGCTGCAGTGCCCTGCGCTCACTGGGAGGCACTGGGCTGCAGTGCTCTGCGCTCACTGGGATGCACTGGGATGCAGTGCCCTGGGCACTGGGGTGCACTGGGGGGCACTGGTTGCTACTGGGAAGCACTGGGAGGCAGAGCGGCGCCAGGCGGCAGTGACGGCGCTGGGAGGCCCCGCCTGGGCGGTGCCACCTCCCGCTGTCCCCTCCCGCTGTCCCCTCCCGGGGCTGCCCCGCGCCGCCGCCAGGGGTCGCGCCGGGCCCGGGGCGGGTGTCAGGGGGCGGGGCCACAGCCGAACGGGCGGGGCATATAGCAAAGGGGCGGGACTTTGTGGGCGTGCCCTCCGGTTGGTGGGCGGGGCCGCCGGTCGGGCGGCGGCGCGGGCGGAAGCGGCCTCAGCTCAGACCGGCCCTGGCCGCCGCGCCGGCAGCTGCACCGAGGCCGCCGGCACAAAGGGCCGCCATGGCCGGCTACGTGCCGGGGCTGCTCCCGGCCAACCGCAGCCAGGAGAAGGAGTTCGTCCAGGCCTACGAGGACGTGCTGGAGCGCTACAAAGGTACCGCGGCCGGCGCGGCCCGGTGTGGGGCCTGGAGCACGGCGGGGCCCCTCCCGCCACCCGCCGCGGCCGCTGAGCGGGCGCCGTCCCTGTGCCCGCGGCCAGGGCTCCGGAGGCTCCTCTGTCTCCGACGTGCGCCCTGCTTGGGTGGGATGGTTGGGGCGAACATCCCCGGGAGTCTCAGTGTCCCCTGCGTGGGGTGTCTGGGGGCTCAGTGTTCCCGCCGTGGGGTTCCTGAGGGCCGGGTGTCCCTTCGTGGGGGGTCTGGGGCCTCCTTGCCGCTGGTGTCCCCTGCGTGGGGTGCCTGGGGTCTAGGTGTCCTTGTATCTGAACCGTGTGGGGTGCCCAAGGGATGAGGGGCACCGCTGTCCCCTGCACGGGATGTCTGGGGGCTGTGCATCCCTGCGTGGGGTTCCCGGAGACCCTGTGTCCCCTGCGTGGGCTGTCTGGCGGCCCAGCATCCCTGCGTGGGGGGCCCAGCACCCCGCCTTGCCTCTCAGAGCACCACAACATCCCTCATCCCCGTGCCCTTACCCCAGGGTGCCATAAGTGGGGACCCGCCGTCCACCATCCGTGCTCCAGTTGCCCCAGTGTCCCCGTACCGCCCCGCGGGGCCGGGCTGCCTCTCCCTGAGCCGTACCTGGGCAGGGACGAAGGGCCGATGCTCTCCCCGTGCAGGTACCGGCAGTGAGTGTGCAGTTTTGATGCCAGGGGCTCATCTCCGGGAGTTGTGTGCGTCTCCATTCTTCTTATTATTTTTTTTTTCCTCCTTGCTGCAGCGGTAGACTTGTCTCGGAGCCCAGATCTCAGCCCCACAGGGCTCCTAGCGCTCTGGTTTCTCTAAGTTTAGCAGCCAAGTCTCTTTAAAATGCGGATGGCCGAGGCGAGAGGAGCCAGGCGCTCGCGGCGCCCGTTTCCTTTTCCTTTCTGCCTGCAGAGAAAGGGGAATAATGGATCGCCCGGTTCCCTGATTCAGGGGGTGCCACTCAAACCTCCCCGAGGTGGGAGCACCGCGCAGCTTCGCTCCGCTTTCTCAGGGAGTGGGGAATAAAAGCGTCTTGGGGCGCCTTGGAAAGGTGCTGGATAACGTGACGGGCTTGTCCAAGTACTCGACGAACTTTTATTAATAAAAAGCTGCTTTGATGTCGTTGGGTTCAGCGTGGAGACGCGCAGAAAACGGTGCTGTGGGTGCCAGCAGCTGGCATGGAACGAGCTGGTTTTTTGCATCGGTTTTGCTTTGTTCCAAAAAAGAAATTGAAATTACAGTGTTTGTCCGTGCTGGTCCAGCTGCTGCAGCAGCACCGGCAGGTGGGGCCAGGCTGGGCTCCCCTCGCCCGCCCCATGCTCTGGTTGTTGGTACCTTCATCGAGCTGCTGCGTTCCCCTGGGAACGAGGGGTTTTTTGGGTGATACTTAATTTCTATGCCCATCTGTGGTAGAAAGCTGGTAGTTGCTTGGAATTACCCTGCTGGGTGTTGTTTGATCTTGTTTGTGGTGTGGGGGAAATGACTGTTTATATGGTATAAAAGCTTTCCTTTGCTTTCAACCCCTCTCCAGCTCCTCGCCTCTCTTGGGATGTCCCACCTGCGCTGCGAGGGCTGGCTGGGAGCCTCCAGTTTGGGTCGTGGGGCTCTGAGCTGGTGGATGTGTTGACTCTTCCCAGCTTTCTTGGGTTGTTTTCCTGTCCGGAACAAGTTTTCCACTGGCTCATCCCCTCCTGCTCTTAATCCTGAAAAAATAGACAGTTTTCACCCAAATGTGACTGCTGGGGGCCAAGCTGCGTGGGGACAGCTGTGGTGTTGGTGTCCGGCTTGTGGTGGCTACCCCGTACCTGCCCCATCCAGGACTTGGTGCTGCTGGCGCCGGCTCGTGCCGTCAGAGGGCATGGAGGATGCTCGTTGCTGCTGAAGCCGGAGTTGCAAGTGCCTCCCTGCATTTATTAGGCAGCTCCGCTCCATTTCTAATAGAAAATAACCTAAAAAAGTCAATGTGAGCAGCAGGGCCTCCACCGCAGAGCAAGCCACGGCAGGTCTGGAGGCAGGAAAGGTCCCGGCGCAGCGAGCTGCGAATCCTGCGGTTCTCTGAGGAGCAGGAGTGAACCAGCTGGCACGTCCCCGTCATTTCTTTCTTTCTCCAAACACCCACCTCAGGAGGGGCCGAGGTGCTGGGGGCGGAGGTTTGCATCAGCGCCGCAAGCTGGCGTGGGTGCTGCGGGGGCACCCAGCCCTGCTGCCGGCAGACCCGGTGCTGCGTGATGCTGCGCCCTGGTCCCGAGGGGGTTGGTTGAGCAAGAGGATGGGGCTCAAGGAGGGGATTTTGGGGGGAAGGGGTAGGCTCTGGTGCCACCTCACAGTGCTCAGAGCGTGGCAGAGCTGCTCTGATCGCGGCTTCCTTCGGCTGCTGGTGTCCTCGGTGGGCACAGCACCCTCCTGTGCTGTCCAGAGCCCAGCACCTGCAGCTGGAACGTCTGCAGCACCAAGACCTTCACGAGTCTGGCCCACTTGAAAGCCAGCAGGCCAGTTTCTCGGGGAGGCACGGCGTGGGGCGACTTCCAGCCCTTCTTGCTTCATCGCTGGATCATGATGCTGCAGCACATGCTGGGACGTGCAGCACGGGTGCTGCTGAGAATGGCGGCTGCAGTGTGGGGGGTGATGGCAGTGCCTTTAGGGACCCCTCTGGGTGCTGCTGCTGGGTCAGAGGGCTCTGGGCAGGAAGGGGACCCTTCTCTGTCCTTCCACGAGTGCACGACATGCTGAGTGGGCTCAGCAGCTGAAGCTGCTCTCCATTCCCTTGCTGTACACCCCCTCATCATCTTTTCTGGGGGTGCTGATGCTCGCTGGCCCCTTGGGAAGGCAGGAGCTGGCTCATGGCTCTGTGCTGCGGCACTGCAAGGGTGCTGGCAGCACTGCTGGGCCCCACTCACAGCACGGGTCATGCTTTCCCTGCTCAGAGCCCTGTAAACATTAACTAATCAACCTTGGTGAAATCCTTCCTTTTTGATAATTAACTCTTTTTTGGGGTTGGGGGTGGAAACCTGGAGCTGTAGCGTCCGAGGAGCTTTTTTCCCACCCCTGGTGCCGTCTCTGCCCGCTCCGTAGTGCCTGGCACGTGGCCTGGCTTGTTTGAACTGGGAACACAGGGTGGCTTGTCACCTTGTCCACTTCACCCAAGTCAGTGTTAGGGCAGGGACAACCTTTCTAGGAGCTGGGGGAGACGCTAGTGTGGGCAGAAAAGGTGTGGGACCCTTGTATTAATGAACTGGAGCGCGCTGGACCCGTCCTGGTGGGACAGGAGCCTTCCTGGTGGTGGACAGCAGCCCTGGCCATGCCCGTCTGTGAAGAAACTCCTGTTTTTCACTTGTCTTCTGCTATAAGAAATACAGCTAGAGGTGTCTGGACCCCAGTGCTGACACCTTGGGGCTTGGAGGTGCCCAGTTCCTCGAGCCAAAGAGCTCTGCCAGCCTGGCAGGGTGCGGCTGCCTCCTGATATGGGGCTGCTGCCACCAGGATTTCATCCTGAGAGGATAAACGTGGTTCCTGGGTGGTGCTGGACGAGGCCTCTGTGGTCTGCAAGAGTGCTGACAGGACCAGCAACATGGTGGTGACTCCTCACTGGGGGAGAGGAAGCCCTTCTTCCTCTTCATTGCCTGGGAGGAGGGGTGGCCAAGCACCGCTGTTGGAGCGGATAGTCCCTGGCTTGAGGAAGTTGGGCTGGAAGCCATCGGGCTTTGACCTTCAGGCTGGTTAATGCTGATTTTTTGGGATGCACGTGGCAGTCTCTGGCTCCCCTGGTGCAGGGTAGGAACCAGAAACCAAGGGGGTCTCAAGAGGGTGGTGGGAGCCTTGAGCTGCCTCCAGGGGATGGCTGGACCCGGTGTCCAAGGTGGAACCTGAGTTTGTTTGGGCCAACAGGGAAATGAAGTTGGTTTTTCAGGTGAGAGGATCCTCCCCGCCTCGCCCGGCTTTCTGCTGCCTTCGTGGTGGAGTCATCGCGATCCCAAGCACCTGATGGTGCCTCCTGGGCTGGGCTCGCCTTGCCGAGAGGCTCGTGCCTCCCCCCACGATCTCTGGATTGTTAGCCATGTTTTGAAAACAGGCAATCTTATTGATAGAGTAATTAAAAACAGTTGAAATGTGAATTCCGGCATGCCCAGTCACAAAATCAGGGGAAGTGACCGCAGTTGCTGTCATCGTCCTGGTGCCTGCTGATGAGGCAGGACCATGGCTGAGCTCTGCTTACAGGTCCTGGGGCTCTCCGCTGCTTCTCCTCATTTCCACGTGCTTCTGGTCCCGAGAGAAAATCCCCGGCGGGGGGTTGGGGTGGTGGGTGCCCGTGCAAGGTGGCCATGTCCGCGGTACCTCCCTGGCACAGGCACCAGGTCGTGGCATAACTCCCGCTGGTGCGCGGTGCCGTGCCAGAAGCTTTGATCTCATTTCAGTGGCCGGCTCGCCGCCGAGCGCTGGGGAAGGGCTCGCGCTGTTCTCTCGCTTCTCTTCCCAGCACCGCCGACACGCATTCCCATCAGAGCCTTTTCCTTCCCGCCTCATGCTTCGGGGCGAGAGCGGAGGCTTTGACCTGCGTCTGCTGGTTTCTGGCCAACCTCCTTTCCAGGCTCGTCTCGCTTGTGTCAGCTAAGTTTAGACTGCTCTGGACATACTGTGGCTGATGCCAGCGGCAAGAAACCTCCCAGAGGGAAGTAGAAAAAGAGATTTTATTTAAATTTAAAGTGTCTTAACACCATTGTTTGAATACCAGGGTGATAAGTCCCTTTATATGCACCTAAACCAGACAAAAGCAGGCTGTGGGGCACCTTCGTTTCCAGTTTCTCCTGTCTTGGTGCAGGCGGAGCTCAGGGTGGGTGTGAAGAAGCTGCTCCGTGTTGGGACTGCCCGGATAAAGCCATTTTTTGCTCCATCTCTCCTTCATGGAGGGTCCGGGAGCCCTTCCCGGGGCCGTGGGCTCAGGTTCCTGCACGGGGCAGTGTTTCGCCGCCGGCTGGAGGATGAGGGCTGGGACCAGGCGTGGGGCAGCTGTGAGGATGCCAGGAAGCTGTGCAGCTCCTCCCGGGGCTCTGCTCAGCCAGGGAAGCCCTGGAAGGAAGGATTTTTTTGGGGTGCTTCAATCCCACTAGAGGATGAGCCACAGGCAGCTGAGCTGGCACCCAGGGTGGGATTTGTGACCGCGTTGCGGTGGCTCTGGTTTGAGGGAGGTGACCGAGGTGGCGTTGGTTTGAAGCCATCGCCTCTCTGGGAAGGAACACAAATGCATTCTCATTAATATTCCCCGGAGATGGTTTCCATGAGCAGCCTCTGATGTGCTGGGGAGCGTGGGCAAGGCTGGCTGATGCCTGGCGCAGGCTCTGCTCACCCTGGGGGGCCCAGGGGCTGCAGGGGACGGTGTTTCCTTGGGGCTGCGCTCATTGGGGTGGGATCGCTCTCCCTGAGCACAGATCCAGCCCTTCCCCGCTCCTCTCTGCAGCTTGGCTGTACCCAGGGCGTCGCTGCGGATGGATCCTGGCAACGCCAGCTGAGTTTTCCAGGGCAGATGAGGCAATCGCTGCCCGTGGGGCCAGGCGGAGCGGTGGTGGGTGTGAGGACGCACCTGGGTTGGGAATGGCAGCCCGCCATGGTGCGACTCCTAATTTCTGGGGCTGGTGGTCACCATCACCCATGATATGCCCCCCAGCACAGCGGTGCAGAGCCAGCCATCGCAGATCCATGGGCAGGACCTACAAACTGGTTCCTCTCGGCACCCCGACTGGTTGCTCGCGCCTTTCCCATCCCGCTGGAGTCCGTGGGTGGGGTGGGAACCAGCGGAGCTGCTGCAGGGGTGGAGACGGGATGCTGTTCTCCCTGGTATGGGGAGGAGAGTGGCTGCCAGCAGCGTGGTCCCTGTCCTGGGCAGCCGGCCTTGCAGCATCCCTGACCTCGAGCTCCCCCTTCTCCTCCCAGACGCTCTTTCTCGAGGCTTGCTGGAAGCTCCAGATTTGATATCTCAGCGCTGACCTTGTCTGAGGGGAACAAGGGGTTTGGGGGTGTTCAAACAGCCTCCAGCTTGGAAATGGCTGAGGAGGTCCCCTGCACGGCAGCATTTGCAAAGCACGGAGGATGCTTGTGTTAATAAGCTGGGAAGTTTCATTTCCAAGCTGATGTCGTGGGTTTTTGTGTGTCTGGATGGATCCCACCAGGCTTGGGGGCCAGGGAGGGGGATCCTCCAGTGTCAGCTTCCCGAGGAGCTGCATGGTGGGGTTGGGAGGCTCGGGGACCGGATTTGGTGTGTGTCTGGCTGTGGACATGATAAAACGAGTCCCGGGATGTGATCTGAGATGTGTGCCCTGCCTCTGGGTCAGATAAGGCTGGTGATTCCTGGAAGGGGAAGTGGGGAGGGTGTTGGGCAAGGTGGTCTGGGAGGTCCTGGGTGAGAAGCAGGATGCTGATCCCGGCAGGAGAGCCAGCAGGGTGGGCTGGCGCTCCCTCCTACCCCACTGGAACAGGCTCCTTTGGGAGCCTGGATCCACTGGCACCGGCAGCAGTGAGATGAGTCAGTCTGTGACGAGTGTCTCGTGTTTGTGCCCAGTCCCTGTTGCCGTGGCCTTGCAGCACCGGGAGTGCCCCTCTGTCATCCCCTGTTTACCCGTTTACCTGCAATCTGGACCGGTGAGTTCAGGGCTGGGCACTCGAGGCCACAATCACGTATTTTCGTTGTTTCCCTGCCCGTGACATGCTGCATTTCCATTTTTCATTTCCTGTTGGACCCTGTTTCCCTCTGGTGAGTCCAAGGCGGCCAGCACGGGCCACAGGGCTGGCACCGTGCCCGTGCTGCTTGCAGCAGCTGCCTGCTCTCCCTGCCCTCTGCTTGGACCGATCATTTTTTACTGATGCCGGGGAAGCTTTGCCACCCTCCCACGGGTGATGGGTGCTATGTTTTGCACCCCTACAGCACCTGCATGAGGCTTCTGCTCTCTCGGCCTCTGTTCTTGCCCACCTCGAGCTCAGTTGGGACCTCTGCTGGAGCCCCTGCCCAGATCAAGGGCAGGGTCCTGGCACGGTTGTGGCCAGCTCTGCCCTGTTCTGCTCCCATCCAAGCCCTTGCTCTGCCCTTGCTGCCTCCCAGCCCGCTGCCCCGCTCCTCTGCAGCCGCGGAGCTGCACCTCGGTCCCAACGGGATGTTTGTGCTGACTTCTGGTGTGTCAAATAAGGGTGCAACTTCTGCCTTGGTCTTCATTAATCATTCTTCAGGTCCACGGTGGCCCTTCAGAAGTGCTTTTGCCAGCAGCTTATTTTTCCCCGCAGGAAACTGTATATAAGGGCTCCCGCGGCAGGGAGATTCGTGTTGACCTTGGGCAGTTTTGCTGCGAGACCCATCCTGGTAAAACTACCCAGTGGGAGTGGAGCAGGGCCAGACCAGCTCCCCAGCCCAATGGTCCTGCTGGTGTGGCTGTGGCCATCGCTGTGGCCCTGTTGGTGGCTCACTGGGGTGGTGATGAAGCAGCCGTGCCAGTGAGGTTCTCCTAAAATAAACACATCCTGCACCCCAGGCTCGCTCCCGCCACTGCCGTGGGTCATATGTGCGTGCCTAGCTCTGCCCCCATCGTCAGCACGGTGTCAACAGCCCTTGCCCCACTGCTGGCGATGGTGGGGAAGGGCAGCATAGGCCCCTGCAATCCCCCCCCTCCATGGGGGAGCTAAACCCCTCGGGGGTGAGGGTGGTGGGGACAGCGCAGGCGCAGGAGGTTTCGTCTCAGGCAGCTCCAGACACTGCACGTGGAGATATTTCATCCTCCCCGGCTGTTTGGGATGCTTCTCGTTCTTGCTGCAGAGGGCAGTTGCCGGGCTGGGAGATGCTGGGATTCCTCAGCCGGCTGGGTGTGTGGTGGCCGTCCTGGGAGCTGGGGGCTCCCCCCGGATCGAGCCAGCTGGAGCGATCCTCCCTGGTCCGAGAATTCCTGCCATTCCTGACAGAGAGGGAGCTGGGGTGCTCGTGGATGGGGTCTGGCAGTGTCAAAGCCATGGTGGGTGCTGGGGGAGAGCTGGGGTGCTGGGGAAGCCAGGGCTTGCCCGGGGCAGCCGTGTCGCTCTCCTGCTGTTGTAATTTCGGAGCAGCTCCCACTCGCCGTGTCCGGTGGCCATCTCAGTGGTGTTTGGTCTCTCCCCTTTGCTGGGAAGGAGGGGATGGAGAAAAATCAGGCAGGGACGTTGGCTCTACCCGCTCACCCGCGCTGGGCTCTGCTCTCTGTGCCCGTTTGAGGCCAGCTCCTGGTGCAGGAGTGATGGAGATGGTGTCCCTGCACTCCCTCCACGGGGCTGTCCCTCGCTTCCTCCTCACAGCCCCTTTGTCACAAGAAGCAGGGTTTTTTTTCCTTTTTGTTTTTCTTTAGAGGAAAATTCCATTGTGCTATTTTTAGTGGTGACAACTTGGCTTCTCGCATCAACTTTATTCTGCTCCCGGCTCTGCCGGCAGGCGTGGGGGGGTTGTCTGTGGAGCAGCCCCGCGATACCAGGGCTGGAGCCGGGCTGTGGGGTGCTAGCGGGCGAGGACTGCCATCACCCGCCACCGTCCTGGCATCTCCAGCTCCGTCCCTGCCTGTGAGTCCTCGGTGGAGGCTGGCACAGCCGGGCCGTTCCCCGTGACCAGCGATGAGCTCGCTGGGGTGAAGGGACACCCACCCCGGCTGCTGTGGACCTACACGTCCCCCGGTGCTCGGGCAGCAACCTGCGATGGCAGTGGGTCCTTTGGGTGTCACCTCTGTCTCAACCGGGCCCGGCGGTGGCTGTGGCTGGCGCAGAGGCCCTGGTGTAACTGGAGCGCAGGGACTAGGGGCGAAACACTTCGCCACCTGCCCCTGTTTCCCCCTCGGAGCTCCCAGAGTGATTTCAGCTCCCCGGTTCCCGAGCAAACAGCTGTCGGGGGCACAAGCAGCAACTGGCCCACGGGCTTTGCTCTGCTTGCGAAGGAAAGCGATACCCCCGCTCTGTCCCCGGAGAGGTGTCCGTCTGTCTGCAGAGCCGCGGGGTAGCACGGCGCTATGCCCCTCTCCGGGGTCACTTGGATGAGCAGAGGGGTTTTATTAATGTTTTGGGGGCTAACGTGGGGCATTGCTATGGGCCGCTTTGGGAGTGGGTGGATGTGCTCCCCCAGCACACGGTGAAGGAGCCAGTACCCATGGACAAGGAACCCCTCGCCGCACCGAGACCTGGTTTCTGGGGGGTGATTCGGCTCCTGCAGCACGTCCTTGCTCTGGTTTCTCTCCTCTCCCTCCGGCGAAGCTCGGACGCCGTGCGGGTGTGCCGGGGTGACTCTGCCCGGAGGTGCTGGCTATGCCAAAGCCTGGTGGGCAGATCCTGCACCACACGGTGGGTCTTGCTCGATCTAATGGGATCTTTCGGGAGAGGCAGTGGGGTGGTACAGGGAGAGCATGATCTGCCTCCATGACAAGCACATTTCAACACCGCTGCTGCTGGTAATATTATTATTAATTATCGATTTGACAGAAGGTCTGGGACATGCCCGGTGGACACCAGTCCTGCTGAAGGGCAGCGATGAGCAGAGAGGGGGCTCAGATCCCCTCAGATCACACAAGGCTGGTTCCTGCTGCCAAAAATTCCTTTAAAACCAGTAAATCTCCTTTTCAGCTTTGTAAGCACCTCGCTGCCAGTACGGGGCAAGCACGTGGTGAGCTGGGGTGGGGGGGCAAAGGCAGGAGGGACCTGGCCCCCACCTGCTCCTGGGTCTCACCTGGCCCTTTTTACCAACGTTTTATGGCACTTTTCTTGCGGCTTGTCCCAGGTTGGAGGCCCGGTGTCCCAGTCACCAGGGTAGCTTCTTCCACGAGGGTAGGGACACTGTGCTCTGCCAACTGCCTGCATTTTCCCCGTCTCCTTAAAGCCTGTTGGGTTTTTTCCTTCCCCTCCCAATTCCCTCAAACATGCTTCTTGCTGGAAATATCCCCGGGACATACAATCCCTGAAACCTCTGGTGTGGAGGGAGGGGGTGAGGGATGCTGGGCACTTGCTGTTGGCGTTGGGCTCATTTGCAAAAAAGGGAGGTGGCCTCGGCCACGGGAGGTTTTAATACGCTTCATCAAATAAGGAAACGTGAGGGCCGTGCCTCAGCTGGGCTCACGGGCGGTCAAAGGGCCACGGCGGCGAGGCCAGCGCAGCTGCCGAGCTGGTGACGGCGGCTGGGGCTCCTGGGTGTCCTGATGCCGCCCAGCTGAGGAGCCGGGTGAGCTTGGACAGAAAATGAACCTGGAGAAGTACAAGAAGTTCCTGGATGGACTCGGCACCCTGAAAGGTATTTGTCGCTCTCCGCGGTGCGGTCGTGCAGCGCGGAGGGAAGCTGAGCCGCTCCGGCGTTACCGCCTCTGAGGGCTCCAGTAGAGCCCGACCATCTGCCACTGATCACCGATCGAGGCAAATCAAGCACCCCCGGGACATCGAGGAGCCGTTGGCTTTCCATGGAGGCAGCCGGGAGGGGTGGTGCTTTCCATGGCTCCGCTTCACTTCCCTCTTTTGTCTTTTATTTGGATTTCGAGCGGTGTGTCAGGGCACAAAGCGAACGCCGGGGCAGCAGCTCACCCAGCCCCCTGAGTAACACAGGGGAAATGGCTTTGCAAATAACAACTGGGAAAGAAATCTAGCTTGAAATCCTGCGAAAGGCAGAGGGGCAGCTGCTGCCCCCGCGGGTTGGGGGCTGATCCCGCTCTGGTGAGGGTGTTTTTGCCTGCGTGGGTGCCACTGGCCATGGGTGTGCGGTGGCACTCAGGTGCAGATCGGTGCTTTTCTTCCCCTGCTTCTTTCCAAGACTCTTTCCCAGTGCTCTGCCCTCTCCTGCCTTGCGGGCTCTCCCCTGAGAGCCGGCTGCGACACCCGATCGTGCTGGGCCAGCCCCTGGCAGGTGGCTGGAGGCAGGTGGCTGTTGTCCCCGCTGCAGCAGGCAGCGAGCCCAGGCTGCGGGTGCCGGCGAGAGCAGCTCGCTTTACCTGGTGCTCTGGCTGCAGCAGGAGGTGATGCTTCCCCTACTTTTTCCCCTCTCGCTCTCTTTTTTTTTTCCCTCCCTGCTGTCAGAGGAGCTTTTTGCTCCTGCTGCAGACAGCTGTTGGGATCCGCCTGCTCAGAGGAAGCCGGATAGGAAAGCAGAAGGCACCGGGGATGCCATCACCTGCTGTCTGATATTGCTCTTCTTGACTCGCCCCTTTTTACAGCACTGCCTCGGCACGGCTGGGCTTTGCCAGCTGATCCCGCAGTATAACAGAGGTGAATCAATTCGATGTTTAGTTTAGCCGGGAGCTAAGGGAGTTGTCACCCGGCGGGCTGGCGGCCTCCCCACCCTCCCGTGCCGCTGTCGAGGCTGACGCGAAGGGTTAATCCCGCAGCTCTGTGGCTGACAGCTGCCCTGAGTTATCGCGTCCGGGAGTAATATAATTCACTTTCTTATGCTGGCGCGGTGTCCGTCATAAATTTTTCCTGAGCCTCCCTGCAGCTGGCACTGGGAATCAATCTAAAAGGAGCCCCCAGTCACCATGTGCTGGGGGTGGTGGCCGGCTCCATCCTACGGCCACGCTTGTCCCCTCGGCTGCATGAATAGGTGCTGGCTTTGGGTGCCAGTGACCCCCCTCAGCATTTTGGGGCTGCTGCTAAAGCGCCTGTGCTCGAGTAGGAGGTTCTGGGCCCCCTCTCCAGCTGCAGCTCAGCAAACTCACCTCCTGCCTCTGTGAACGAGGTGCGAGGAGCCGAGATGACATTCTTAATAGCGTTTACAAGGTGACTGGCTGCAGGAGCTGATCTGGCAGCCTTCCTCCTCTCCAGGTGCTGCCCAGAGCCCTGCCGGTGGCGCTGGCTCCCGCATCCTGACGCTCGTGGCGCTTTCCGCTCTTATGAGCCTGTTACAGCAACATAAAGACATGGGTGGCAAGTCCCCAGGAAGCTAAATCTGCAGGTTTTGGTCTGTTTTGCTGCCTCTAGCCCGAGTGATGCCAACTTGCTGGCTGTTACCAGCTGCGTTTACCGCAGCCCTTTGCGGCTTTGATTGAGAAAGTGGAGCAGACGGAGGAAACCGCATGGTGGGAAGGGGCAGGGGATGCTCAGGGGAAGCGAGACGGTTCTTGAGTGGACACAACTGCCCCTTTCGCACGGCTGAGGTGCTTCCCCATGGGTGCAGATGGGCTGCCCACCTTTGCGGGCAGTTATGGTCAGCTCTGCCGTGCCGCTGGCATGGAGATGGCTGTGCCATGCATCTCGACCTCGAGATTTGGCGTTTGGTGTGGAGCTAAATGTGCTCCTCGGCAGTGAAAGCAGCCACAGCCAGCCTGCCCCTCAGCTGCGGGGCTGGACAAAGCTGGAGGAAAGGACGGGCTTATTGCTGGAGAGGTTTCTTCTCCCTTCTCCCCCCTCATCTCTATTCATCTCCCCAGGGAGGTGGAGACAGCAGGATATTGGAGCTGGGAGCGTTTCATATGTAAATGCCCGTGTGTGTAAGTCCAGGCCCCTGACCCCTCGGCTCGGTGCCAGCATCCATCGCTGTCAGCCACGCTGGGTCTGGGCAAAGGCCTTGGAGAGCATCCTGGGGCACCACTGGGATGGAGCCGGGAGGCCCTGCCAGCTCCCTGCCTGCCGGCTGGGGACAAAGGATGCTGCTCCAGGATGGACTCTGCTCCAGCAGCCGCTGTCCTGGTGGGTTCGGGGTCACTTGGACTTTCCGCACAGTCTCCATCTCGGGTTTCCTGGGGCGGCGGCTGTCACAGCCCCGAGGTGATGAGAGCCTCGGGCTTGGCTCAGGAAACCCATTTGATTCCAAATTCCTTACTGAGTTAATTTTACTGGTGGCACAAGGACGGCTGGTTTCACTTTCTGAGGAGTTTGTTGTTTTCTTGGCCAACCAGATAAAATCCAACATCTTCTCCCTCGCACACCGGCTAATCTCCTGCCTCCATCTGACCTTGTTGCCGCCACGTGCTTTCCCCGGGGGAACTGGGCTCAGATTTTCCCCGAGGCTGGGCAGCCACGAGTGGGTCCGTGCTTGTTCCTACCTCTCTGCGTCACGCGTGTACCCGGCTCCCCTGTTAAAAAAGGTTTTTAGATGTAACATGCTGGCCCCGCTGCCGGAGCCGTGTGAGGGATTGGAGCAGGAGGCAGGAGCAGCATTGTGCTGTGGGGCTGGTCTGACACTTGTCCCTGTGTGCCACCATCGTCGCTTGCTTCCGTCCCGTCATGTGACGGCTTCCCCGAGGAGCAGCCCCGTCCCGGGCTGCCCAAGGTGGCCGGGTGTGATAAGAGATCCAGGGCCTCCATCTGCCCTGGCCAGCGCGGGTGGAGGCTCCGGGGAGTTGTGGTTCCTCTGACACGTGGCTCTCCCAGCTCCAGCTCCCCATGCACAGGGAGGAGGACATGGCTGGTTGCTCCCAGAAAAGGGTGGTCACCTCTCCTCTGGCACAGCCACCCTGTGAGGTGTCATGGGGGACTCCTAGGCATGCCCTAACTGAGGATACCAGGTGATTTACAGCTCTCCCACCACAGCGTCACGATGCCAGAGATGGTTTGTGCTCCCGAAAGGTCCAGCTCAGCCCTCCTGAGAGCATCTGCCGGGCTCAGGCCAGGCTGGTGGGATCCAGCGATCTGGTGCTGTGCTGGTGTTGGGATGAAGCAGCAGAGTAGTGTTAGCAACTGGATTATTTCATTTGGTTTTTAATGGGGATTAGGTTTCTCGGCAGGAGAGCGGGTCTCTAGGGAACAGAGGTTTCAGGCTCCTGCCTTCCCCTGTTCAGTTTGATGCTTTTTTTTTTTTTAATCCCAAATTCCTCTCTGCTGCTGCACGCCCAGGCCAGCCCGGCCAGGAGCTGGCGGCAGCAGCTGGGGATGAAGCGTCACTTCAGAGTGCGGCGCGGCCATGAGTAAAGCCCTGGTGTGATCCCCAGGAGCGGTCACGCTCTGGGCAAGCGAGCGTGGAAAGACCAGGACCACTTCCAGATCCTGGACGGGCGCAGGGTGCTGTGGGGAGGGAGCTCTGGGTGCTCTGTTCCCCAGCCCTGGCTTCCTCAGGGTGCTGGGACCCCTGTCTTCATTTGCAGGGTGATGGGGAGGGCTGGCAGAGCAGGCTGCTGCTCCTTCGCTCGCCTCCCACAGTGCTAATCAGGTTTCACACTGCTTAGTTTGGGACATCTAATGAGATCAGGGCTCAAGGCTGCCTGCCTGCCCTCCATTTGCAGGGGAAAAGGAGAGAATCAGCTGCTTCCTTCTCTTTGACCTTCATCTCTTCGATGGGGCTGTGCACAGCTCCTCTCCCGAGCAGGCTGGGGAGGCCGTGGGTCCCCCAGCTGTCCTGTTTGCAGCATCCCAGGCTGATGGGACCCTGGGCAGCTCTGAGGGACCGAAGGCAGCAAAATGGGGGGGACACAGCTTCCCACCAGCAGCCTGGGCTGCAGAGTCCCCTCGCCTTCTCTCGGGTTTGCAGGGAGCAGGGCGAGGGGGGCTGGCGGTGGGGCCGTGCCCAGACAGCCCGGCCGGGGGCAGCCCAGCCCTGACACCCTGCTCGCGTGGAGCCTGTGCAAACACAGCGCCCAAGCGCGCCCCGAACAAAGCGCAGCCAGTTCCCGTTAGCCCAACGTTTTCCTATTTCCTCTGCTGCCAAGCAGCGCTCGGTTGGCGTTGGAATAACAAGCCTCTTTGCAGAGACACCGAGCCTTTTGTTAGCTGCTAGAAAAGGAGTTTCGATGCCGGAGATCCCTCCGCCCCCCGGCTTTCCCGCTGCCTAAGCCGCCGCTCTGGGAAGGGCAAAGCTTGGCCTTGAGCCGCTGGTGATGGTCCCCCGTCACGGCTCTGACCCGGCTCCCCGCGTCTTGGCTGGGCTGGGGTGCAGCTCCGCACCCCAGCCAGCTGCGCTGCCCTGGGGTCTGGCTCTTCCGAGAGGGGCTGGGGCCTGGGACCTCACGTGGGGGATTTTTCCAGGATTTGGGGAATGCACTGGTGCTTGACCACTGTGCAGGCGGTGGGAGCGGGTGCGGGATGCAGCCAGGGCTCAGGCTGCTCTTTGGCACGGGGCTCTGCCGCTCGCCTCTGCCGGGGCTTCCATCAAATCTTGCAGTGAGGGTTTTTTGGGTGTTTTTCTGTTTTGCTTTGTTTTTTGCATGGTTTTCTCTCCACCGAGGCGCTGTCGGGGCGTGCTGGGAATTAGGAAGCGGGTGTTTCCCCAGCCGCGGAGACGGCGGCTCTGTGGAGGTGTGCGGCGTTGTCCCCGTGGCCGGAGGGGCAGGGAGGGACCCAGAGATGGCATCGTCTTCCTCCTCCTCCCCCAGCCTGGGAAAGGTGCCACCTCGCCGTGTCAGCACAGGCCCCTGGGAAGGTGCGCAGACGTGTGTGTCTCTTGCACGTGGGCGTGCGAGCAAACCTTCCTCCGTGCCCAGGGCTGCGTTGATGTTTCTCACTCCAAAAAGCCAGAGTGTTTTCTGCCGGGAGACCTTTGCTGTTCCTCCCTCATCCTCCTCACCTCCGGCATCAACTTCACCTCCTCCCTCTCACCTCGCAGCTCCATACTCATGGAGAGCTGCCCTTGCTGTTGGCCTCCTGATGGGCCCCGGTACCCAGCTGCTGCCTGTCCCTGTCCCCTGCTCCCTCCTGCCCTCTCCTTGCAGGGCGAAGCCACCGAATCGATGCCGGCTCAGTGTGGTCCAGTGCTTTCCCGGAGCCAGGGTTGAGTGGCCACGAGTTTTGTAGCATCATTTCATAAGCCAGGCTCCCTGCCAGCATCCTCGGCGGGGTGACAAACCAGGGGAGGCTTCTCAGAAGCGGGAAACGATGAACTAATGCCTGAACCGCTGTGTCAGCAAAATCCCCATGGCCTTGGCAGTCAGCTGGGGAGGCTGCCGGGCAGGGGGGCGGATCGATGGAGGTTTTTAACGCGGTGAAAGAAGCGGTGAGATCACCCTCTTCTGCGTGACGTGCGTGGTTTACTGCTGAGAGGGAGGGTTCAAAAGCCCGGGCAGTGATGGAGAGGGCCTGAGTGAGATGTGTCTAGGGTGGCATCGCATGCACATGGCTCGGCAAAGCTGCCGGCTGGGTGCGAGGCTCTGCCGGGGTCCGTGTTGTGGGAGAGGGGTGTTGGGTCACTTTGGGGGACGTGCAGAGGGGTGGGCACCCAGGCTGCGCTGGGCACAGCGGGGTCAGCAGTGCTGGCACCTATGGGTGCCCCTGGGAAAGGTGTTGAATCTGGGCCACAAAAAAGCGAGTTCCACCGAGGAAAGGAGGCTGGAGCTCCGTGCTGGTGCCCTGGGGACACGGCTGCTCTTCCCGCAGGAGCTGCGGGGGCCGGGCGAGCCTCCCTGCTGGTGCTGCCAAGGGAAACGGTCTCTTTTTGGCTCGTTTTGGAGGTTCTTGAGTCCCCAGGTCCTCCTGTTGGCTCCATCCATCCCATCGGAGTTGGTCCCCTTGGACAGCACCGGCTGGGATGTCACATTCCCATAGCTGCTGGAGTGCCGGGGGATTTACGCTCCTCCGGCCCGGGAGCAGGAGTTAACGCTGACCGCGCTGCTGGGGAATGATTAAGCCATGAGCAGGTGGCAGCCCAGCTCGGCTGTTTGCTTTACAGCATGAAAGCTGGCAGGAATGATGTTTGCTTCCAGCCTCACCTCGAACCGTCTTATCTCTGCCCTCCGCCGCCATCTCCCAGCAGCGAGGAGAACCTCGGGGTCCTGTCCCGCGTCCCCCGCACAGCCCCAGGCAGCACCGCTGTGGGAAGGGAAGTGTTTTGGGCTTTTTTAAGATATAATTGTTATTTTGGTGCCCAGACGTCTGCTGGAAAGGGGAACATCTCCGCTTTTATCATCAGTGCTTCCTTTTCCTGGTTCCTCGGAATTCAGATTTCACCGCTGACGGCGGAGGTGGGGTCTGAGGCTCCCCCCGTGCAGCCCCCTTCCTTCTCCCCTTGCTTTGCTGCATCCAGCCGACCTTTGGCAGTGAGGGCAGCTCTTCTGCCGAGAGATTTGCAGTTGAATATTCACTTGTGTTGCCGCCTTGGTGCAGATGCTGGTCTGGGGTGGAGGACTGGTGCAGAACAGCCCCCATCCCCCAGGCTGGATGGGGCTGCCCCGGTTCTTATGGGTAAGCCCAGCCTGAGTTCCCAGTGCAAACATGGAAGGTGATGATGGGGCGTTTGGGGCCTCAGCCCTTGCACAGACGCTTCTCCGGGGCCAAAATCCATATTTGCGCAAAAACCAGCGTTTGGGAGGTTGGTTTTTCCAGCGGTGCTGCGCCGGAGATTTCACAACCCCAGATTTTCCAGCCCTTTTGCAGCCCGGGAATTCGGTGGTGATGCCGAGGGGCTGATGTGGGACCCTGCAGACTTGTCCCCATCCCTTCTGGTGGGGCCGCGGCCGCTGCGGGATGACGAAAGCCAGAAGGAAATATTTTAACGCGGGGAATGCGCCCGCTCTGCCAGGAGCCGGAGGCGCGCGGGCAGGGCCTGGCGTCGGGGCTGGCCGGGTGGCGAGAAGCTCGGCAGCTCTGCCCGCACACGCACGGGCAGGTGATTCACTGGCAGGGAGAGGTTCTGCAGTCGCCGCGGAGGAGCTCGTCCCGCTGGGATGCGCTGGGCAGCACCCGGAGCCGTGACCTGCCTCATTCCACCTTGTTCTTAATAGCTCGGATCACAAGAAACGTCATTTTTGTTCTCTCCTCCCTTTCCCATGGCTGCTGGCGCTGCGGGCAGGGTGGAGCGAGCCCCCGCGCGCCGGCGGGGCCCTGCCCGTGCTTGTCAGCACACGGGGGTGCGCTGGCGTGTGCGGATGCTCTCGGTGCCCAGGGATGTGTCTTGCTGAGCCATCTGCCTGTCTGTCCGCGGCGGTTCGTTTAGCCAGCCTCCGGGAGAAGCCTCCCGAGGTTTTGCTGGGGAAAAAGCTGTGGTCCGGGGGGAAATGTCGGTGCTGGTGCGGGCTGTGCGCTCAGTCCCCTCTGGCTTTGCTCGAGCACTGTGCCCCCCATGCAGCCCCCACAGAGGCCAGAGCCAAGCCAGGCTCCTCACCCCACTCCAGAGTGGGACCTGGGGAGCAATTTACCTGGGCAACGCAGATCCAAAACCCAGAGTCTCCTCCTCTTCCTCCTTGGCAATTCTCAACCACTGCCAGAAATGACCACGATTTGCCCTTACAGCTCCCAGAAAGGAGGAAAAAAACAACAGAAAGGGCGAAGCAGAGGAAGCCCAGCAGGAAACCCGGCTCCTGTACTGCAGTCACGAGTGTGTGTGTGCTCAGCACTGCTGCCGGATGGGCCCTTTACCCAGTGTGGGGAGCGACGGCTGTGGGGTGACCCCCCTTCAGCGCTGGGGCAGAGAAGCCCCTTCAAAACCCCACGGAGTGTGAGGTGTGCTCAGAGCCGCTTCCACGTCGAGTGGTTGCTGCTGCTGGCGATGGGGGGTCTTTGGTGGGCTTGGTTGGGGGACACTGGCAGGTACCCTCGGGGGTCCAGACAGAGCCCTGGAGAGATGCTTCACCCGGGCACGGTGCTGCCAGCTCTGGCTCTGGCCACCATCCCCAGCGCCGTCTGCTTGCGCCCGCTCCAGCGCTTCCACAGTGCCACCTGGCTGCCACCTCCTGGGGCTGGGACACCGTCCCTGCCCGCAGCTCGTGGGGCCTCGACAGCCTCCTGGGAGGCCGTGGCACCCCTGGGGGACAGCCGAGCATCCCTGGAGCATCGCCCACCCCCATGGCGGGGTGCCTGCACCCCGCGAGCAGTGCCGGGGGAGCGTGGGCCGTGCCCGGCTCCCAGGGGCTGCTGCCCGGCAGCTTCCCCAGTCATATAAGGAGATGCCGGAGCGGCCGCGCAGAGCATTACTCACGGGGGAGACACATGGCGGGGGGGGGGGACGGCCCCGGACACCCGACGCTTGGCCGGAGCCAGACGTGACTCAGCTGCAGGCGATAGGCATGGCTGGAGCAAGGCGGGGGCCGGGGCAGCTCATCCCCACAGCTGCCCTGTGGGGGACCCTAAAACCCAGGCAGGGTGCCGGGAGAGGAGCAGGGGCGGTGATGGGGGTGTCATCGTTTGGGGTGATGCCCAGGGCTGTGAAATGCTGTGAAATAAGTGGGTGCCCTCCAAGGGGGGGGCACAACCTCTCCGCTCCCCAAATTCCTGCGCAGGCGGGACACGCGTGTCTTCTCCCCACCCTTTTCTTTTCCGGTCTGGGGCGGCAGTTGAAGCTGAAAAAGTGCCTTGCAAGGAACTCAAATGAGCTGTTTGTGTTTTGGGTGCCCGGAGTGGTTTTCCTGGCAGCTGCAACCGGGGCTGGGTGGCCCCCAGAGCCCCGGGGGGGTCACCCCAAAACCCACCTCTGGTTCCCTGTGTCCCACGGTGGCCGTTATCGGCTTCCTGCAGGGACGGGCTGGCTGTGCCCATTGTGAGCTGGAAATGGGGTGAACGGTGTTAAACTGAGTGGGGTGAAGTGGGGGACCGCTGGTGTCCCCAGGGCGTCCTCGTGCAGGAGAGTTGTGTGTTATTTACATAAATGTACATATTTACAGATATTTTTATATATAGTTATAAATGTATATATTTGTATATGATTTTATATATTTAAAGAGTTTCTTCTGCCCGTTGCTGCCAGTGCTCGGTGCGTTTTATCGGCCTCCCCGTGCCTGCAGCACCCGGGATGGACGGGAGCTGCTGAGCCCCCATGGGTGCAGCTGGGGCGAGGGGATGGGGAAAACCAGATCTTGCATCCCAGAGCCTTTTCCGCCAGTATGTCCCAGTATGTCCCAGCAGCAGCACTCGTCTGCCTTGCAGGGTGCTGGTTGCCCTCCTCGGGCTGCACCACGGGCCCATTTATGGTGGCCTCGCGCCGGCGGGCGGGTCAGGGCTCGTGAAGCACTTCCCCTGCCTTAACAGTACGCAGATTGCTTTAGGGGAGAACCGTGCCGGGATGTTTTTCATCGGGGCAGGGCTGAAGCTCTGAAAAACACATCGCAACAGTGCCGAGCCTTGGGGTAACTCTGTGTTTTGCATCGCCCGACTCGTCCCGAACGGCGTTGGGAGGTCGCGGGTGGTTCAGGTGCCCCGTGGAGCGATGCAGCGTTTGGGTCTGTCAGGTTTTGTTTGAGACGGGGGGTCCGCCCAGCCCGTGGCTCTGAGAGCAGCGCAGGCTTTGTGAGGAGCCTCTCCACCCGCTCTGCTTGCGGTTGCACCGGCAGGGCTTGGCGCTCTCGGTTTCCCGGCGCCGTTGCTCTACCTCCGCTGCCGGAAACGGTTCCGAGAAGAAGCGAAACCCCCCAGAGTAACGCCCAGCACGGCGCTAACCGTTAGTGAACCGGGTCGGGCTGCCAAGTGTCACCGTGCACGAATCAGTGGTGTTGGTGAACGGGGCACCCGGCTGCCGGCGGGGCCAGGAGGTGGATGAATCTTCACTAGGGCATGTTTTGTGGGTGTTTCCCCATGGGCTCTGGGGGCATCCTGGCAATTAATACGTTTATTTCTGGGCATCCAGGGAGGGTCAGGGAGACTCTCCTGGGGCACCCAACTCCCAGAAGCCCCAGTTTGGCCACCTTTGCTTTTGCCCCTCTGGCTGGGCAGAGGGTTTCCTGTGAGTGGACGGGCTCTGGGTCCAGCCCGGGGTACCAAACCCTCGGCAGCAGCTGCCTGCTGCCACTTGAATGCTGCCGAAGTGCTGCCTGCATTTCCCAGCCGCTCCCCCCTCGATCCTGGCTGCCCTCGGTGTGTTGGCATCGCCCTGGGCGAGGGATGCCGGGCTGCCAACTGTGACCGGTGGGGTGGGCTGCGGTTTCGTGCTGCTCCCAACCCTCCCATGAGGAGCGGGGTTTCGCAGTGATGCCGGCACAGCAGCTGCTCCCGCGATCCCCCCCTTGACGCCGCAGCCAGAGCCGACCTTGCAGCGGGGCTGGGAATGGAAATTGAGGAGATGACGTCTCTCCCCCCTTAAGCGGGGGGGGGGGAGACGACAAAGTTTGGCCGCGTGAACGCTGAGAAAAGATGTGTGAGCTGGCCTGACGCTGCTTTCTCCCTCTACCCACCCCCTCCCCGAGCTCCCAAATCTCCCTGGCCCCGTCCCGGCGACGCTGGCTGTCCCCAAGCCCTGCCAGCTCCGGGGCTGCAGCCAGCTGGAGGCAGAGGCGCAGGCAGGAAGTTTCGGAAGTTTCTGCAGGCAGCGGCTCGGCCCCCAATCCCTTCGCCCTCCCGGCGATGCCGGGCTCCAGCAGCAGCAGCTTCGGGAGAAAGAAATTCAGAGTCGGGCTCAGGATAACGGGCCGGGAGTAGGAGACGATGCCGCTTTCAGAGAGCTCCTATCTGCCGCCCGCCGCCTTTGTCCTGAGCCACGTCCTGGGCATCGCCGGCGTCCTGTACTGGAGGAGCCGGAGCAGAGAAGGTAGGGGCGGCCCCCGGGGAGGGGAGAGACGCTAAGATGGCCGAGCCGTGGCATGGGAAGGGATGGACGTGGCCAGCGGGGAGGAGGGAGCAGGACGCGGCGGTGGGGATCATCCCAGCCGCCCTGATCCCCATGCGGGGGGGGTGGGACACAAAGGTTTTGGTGCCTAAATTTGGTCTCGCCGCCCGTTCCCGGCCCACACTGGGGTGGGAGCGGCTGGGATGGGGGTTGTCTCGCTGGGGATGAGGCTGCTTTTTGTCTCGGCACAAGCCCTGCGACATGTGGCTGGTGTTCTGCCTCCCGGCTCCTGCCCCGCCGTCGCTCCCACCCCTCGCCGTGACAGCGGCGTCTCAGTTAGCCACCAGCACCAGCAAGACGCAGCCCCAGGAGCTCCTCCCAGCACTGGCACGGGCTCACCAAACAACTGGGGCTGACCCTGCCTCAGTTTCCCAAAATAGGGCCTGCACATGACCGTGAGGAGGGCGAGGGTTTGTTACGGGGATGAGCGATAGCTCTGGGGCCCGGACAAGGACTCAGTAGCTCCTTCTCCGTCCCGACCTCTTGCTCCTGGGATTTGTTTGTTTTGATTCCTCCCTCTTCTTTTTTTTCCAGCAGGGCTTGTTCTTGCCTGTGTCTCCACATGGGGCCTTTTCCCTGTGTCCGTGACCAATTCCTTCTTTTCTTTCACTTTTTCTGTGGAAAGGAGCAGGGCTGCAGGGCCTGGGCAGCATGCAGGGACGTCTCCCCAAATACTCCTTTGGGATACGCTTCTTCATTTCCCCCTCCAAACTGCCGGGAGAGAGATACCAAGACCGAGTTGCACAATCCTGCAGCCGTGCAGAAATGTTCCCTGTCACCCACTAAACCCAGCCTTGCTGCAATTCCTGCTGTTGACCCGCCGTCCCTTGTCCGCTTAATCAACCTCGGTGTCTGGGCGGTGTCGTGCTCAGCTCCATGCTGGCTGTTTCCCAACACGTCTCTCTCCTCACCCCTGTACTGCGCCAGCCCAAAATCTGTTCCTTTTGGAAAAAATCCTGGTTCAAGTGCTGCAAGCACCAGACATCTTCCGTATCTGTTCTCCTTCATTGCTCCTTCCCAGCAAAGGTCGGGTCATGCCCCTGCTACGGGCAGCGTCGTGGAAGAGGAGGGTCATCTTGCAGCAGGTTTTGTTGCCCTGTGACGCTCGCCCAGCTCTGCCGAGCGTCCGCCCGGGTCTCCTTCTCCTTCACCGCTTCTCAGGTGTCTCCCTCGTTGAATACGCGGCTGCTGGATAGTTTTCCACCACAGGTATCTCCTGCGCATTCTTCCAGGCTGAATCAGGCGCCGTTTCCTCTCCCCGTTTCGAAAGGGTCTGTAAATCCTGCCCGGTCGGCTCTGTTGTCATGATGGATTATGTCAGCCCGCGAGCTGGCAGCCAGCACATTTGAAATCCCTCATGCTCCTGAGCCAGCCAGGGTTTTTGCATATCCCCCATCTTAAAAGTATCTCGTTAAAAAAAAAACAAACCAAAACCCCGCACATTCCCGTTCTCTGCTTGCCTTGAAGGAGTTCAAAGTGACAGCGATGGGCTTTAAAAATTTGTTTCTAGGCATTTGTAGGTAACAAACCCCTCTGTCACCCCAAGGCTGGAACCACCTGCACGCTGACATGGGCTTGGAGGTGTCCTCAAGATCTCGTCCAGTGCAGTGCCCTGTCTGATGTCTCCTTCTGCTTCAGCAGGAGCAAAGAGCTCGGGAGCCACTTCAGGCTTTGTTCCAGCAGGAAAGGCTGAAGGTGCCGGTGGGGGACACTGAAATTCTGGGCTCCCTCCTGAGAACGGCAGAGCCCAGTCCCAGCCCCTCCATCCTGGCCAGGCACCTCTGTCCCACCAACGCCTGCAGCTGGGACCCGGCTCTCGCAGCAGCAGCCCAAGGCAGGAGGAGCTGAGCGGTGATGGAGCCTGACAGTGAGCGAGACCAGTGATGATGGAGGAGAGATCCTGAGGGGAGCAGCAGCTCCCGGCTGGGCATGTTGGGAGCTGCTGGGGACAGGCTGGCTGCCAGGACAGAGGCTGCTGCGGGGAAACTGGGGGGGAAATGTCTGTGCAGGGCGTTGTGGTGGTGGTGGGAGGGTCTCTGGCGCCTGCAGAAGCCTTCCCCGTGACGATGGCAAGTGCCTGGGGGGGCCCTGGGGTCCGGCGAGACAGTGAGTGGGAGCTTTTCTTCCCCCAGTTTTGGAGTGCTGGAAATGAGCTGTGGGACAGGAGGGTTTTCCTCATCCCCTTCGCTAATTGGGTTAATTTTGGGGACCAACAGCAGTGGGAAAACCTCAAAATCCACCCTCCCCTCGTGCGGCCACCTCTGCTCCCTGGTCTGTGCTGCTTCTGGCCCCTCCGCAGGGGACTCGTGCTGCTGCGGAGTAGACCAGCCGGTACCCTGGTGCCTTTGGGTCCCCCGTTTCTGGGGGCACAGAGGACTGCGCTCCAATGTGCAGTGGGCGAGAGGAGGTAGGGAGGGAATTAGACAGCGTGCGTGGTCCTGCGGAGCTCTGGGATGGGGGTAGCTGAACCCTGCTCCTCGTGTGCGCTGGGGAGCAGCCGGGGCAGGTCTCAGAGCACTCCCAGGCCTCTCCTGCCTTCGCTCGGTGCTGGCGTGTCCTCAGAGTGGGGCAGATTTCCACTGGCCGCTGTAACCTGCCCGCCTGCAGCCCAGGCCATCACCTCTGCTCGCTGTCCCTGGTTGGTGACAGGGTGGTTCTCAGTGGCTGGGGCCAGCGAGCCCCTGTTAGGGGAGAGGACAAGCATGGGGGTTGCAGCAAGTTGCTTATCAGGGTGACTCTGGAAAAGATTAGCCAGGGAGAGATAAGCTTGCAATGCCTTAATATCGTTAGTAAGCGGTAACTGGGCATTATTATTAGCTCAGACAATGGTGCGGGTGCGGAGTGGGGTGGTGTGATCCGGTTAGAGCCCAGAAACCATCCACAGGTGGTGAGACGGGGCAAAAGAAAAGGAGGAAACACCCCCATTTCTGCAGGAGATGGGAAGAGAGAGCGCGCCAAGGAGCCGCTGGCCTGCAGGCACCCCTCGGATCCGGCGCCGGAGGTGCCTTGCTGAGGACTTTCCATGTGGGACTTGGTGATGTGTGCTCCCTGCGATGCTCGGGGACACGCTCCCACCTTCCCCTGGCAGCAGCCCGGCTCCTCTCACCCTCCCGGCCGGGGCGGCGAGGCTCCCGCCGGCAGAAGGTCTGCAGTGGGATTATATTTAGCAGAAAAGGAAGAGAGGTGGTGATAAGGAGGCCTCCGTTATCAGCCTGCGTGCCGAGCGGGGCTGCGGCCGAGTCCCGGCTCTGGCTTTTCGGACCCAGGAAATGATTTGGGAAGAAGCTGAGCGCAGGCAGGCGGGAGCGGGGAGAACAGCCCGGCATTGTCCCTCCCGTCCACAGTGCATTTAACTGGAAAACAAGACGAGGAAAAACAAGCCAAGAGCCTGCCGGCAGGGCAGTGCCCGGCTCCGCGGGGTGAGCCTGTGTCTGCATCTCCAGCTCGCCTGTTCTCTGCTCCCGGGAGCTGCACCACGCTCTTCAACGCGCTCTGCACCGCTTCTTGCTCACTTGCCAGAGGGAGCAGCTCTGCCCTTCCACACTGGGAGCTCTCTGAGCAGCTTTGGTGGCCATTGGGACCATGGGTCGGTGAGGATTTTGCTGGCACAGAGCTGCCGCGCCGGCGACACCCTCGGCTGGGACGACCTGGAGAAGCGTGAGGAGCAGGGGAAACGCGGGCCACGCAGCCGTTGGCAGCGTGGTGGGGTTCTGCGGCCATGCCCCGGAGGAGGAACAGCCGGTGCCTGCACCAGGGACAGCGGGTGTAGGAAGTGGTGCGGTGGGAGGAGCCGTGGCTGAGAAGTCACCCACCCGCACCCACTGGGGCCAAGGTCGGCGAGCGGCTGGTGTCGCCAGAAGACCCTTCCCCAGGAGCTGGGAGGCAGCCGCTGCTTTGCCGGGACCCAGCGCTCCCCGTCCCAGGGAATCGGGCGATGGAGAGGCGGCATCTCCCCGGGGAGAAGAGGCGGCTGAGCGCCTGCCTGGTGTGCCGGATGTGCTGCATCGGTTAGTACCCACCGCCCGCTCCTTCCTGGCCTGTGGGCAGCCCCCGCTACGCCGTGGCTGGGGTATGGCTCAAGCTTTACCCACCCTGATTTAACACCAGGGTTGGGAAGGGACCGGCACTGCAGCTCTTGGGCAGGGGTCGGGTGAAGGAAAGGTCCCTAAAAACACGTGGAGGTGACACAGCTTCCGATGATAGGCGGCGGCCGGCGGTGCCAGGCGGCAGCTCCGCGGCTCGGCCGCATCGTCCTGGGAAGCCGTGCCGAGAGAGCATGGCGGGGCGGGGGGAAGTAGCTCAATCGCGGGGTAGTTTCTGGCACCTGGTCTTGTGCCCGAGCCGGGGGATGGAGTGGGACGCAGGGGAGGTGACATGTCGGCGGCGTGGCCCGTGTTTTACTGCTGTAAAACTTTTGGATGGGGAAGCTGTGGGGTGGAGGAGGAGGAGGGATGTTAACGGTGCTTTCAGATCTGTGTGGATGGAGACGTGGGGAGGTTTTCCCGAGGGCCTGGCCAGCGCGGGGACCCCCGACCGCAGAAAAGGGGATGTGGGGCCATCCGGGCAGGACATGCAGCGTGGCTGGGGAGCCCAGCCCCAGAGAGGCTGGTTTTCTCACTTTTCTTGATTTTTGGCTTAGAAGCAAAGCAAGGGGTGGTGCTGCCTGGTGGATCGTGGTGTCAAAAGGATGTCTTGGGGTAGCAGGGCTCGTCTTTTCCCCTCTGACCCAGGGATCCCCTGGGCTGGACGGGCAGCACTCGGCAGCCTGGGGTCTGTGCTGTGGGTGGGTACGAGGCACTCGCTTTCCTCCAAGCTGATGATGTTAACACCAGCAGATCCCGTTTGGCACAGGGCTGGCTGCTGAGGTTGCTTGGAGCCCTCCTTGGTGCCTGGGCGTGGGGAGGCGAGGGCTGAGTGGGACCCCCCTGTGCACTGTGGGACCCTCCAGCGGTGTGGCCCCATGTCATGCCCTCTCCTTTTGCCTTGTTTGCCTTCGTTTTCCAGGTGATATTATTTTTTGCACCATGAACAGGCAGGGCAAAGCCTGCCGACAGCTCCCTCGTCCCACATTGCTGCTTGGCATCACCACGAATCTCCTGTCCCGTCACCCTGTGGGGCTGGTGGCTGCCCCTGATGCTCCCTGGGGACTGGGACCCCCTGGGGATGGGACCCACGTTGTCACCCTGCACCGCCGGTGTTGGGAGCTCCCAGCCGAGGGCGGCTGAGCTGCGGGACAGGAATAAACGTTAAATCCAACAATCCAATGAACCAAAAATACAGCGACAGAATAAGCTGCTAATTGCTCGCGCTGCTGGTGCCCGGCAGAGGCCAGTTACGGGACATCTGTGGGGTTTACATAATGCATTAAAGCCTTCTGGGAGCGGGCAGGGGAGGGGGACACCCCCCTAAAGCAGAGGGGCTCAGGCAAACCCCACCTCCCTCCTTGCTCTGCATCCAGGGGGGGAGGAGGAGACCCGGGGCGACCCATTTGGGGGGTTCACTTGTCGCTGCCAGCTGCAGCTTATACCCATCCCGACCGTCCACGCTGCTTTCATTTGAATAACACTGTTCTCCCCCCCGCCAAAAACCAGTGTATTTTGTTCTAGCTGTGTGGGTGCTTCTACCTCCCTGCCCGAGTGAGACGTCGGAGCCACGTGAACGGCCCCGTCCCGCACTGAGCCGTGAATAAGCAGCTTCTGTTCCCCGATGTGGGTGCAGGATCCGTCCGGCGGTCCTGGCACCGGCGGCGATTCCTCTGTCTCTTCCCCTCATTTCAAAGTCATTTGAGTTTCTGCATGAGAAACACTGACCAAGAGCTGCCTTTGTATTCTTTTGACAGATGAACGGGACAGAGTCCAGAAGAAAACCTTCACTAAATGGGTCAATAAACACTTGATGAAGGTAAGAGCCTCGTATTTTGTTATAACGCTGGTTAATTGACTGTCTGTCTGTCCATTCTGGCTCGGGACTGGCAGATAAATGCCTTTTAGATTTTTTTTTAAATTTTTTTTTTTATATTTGGGAATTGTTGCCTTTGATTTGAGTGTTCATACGTGTCTGTTCTCAGAGCAGAGACGGTCGCGGTGGAAATGTGCCGGTGCCTTTGGAGGGCACTGTAACATCGCCTCGCAGCCGTTTTTATTACATTTGCCTCCTCAGCACCCAGTCCTTGCTTTAACACGAGGCTCCTGCATCGTCCTGCGTGGGGCTGTGGGCAGCGGGGTGAAGGAGGGGATCCCGGCGTGGGGCTGCTCCCCCTGCCGGGGCACAGGGGCTTTTTTTGTCTTTCGAGGGGTGCTCCTGCGTGGAGAGGAGCCCCAAAGTGTGCCGAGGGAGATGCTCGAGCCGTAGGTAGCTCTAAGCAGGATTAACATTGTGCCATGAGGTGCCTCCTGCTTTTCGTGGTTAATGCCAGAAGTTTTAAAATTAATTCTTCATTTGCCAAAAGGAAAAAAAGAAGAAAAAAAGTTACTTGGGCATTGGGTGTCACAGCTGTATTCTCCTGCCAGCTTTGCAACCCTCGTCAAGCTTTTGGTTACCTTCAAAATCTTACAAGGGAGGGAAAAAAGAAAAACCTTGGGGCTGCTGTGGGAAAACACCTGGGGATTCACAGCCGAGGAGAACCCCGGGAGAGGGTCTGGGTGTCTGGGGGAGGAGCGGGTACAGAGGCAGCTGGGTTTGGGGAGGCTGTAAGGTGGGGTAAGCAATTCAACCACCGCGTCAGGACGGAGCTGCCCGTTCCGCAGAGCCTTGCCTGCGGTATTACGGGAGCGCCTGGAGGACGGGGTGGTTTGACGGTTTGGTTTCGTGTGTGCAATGGGTTCGGCCAGGTCAGTTGGGAAGCGGGAGGCTGCTTTCCTTAGCGATAGTTCTGGAATAGCCACTTTAAATGGTCGCGGTGGGAGACGCCACTGCCTTCCTCTGCACAGCAGCGAGCGTGGGAGGGCGGGCGGGTCTGCTGACCTCTCCCCCCGGCTCCCCGCAGGTACGCAAGCACATCAATGACCTCTACGAAGACTTGCGAGATGGCCACAACCTCATCTCCCTCCTGGAGGTGCTGTCGGGGGTGAAGCTGGTAAGTCCCAGAGCTGGCCGGTGCTGCTGCCCTCCACCCAAGCCCCCTCCGTCCTCCCCCCTGCTCCCCTCCACTCCCAGCCATCAGTTGTCATTTCTTATGCCATAGTTTTGTTTTCAAATGTCTGTCGTTGTTTCTTTTATATGATTAGTTGTTATTATTATTATTATTTGATTTATTTTCACTCAAACCCGCTGGTCTCCTGGATACCACCAAAGCATGTGATTAAAGCCGCTGGCTGACGGTCTCCTGGGTGGAGCTCTCCTTTGGTGAAGGCTTATGCACCTTCATCTTCGCGATTCAGCTCCATATTTAAAGTAACAGATAATAGTGGCTTTGACTAAAACCATTTCTGTGACAGTGTGCCCAGCAGCTGAGCTCGGATTTGACACTCCTGCCCCGCGCTCGGCTCCTGTGGGGATTCGTAGCCGTTGGGGGTGTACAAACCTCTTTCTGTGTCTTAAGCATCACAGACTTCCCCCTCTTTCCTCCTCTTCCCTCCTCCTCCTCAGACTGACACATTGACTCAGCTCTGGGAAGATCCCGATGGCTGCAACAGGGTAGCGCAGCAGGAATTATTTTAGTTTTCCCCTAAAATAGGATCTGGGCAAAGATCTCCTAACTCCCTCCGTTACCCTCCAGAGACGCCAAATCAGTGTTTGTGGGGGCTGAAAAATTGGATCGAGCTACTTGTGATCCAGGCAGTTTCCTTCTCTTTGCTTCGGCTTTCAAAGCTGGGGGGAATTTCTGCGCTGGAGCCGGGCTGTGCCGGAGATCCAGCTGCCTTCGTCCCCACTCTTTGGTTTTCCCTTTGACCTGGGTGTTGCATTTTGGTTTCCATTCTGTCTCCCTGTCGTGTCACCCTCCCGTCGCCGCTGTCCCTCCCGTCCTCGTTAGCAAATAGAGCCGCCAGCTCAGCGGAGCCTTCGCCTGGTGAGAGCGCCGGCCTGGTGCCGTGCAAGCAGCGAAGAGCGTGAGGAGGAAGATGATGATGATGAAGAAGTAGGTGTAGTCTGCCCTGGCCACAGCGTATCTCTGGCAGACACTGGAGTGCCGTCAGATAGCCCAGTGCAGCCCAGCGTCTCTGGGGGTCCGACCTCCCCCTCTCTTTGGTTTTTGATAAAACCCACCCAGGGTGGTCACCCCGAGCGAGGCTCGGTGGAGAGAAAGCTGTAAGAGCGGAGAGACGCCGTGGTCCTCGTTACCGGGCTGTGTTCACGTTAACTGGATTATCTGTGCGTGCATTGCCATGTCAGGGCACGCCACCCACCTGGTGTGACAGCATGTGTCCCCTCCACGGGCGGGAGGGGACAGGGACGGGTCCTGCACGCTGCTCCCGGCCACTCAACCCTCGGGGGGGTGACGGCTGCTCACCTCGCACTGCATGGACAGGCTCCGGGCACAGGCACCTTCTCGGGGGGCTGGTACCACCGTGGGGTCCAGGGTGCGACTGGCAATGCCGTGCATGTGAGGGTTACCCCAGCTGAGGGTTACCCTGAAGGGGCTGGACGCCAAAACCTTGCTCAGGTGTAAGAGAAAGGTGTGTTTTCCCCTTGTGCACAGTGTCACCTCTCACCTGGAGCTGCTCGGGAGGAGCTGGGGCTGTAGGACCTTCCTGGCGTGCTCTGGTCCCCCGAGCCCTGGAGATGTTTTCTTTGCAGGGACTGCTCTTCCCCTTCGGGCTGGGTGGAAGGAAGGTGGCTTAGAGGACTCGGGGTGTCCTAACAGTTCAGAGCATCCTCGTGATGCCTCGTGTTGAGGCTGGGATTAGGATTTGGGCATTGATCCTCCCCCTTCTGATGATTCAAAGCAGACCCAGCAACCTGCACCCTTTGCCTGGCCACGGTTCAACCGCTGGGTACCTCGGAACATCCGCCGCTGCAGCAGCAGCGATGAGCACAGCCCAGGACGTCTCATTTCTCCTCTCCCCTGCCCGCATGCAGGAGATGCTGAGCTGGGTCTGCCGGGGCTGACGCTGAGGTCGAGGTTTCTCTGCCATCAGTGGGACCCATGACCCGTCCCTGCCTGGGTTCCCATGTCCTGCTGCAGAGCAGACCTGCCTCTACTTCCACCTGGATGGGTCAGACCCTGTACCCACTCGAGTCAATCTCTCTTTGCTGAGCCCTCCTCCCATGGATGCTCATGGGGTGGGTGACATCCTGCCCTGGGATCTTGGAGGCTGAGCTGGTGCAGTGTGCAGTGCCTGCACACAGACCCTCGGAGTCTCAGAGGAGGTCAAGATCGCAGGGTTTTCCCACCTCCGTGCCCCACCGTGGCTTTTTTGCCCTCCTTCAGCAGGATCGTGTGTAGCCGTGACTTGTTTTGCCTCCAGAGCCAGACGATAGCGCAGGGTGTGTGGAGTGCACGGGGGTCACACAGCACGGGGGGCTGCTGAGGGGCTGATTGTGCATGCGAGAGGCTGCCAGCCCTGCCCCCCGAGCCTGACCTGAAGCTGCTGCCTCTCTCTTACAGCCTCGTGAGAAGGGGCGGATGCGTTTCCACCGGCTGCAGAATGTGCAGATCGCCCTGGATTTCCTGAAGCAGCGACAGGTAAGGGCTGATTCAGGCTCATCCAGCTGCTGAGCTGGGTGATTTGTGGTTCATTCTCCTGGCTGGGGCTCAGGAAGGGTGTCGAGAGGCAGCGTCAGCCTGTGCTGGGGTGTGCCCGTCCCCACAGTGGTGGTGCTCGTTGAGGATGGCTGTCGGGGCACTTTCCCCATAGGCATTGTGCACTCTCAGAACCACCCACGTGGCACAGAAACTACTGTCAAAACGAGGGGAAGGGGGTTGCAAATGTCACAGTCACTTCTGCGCCCCAAAAGCCTCACTCAGGGCTCCCCAGCAGCTCCCAGCGGTGGGGATGGGAGGCTGTGGCACATCTCTACCTTCCCAGCAGCTTTGGGGGAGATGTGGCAGCTGATTTCTGCCCGGCCCCACGCAGCCGTGGCCTCGGTGCTGGCACGGCCAGGTGTCTCTGTGTGTGGCATCACCCCTTCGTTCAGCAGCACCGCCCTTCGGCTCTTCGCCGGGCTTTTGGGAGGTGCTGGCCCCGCAGTGCCTGTGCAGCTGGCAGAGACCAGGCACCCTCCACAACCCGGGCAGATCCCGCCCGCAGCAGTGGGAAGCGTCCCGAGACTTGCTGGCTCTGCAGGTGAAACCCCCGCAGCCCCGGGGCTGGGTGTCCTGTTCCACCTGTTGGGTCAGGTCTCCCCACCGAGATGCTCCCCAGATACACTGAGATGGTGATAAATTGTACCAGTTCATGCTGAAGCAGGGATTTTTCTCTCGCTCTCTGCTGGCCTGAGGGCACTGAATAAATTTGAGCATGTGCCCCACTCCTGGGAGGGTGAACTGCTTCCAGCCCCCCGCCTCCTCCCCAGCCCCTTGATAGAGACATTTTGCCGGCAGCTCTTGGGAGCTTGTTTCTCTACTTGGATGAAACAGTTTTTTCCTTTGAAGTGTGATGGCCTGGTGGCAGCGGCTTTACTGGGACTTCTTACCCCAGACGCTTCTGCTAGAGCCTGATCGTGGGCTCCCGTTGAGTGCTGGAGAGTGGGGACTGCCCCGTGGGGAGCCTACGGAGAGGGAGAAGAGCCCAAAGCACGTGGCAGCTCTCAGGGAGGTGGCTGCAAGGAGAACAGGAGCAGTGGCCAAGCAGTACCGCTCTGGTTTGCATCTGCTGGAAGCGCCGAGGCTGGTCCTCCCGGTGCCGCAGGCATCTCCGCATGGCTCAGGGACTGTATGTCCCTGCAAAGCAGCCGGGAGGGAACAGCTCTGAGTCTGCTTGGGGCTGGAGTCTGCCAGGATGGGGGCTTTCAGTGGGTGCTGGGGAAGGACCCTCAGTGAGGGCAACGCTGGCGTTCCTGCCTTTGTTAGGGCTGATTGATCAGCAGCTTGGTTTTGAACCCAGGAGGGAGTTAATAAAGCTCGGCCACCCGCTTTTAACCGTGCTCTGTGGTCTGTCGCTGTTAAATTATGCACCACTGCTCAGGGCTTCGGGGACGAGGCACTTCTCCATGTGAGCTGAAATGAAGCTGTTAAGTGCTGGGAAAGCACTTCTAGATGGAGAGTGCTAGAGACGAGAAAAATCCTTCCTTTTCCCCCTTCCCGAGCTGGGGCACGGGGTGGCCTGGCTGCCTCCTCAGAAAGCAGTGGGGTCTCAGGTGTCCAGAGTGCTTGGGGTGGCCCTGGGAATGGCGTGGCTGAGGACACGTCCTCCTGCTCTCTGCGGGTGAGGCTAATGGGGAGCTTTGACCCTGTTGTTTCTCTTTCAGGTGAAACTGGTGAACATCCGCAACGATGACATTACGGATGGCAACCCCAAGCTCACCCTGGGGCTCATCTGGACGATCATCCTCCACTTCCAGGTAGGACACGAGAGTTTCTTGCCGAAGGACGCGAGGTGGGCGGTCGGAGCGCGTCGTCTCCCCGGGACGCTGGCATCCGTCTGTCCACATATTTCATGGCGATGCCGGAGCGCTGGTCAGTCCGGAGGATCACCACACATTGCGGTGTCATGGAGACGGGTGCTGGAGAATAGCAACACCCTGTTCTCAGCATTTACGTAATGAAATTGTTAATGGTGGGTTGTGTGCGCTGGCCTCCCGGCTGGCACCAGGGTTGTTGGCGGTAGCTGTTTGCTCAGCTAAAGCCTCTGGAGGAGAAGAACAAATTTGGAGGGGGCGGTGGGGGAGAGGCTGAGCAGAGCTGTTATCCCGAGGTGCTCCAGGCCCTTCGGGTAGTCGGCGCAGCCACAGGACCTTTTGTGACGATGGAAAGTGTCATCTGTGTGACAGTGGTTCGGTACAAGGATGGGAGAAGCTCTCTGACCCAGGCGGGTGCTGGGGGACGCACTTGGGACCGTCTCCAGCCGTCGCATGCTATAGATGCTCTGGCAAAACAGGGTGTTGCGTCTTTAATAGCCATGAATTATCCGACTGGAGCTTTGGTGCCCTCAGGGGGACAACACATGGCCCCTAATGCCACCAGTGGGTTGACATGTGGGGCTGGCTGAGCAATGCTGCTGTCAGCAGCTCATTACCAATGTGGCATTAGCTCTGGGGCTGAGCCCGTGGGAGCTGCTGTGTCCCGGCTCCCCACCGGCATCTTCCAGATGAGACCAGCGCTGGCTGGGAGACCTCCTAAGGAAGGTTTTATGTTTTTGGAGGATGAGTGGGCAGCAGCTCAGGAAGAGGCTCTTTGGGGGAGCATGGGGATAAATGGGGTGTAAGGCTGCTGACAAGGCACCCTGCGGGTGTTCCGGCTTTGGGAAGCAGCCGGGATCGTGCGGGGTCCAGATACTGATGAGTCACTGTCACCTCCAGTGGGGCCCTGGCTGGTGGCATCTCGTCCCCGCTGTCCTCGGGGTGGCCCTGCCTGAGTGCATCGTCTGCTGCAGGAGACCAGGGAGGGGAGATCGGGAGGTCCTGGGTCCCTTCTGTCCTGCTGGGAGGGGATCCTGCCACCCTGCCGTGGGGACAGGGAGTGTGACAAGGCCCCCAGGGGACCTGGGCTGGTGCCGGGCAGCCTGCACGTCCTCTCCCTGCCTGGCTAACGGGATTTTTTCTGGGGTTGTAGCTCCATTGTGAACTTCTTAATCTCCTGCGTCCCAGTGCAGCTGCCTGGGGCAGGCGACTGGGAGAGCCCTGGGGAGAGGTTTGGGGTGGCTGGTGCTGGTGTGGAGCCCAGGCACTGTGGGGAGCTGGAATGGTGAAGGTGTGAGGGCTGCCCCCCATGTCCTGGAAGCTCTTGGGGTCACTAGGTCCCTTTGTCATCTCCTGGGTTGCTCCTCATTGAGTGTTTCTCCCCTCCCAGCCCAGCTCGCTGGGGCTGAGTTCAGTCCTTATGCTGCCCGCTCCCTGTTTTCTGTCTCACCCCTGCTTTTGGTGCACGTTACCCTGCTCTGGTCCTGCAGAGCTGGTGAGAGCAGATGGGCTGCTGTGTGCTCCTCGACCCCCAGTTCGGGGCAGGATGTGGGGCTGGACTGGGACGGGGAGCATCAGAGCTGCTATAGCGTGTCGGGACCCCATGACTGCAGCTCCCTGGAGTGATGCCATGTCCCCAGGGCAGCTCGGGCTGCCCCTTCGTGCCCTGAGCTGGGTGAGCCTGGCAGGAGGGTGGGCACGGGAGCCGCTCTCCTGGGGCTCTCAGCACTGAGGAGCAAACCTCCCGAATGGGAGAGAAACACCCCTGCGGGAGCTGGCGGCTCCGCGTCCCCACTGGCGAGCAGGCACAGCCGCTCTGACTCCTCCCTGCTTTTCTTTTTTTTTCCCCCATTTCTCTCCCACCCCTTCCTTTATGCTACCTTTGCCAACCTTCCCCGGGTTTTGTGTTTTTTATCCCCCCGCTTCCCCACCCGTTCCCACCCTCCGCTGCCTGATTCCTGCTCCCTGTTTGTGTTGGCGAGGGCCGTGCTCCAATTACCTCATATTTGGAGAGAAGGACGCCGCAGCCAATCCCCGCTCCCTCTGCTTTTAGGTCAAGTGATTTCTGAACTGCAGTGAGATGCTTTGAATTTGTCTTCTCGCAGCGCCCAGGCTGTAAGATGGCTGTCTGGAGCAGCGGCGGCAGGGCTGGCGGGAGGGAGCTGTGGCGAGGGGCAGTCCACGGCACGGAGCTCGGCGTGCGTTTGAGCCGATGAAGCCCGGCTCGGGATTTATTCAGGAGCCGGCGACTCGCTCAGCTGCGTTGCTGCCGGCGTGGAGGAGGAGGAGATGGGGAATTCTCTGGGCTGCGTTAAAGAGCCGAAGGAAAAAACTGTGGGAAAGGCACCCCTGTCTCCCAAAAAAAGGGTCCGCTTTAAACGGAGGCGCAGGGGGAAGAGGAGAGCGATGCCGGAGGCAGCCCCGCAGGAACAGCCCCCAGCCCTGGAGGTGGCTGAGGATGAGGAGGCACCGAAGTCGAAGGCAGCCCCCCGGCAGGAGGGAGGGGAGGAGCCCACCGGGAGCTGGCACCACGGTGGGGACCCCGACCCGGCAGCCCCACAGCCCGGGCTCATCGTGCAGGTCAAGGAGCGTTTTCAGGGGGAGGTGCAGAGAGCTCGTCTGGTGCTGGAGCCGCCGCGGCTGGGTGCAGCCCTGGAGGAAGGCACCACTGTCATCGCCCGCTTGCTGGACAACCCGGCTGAGAAGGACTGTGAGAAGGCGGTGAGCCGGCTGGTCGAGCTGCAGAGGAGTGGTGCAGGCAGCCGCCGGGCCGTGCTGCTGCCCCTGCGCGGGGGCACTGGTGACCATGCCCAGGGGCTCCTGTCCCTGGCGAGCACCGTGTCCGGTGAGGAGCCAAGGAAGAACCAGGAGCCAGGGGCTGGCAGCACCCTGGATGCCTGGGGGAAAGGAGGCAGCAACGACCCCAGCTCGAGCGCCGCGTGGACCTGCTCCTCCGCAGCAGAGCCGGGCACCATTTCGGAGCTGTCTACGCCGTCCCCCATGGTGGATCAGCTAGAAAACCCCAGCGTGGGGAGAACCTCAGGGTTGCCGTCATCTCGGGCTGGGGAGGGAGACGGGCATGGACTGCCGGCCTCCCGCAGCCCGTCCTCCTTCAGCGGGCGTAGCGGCGGCATGGCGCGGAGCTCCTCGGGTTACGGCAGCGACCCGGTGCACCGGCCGGCCAAGGGCTCTGGAGCTGGTGGGACCACGGTGTCTCCTGCTGAAGGTGGCCACAGGCTCGCTGCGGAGGGCCGGGCTTGGAGGGGGAGCTCGGGGACAGCCGGAGGCATGGTCAGTGTCTGCGTGTACCCTCGCCCCCATATTGGAGCAGGGTGGGGGGACCTGGTTCAGTGGACCCCAGATCTTGTGGCCCTTGGGGATGATCATCTCGGCAAGGTGCAGCCTCATGCTGAGTGCAGGTGGGAGGTCTTTGCTGCAGAAAGCTTCCCAAAGCCTTTTCCCCTCTGAGCATCTCCACTGGGAAAGCATTCCCTGGGGATCGATCCTGTCCTTCGCTCCTGGCACGGGCAACCAGAGTGTGGCTCTTGCCGAAGGCAGTGGGTGCGGCCAGCGGTGACACGGGCTCGCGGTGCCGTTGCGTTTGTGTCAGCAACGTGCTTGCTGTCACTGGTGGCACACGTGCCCTCGGGGCTGCTGGGTCGGGTGCAGGTTTGGGCTGTCCCCTTCCCGCTTGCAGGCAGGCAGCAGCAGGTGAACGTGGAGGTGTGGGGGCTCTGCCTGCTCCGAGAGGAAGCTGAAAGGACGATACTGTGTTTTGTTGCTGTCTGGTGGTTGCTCTTCAGGGATGACAGGGCAGGCTGGAGGCACCCTTGGGTTTGGCCAAGCTGTGCAAGCCCCAGAACATGCATGTGGTTGGAGGGGCAGGAAAGGGGCCATGGCCCCTGATGCCTTTGCTGGGTTGGGACCAGTGTCACAGCCACCACCTGGCCTTCAGTGTCCTGCCACCGGTTGCTGGATGTGTGAAGCTGATGTTGGAAGGGTTTGGAAGGGGCTGGCCCCGGGTCCCGCGAGTTTCCGCTCGCTCTTCTCACCGGTGCCTCCCTAAATCTTTGTCCTGACACAGAGATGTGAAGAAAGGAGGGTGGAGCTGGTGCCGCATCCTGCACCTCCGTAAGCACATCTCTAGGAGGGTCCCCAGCGAGGGTGCCCTCGGGGAGAGGCCCAGCAGCTGGAGAACCCCAGTACTGTGTGAATGATTAAAAATAAAGGATTTATCTGAGCTGGGTGCTGCGAGGACCTCCCTGAGGGGCAGCGGCGCTGGAGAGCCCAGGTGGGGCACGGCTGATGTGTGGGTTCGCAGAAGGTTTCATTCCACTCTTAATTAAGAGCTGCCGGATAATCGATAAGGGGGTGCTGGGCAGGCGGAGGTTTGCGCGGGCGTGGAGGGTCCCATCCTGCCACTCACCCAGCGCATCGCTCTGTCCACCCTGGCTTGCGTGCTGGGTCCTGGCATCCCAAAGGGAACCCAGCCACGAGGCCGGAGGAGTTAAAGGCAGCGCTGGCGGTGTGGCAGCGGCTGACAAAGAGCGGTTTTGTGTGTGATGAGCGTATGAGGCTCGGCAGAGGGAGGTGAGCTGCAGCATACCAATGACACCGGGCTCGCCGTGCAGTGCCTCGGCAGCATCCTCCCGGTGGCTAATCCCGCGGGTCCCTGCCTCCTGCCTGCAAAGGGATCTCTGGCAGCTGGGAGCTGTGCAACACCAGCACCCAACTGGGTGTATTTTTGCGGGGGAATAATACAACTGGGTGTTTTCAGGACTGCGAGTAGGGCTGGGTCCTGGCACACCTTCTCCCTGCAGCGCCGGGAGGAGGAATCCAGCGAGCAAACAGCCCGCGTTGCCTTTCCACAGGCGCCCCGGAAAATATGAGCAGCTCACATCCTACCCTTTGTCTGCCCCTTAATTAAGAGGAGGTAATTGTACTAATTGGAGAGCTGGGAGGGGTGGGCGAGGAGGAAGCCGTGCCAATCAGAAATGTGCTGGCATGCGGAGACACGTGCGTTTTGTCACGTGCAAGTCTGGCATTCGCAGCCGCCCTGTGCGTCTGTCTGAGAGGGTTCTGCGACTGCCAGCGTCTTTTGTTGGGGAAGTGGGTCACGGCACCCCTGCCACCAGCACCTCCTGGCACAGCGAGGCCGAAGGGGGATGCCACAGCCTTCTCATCCTTCCCTTTCCCCCCAGGATGAGGCTGGTGGCTGCTCCAAGAGGCCTGTACCCCACATATCCTCTCAAACAGCATCTCTGAAGTGCTGCTTCCCGCTTGTTAAGTTGGGATTTTTAACGGTTTTTCACAACAGCAGCCCCGGTGAGGGATGGCATCGATGGTCCTCTCTTGGGCGCTGCCCAGCCATGGGTTCTGCTGGATGGGGCTGATGGTTCCTGTGTGAGCCCTGGCTGCCTGAGGGCGCTGGGGCCCCTCGCGACGGATGCTGAGATGGTGGAACGTGCTGGGGTGTGCCGCAGGCTGCCCTCTCCAGTGTGCCCGGAGCACATGTGGCAGCAGCTGCTCCAGAGAGCGGAGCCTGGGCAGAGGAGCGGCTCCAGTGAGCTCGGTGCTGGTGGGCAGCCGGGGGCTGGCGGTGGCAGGGCTGTACGCGTGGCCAAGCAGCACCTCGTGCCCTGGTGAAATGGGGTTGGCAAACGGCCGTGCCTGCCTGGATCTGCCCCAACCATGACACGCCTCAGCACCACGGTGCTCTCCCACAGGTCCACTGGTCCATTCCCATGTCTGGTGGCTGGGGTGTCCCTTCCTCCCCGTGGTCACCAGCAGCTTCCTCCTGCCCTTCCTGGCAGCTGCCACGTCTTGGGCAAATTCACAGAAGCTGGATGTGCCTGGTGGAGCCTTTTCTCCTCCCTCATCACCCCATGGTGTGCCGATTCCTTACAGATCTCTGACATCTACATCAGTGGCGAGTCAGGGGATATGTCGGCCAAGGAGAAGCTGCTTCTGTGGACACAGAAGGTGACGGCGGGTTACATCGGGGTAAAGTGCACCAACTTCTCCTCATGCTGGAGCGATGGGAAGATGTTCAACGCCCTCATCCACAGATACAGGTAGGAGCAGCGGAGAGCATTGTCGGGATGGGAGGAAGGGCTGAGGACTCCCAGAGGTGGTCTGGGGTGCTTGGAGATGTAGGTGAGGCTTGCAGGGACCAAGGTCTCTTATCTGGAAATCATCTCTTCTGCCACGTAGCTGGGGGGCTGGATGCTTGGAAAGAGCAACAAATACGTCAGGTGGAAGAAAAAAATCTTGAATGAGGTTGGGGAGAGAGTGAAAAAAGAAAAGCTTTTAACTGGGGAGTGCTGCAGTGTGTTACGTGTTAGTGCTGCCCTTTCCGCTCTCCGTGAATAGCAGCACTTACATCCGCACTTCCATCCAAGGATCTCGGAGCTCTCTCAAGCAGCAATTAAACCTCTCACAGTTCACAGCACAACCCCCCACACCTTCTGCCTGCTCAGCCAGTCAGTGCTGGGGCCAGCGGGGACAGCTTCTGCCCTGGCTGCTGAGTCAAGGGGGCTTGGCGTGGCCTTGAGAGCAACGGCTCTGTGAGAAAGCAGCTCCTGGTAGCTGGAAACAAGAGGTTTTCCTTCCTGGCTTGAAGGGAATGAGCTGAGGAGGAGCTGCAGCCCGGGTCCCCTCGGAGAGCCACCAGCCTTGGGACAGGGGCTCAGACAAGCCCTTGGGACTCACCCAGGGCAGTGGTGCCTGTCCAGGATGCTCTGCCCTGGGCACCTTGCGCTGTTCGCTGATGTCAGGACTCTGGTGCGTGTCTTGCAGGCCAGATCTGGTAGACATGGAGAGGGTACAGATCCAGAGTAACCGAGAGAACCTGGAGCAGGCCTTCGAGATTGCTGAGCGGCTGGGGGTCACGCGGCTGCTGGATGCCGAAGGTGGGCAGCCGGGGGAAGTGGCTGATGCGGGGAGATGCTGACCTCTCTGCCCGCTCCCGTTCCTCACTGCCTTTCTGCTTCCCCCTTGTCAGACGTGGATGTCCCCTCTCCGGACGAAAAATCCGTGATAACTTATGTGTCTTCAATCTACGATGCCTTTCCCAAAGTCCCCGAGGGAGGAGAGGGGATCAGCGCTATCGTAAGCATCACTGCGGGTTGGGAGGCTGGGACAGCGGTCTGGCAGGCAGCTGGTTGCTATGGGAAGGGTTTGGAGGTTCGCTGTCCACCACAGAAGATGGGTGATGGGTGGGAGAGTCTGGGGGGAAGAAGGAGCTTCCCCATCAGCATGTCTGCCCTGTGAACTGCCAGTGTGCCTGAAGGGTCGCAGTGTTCCCCAGGCTCTGCAGGTTTTGAGCTGAGCTGGCTTCCAGGGAGCAGCTTGCAAGGAGGATCCTCATCCTCCTCCTTCCTGTACCTGGAATGGCATCACAGCAGAGAGGTGCAGGGGAATGATCCACCCCATAGCTGTGAGGGTGGCACCTTGGGTCCCTCCGGACTCTGCCTCTTCCCCGCAGAGACCTGCCTGGCAGCAGAGCTCTGCAAGGACCCTCTCGCCCCGCAGGAGGTGGATTCGAGGTGGCTGGAGTACCAGAGCCGTGTGGAGACCCTCATCTCGTGGATCAAGCAGCACACGATACTCATGTCAGACAAATCCTTCCCCCAGAACCCTGTAGAGCTAAAGGTAAGGCCTGGACAAGGTCCATCTGCAGTGTCCCGTGTGCTTGGCGCTGAGAGTGGCACTGCCCAGGGTGGTTTCTGATAAGCCTTTCTCATCCCAGGCACTTTATAACCAGTACATACACTTCAAAGAAACTGAAATCCCAGTGAAAGAGCAGGAAAAAGGAAGGATAGAGGAGCTCTACAAACTGTTAGAGGTAAGTACCGTCGTGGCTACCTGGAGGCTTGTAGCTGGGACTGTTGTGCTTTTTAGCAAGACCAAAGTGTGCTCAGTTCAGGTTTATTTTGGAATGGAGAAGTGGAAATAACCCTCGGGGTACGTGATGTAGCAAGCAGCACGCTGCAGGAGCAGAGGCAGAGCTGGTGCCTTAGAGCCCCGCTCCCCTTGCTGTAATCTCTCTCTAGCCAGCTGGAGGAGGTAGGAAACGCCCTTCTGTCGATGTTTTCCCCAGGTGTGGATTGAATTTGGACGCATCAAGTTGCCCCAGGGGTACCACCCCAACGACGTGGAGGAGGAGTGGGGGAAACTCATCATAGAGATGCTGGAGCACGAGAAGCTCCTGCGGCCGGCAGTGGAGAGGTCAGTGCTCTGCCCGCAGCAGGCAGAGCCCCCTGCGGGGCTGTCCCCTGCTCCCCTGGCTGCAGGGACGTCCCAAAGCCTCTCGCTCATCTTCTTTCCCTCTGTCATCGCAGGCTGGAGTTGCTGCTACAAATCGCTAACAAAATCCAGAATGGTGCTCTGAGCTGTGAAGAAAAGCTCACTCTTGCCAAGAACACGCTGCAGGCTGTGAGTGAGGGGTGTTATTTTTTCCCTTCCTGTTTTTTTTATTTTTTTTTTTTTTGTTTTCATGCCTCTTCTTTGATGCCCATCTCCTCCTCTCTTTTCAATGTGGAGTTCCTCTGGACAACTTTCCCTGCTGACTCTGAGCCTGTCCCAGGGGGGCTCTAGGGGGTGATGGATACCTGATGATCGGTGGCACAAGGACTTTGGGGACAGGGAGGCAGGGGAATGGCCTTGCCGTGCATCTGGCTGCCTCTGGGGATGCAGCTAGAGAGGCTGGATGGCTGCAGAGGAGCTGGCTTGGAGGAGAACTGCAGTTCTGGCAAAGCTTGTTGTATAATGAGGCTTAAAAATCCCCAGATCTGTTTTTTTTTTTTTGTCTAAAAGACTGGCAGAAAGGACTTGATTGCAGACTGCAGTGGCCTGGGTAGGGAGCAGATTTCTAAAGAGGAGTATTTAATTCTGGGAGAAAGAGACATAAGGGTTGGGAGCTAAAAATGGTTAAAGCCCAGCAAGAAACGAGCTGCCTGTTTAATTGACTGTGGGACTAACCGCAGGAGCCCAGCCATCACCAGAAGCTTTCGGTTCCTCTGCTGGAGTGTTTCTAAAGGGGATGTCCTGGGTGCGGTGTCAGTGATGAACTCGTGTTCCGCTGCTCAAGTCAAGCTTGGGGATCAAAGGGTCTTTTTGGTCTTAAAGTTGAAGCCGGGCTGCTGGTGTGATCTCTGGGCTGATGAGGGGCCCCAGCCATCAAGCACCTTTCTCTCGCTGCAGGACGCTGCTCACCTGGAGTCGGGCCAGCCCGTGCAGTACGAATCCGATGTGGTGATGTATCTGCAGGAGTGCGAGGGGCTCATCCGCCAGCTCCAGGTGGATGTGCAGATCCTTCGGGATGAGAATTACTACCAGCTGGAGGAGCTGGTGTTCAGGTGAGAGGGCCTGTGTCTAGGATGGTCTGTGGATGGAGAAATGTGGTCAGGGGCTGCTGCATGGGGGTTGTCTGCTGTGTTGTGGGCAGGGAGGGAGTGTGCATACATCTCGTGAGCACAAGTGCACCAGGGAGCGGCTGAGGGACCTGGGGGGGTTCAGCCTGGAGAAAAGGAGGCTCAGGGGAGACCTCCTGGCTTTGACAACAACCTGACAGCGAGTTTGGAGTGAGTGGTGGTCGGTCTCTTCTCCCAAGTACAAGCGACAGGACAAGAGGACATGAGGGGAGTTTTAGGTTGGACCTGAGGAACAATTTCTTCCCCGTTGGGGTTGTCCAAGCGTGGCCCAGGCTGCCCAGGGCAGTGGTGGAGTCCCCATCCCTGGAGGGGTTTCACAGACATGTCGAGGTGGTGCTGAAGGACAGGGGTAGTGCTGGAGGAGTGCTTGGACTTCATGACCTTAAAGGTCTCTTCCAACCAAAATGATTCCATGACCCTATATTCTTACCTACATTCTATACTGTTACCCTTGCCCACTCCTCCAGGATCATGCGGCTGCAAGATGAGCTGGTGACGCTGAGGCTGGAATGCACTAACCTGTACAGGAAAGGTCACTTCTCCACCCTGGAGCTGGTGCCCACTTCCACACTGAGCACAACGCACTTGAAGGGCGAGTCCCTGACAAAAGGGCTACACACCTCCTCTGCCTCCTGGTTCCGGAAGCCCATGACCAGGACAGAGCTGGTGGCCATCTCCTCTTCCGAAGATGAAGGCAGCCTCCGGTTCGTGTACGAGCTGCTGGCCTGGGTGGAGGAAATGCAGGTGAGTGCTGGCTCTCTGGGCCAAATTTCCTGCCTCTGCTCACGCTGATGCAGGAAGCTGGTCTGAGCATCTTCCTGCCTTTATCTGTGAATAATTGCTGTGATGGTTCAAAGTTCCTGGACGCTTTTGCCTTGAGTTGGGTTTTCTCTCTTGAATCTGCTGCTCAGTGGGTAGCAGAAGATCCTTTTCAAAGCCTGAAACAAATCTGTACTGGTGCGGTCAGTCCTTTGGTGTTACATGGGTGTGAAGCTTGTGTGGGCGGTCCCAGAAGTCATTCAGTGTTGGAGCGCTGGCTTAGGACCTTCTGCCAGGACTGGCGTGGTGTTTGTTCCCTCTTGAGCGACCTAGGAGATTTCCTTGCCCTCGTGTCCTTTGGAGATATGCTCCTGCAGATGAGAAGTGCTGACCTGGACCTCTTGGCCTGTTTCAGATGAGACTGGAGCGGGCAGAGTGGGGGACCGACCTGCCGAGCGTGGAAGCTCAGCTGGAGACCCAGCGGCACGTCCACACCAGTGTGGAGGACCTGGGCTCCAGCGTAAAGGAGGCCAGGATGTACGAGGTATGGTGGCACAGGCTGGGTGACACCACAGAGTGTGGGGAAGGTGAGGGTATCGGGATGGGTAAAGGTGCCTGGGATGGAGCTTCTGAAATAACGCTGGGCCGGTGCAAGAGGCTGCTGCCCCGAGCCATCCTCTGTGCCTGCTCTTGCTCTCACAAAGCTGGGGAGAAAGATTTGGAGATGGGGTTTGAAAGGATGCTGTCCCGTGTCAGGTAACAGGAGCATTTTTCATCCTTCAGGGTAAAATGTCTCAGAATTTCCGCGCTAGCTACACAGAGACGCTCGGCAAGCTGGAGACGCAGTACTGCAAGCTGATGGTGAGTGGGCTCTGAACGGGCTTCTAGCACTGTCTGGGGAGCGCGGGGTCCATCCCTGCTGCCCTGCTCTGAGGCTGGGGAGCGGGGAAGAAACCGGTCGCCTGCAGAGCAGGGAAGAGGAATCACACTTTGTTGTGTTCAGGAAACCTCGAGCTTCCGGCTGAGACACCTCCAGAGCTTGCACGGGTTTGTGTCTCGGGCCACGGCTGAGCTGATTTGGCTGAATGAGAAGGAGGAGGAGGAACTGGCCTACGACTGGAGCGACAACAACCCCAACATCGCAGCCAAGAGAAACTACTTCTCGGTGAGTGAGCCGGGGACAGGGCTGGTGGGATGGGTGCTGATTCTGATCCGCTCTCAGACCTTCGGTTACCAACAGACCTTCAGTTACCAACAGACCTGAAGTCCCCGGAGGGTTCATGCTCCCTCCAAGTCACCGAGTTTGTAGCTCATGAGGGGAGCTGATGAAAGAGCAGAAAGTGCAAGAAAGTGTTTGTTCACTTGAGTTTCAATCAAAAAGGCATCATAAATTGTGTTTTTACCACTATTTGAACTAAAGGCATCTTTAGTGGGGAAAAAATTGTCTGAGCTGAAGAGGAGAACTGATTCCTCTTTGTAGCAGTATAACTAAATTGCGGTCCTTCCCTAGTGGCACTGCCTGGAGCTGAAGAGGTCTCTGGGCAGGTTTCCAGTACCTGTGTTACATCTGCCCCATGTGTTTGAGGCATCCCAGTGGGAATCGGCTGTGGTGCTCCCCTGAGCCGTGCTGGTTTCCCCGAGGCCCACTGGTCTTTACTGCAGCGCTTCCGTGCTGCCTGTTGCGTTAGCTGGACACGTGTTCTGAGCGAGACTGCTCCCCGGAGCTGACCTGGACTTCGCTTGTCTCCTTCGCGCAGGAGCTGACGACGGAGCTGGAAGAGAAGCAGGACGTTTTCCGCTCCCTCCAAGACACAGCGGAGCTGCTGTCCCTGGAGAACCACCCGGCCAAGCAAACCGTAGAGGTGAGCGGGTACATGGAGGCGCCGGGAGGAGCCCCAAGAGTCGGCTGGCAGCAAATCTTCTCACCCGGGACTGGGAAACTTGCTGTCCCACCCCATGGTGCCCTTACAGGCAGCCAGGGCCAATGAAGTGTTTTGTGGTGGCAGAACATCAGGGCAGTGATAGAGCTGTTTCATTTTGGGGAGTGCAAGGAGAAGCTCGAGGCCATTCCCGAATAATCCCCACCTCAACATACGGCACAGATACGCTTGTACCAGCCTTTCCTGCAGCGAGGTGGTGCAGGGAGTGGCCTTGGCTCCCTTGGAGTTAGCCGGGCTTGCAGGAAAACTGCGGTGGTGAAGGAAAGGGCTGCAGGGACGTGTTTCTCCCTCGGGTTTCTCCCTGGGGCGGGAGAAAGCAAACCTGTGCCTGCCACAGCCCCCAGCATCGCTGGTCCAGGCTCTGCCGTCTCCTGCTCTTCGTGCCCGTGTCCAAACCCTCCTGGCTGCAGCCAGATCTTGCCTGTTCCTGTACCTCCCGCCGCTGTAGCTGTGTCCTTCCCGTGACCCTCCTGGCTGGGAAACGCTCGTTGTTCACAGCGCTTTGGTGTGTGTTCCTCAGGCCTACAGCGCTGCTGTGCAGACCCAGTGGCAGTGGATTAAGCAGCTCTGCCTCTGCGTGGAGCAGCACGTGAAGGAGAACGCTGCCTATTTCCAGGTACCTGGGGGGGACAGCCCTAATTTCCTGGTCACCGTCGGCTGCATGAGCTTGATATGCTGCTGCTCCCTTCAGGGGAGAGGGAAGGAGGGATTTGTGGTGCTCACGGGGGCTGTGTTCTCCTGAGCCATCTCCTTCTGCTCTTTGGAGATGTCTCGCTAGGGTGAAGGGGATCCACTTCCACGTAACTCGGGCCATCCATGTGCGATGCTTGCTGCCTTTGCAGCCCAAAGAGCAGAATAGCGTTGGGAGCTGCTGGTTGAGATGTTGGGGTGGTCCCTCGACACACTGTGTGCTGCTCGATGGACTTGTGCAGAGTTCCGTGAGCCTCTTTGCCTTTGCAGTTCTTCAGTGACGCCCGGGAGTCAGAGACCTACCTGCGCAACCTGCAGGACTCCATCAAAAGGAAGTATTCTTGCGACCATAACACGAGCCTGACGCGGCTGGAGGACCTGCTGCAGGACTCCATGGTGGGTTCTGGGCGATGGGTGGCCTTCGTGCTGCAGCCCAGCAGCATTGCTCGAGGCACCTCCTGCTTCCTGGGGAAATCTGGGCTCATTTGATTCTTGCAGTGACACAGTTTCGTGTAACGTGGGTTGTTTCCCCATCTCGGTCAGTGTTCTGCTTTTTGTTGGAGCTGCTGCGTGTGCTTGGGTGTGGCCCCAGGGTGCAGGCTGTGTGGATGCACCATTGCCCATGGTAGCTGGATCCCAGTGCTCTTGTTTGGAGGCACTGGTCAGCCTCCTTCTGTGTCCTTGAGGTGAAGAGCAGGCAGTGTGTGCCGCCTGTGCAAGCTCATAGCTTGAGATGTGGCAAAGTTAAACATCTGAGCTGGTTCTTCCCCATCACACCATCCTGGTCTGCATGGAGCTGGTCGTGTTCTGCTGATGGAGGTGTCAGCAGAGCCCGTAGGATGCTCCCGGTTCTGTTCTTGAGCTGGTGCTTGCTAGGAGCATGGTGGGATGCAGAGAAACGCCTGCACTTTATCCAGACCAAATCCCGTGTTAATCCATGTTGCTGTGTCGGTGGGGGGAGAGCCAGGGCAGCTTGGCTGCCCGCAGGGACGGGGGCTCGGCAGCACTGATCTCTGAACACGTGGCCGGGCTTAGCTGTGGCGAAGCAGAGAGCAGACGACAGGCAATCGCACGGTGATCTTCTTGTCTGAATTGGCCTGAAAAAAAACTAGCCTAAACCCAAACCCCCAGGAGCAAAGTGTCAGATGGTGTTTGAACCCGGGGCAGGGGGAGGCTTTGGGCTGTGGGTTAACCACTGAGCTGCTGGTGAAAGTGCCAGGAGGTGAGATTTGAGTGTGTGGAGGCAGGTGGCTGCTTTGGCGTTGCTCTGAGTGCACACTGCTGATCTCCAGCGTGGCCCCAGTGAAGCTGGGATGCCATTACTGGGTGTTCATCAGCTGGGCTCACCATGTTCTCTTCTGGAGGTTTGGGGGGGGTCCTGTCCTCTCTGTCACGGTCTCGGGGTTGTCTTGGTCTGTCCTGCAGCACTACCAGAACATGGAGCAGCCAGCCTGGCTCCCGGGGTCCGTATTTGGAGCCCTCAAACCCAGCAGTCTGGCAGGCACCGTCCGGGGTGGGAGCGGCTTGTCCGGGCAGCCGGAGAGCGGCCACGATCTCAGAACTGGGGCAGCTGCCCTGAGCTCAGCTATATTACTCTTTCTTACCTAATAAGTTAAAGTTGTATTTCTTCCAATCATGCTCCCTGGGACAGGCACAGGTAGTTTATTTAATCATTTATTCTTTTCTTTTTCTTTTTTTTTTTTTTTTGCCATTAAATTATCCTCCACTGTTGTCAACACACTAACCAACCCCCAGAGTACCGAGCATGAGGGAGAGCATTTATCTGGGATCCTTTCTGCAGCCAGAGCAGTTTGAGCTGCCACTAATCACACGAGCTGCCAGTGTTGTGATCCGCACACGTCTCCATCAGTGCCGGAGGCTGTTCCAGGGGAGCTTTGCCTCCAGTCCCCTGGGTTGTCCCACCACCGAACCCAGCAGGGACTTGTGGGAATCAATCATGGAGCATCTTCCTCCAACCAACAAATCTCTCACCGAACGCAGAGACCTGTGCTATCACTCCACCAATAGCCCCTTCTCCTGAGATGTTTTATCCGCCTAATCCATCGTATCCCATTCCAGCCATTGGTTTAAGCATTCCTTCATCCTTTGCTGTAGAAAAGGGAGCATGCTTCTGGGGTCTCCTCCAGACAACTAAACATCCCCAGCTTGGGGCTGGAGCCTGTCCTGCTCTTGGCCCCTTTCATCTCCTGGGACTTTAATTTTAGTGTATGTTGTGTTCTCTTTTTTCCCTTTTTGAAAGAAAATGTTTTCTTGTCCTAGCAGCAAAAGAGCTGGAGGTGTGCATGCGGCTTTGCAGGGCAGTGGGAGTAGTAGTGGAGAGGTCCCACCCTGACTTGGAGTCCGTTCTCCCTCCCATCCCACCTCCTGACCCCTCTTCCCATCCCGTTAGGGCAGCAGGATCCTCCTGATGTGTTCGTTTGGCCCCTGAGATCCCAGCGTAGCTCTTGCCGGCCAGCGTCGGGGTGGGGGGTGCTGAGATGCCTGGGAGAGACCTCCTCTCCCCTGCCTTGAACAACCCGTCCTTCATCCTTCTTTCTGCCAGGACGAGAAGGAGCAGCTCATTCAGTCAAAGAGCTCCGTCGCCAGCCTGGTGGGACGGTCCAAAAGCATCGTTCAGCTCCGGCCCAGGAACCCGGAGCACCTCGTGAAGAGCACGATCCCCATCAAGGCTGTTTGTGACTATCGGCAGATCGAGGTGAGGGCTGGAAGGGTGTCGGCGTAACTTTGAAAGGGAAGGCAGGGATGAGGCAGGAGAGCAACACCCGTGCTGAGCTCCATGGTGTCTGTCAGTGGAGAGCAGCAATGGAGTGGGAAGGTAGAAAGAGGGAAGTAGCACGGCTTTTTTTCCTGGAGCAGATTTCCAGTCTCACATTTATTCTGGGCAGGAGCTAAACTCCTTTTCCCCAAGGAGATGAGCTTCATCAGCCAAATAAGCCCGTGGGTGGTAGCCAACACCGTTTAACTTCCTTGTCCCTTCCTCTCCAGACATGAGCGTGCTGCACTGCTTGGCACTATACCAGGCTTGTGCTTGATTAAAACCAAAAAAAAAAAATATATATTTATGGGAGCTGGCTCGCCCCCAGGAGGGAAGCCGGCAGCAGGGGCAGGCGTGTGCAGCCCCGCTGCTGGTTTCTGATGGGCTGGGTGGTGTTGGTGCCGCTGCAGATCACCATCTGCAGGAACGACGAGTGTGTGCTGGAGGACAATTCCCAGAGGACCAAGTGGAAGGTGATCAGCCCCACAGGGAACGAGGCCATGGTGCCTTCTGTCTGCTTCCTCATCCCCCCGCCCAACAAAGAGGCCATCGAGATGGCCAACAGGTAACTCGCTGGTCTCTGCTGTGGGGGGTCCCAGAGATGTGATGGCAGGGAGGTGGGGAGCGGGCTGGTGACATGGGAGGGGACAGATCTGGGGTAGGAATGGGAGGGAAGCTGGGGTGGAGGAGCAGGAGTGGGTGGCACAGCTGATTTGGGGCCAGGGAAGGAATACCGCATGGTTATACAGCTGCAAACTCCGTTGCAGCAACTGCCATAGTAGCTTGCAAAAGGAAAAATGATGCTTTGGGAGGAGGGGTCCCTCCAGGATCTCTGGCTCTGAGCAGCAGGAGCATCTGCCAGGCTGGGGTCACTGGCTTGGTGGGCTGCTGGCTGACAGCGATGGCCCGTGCGTTAACAGGGTCAGGGCTGAGTGTGCTGGGGAGATCCAGGGCTGACGGATCTGCTCCTTCCCCTCGCAGGGTAGAACAGCTGTACCAGAAAGTGATGGCTCTCTGGCACCAGCTCCACATGAACACAAAGAGCCTCATCTCCTGGAACTACCTGCGGAAGGACATAGCCCTGGTGCAAAGCTTCAGCATGGAAAAGGTACAGTAGGAGCCTCTTGGCCTGGCTCCGGGGCTGCGTTGCTCACTGTCCCGGCTGCTTCATGTGGCTAAGAAGGAAGGGAAGCCCAGAGACTGCAAGGTTGGGCAAGTCAAGGGTCTTTGCACCTTCAGTGGTGGGGAAAACCTGAGCTTGGGGGTTCTGCGCAAAGATTTTCCCTGGAAAAAGAGCATCAGCAGTTTGCTGCTGAGCTGTAAAAAGCATAAGAGATCGTGGACTTAGCGTGTCATCAGGGAGCAAGCAAGACTGGAGGGAGGCACGAGGCTGCTCCAGAGGAGCCTTTGCTCCTCTAAAGAGAAAACACTCACTTGGCAACCGAAGGTGATGAAGCTGGGGCAGGTGGCTTCAGGTGAGGTGTAGGAGGTTGTTGCAGGTGCTCAGATGTGCTGCTTTTCCTCCTGCAGCTCAGATCCTTAGCACAAGGGGAGTGCCAGCAAGCCATGAAGAGCCTCCAGGCGCACTACGAGGACTTCCTGCAGGACAGCCGCGACTCGGAGCTCTTCTCGGTGTCTGACCGGCTGCGCCTGGAGGAGGAAGTGGAGTCTTCCAAGGAACACATCCGGCAGCTGCTGGAGTCCATGGAGAACGGTGAGCTTCAGAGGGCTGATGGCTTAACCAGGAGCTGTGGGGACTCATAAACAAAGGATTTATGGGATGGCTTCATTTTCTTTTAATGGTTGGACTTGATGGTCTTAAGGGTCTCTTCCAATCAAAATTATTCTGTGATTCTTTTTTTTTTCTGAGCCAGCTGGTTGATGGTTTGAGCAGCTGCTCTCTTTATTTCTCCATCCATTCAAGCGTTTGGCCTTTATCCAGCGATGTTTCTGCAGAGAGGGCTTGGCTTTGCAGCTCCAGCTTAACTGCTGAGTCCTCTTACCCTGATAGTGTTGGAGATGGGTTTAGTCATTAGGCTGCACTCGGAGCAAGGAGTTCTTTAACCTTTAAGAAAATGTATGTGGAGGTGACATGTATGACACAGCAGCACCGTGAGTCCCCCTAAGACCGAGGACTCCGGCTTTGTCAAGCGAGGTGCCCTGTGGCTGGGCTCATTCTTCGCTGCGTTTGAATGAGATGATTTGATTAACGTGTTTTCCGTCTGAGCAGAGATCCCGCTGCCCTGCGTCAGCGAGATGCTGCACTTGGCTCCGGGGCTTCCAGCAGGTCCCAGTTGGGGCAGACACTGGCCAGGGTTGTTTGAGCTGCTGTTTTGGTTTGTCTGTGACTTGCAGAAGACAAGGATGAGACTGTCGCCAGGACGTATCTGTCTGAGCTCAAGAATATCCGTCTACGCCTAGACGAGTGCGAGCAGAGGCTGGTGAGCCGAATCCAGTCCCCGAGCAGTGCCCGAGCGGATGGTGACACTATCCAGGAAAACACCATCCGCATTGCAGAGCAGGAGGTCAGTCCCGCTGCTGGGAGATGTGACAGGGAGGGAGATGGTGGCCGCTGGTCTTTAGCGTGTGCCAAAAATAGCTTTAGCTTTTCGGGGGTGTATGTGTGGGGATCTTGCTGCTCAGGAGGTTGTAGGAAACCTCTCCAGGTGGGCTCCTTCCATTTCATACCATATCCTTTGCCACGGGCAATCCTGCTGGATTCACATTCCTTCCCTTCCTCCCGTAGCGCATGCAGGAGGATCTGCGACAGCTGCAGGCGGACCTGCGGTTTGTTTCCGAGAGGTGCTACAGCTTCCTTGACAAGGCGCCGGCAGGGTCCAGCACGCCCCACTTGCGTTCTGAACTTGACTTGGTGGTGAACAAGATGGACCAGATGTATGGGCTGTCTTCCATCTACCTGGAAAAGTGAGTTGGGACCTGCCTCTGTTCCCAAACACCTTTTTGAATCTGCCCAATTCTGCTAACAGCCCTTCTTCTGGCCCTCTGACACACCTCGTGCTGGACCGTAACTGAGCTCCATCCCCCTGTGGTGTGCGGTGCAAACAGCCTCGCGATCAAGACGGTCTCTGCCGAATTTTGGATGTCATTGTGCTGCCTCTGTTTGATTCGCCAGGTTGAAGACAGTTGGCGTTATTATTCGTAACACCCAAGGAGCAGAATCTCTGGTCAAAGGGTACGAGGTGAAGCTGAGCCAAGAGGAGGCAGTTCCTGCTGACCTGGCGGCTATTCAATCTCACCGAGCAGCATTGCAGGTTGGTGCTCTTCGCTTTCCCGGGCAGGCAGAAACCGGCCAACGCTCTGGCATTTCCCTTCCTCTGCTGAATTTGTACTGCATGCCGTTTTTCTTGCCGCAGTATAGCTGCTGTTTAAGTGATGGCTTATTGCTTTGTAAAGGTAAAGGAGCTGCTATGGCTTGTGCTCTCTCTTGCAGGGCACACGCTGGCACACATGGGCATCCCAACAGCTACGTGCCCTGTTGCTGTAGGACAGGGCTGAACCAACCTGACTTGTTCCAAGCTGGGATCATGGTCCCCTCTGTTTTGCACCTCCTATGACCAACCAGTTCTTTGCAGGTTAAGGAGAGTGGGAAGCTAAACCCCTTCTGAGGCTCGTCAGCTCCGGGCAGGAGGGCTTCTCTGATGTGCTGAGCCTTTTGCTTTCCGTGGTGTTGAACCCGTGCTGTCTCTTGCTGGTTTTGCAGCAATGGCTCGGGGAAGTGAAGGACAAGAGCTCCGTCTTCTCCACGCTGGAGGAGGAGATGGCAAAGGCAAAGGAGGTGGGAGAGCAGCTGTACCGGCTGAGACAAGAGCGCAGCATCGACCTCGAGCGCTATCAGGAGAAGGGAAGCCAGTTGTGGGATCGCTGGCAGCGAGTCTGCGCCCAGATTGAGACCCGGTGAGAAACCTCCTGCCTCATTTCACAGATTTACTTTCATGCTTCAGCTGAGAGCTCGGGTCAGGCTTGTTAGCAGCGCTATCTTTCCAGATGGGATTTCCGCTGGTGGCTGGGATATCCCAATAGCCTACGGTGGCATTTCGCCCTCCTCTTACGTGTCTCGGTCCTTCTCTCAGCCATGCGGAGCTGGAGAGCATCCAGGAGGTGCTGAGTGATTACCGGCAGTGCCACAGCGCCCTGATCCAGTGGATCGAGGAGATCACGGTCCAGCAGGAGCTGATGAAGCCCGGGCAGGCAGAGGACAGCCGGGTGCTGTCGGAGCAGCTGAGCCAGCAAACGGTAAAGCAGGAGCTTGTGATGTCTCGACAGAGCAGTTGCTGCAGTGACTGTGTCACTTCTTTTCTGTTGCTAAAATCTCATCTGTGAGGTTGAAAATCTGACACGCAGTGGGGAAGAGGCTGCGGGCCTGAGCTGAGTGTCTGGGAAGCAGAGAAACTGCTCAGCTTGAGGTGGAGATGAGGCCTTGCATAAAAAACTGAAGAGGATAAGGATTTCACCCAGAAGGGGAGGGATGGGGACTGAAATTCAGCTCACACCCGCAGCAGCTGACAACCCTTTTTTCCTTTGAATTTTGTTGAAGGCTTTGGCTGCAGAAATCGAGAAAAACCAAGCCAAACTGGACCAGTGTCAGAAATTCTCCCAGCAATACTCGGCTGCTGTGAAGGTACGTGTCCCCTCCTGCACCTAGATAAGGCTGGCTGGGCCCCAGCACGGTTTGCATCTCGCACGCTCCATGTCTCTCCACCCCCGGTTGCGTTTGCAGGACTACGAGTTGCAGCTCATGACATACAGAGCGTTCGTCGAGTCGCAGCAGAAGTCTCCCATGAAACGCCGGCGCATGCTCTCGTCCTCGGACGCCATCACGCAGGAGGTAGGAGCGCAGCCGCCCAGCTGCCTTTGCCAGGGAGAAGCCATGTGGGGGGTTCTTTGACGCCGAGCGAACGGCCGAGCAGCCTCTGTGAAATGAGCTCCTTTCTGCTGAACTCTCTTGTATAAATAAAGTTTCCACCCTCGCTGTTTTTTCCAATAGCCAGAGAGGATGGTTAGTGCTCTAAGCACCAGGTATGAAATACCTGGACTCCGGGGAACCCCTGGATCAAATCCAGCGGGGTCGGCTCAGCCCTTCAGCCTCGCGAGGTAAATAACCACAGCACCGAGCACCGTTACTGCCTGTGGATCTTTGGGGTGAGCCCTTTAGGGACCCAAGGGCCTGACTGCTCCATGGGGATATTAAAGATCCTCTTGTAAGAGTTGAGCATCCACCCCAGTGTCCGTGACCGGAGTCTCCCCTTCGCTCCAGTGTTGTGCAGCATGCCCTGTGTGGCCACAACCCTCCCCGTCAGCCTTGCTGCATCTCATTGATGCGGTACGGGGTCTGCGAGGTGCCTGGGGGGCTTCCCAAGTGAGATGGTGCATCTGTGTCTGTGCTGTAAAGTACGTCGCTCCAGATCCTCCGGCTGTGACTGATGCGCCCCGTTTCCCCCTCTCTCCCTGTGCAGTTCATGGATTTGCGGACTCGCTATACAGCTCTGGTGACGTTAACCACGCAGCACGTGAAGTACATCAGCGATGCTCTCCGGCGGCTGGAGGAGGAGGAGGTGAGGGTATTGTAGGGAACTGAACTCTACGCAAAATGTGCCCGCTCATTTCCCAGCACTCCCGAGGATGCTGCTCCATGTTGAGGTTACATCTTGGGTGCTGATCCTGAGAGCTCCCCGCTCCACCTTTGGAAATCTGGGACCCCTTTGACGTGGTTATCTTCCTCCTTCTGTCTGCAGAAAGTAGTGGAGGAGGAGAAGCAGGAGCATGTGGACAAGGTGAAGGAACTCCTGGGCTGGGCCCTGAGCTTGAAGCAGAGCGTGCAAGGCAGGACGGCTGCTGCTGGGAGCAGAGAGCTGGGCGACATCGAGAAATCCATCTCAGAGCAACAGGTAAACCAGGGGCAACCGTCAGTGTGTGACTTCTGCTCTTTTCCACGGATAAATTAAGCTTCTGTCTTTTTATTTTCAGGCCCTGAATGAGGAGCTGGCTGCCAAGAAGGATCAGGTCTCTGAGGCCATCAAAACTTCGCAGATCTTCCTGGCAAAACACAGCCACAAGTGAGTGTGGCCCGAGGAGGGGACAGGCAGGGAGAGCAGCGAGGGGAGATGAGAGACTTTAGAGCTGGTGGGCTGGCGTCCCGGGGGTCCAGTGCCCGACTCCCGTTAAAAACAGGGATGAGCTGCATGTGACTCTTGTTGTCTTTCTTATCTGCAACGAGAGCTGTGAAATATGCAACTTACTTGTGCTGTTGGGACGAGAGAAATCCTGTTCAGTAGCGATCCAGCCCTGTGTATTCGGGGATTTGGTCGTTACGATGCAGTTACCCGAGCAGTTGCCCTTGCTGGTTTCAGCTGAGCTGGACGAGGAGTGGGAGAGGGAACTCGTGGTGCATTTGGCCTTTTCCTTCACCAGAAGAACATGTTAATTCTGCAGTGCTGGGAGTTGGTTTGTGCAGTTTCCCTGAGAGATTCCTCCTTCCCCTGGCAGGCTTTCCCAAGCGGAAAAGGAACAGATTTCTGCTCAGATCGGTGCTCTCAAGGAGACCTACCAGGTGCTCTGCAGCGACTCCACGGAGCAGCTCCAGCAGCTCCAGAGCCAGCTGGCTCAGGAGACGGAGCACAAGGTACTGGTCCCCGCTCAGTCCTGTGGCTGCACAGACACAGGGCACTCCTCAGGGTGTGAAAAAGGTTTTGCTTGTTTGTGTGTCTCATGGCCACCAGCCTCTCACAGCCCCTTGACTTTCTTACTTGCACGTGGTTGCCCTCCCTTCTCTTCTGTCCATGCCTCATCCGAAGCATCGAGGCTGGGGTGGTCCCTAGAGGCCAAGCAGGAGCCATTTACCTGCTGCCTTCCAGGTCAATGGGAGAGTTGTCCTTTGCGATGGTTTTCATGAGAGCTGTACCCTGTGCACAAGGGTTGGATTGTTCACACTTGGTGGACAAGGTTGTCAATGTCCTGGAAATGGTCCCCAGTGTCCTCTGGAGAATGTCCTCTCAGTGCTTTGACCGCAGAGGGCCCCATCTCGCAGCCTGCCCACGTGCAGGAGACACAAGAAGGTGGGTTTCTGTAGAAAGGTGTTTGCCCGTGCAGCCTCTTACATCTCAGGGTCTGGCGAGAGGTTTGTTTCAGCTGTGGCTGAGGGAAGTTGCTCTCCCCAGTGGAAGGGGACTCCATCGCCCAGGCCCTCAGCTGACCTAGGAGACCTTCAGTGCCCTGTTCACATCCCCAGCGCTCCTGGCAGACCCCGACCTTGTTTCACTGGGTAGGGAGGGCTGGAAGTGCACCCATGTTGCCTCTGTTACGAGCTGTCTTTGGTCGTTCACAGATATACGTGTACGTGTTCTGTAAGTGTATATACATGTGTCGATGGATATATTTGTGTGTTTGCTTGCTGGCTCCCTGTACTCTGAAGCAACGGCCCGCTCAGGTCTGGACACGTGACGCAGGTTCTGGCCGTTGGGTCCGTGAGTGAAGCCCTGTTCAAGCTGCTCACGGGAAGAGGGTGATGGGGCTGCCTGTCCAGCCTTCACCTAAACAGAGAGTGTTTCTCTCCAAGTGGGACTTTTCAGGTGTTCCAGTAGCACATTTCAGGTGTCTCAGTGCAGTAAACGCTTTCTGTTGCAAGCCCTTTAGCCCTCATGCTGGCAGCAGAAAGCTCGCGGTGACTGAACCAACTCATTCGTCGCTGTTAGGATATCCCGGCTTTGCTGCTGCTGCTGCCAGCGGAGCAGCTGAGAGCAGCCTGCCCCTGGAAAGGACCCTTTTTCCCTTCCCTTTTGCTCCCTCCTGGGCAGGAAAATGCCTTCTGCGGGGTTGCTGGGCTGTGTTCGTGCAGCATGAGCACGCCTTGAGGCTCCGAGCGAGAACAGTTTTCACTCACGCTCTCGATGAAGGCCAGGAAACAAAACAGAGATGGCAGTGGGACTTCGCCAGGGGTCCCGTCTACCAGACGATCCCTGCGGCTCTCGTGCGGTGCAGTTGCTTCACTGTAGAGGGAGCATGAGGAACTCTTAACATTTGCTTGCTGGAAACATCCAACTGTCAGAGAGAAGTTATAAAAGTCAAAAATGCAAAGCAGAACGCGCTAAATTGAGCATGATGTGTCCCCGTACAGTTTGTGTTCCATGTCAACTGTTTTTAAGATTAACTGACATCCTTGCTTACAAGTTTAACTAACCCTCCGGGATTTAAACAAACAAAACACACAAAGTGAAAGAGGACGACCTGTGTGTGGGGGTTCTTTTTGCAAACAAAACAGTCGCATGCTGGACGCTAACCCCAAGCTTTACACTGTGTGTGATACGGCTGAACTGCTCCATAAGGCTCTGTCTTTAACTGCTCAAGGCACACCCTGCAACTCGGGTAAGTAAAAGCCTTTTACTCCACTTCCTCCCATCTTCTTTTTTTCTCTTTCTCTTCCCCCTGCCCCTCCTCTTCTCTGTCTTTCCACGGCTTGTTCATCTCCGAACGTGCATGTCAGAGTCTGGCGATGAGGTGGAGAACGTAGGTTTTTCCAGCGGCTTCACCCTGTCTGCACAGCAGAAGGCAGTGGGGGATCTGCAGACCAGCGTGGTGGAGGCTGTGTCCTCTGCTCTGCTGTAACGGAGCTGTGCCGCAGCTTGAAGCACCCCCAGCTGCCTGTGCTGTTAGACTCACCCATAAAAAAATTCAGAGGGTATTGGGGATGCAAAAGGAATTCACTCCCCAGTCCTGATTCCCTCCTCCCTATCCCCACAGAAACCTTCTAGAGCTTGGGCCAACCTTATACCCAACCAGTGGGACTGGGAGAAACCCAAACATCTTAGCTATTAGAAAAGCCCCTCCAGAAACACTGGTGTAGGTGGTCTGTTCCCAGTCTGTCCCTGTTTCCATGCTGGGACCTCCAACTTCTCACGTTTCTCCCCTTGCCCTGTCTGGAGCATGGCTGCTTCGAGGCGCGGGAGCCGGGTGCTGGTGCTCGGGGAGCTGCCCTGCATGCAGCGCTCCTGCCCTAATGCATGGCCGGTCTGTGTGGCTGGGGAGCTGTTCCACGGCACGGGGGTCTGTGGTGGTCCCCGGCTGTCCTGGCACTTGAGGTCGGCTAGGGGAAGCGCAGGAGTTAAAGCATGGCGGGAGTCAGCGTGGAAGCTGCACCGGGAGAGGTTCTGAGACACGCTGGCGTGCAGGTGTTTGAGGGTTTTTCTTCTCTGCGAGTATGCAGCGGGGTTGTGTTGTCTTTTTAAAAGTGGAGTTGTTGAACAGCTTTGGTGTGCTTATTGGTCCCCTTCCCTCTGTTTCTCCATGGAGCGTTAGGAGCACTCCTGGGGTTTGCTGCTTGCCGCTTTGCTGCGTTACTGTTGGTGGATGTTGGAAGCATCTCGGTGCTGCCCTGGGTGGTGGACTAGATGAGCATTAAAACGTGCTGGTGATGCGCAAGCGAGCAAACGCACCAATTTGCGTGCTGCGATGCCTTTGGAGTTGCGTTTCAGACACACTGGGAATCCCTTCTAGCCTGTTTAGGGGTTTTAAACTTTTTTTTTTGGAAACTAAGACCTCTCTGCAGTCATGCAACCCGAGTGCTGGAAATGCTCGATTTTGATTTAATTCTTTTCCTTCTCTTTCTGTTCTAGGGCAGTGAAGCAGTGGCAGGAGTGATCGATCTTGGCACGGTAGAAATATTCCCTGTCTTTGGTGCCATGCAGAGAGGTCTTATAGATCAGGACACTGGCCTGGTCCTCTTGGAGGCCCAGGTTATCGAATCTGACTTAGTCGTTCCAGAGACCAATGAGAAAATCTCCTTGGAGGAAGGTCTGGCAAGAAACGTCATCGATCTCAGGACATTCCAGGTGCTGCAGGAACTGAAAGAGGCTCTCCGCCACGTGGAAGAAGTCAGATGTGAAGGGAGGCACCTCCTACCTGTTGTTGCTGCGATAGAAGAGGGGAAGATCAGTGAGAACGTTGGGCTAAAGATTCTTGAAGCTGAGCTCGCCACTGGGGGCTTTAAAGTCCCTCAGGGCAGAATCAGCATGGAGATGGCGGTGCAAGAAAAGCTTCTTACCCCCCAGCTTTATTCCAGACTTCTGTCTCACCTGGAGGGTGGCAAGGACCTGATTGACCCCAACACTGCAGAAAAAATCAGTCTCCCCGAGCTCATTCACCGATGCATCGTCCATCAAGAGACTGGACTGAGGCTGCTCCCAGTCAAGCAGCTGGTGGGTGGGATGGTGACCTTGAAATCGGGCAGAAAAGTCAGCATCTTCCATGCAGTCCAGGAAGGGCTGATAGACAGGCAGGTCACGGTCAGGTTGCTGGAAGCCCACATCTTTGCTGGTGGCATTGTGGACCCCAGGACAGGGCACAGGCTGACTGTGGAGAAGGCTGTGAGACATAATTTAATTGACCAGGATTTGGCATGTGCACTTCTTATCCGGCAGCTTCAGACAGGCGGCATCATCGACACCATCACGGGAGAGAGACTGACGATCGATGAAGCTGTAAGGAAAGAGTTGGTAACACCAAAGATTGCACTGGTGGTCCTGGAAGCCCTGTGGTCCTTCATGGGGCTCCTGTGGCCGGAGACGGGGGAGATTGTCCCAGTAGCAGATGCTTTAGGGCAAGGAATCCTGTCTACAGAGCTGGTTTACAAGATTCTCAGCAAGAGGGAACACATTAAGGCTGTTTTTATACCAGAAACCATGGAGGTCTTGTCCTGGAAGAAAGCAGTTGAACATGGCATCTTGGAGAGAGATGTGGCGAAGAAGCTGAAATCAACAGTCCTACCTGATGTCATGGCCAGCGTGCAGCTTGCTGGCTCCCCAAGCAGAAGCAGGCATGGCCAGAGCTCTCCTGGAAGGAGTCCCACAGGGCACAGGGAGCATAGTGACCCTCTGCTAAGGAGCGATGATGAAAGGCTGATGTTCCACCTGATGACCCACAGCTACGTCAACATCCATGATGGCCAGAAGCTGCTACTAGTAGATGGAGAGTTGAATGATCTCACTAAAGTCCTCATCCAAGCCCAAGAAAATGGATCCTGTGCAGACATGTTAGAAGGGAGGGAAGGCTCTGAGAAGACGGAGGCAAGTACCGCTCTTAAAAGCGAGCCTTGCAATGGCTTGGCTTTGCAGCAGCTCGAGTTTCAATTTGGTCCTTCAAAAGAGCAAAGTGAAAAGGTCCGACCACCTAGAACGGCTCTGGAGAATGGGGAGGTAGTGATGGGACCTGAACATCTCCTGCTGGAGGATGGAGAAGACGTCCTGCTTGTGGAGGGGCAAGAACAGGTTTATACTGCACAGGCTACCGTTGAGAGTGAGGCCGATGGTGAATTTCAGCAAGTAGCTGCTACAAGCAAGGCCAAACGTCAGGTGAAGGTGTCGATGCCAGGACATCCTGGTGACCTTGGCAGTGGATTCATAGAAACAGAGGAAGTGATGATTGAGGCAGAAGAGGAGTCCAAGCCTACTACAGTCGTTGGAGTGGAAAGTATCGAAGATCACAAGAGGGCATGGGAAATTGGGACATCTGTTGTGAAAAGCGAAATCTGCGTACCGATGGATGTTGCAGAAAGTAGAGAGAGACTGGAAGTCAGGGCAGAGAGGTCTCAGGGTGTGGAGGAACCTGAACTGGAGGCAGAAGATGTTAGAGAGATCTATTTGCTAAACGAGGAAACAATTGAGAACGGCGTACTGGGAGGAGAGGAGGTTGTGCTCCATAAGACTGGAGAGGCAGAGCAAAAAGAGAGGCCACGTGAGAACATTGAAAGTGTCTTGGAAGTGCAAGAAGGAGAAGAGGAGCGAGGATTGGATGATGAGACATCCCTGCTAGCTGCTGCAGAGCAGGAAGCAGAGGACACTTTGGAAACGCTGTTGATGCAGCTCCAAAGTGGTGGCATAATCCATGAGCAGACAGGCAAGACTCTTCTTCTGAATGAAGCAGTAGCCCGTGGAGTGGTGCCCAGCCACACAGCTGTGAAACTGATGGAGAAGCTGAAGATGTTCAGTGGCTTCTTTGACTCTCATACGTGTGAATCATTAACCACTGAGGACGTCATTGAAGAAGGTCTGATGGATGAGAACCTTCTCCAGAAGGTACTCGCCTCTGACAAAACGATAAGCGGTGTTCTCGACCCAGGCAACAACTTTGTCTACTCTATCAAGGATGCTGCTGCCGTTGGCCTTCTGGACAAGGAAACAGCAATGAGAATCTTGGAAGGGCAAGTGGTTACCGGGGGGATTGTTGACTTGAAACGTGGCAAAAAAATATCAGTCACTTTGGCTTCAAATCTGGGCCTCATAGAGCCAACAAGTCAGACAGAGCTGGTCAAGCTGGAGAAGGCTTCCAAAGGGAAAGGCACTGATGAGGTGACCAGGCAGAAGCTCATTAGCTTACAGGCTGAGACCAGTGGAATTGTGGATCCTAAAACCCAGCAGCCTTTGACTGTTGCACAGTCAGTGGAAAAAGGGCTCCTGAAAAAAGAAAAAGCTTTTCAGCTCTTGACCAAGCAGATCGCTGACGGAGGAATCATCCATCACGTGTCTGGAATGAGGCTTTCGGTAAATGACGCGATGAAGCATGGTTTGATCGATCAAGATTTGTGTAGTGAACTCACGAAAGCTGAAGGCGTGTGTCTGCAGGACTGCGTTCATCCAGTTACGCAGGAGAAGCTGCCCTTGCCCCGGGCGGTGTCGTTAGGGCTCGTTAGTCCAGAATTCCAGAGGAAAGTGCAAGAAATCCAGGCTGGGAGTGGACGTGTTTTTGATCCTGCTTCTGGCCAGAGACTGGCCCTCTGTCAAGCGGTAAAGAAGGGCTTGCTGCCCAAGCAGGTTGTGGAGAAAGTCCTGTCATCTCCAGAAATGAAGGAAGGGATTGTAGATCCCGAGACCTGCATGATTGTTCCCTACTCGGAGTTCGTAAAGAAGTGCAAAATCGACATTGAATCCGGCCAGAGGTATCTGGAGGTCCATCCCTTCAGAGCCATCAAGGATGAGGTGACGGGGAACAAGCTCACGTGTGCCGAGGCGGTGAGGCTGGGGAAGGTGGACCCTCTGCCCACGCTGCGGTTGCTGCAGGCTCAGGCGGACAGCGGGGGGGTCGTGGAGGGCACTGTCAGCAAGAGGCTCTCCCTGAGGGTTGCTGTGGAGCAAGGGGTGCTGGATGAGGAGATGGCCAAGCTCATCGCCACCAACCAGATGAGGACTGGGGGAATTGTTGATGCCAGCAGTGGGAAAAGATTGACTTTAAAGGAAGCTGTTGAAAAAGAACTAATTAGCCAAAAATTAGCTGCTGCTCTTCAGGAGGCAGAAATACCTGAAGCCAAATACGGTTCTGAGGTCTGCAAAGTAGATAAAGTCCACCTTTTCCAGGAAAAAATTGAAAAATTATCTCCAAAAGAGGAAGATGTCATCGTCTCTACCAGCGCTGCCAGGAAGTCTGATGGTGCTGAGCACAAAGCTGGATCTGAAGCCGTGAGCTACGATGTGGCTGGAGGTGCAGCTGCTGCCACCGAGAGACCTCCAGTGACACCAACAGAAGGGAACTCAAAACCTCAAGAAACTTCAGAGGATTTTGTAATGCATCAGCCCCAAGAAAAGGTTGAACCGACTCCAGAAAATGCCCCAGCATTAGGTACAGCATCTCTCCCTGAAGAGACGGTGGTGGTGAGGGCTGTGGAAAAAGGGACTGGAAAACTCAGCTCCCAGCTGAGAGCAGCTGAGGGAAAGGAATCGAGGAGAGAAGTAGATCGAGGAGCAGAGAAAGTGGAGGGATTGGACTTGGAGAAAGAGCAGTTGTTCTTAGACATAGAGGATGATGAGGAGAGGAGGAGGAGGAGAAGAGGGTTTGTAAGTGCAGAGGGAGTTGTGGGAGCTGAAGAAGGTGCACTGGTGGCTTCTGAGCGAGGAGAGCAAGCGGGCAGCCTGGTCTGGGTAACACCGGCAGCCCCGAAGGAATCTGTTACCGTGGGTCGTGGGAAGGGAGAGATGGGTCCTACAGAGCGTGGAGAACCCCCCGAGGTGGGTGTCCCTATGAAGGCTGCAGGAGGTGGGCTTGCAGGTAAAAGAACTGTCAGACATGCTGAAGGGCAAACCCCAAGACTGGGTGTAGAGGGTCCAGTTGATCAGGAAAAAACAAGAGAAACTGAGCTAAAACCTACCCAAAAACAGAAAAGCAAGAAAAAGCAAGCAAAGCAGACCAGTGTCCCAGGCGTCAGCGCTCAGCCGAAGAAATCTGCAGAAAACCAGTCCCTTCCTATGCAGATTTCCAAAGAAATTCCAGGGAAGGAGGTGGAGGACTTTGTCTCAAGCACACCAGAACCAAAACATGAAACCACCCAGATCACTGCTGGGGTGGCCAGAGAGGCAGCCAAGCACAGGGGGAGCAGCAGGGATGAAAAAGAAAAGAAAACAATTTCTGAGAGAGAGGAAGAAAACCTCAGAGGGGTTTGGGTGTTCCCTGTCCCACCAGGCCAAGGGGATGCTCAAGAGACCATGAAAGGTGGGATCAGAAATGGTCTTGATTCCTCTGTCCTGGAGGAGAAGGAAAGCACCAAGGTGGAAACCACCAGTGATGTGTCCATTGCAGCCCCTGCAGCAGACGAACTCCCCGATGAATTAATTATCAGAGAGGAACCCCGAGAAGTTCAGGAAACCGCTGCAGTCCTGGAGCTTGGAGAAGAGACACTGCAAGAGCAAACAGCGGACATCAGCACAGGCCAAGGAGGTGCCTCTGTGCCCCCAAAACCCGAAGGAGAACCACCCCAGGAGAGGACCAGGCAGCCGGGTCCTGGCGATCGGGGCTTGCTCTTACCTGTGATAGTGGAGGGGGAGCTGCTGGAAACCTCGAGGGAGTCCACGAGACCAGCCCAGGTAAATTGACCCTTTTTGCTATTTCGACGTAGTTATTGATGAGCTATTTGTGTGTGTTTGATGTTCAATCTGCCCGAGCTCCTCAGCGCAGAGGAGAGCCGGGACGTGAGGAACGGACGTGTGAGCCTGGTGGTGCGGTATCAGCTGCAGAGGGTTTGGCAAAGGACCCGCTGACATACGACTGCAAACACTCGCGGCTTAATTGTGGCTGTTTTCTGCTGGAGCTTTGCTTCCAAATGACTAATAGGCAGGACTCTTTTTTGGCAGTTCTACTGCAACACCAGAGATCTTTTGCCTTTTATAAGCTTATGTTGGAAAAAAAGCCATGTATTTTATTTTTCCTGTAGTAAATCTCGTAGATAAAGCTATAGCGAGTGGAAAGTCCTTGGGATGGAACATTAACAGATTTCTTTGAAAAAAAGAACAATGTATAACCCTCTGTTTTCTTTTCTGTCTAAATCTGAGGTTTTGTTTTACTGTTGGATTCTGTAGATCATGTTCAGCAAGAAGATGTGTCTGGAGCACGACGAGAAGCTGATATCGTATCTCTCCATGCTCCGAGATATCGAGATGAGAATCAAACGGGTGCAGCCGGCGGAGCAGACCTTGGCAGCCCTGCATGACCTGCTGCAGCAGGTGGAGGTGAGCGAGGCCGGGCCAGGCTGGGCCAGCGTCAGGCAGGACGGAGCTCGTCCCTCCTCTCCCCAGCTTCCCGCACAGCCCTTGCGCCTCCTCCCTGCTTCTAGGAGCCAGCTGGGGAGGTTTGTCTCAGGTTTAACCGAGTTTTATATGTAAACCCCATTCCCTCCCCGGGCTGGCGCTGCCTCTGGCTCACCTTCTCCCTGCTTGGACAATAACCTCAGCTTGGCTGAAATGAATTTTCCAGCCTGGAGAGAGACAGGCGAGTGCTGGCAGCTGAGGGGGGCTGGAGGACGGTGATGAATCGTTCTAGCAGATAGACACAGCGTTCAGAGTTGGGTTTCCAAAACCTGTGCTCGGTTTTGGCAGCGGGAGGATGAAGTCACCGTATCTTAGAACTAACGACACTGTCTTGCCTCAGGCCCTGGGCGCTGAGCTACAGGAGCTGAGCTTCCCAGTGAATCAGGAGTTGGACGCCGTGAGGTGGATTGTGGCCAACCCCCCTGAAGAAGTCCCTGAGCAATTACTGAAGGCTTTGGAGAAAGATGCCAAGAACCTGCAGAAGTCTCTGAGCTCTGCGAGTGATGTCCTGGAGTCCCGGCTGCAAAACCTTCGTGGCGCAGTAGAGACTGAAAAGGTAGAGCTGGCAGCTGCCCCCGCTGCCCCCCGAGCTTCCCAAACCTCCTTCCGCGGAGCACTCTGCTCCTTCTTTAAATGATGCATTTCTGGTTTTTAGGCTAAAATCCTGGCGCATCACGAGACTCTCCAAGGTAAACTGCAGGAGCTGCTGAGCTGGGTCTCTGGCACCGCCGAGTCGCTGGACAGCAGCGATTACCACCGTGAGACGGACGCAAACAGCTTGAGTCGCTGCCTGCAACGCTACCAGGTAACCATGGCAATGCCCCTAATCCTTCTGCCTGATGGAGCTGCTGTCCTCTGTGCAGAGAAGCAGCTTTTAATCCCAAGTGTCTCCTGGATCCTTGGTGGGTTTGCCCTTACCCTTTGTTGCAGAAGGAGGAACAATATTATACTTGCTCCAAAATCATTTGTTTCCACAAAACACAAACCATCTGCTTTGGCCATTTGGAGAACATGCTCGAATGTAGGTTTGTGGTGGGGGTTGAGTGACCAGGAGGGATTCCTGTCATGCTCTGCGATGTTGAGGGGGGGCTTCCTCCGTGGGGGCTCTGAGAGCCCCCTCCATCACACCTGCCCTGGTCTCCATCGACTGTCCGAGGACCCCAGGCTCTCCTCCACGTTTATTCATCTCTTAGCAGTAGCTCTAAAGAGCTGGTCAGTTCAGAATCTCCTGTTTGCTGGCAGCACCTTGGTGGCAGTCCAGGGATTGAAGGCTTTGAGAGCTGCTGGTGGCACACAGTCACCCTGGACTGCCTGGGGCTGCTGGCACCTCCAGGTCTGGGTCATCTTCAGACCCAAGGGCAGCCAACACCCACGGTCCGAGCAACCTCTTGGCCAGGTGCTGGGGGCCTGGTGCAGGGGGACACTGGGGAATTGCTGCACTGAGATGCTGTCACTTCAATGCTGAGTGTGCTTTTGGGGTTGCTGGAATACATTGTTCTGGTGACAAAGCACGTTTCTGCTGCCTTTCCACGTGTCCCGTCTGAAGTGGGCAGCGCAGAGTCATTCTGCCTGACAGATCTTTTCTTTCCCATTCAGGAGCTGAAAGAGCCCCTCGCTGACACCAAGTCTCAGCTCGATGCCACTGCCTTTGACATCCAGTTCTTTATCTCTGAGCACGCCCAGGACTTAACCCCTCAGCAGAGCAGGCAGCTGCTGAAGCTGCACAACGAGCTGCAGAAGGCTTTCCGGGACCTGTCGGAGCGCGTGACGGCTCAGGTGGAGGTCCTGCAGGTCTGTCTCCAGCAAGCGGAGCAGACGGATCAGGTGAAGGTTGTGAGACATCTGCTTCCTGGCTGCAGTTTGCTCGCTGAAGCGCTTCCCGGCCACAAGAACGTGCGCTGAGACACCTCGTATTTGGGATTTCACATGCATGCCACTCGCAGTTTGACTTGTCATTGCACATCATGAGCTTCCTCTAAAGTCTTTCTCCTTCCTACCACATAACTCCCAGGCGGAAAGTCGCTTTCCTCCCAAAAGACAAAGCCCTGCCGAGGTCTGGGCAGCTCAGCCGGGCTGTCCTCTGCTAGACATCGAGGTGCCTTGGGCTGGGTGGAATAAACCCTGGCATCTGTAAGCCCACCAGAAAATCCCTGTGCGGAGGGGCCACCACAGCCACCCGGCAGCTCTAGGGTCTCATTCCCATTGCACAAGTCAGGTATCGCTGTCCCTGAGAAACAGCTGGTGAGGTAGCAAGGCAGCTGCAAGAGCAAAGTCCCTGCTGCATTGTGCAGCACCCACCACTGCATGGATCGTCTTATTCAAGACAGGATTAATGTGGTTTTGATTAACAATTGCTCTCTGTAACTCTTGCCTGTCCTCTCTGGAGTGTGTGTGTATATTAACCAGTTTGCTTTGCTTTTTCAGATTGAGTGTGCGCCCATCCTAACCCAGGAAGAACTCGCTTTGCAGCTGGAGAGCTCTTAGGAAGGCTCTTTCAATTTGCTTCTGTTGTTTATCTTATGAGTGGGAGAAACAAGCACAGTGTTTTGCACAAGTTTGTCCATCACCTTGCTGAAATGCCCAGTGAAACTCAAAAACCTTTATCTCCCCAGGGAAAGGGGAACGGAAATGTTGCAGGGACTCTCAGGTCACATCATGCTCAATTGCTCAAACAGGCGCTTCTGTATTGTGCTCTGGCAGCAAAACAGAGGAGCTGGATCAGCTACAGAAACGCTTTCTCTCTCCTGGGCTCCCTCTCCAACCCCAGGATCCAAAAACCAGCCTACCTGGGTAGTCTGGGGCTCCATAGTGGTGCTGCCTGACCTGGGGTGGTTGTTACCTCTCGTTAGATGAGTTTCTGCTGCAGTTTTAACATTTGTGCGGTTGTGTGGCAAAGGCACAGAAACTTCTGGTTGAGCTCTCCCAAGAGAGGAGTGCCTGACCCGGGGTGTAGCTCCACGTTGGAGCTCAACGGGCTTCTCAAAGAGCAGATTGAGAGAGACCTGCTGGAATGGTGCAGGGAGCAGCCCCTGCTCAGCAGGGACTCAGCACCTCAGCCCCGTTCCTGCAGCATGTGAGCCTGAGAAGGGAGAGGGAGCACCTGGAGAGCTGCAAAAGCCATTTTCTGTGCTGCATCCTCATCTTCAGGAGATGCTGCAGTTATAACCTCTCGCCTTGCCTTTCAGCGACGTGTGTGACGGGAGGTGCAGCCCTGGTACTAACTGTCCCCTTCCCCATCCCTCTGCCCGCAGACGCTGCAGGAGCAGCAGGCAGCCCGGGCGCAGAGCCTGGCCGAGCTGAGCCGCTGGCTGTGCCAGGCAGAGGACACGCTGGCCGAGCAGCAGAGAGCAGCCGGCGAAGGGGACCTGTCCGCCTTGCAGCAGAGGCAAAGCGACATTAAGGTCAGTGCTTTAAAAAAACGGGGGTCGGAAGGCGGAGAGGCCCAACGCTGAGCGCACGGAGCCTTACGGCATTGTCTGCCTAGGAGCTGCAGAGGAACATGCACACCCGCGCTGCCTCCTTCGCCAGCATCCTGAAAAGCACAGAGGAGTTTTTGGAGGAGAACAAAGCGAAGATGGAGCCCGGGGAGCTGGCGGCCCTGCAAGAGAAGCTCCGGTGTGCCAAGGAGCAGTACCGGTCCCTGCAGGAGAGGACGGAGGTGGCCCAGAAGGAGCTGGAGAGTGCTGTGACCGCTGCGGTGCAGCAGCAGACTGAAAAGGTAACGGACAAAGAGCTGGGCTCTGCTTGAGATGGACAGTGAAGTCCAGTTGGTGCTGATTCATTCAGGGTCCTGGTGTTTGTCTGGGTGATGTGGTGTAAAGAAATTTACTGTTCCTCTTCACCCCTGAAGAGACTGACCCTGTGTTCCCTCGTGAAATGGCTGGAGAGCTGCAGCCACGGATGAGCTGGTTGTGGAGGAAACGGGGGAGTAAAAGGCACTTTGCTCTGCCTTTGGGCTGACCTTTACTGGGAGTGTGAGCAGCTGGCGGCAAAAGTGTGCGTGGAGTCGCAGCCCTTCGCGGTGGGGACCCTGGGTTATGTCAGGGTGAGAAATGCCGCGTAGCAGAGAGCCTGAGTTTATTCACAGCTTCTTTGCACCTTCTCTCCTTCCAGAGAGCCATGAAGTGTTTTGGAGGTCTGTGAGTGTCTCAGATGTTTGCAGGAAACACTGATTTTTGTCTCCCGCCCCATGCAGCCATTTGCTGAAAGTGCATAAAACGGCTCATTCTTACCCGGAGCCTTTGTGCTTTCAGGTGAAAGCTGCCAAAGAGCTGGAGGAGAACAGCAGAAAGATTGACTCCCTTTTGAACTGGGTGGCGTCACTGGAGCAGAAGGGAGGGCTCCTGGAGTACAGACCGCACCCCATCGAGCAAGCACCAGGGTCACGAGCAGGGACAGGCACTCAGGACATCCCCGACGGCCACATCGTGGGAGCAGACAGTGCTGCCGAGAGCCTGGATGAGCAGTACCAGAGGCTGAAGGTCAGGACTGACACCTCGTCACTCTCAAAGCTGACCCTGTCTCCGACTGCTGATGTAGCTGAGAGCAGGAGGGGGTGTTAGATGGGTCTGGCCTCATGCTCAGGGTGATTTTCCATATGGGAGACTTGGGAAGTCCCTGCCTGCCTTCCTGGAGGACACTGCTGGCTCTGTATTGGCGGGTGGGTGCCAGGGCATGGTGTGATCAGGGGAATGAGAGAAGGTGCCCATCGTGGTCAGATGAGGGGTTACTCCACCTGCCTGTATCCCAGCCTCAGGGTGTTCTCCCACCTTGCCAGTGCTGTAGGAGGGTCCGGGGTCTCAGTCATGTGGGTGCTGGAGGGCAGAGGCCCTTGGTCACAAGCATCACCTTTACTCGCTGTTGTCTTTCAGGCCCAGCACCAGGAGCTGCTGTCCCAGCAGCAGGATGTCATCCTGGCCACGCAGTCAGCACAGGCTTTTCTGGACAAGCATGGCCACAGCCTGCCTGGGGAGGAGCGGGACCGGCTCCAGGGCCGGCTGGCAGAGCTGAAGGACCAGTACGCGGCTTCCCTCTCCCAGTCGGAAACGCGGCTGAAGCAAGTGCAAGTCCTGCGGGACGAGCTGCAGAAGTTCTTGCGGGATCACGGGGAGTTCGAGGCTTGGCTGAAGCAAGCGGAGCAGGATCTGGAGGGGATGTGCAAGGGCGACAGCGACCCTGCGGCCCTCCGGCAGCTGCTCCGGCGGCAGGGGAGCTTCTCGGAAGACGTGATCTCCCACAAAGGTGACCTGCGGTTTGTCACCATGTCGGGACAGAAGGTGCTGGATGTGGAGGGAGCTGCTGGGGACGCAGGGTCTCAGCTGCTGATGTCCAGGAGCGTGGTCAAGAGCAAGCTGGAGGATGCGACACAGCGATACACCACGCTACACTCCAAGGTACAGGGAGGGCTTCGCAAGGCTGGGAGATGAACCCTGGGTGCTGTTTTCCTCCTGTGCGTGTAGAACGAGCAGGGATGGAAGAGAGACGTTTCTCTGGAGTGTCCGGCTGGACTTCCAGCACACATGTAGATTGTAGGACAAGAATTGTCTTCTTCAGGGCTTGGGCAGGAGTATCACCCTCTGTCTTCATGTTGCTCTGTGTGTTGCCTCCCTTTGACGTATATGGCAAGATTGGGTTTTTGAATTGTTTTTTCTTTCTTGATGACTTCAGTGCATTTTTCACCGGTGCCCAGGTTGCTCCCTGTTCATCAGCACCCTCCCATTAGGTCTCTTTACTCCTTTGCAGTGCACCAAGCTTGGCTCCCACCTGAACACCTTACTGGATCACTACCAGCACTTCCAGGAGGTGGCAGAGTCTCTCAGGACGTGGCTGCAGGAGAGCGAAGCTGCCGTTGGGAAATTGCTCTCAGAGACGGTTTCTTCAGATCCGGCTGTTCTGCAGAAGCAGCTCGCCAGCGCTAAGGTACAGCGTCCCTGGGTGATCTCCCTCACTGGAGGCTATCTGGGAAGCTGACTGCTGCTCGGAGCAGTCAGCACCAGGAATGACTCGACCCGTTTGCTGGATTTTGCTGGTCCATCCAAGGATGGACCTGCAGGCTCAGCAGATCAGGTGAAGCCAAACTCTTCCAAGAGGTCCTCAGAGCAAAGCCCACGGGCTATAGTCGCAGACTGCCCCAGGGGATGTCCCAGTGGGACATGGCGGGGACATTCCCTGCCCCCCAAGGGTGGCTGGGTGCTGGGACAGCCCAGACCCTCTGATCCAGCCCTGCCTGCAGCATGGGGTTGGACCTTCCAACCTACGTTGTTATTTTTCTTAATAGTTTTGTGATTAATGAACAAGATCCCTCAGCGGGGTTTAACTGGAGCCCTGAGCTCCCCACGGGTGCAGGGACCCACACTGATTTTGCTGTGTTTCCTGTCAAAGCAGCAGCTGCAGGGAGACCTCGCTGAGCACCAGGTGCCGGTGGAGAAGCTCCAGAAAGCGGCTCGGTCCTTGCTGGAGATACAAGGGGAGCCGGCCCCAGACCATGGGCACATTCAGCAAACAACAGGTACAGAGCAAAGCGGCCGCCTGCATTCGCAGGGATGGTTGGGGACAGTGAGAAAATAAGCCAAGGAGGGAAGAAGGATGAAATCTCCTGCTCTTGGGGGGAGGTGGGTCAACACAGCAACCTGTCTTCAGGGCTTGTGTTTGCACATGGGGAGGGCTGTCATCCAGGCTGGCCCGATGTGTTGGGTCCCTTCTCTCACTGCGGAGTTTGGGGATGGGGGTTTGTGGTCAGAGAAGCCAAAGGTGGTTCTTGCTGCTCTCTGAGCACTGGCTGAGAAGCTCTTCACCACTGATTCTCCTTTGCCCTGAACTCTGCAGACGCCGTCGTGAGCCGGTTCCAGAACCTCTCCCAGCAGATGGCCGAGCGCTCGGACCTGCTGCAGAAATCCATCGCCCAGTCCCAGAGCGTCCAGGAGAGCCTGGAGAGCCTCCTCCAGTCGGTGGCTGAGATCGAGAAGAACCTGGAGAGAGAGCAGCTCGCTGTCCTCTCCTCCACCTCCATCCAGGACTCGCTTGCCACGAGCGCGGTGAGGCCAGTCCCTGAGAACCCTCTCCTCACACAGGCCTGTCTGCAGGTTCAGGCAGAACCTGGGGGTTAACTACAGTATTCTGATAGCTCAAAAACTCCTAAATAGAGGGATGTGAACAGAACCTTCGCTTAATTTTTTTGAGGCAGGACACAGACCTGTTGAAAGTCTCCTTTCTTTGCTAACAAGTAGGGCTTGGTTCTGAGGCACCAGGAAATGCAGAGCAGGTTGGGGAGATCAGAAAGGAAAAGAAAATTGGGATAGAAAGCTATTCAACCCGACCCTGGTTGTCTCAAAGCGTGCGCTCCTGATCCCAAGGGCGGCCCAACCTCTCTTCACACCGTTTCGGTTTTGCTGGAGAGCCTTTCTTGAAACGGCGTCCCTTTCTGTGTGTGCTTACCCCAGAAGCTGAAGCAGGACATCGCCAGGCAGAAGAGCTGCCTGGAAGCCACCCGCGAGATGGTGACGAGGTTCATGGAGGCGGCAGACAGCCCCACGGCCTCTGCCCTGCAGGACAAGCTGGCGGAGGCGACGGAGCATTTCGGCAGGCTGTGCCGGCAGCAGCGGGAGAGGGAGGACGCGCTGAAAGGCCTCCTGCCGAAGGTCGAGCAGTACGAGCAGCTCTCGGAGAAGCTGCAGCAGTTCACGGAGAGCAGAGCGCGGCTGTTGGCATCCGGGAACCAGCCGGACCGTGACATCGCTCACTTCTCCCAGCACATCCAGGTGAGATGCAGGGGGAGGAGACTCCGTGTGCATCGGGTTTGTGGGGCAGGGCTGGTCTGCGGTGATTTTTCCCAGGCAAACAGCCCCTGGTTCACTCTCGGGCTGGCAGGTCCTGTGCTGACTCTTTGCCGGGAGAAGGGAGCGTGGTCAGAGCGGCTGAGGCTGTTTCCAGCAGTGAGCGAGGGGAATGGCATTTTCCTGGAGCCAGGCTGGTTTCTGGGGAGGATTCTCTAGGCAGGCTTTTAGGGGCCAGACCAAATACAGCAAGATTTTACCAATTAAAGGCTCCATGGGGTTAATACAACAAAATACCTGATGCTGGAGTAAGCGCAGTGCGGGATGTGACAAAGCCCTCGGAGATGCCGTGGGTAGTGCTGGCCGGTCGTGGCCAAGTGGGATTCTTCCCTCTGGCATCCTACGAGTGCTCTGCTACAGGGGGTGGTTTGGCCACAGCCTCAGAAATGTGCTGAGCTGGCATAAAACCAGACACTTGTGCTGGGGCGGGAGTTGAATTGGCTTGGTCTAGGGCTCCCCAACCCATTCACTGCATGGTCTTACAGCAGCACTGGGGAAGGTGGGACTTGCTCCTGCAGCTGCTTAAAGTATTTGCTGAGCTGGAGGAGCAGGTGGGACCGAGCCGTGCCCGCTTGTTTGGTGCTGGTGCAATTCATGGTGCTGCCCACAGAGGGTCTCTCCAGCTCCCCAGGACTGCCCAGTTCATCCCCTCTGCCTGAGTCTTGCATCGCCCTTTGCTTTTGGCAGGAACTGAATTCAGAGATGAGGCAGCACCAGGAGGACCTGGCCACCCTGGAGCACCTGGCAGCAGAGCTGAGCTCCTGCGGCTTTGCCCCCAGTGCCTCCCAGCAGCAGGAGAAGCTGCAGAGCCTGAAGAAAGACTTCCTGCAGCTGCAGAAGGTAGCAAAAGAGAGGTGAGTCGCAGGAACCCAGCCACTCCCTGGGGAGGTGAGTTTGGGGGTGGCTTCGTGGTCAGAGCAAGACCTCGTGGAGATCTCCTTTACACGGAGGGGGGCACGAGCGAACTCTTGCTGCCTCCTTCCTCCCACACCAGGAGACGTAAGGCAGCTCGCTCCAGCTGACGCTTTAAAAAAAGCCTTGGCTGGGGGCGTTGTGAAAAATTCCTGGTGCTGCAGGAGCTGCCGTTCGTGCGTTTCCCGGCGTGTGGGCTGCCACAGCTCCATCCCAGAGTGTCTTGCCTGAGGGGAGCGGCGTGCTGGTGGAGGAGCAGGAGCCTGCCCCAGGCGTGCTCTCTGCGAGGTGACAGAGCAGAGCAGCCTGTCCCCAGAGTCCCCATAAAGTGGGGGGTAAAGGGGAGCTTTAGCAGCAGCTTGAGCTCGAATTGGCCATGGCGGCTTGAGCAGGGTCGCAGGGACAGCTTGCCTGTGTCCCCAGGGCAGGTCACACCTCCCAGGCTGTGTCTCCCAACTCCCTGATGAACACAGGGGAGGTGATGGGGGGAAAAGCACATGAATCTCATAATAATCCCCAATAATTCAGCACTGCGCAGAGAGCTGCCCCCGCCGGCCCGTGCTGGCTGCTCACAGCTGCGAGCTGCGCTGAGAGCGCGCCGGAGGGGCCATGGCTCCCGTCCGGGGCTGCCTTGTTCCTCCGGGATGAGCTGAATAGACTGAGCTGCGGCTGAGGAGGAGGGGCGGCCCAGCCTGGCTTCCCCCGGGCTGCAGCTGGCTAGGGCGAGACCTCGTGAATGAGCCCTGTCTTCCCGAAAGCTTCGCTTCCCCCGGGACAAAGAGCGCGGTGCGGAGCCAGCGCAGGTTGGTGGCAGTGGTCCCGTGGCTGCTGGCTACCGTGGTGGTGCCAGAGCAGCCCCCAAAGTGCCACCAACCAGGGCTTGGAGGGGCCAGCAGCAGCGAGGGGCAGGCTGGGGTGTGCACCCCGCTTTGGCTGGCACTGCCTGCGCTGTTCCTAAGCAACATCTAATAATAATAATAATAAAAAGGGCTCCTAGAGACACAACTGTGCTACATTCAAGCAGGGGTAATTGCAAGGCAAAGCACGAGCTCTGACTCTCCGAAATCTTTTCACTCTCAGAGAAAAGGATGCGTCGTCCTGCCAGGAGCAACTGGATGAATTTCGGAAGCTGGTTGGGGCAGTGAGGAAGTGGCTGAGGGAGAGCGAAGGCAAAATGCCACCCGCTGAGACCTCCCTGGGCACCCAGGAGCTGCAGCAGCGCAGGCAGCAGATCCAGGTGGGCAGAGGGAGCTGCAAGCAGCTGGGACATTTGGCAGCTGGTGTGGAAATGCTGGAATGTGGAGTAAATCCTGGGAAGCAGAGTCCTGGGAGGTGTTCTATGGGTTCAGGCATCCTGGGCTCCCCTGTGCTTGCTGCTGGGCTGCGGCCGTGGTTTCCCTTCCCTCCGCCTGCCTGCTCTGGGCAGGATTTGTGAGTGGGAGAGCCGAGCACACTCGTTTTCACCAAGTGTTTCCCCTTGCTAGACATGGAAGGTGGCCTCCAGTTATGGGAGCCCCCGCTCCTTTCCGGCGCCGGGCTGTTTTAAGGCAGGATATGCCAAAGGTTTGACTCAGAGGCGGAGCAGCGTCTGCTGAATCACCCGCAGCCCTCGCACCCCACGGCTCCGCCGAAAGCTGCAGGGACCGGACTCGGCGAGGCTGGGTTGTGCAGGGAGGAGGAGGGAGGTCCCTGAAATGGTGGGAGGCAGAAGAAGGTTTCCTTTGACAGACCCACTAGTTAGGAAAGAGCTTTTCACTCTTTAATTCACCCTGGCAGAAATAAATGTAAAGACGCCCACTTTCCCGGCGCAGTCTGCCTGCCGTGCGCCCTTCGCCGGTTCCCTGGGCGCAGAGGTGACAGGCGAGGAGGGGGAGGGCTGTGGCCGAGCAAACAGAGCCTCCAAACCTGGCCTTTGCTTTTCACCAGGATCTCCTAGAGGAATGGAAAGGGAAGGGGGCCCAGGTGGAGGAGATCGGCCGCAGAGGGACCCTCCTGGAGAACCTGATCGTGGAGATTACGGCCCCCGACACCCCATCCAAGGCAGGTGAGTAGCAGCCCGCTCTCCTGAGGATGCCTCTTCCCTCAGCACTCTCACCACTGCATCATCTCTGAGCCTGCCCCAAGCGAAAAACGGGGTTATTTCCCCTTTTAACAAACTTCAGAGGGCCCGTGGTGGTCTAAGTATCGTGGGGCTCAGCCCCAGGGTCAACTGGCCGGTGCTCGTTGCCTTAACGCATCACCCGAGCACTCGGAGCCCACCAACATGGTTTCACTGTCACGATGAGCACTGAATTACCCCGTGCTTGCCGTGAGCCCAGCGTGGGGACAGGTAGCGCTGCTCGGATGGGGTGTGGGAGCTTCAGGGCTGCTGCAGCGTGGGGGTCCAGGCCCTTGGCCCCACAGGGAGCTCGTGGAGCTGGCTCCTGCTTTCTCTCGGTGATGAGCTTCAGCCTCCTGAGGGCTGGAGTGTTTTAATCAAACTCCAGAATTTGGCTTTTATATCTGGATGAAATTTAAGACTGCGATATTCAAACATGATTTACTCATCTCCTTTTTGGCTTCAAGTCTGTGAAGCAGTGAGATTATGTCTGGTTCATTTGGAAACCAACTCGAAGATGTCTTCCAGCTTGTGTGAACAAGTCCCTGGACTCTCATCATCGATGGGCATTTCTGGGAATTCCCAGTCTGGATGCGTTTGTTAGGGTTAACTCGATGAGCAGAAAGACTTACCCAGTAACGTGTCTGATGAATCCCCCCTTGGTTGTGAACATAGCTGAGATATCTGGTGTCCAGGGAAGGGACAGGCAAACAGAGGGTGTCTGCACCAGGCTGGGTTTGGGTGGTTTCATTCCATACTAAAAGGAGAACATGCAGGAGTTAATCCCGTCAGGGGAGTTAATCCCTCCAGGGGAGGCATCCAGCAGGCTCCCTTGATATTGTAATTCACAAAATCACGCTCAGGGAAGTGGCTTTCCAGGCCTGGAGAGGTGGCCAGTGGTCCCCAGTGTTAGCCCCACACAGGAGCCACGTCCACCCTGGTCTCTGGGTGATGCTGGGAGAGGTGCCCAGCTGCAGGCAGCTTCAGCTCTTCTGCTGCTGGTCCAGCGAGGCAGGAGCAGCTCTGGGAATGCGAGGGGGTGCGGGTGTGTCAAATAAAGGGACTCCAAACCAAACTAACGCCCGAGCCGGGGGGTTCATCAGCGCCAGGCAGGTGGGCCTGTGGAGACGCCGCGTCTGTGCTTCGTGGCCAGTGTGGTCCGTGTCGTGGAGGGCCCTTCATCGCTTGCTGTCTGCATTCCTAACGTGTCTGTCTTGTCCCTCTGTCTGCCTCCGTCCCCTCTGCCCAGGTGCCGCGCTGCCCGCTCCGGGAGGGTCAGTAGGCAGCGTGAACGGATACCACACGTGCAAAGGTGAGCTTGCCGTCCCCGCTGTGCCCGCACGCGCGTGCCGAGGCTGCCTCGCCATCTCCTTGTCCGTTTTTGTCTGTGCATTTCCATCCGTGAGAACCTAAACCACCCTGTGACGCCCTCAGCATCCCGGCGCGAGTGAAATGAGCCTTGTGCATTCCCGGCTGTGCCGCGCGGTAGCTGGAGCCAGGCGGTGATGGAGGGTGTAGGTCAGGCTGAAGGACGGAGAGGGGCAGCTTTGGGGAGCGCCAGCACCCTGACGCCACATCAGGTGGTGTTAAAAGCTGATAAATGGGAGGTGGTTTTAAGGCCTGCAATTAAATTTATTGGTTCTAAGGGATTATAACGGCATCCAACCCTTCAGTTTGAAGAGCAATTTTAATTACTGCCTGTTATCTGCTGTTAGTTCACCGGTTCAGCGAGATAATAGGTGCATAAAAATGGCTTTGTATTCTGGTGTCGCATTATTTAACAGTGTATTAACAGTGACGTGGGGAAAGGGGGGCTCAGCCTGCCTCAGTCTCACAACCACGAAGGCATTCGCTTTGTTTGCAAACTGTCAGCACGCATACGCCGTGCGACTGGAAGGGCCCCTCTGGCATGAGAGGTGAGGATAATCTGACATTGCTCTGCAGACAGACGGACGGCAGCCTGGCCCCTTGCTCCTCGTGCTTGGCTGGCTGTGGCTGCCCGGGGCTAGATTAGTACCTGATAGTCCAGGCTAAGACGGGCAACGCGGGCAGCGGTCCTCATCTCAGGCTGCTTTTTGGAAACAGATCTGACCGAGATCCAGTGCGATGTGTCAGACGTGACCCAGCAGTACCAGGGCCTTGGCGCAGCGCTGCGGGAACGCCAGCAGCAGCTCTTGGCTATGCTGGAGAAGATGCAAGAAGTGCAGGAGGAGGCCAGCTCGTTGCTGAAGTGGCTGGAGTCGAAGGAACAAATGCTGTCGGAGCTGGACGCCTCCTCCTCGCCCACCAAGACAGAGACAATGAGAGCCCAGGCTGAGCACAACAAGGTAACTTGTCTTCTAGAGCCAAAAACGGGGATCTGAGCGTCTCCTCCCAAAGGTCCTTGGAGATGTGCTTTGTTATAGCTGGGCTAGAAGGATTAGCAGCGAGGAGCTGCCCTGGGTTGAAGAAGGGCTCCCAGACGGGACAGCGGAGCAGGAGCCCATGCGCTGTGCTTGACCTCTTTGCTTTTAGACCTGTTGTTCTCAGGCGTTTGGCTCAGGGGGAAGTTGCTTGTCTATAGCCCTTGTTGCTGGGTCACTCCAACTTCTCCTGCAAAGCAATTCCCAGCCTTTCCCCGCTCTGGGAGCCAAGTTAGCTCACGGTATTGCTAATAAAATGATGTCATTGAAGAGCAAAGAACAGAAATTGTCCAACTCCAGCTTGTAGCTGCTGCTTCGTTCCTGCTCGGTGATTTCATCTTTCGCCCTGTGTCTGAAGAAGTTCAAATGATTTTTTTCCAGGCATTTCTGGCTGAATTGGAACAGAATTCAGGGAAGATCCAGAAGGTAAAGGAAGCACTTTCTGGCTTGCTGGAGAAATATCCAGATTCTCCAGAAGCAGCGAACTGGAAGAAGATGCAGGAAGACCTGAGTAAGTGCCTGAAGCACTTAGTGAGGCTTCTGTCTTGAAACATCACGTTAGAAGCGGTGCAGGTTTGCGGGGCGATTCCCGAGTCACGGCAGAGCAGAGTCGCTTCTAATTAAAATTCAGTAAATAGTGAACTTATCTCTTAAGCTGTCTGGTGTACGAGGTGTTCCTGAGATGAGCTCTGTCGTGATTAATGAAAGCTCTGTGATGGATGGAGATTTTAAAGACTTGCCTCCTTAAATCACTTCTTTAAAAAAAAAAAAAAAAAAAGAAAGACAAAAAAGCATTAGTGACATGGGTTGATTATTTTGATTAAAAGCTTCGCTGCTTGATATGAAATTCTAGTCATTCACAAGGCTGTCCCAGGGAATTCAGTGTTGACTAAACAAGACTCTATTTAAAAAGAAGCCCAGAGATTCTCTGCTTTGAAATAGCAGGAACGTGTTCACGGAGTTCTCCATCCAGGAGCTCTGAATGGGCTGTGCGGGGGCTGACACACGTGAGAGCAGCCTCATTTATTGAGCCAGGGATGTAGGATGGCTCGCCCCAGGTCAGACCAGCTCGTGGCAGTAGTGACTAGAGCGCAGAAATCCTGCCTGCGAGTTTTGGGGTTTTTTTCCTAGGAGCTTCAAGATCACATAGCTGTTAGAAATGGGTAACAGCTTATTAGATGGAGAGTGACTAGAGCCATGCTAGTTTTATTGAAAAGCTGAGGAGGTTTCACATCGGGGAAACCATGGGGAGGGTGAAAAAACCTCGTTGGCGGGATGGGCTGGCCAGGAGTGCAACCACCACCAACACAGCCGGTGCTTCAGATTGCAGGTGGGAAAGAGCCAGCCAGGCGACGGCCGAGCGGCAGCAGAAGCTGGAGGAGTCGGCGAACCAACTGGCCAGCTTCCAGGCTGCCGAAGCCCAGCTGCGCCCCTGGCTCATGGAGAAGGAGCTGATGATGAGCGTGCTGGGACCCCTCTCCATCGACCCGAACATGCTGAACGCGCAGAAGCAGCAGGTCCAGGTGAGCTGGGAGCAGTGTAGGCATCGCCACGGGGGGTTCAGGACAAGGAGGGGGAGGGTGTCTCATCCAGAGTGTGAGGTGGCAGATTGCACTCAGAGTTATTTGTCTTGCAAGCGCTCTGCCGCGCAGAGAGTGTTGGGAGACCTCCTGGCTCCTCTCCCAAGTCCTCCAAACCCCGCTGAGCACAAACTGCTGTGAGTAACTTGAAACGGGTGCAGCGCTCGAGCTCCCATCCCCGCACTGGATTGACTCATCAGTGAATCACTTGGCCCCTCTTGGAGGGTGAAATTGCTTTGAACAGGACCTGTGGTGATGCTCTGCAGGACCGGCTAATGCTGCCCTTTCCGCACCTCCTGCGTCCAAATCCTAACGCATCCCTAACCGGCCACATCATCCAATAAAATGCCCCAGATAACATAATTAGATTTCCTTCTCATCTAACTGGTTTACGTTACTTCACATGGCAGTAGGACGAATAAGAGAGAGACAAAGTCCTGGAGTCGCAGACCTCTCCCAGCTTTTTAAGTTGCAAGGTCACAGTAAATCGCGGTCTGCCCAGCCCAGTTGCCAGCCCACCGCAGGCCTTGTTCCTACTGATTCCATGGGCTGGATAAAGCCCCTGGAGGTCTGGTTTGTTTTGACTGTGTGTACTTGGAGCTGTCAGTTTTATGCAAACATTTTTATGTTATTTCTGTTCCAGTTTATGCTGAAGGAATTTGAAGCTCGCAGACAGCAGCATGAGCAGCTCAACCAGGCAGCTCAGAGCATCTTGACTGGCCCTGGAGATGTTTCTCCATCCACCAACCAGGTGCAGGAGGAACTCCAAGGGGTTAATCAGAAATGGTCCGAGCTAACAGAACGCCTCAACTCCCGCTCCAGCCAAATTGACCAAGCCATAGTAAAGAGCACCCAGTACCAGGAGCTCCTCCAGGGCCTCTCCGAGAAGGTGAAGGCGGTTGGGCAGCGCCTGAGCAGCCAGTCTGCCATCAGCACGCAGCCCGATGCCGTGAAACAGCAGCTGGAGGAAACCAGTGAGATCCGCTCGGACCTGGAGCAGCTGGAAGAGGAGATCACGGAGGCTCAGACCCTCTGTGATGATCTCTCTGTCCTGATTGGGGAGCAGTATCTCAAAGATGAGTTAAGGAAACGTCTGGAGACGGTGGCGCTTCCTCTCAAAGGGCTGGAAGACCTGGCAGGTGAGACAGAGGGGAGAAGTTGCTGAAGAGATGTTGGGATGTCTTAACTCCACCCCTGCTTTTTACCAAAGGGATCTCCCATCTGGGTTTCTAAGAACAACAGGGGGAGCACCATTTATCATTTTTTAGGGTGCTTCATGGATGATTTATGTGGGACTAAGGAAGAGAGGTCACACTCTGGACAGACCTGAGCCTGGAGTGTGAGCAGAGGTGTTTAGTCCCGCTGATGCGGCTCTTCAGTGAGCCAGCCTGGCCTATGCTGTGCTTGGAAAAAGACCAGGTTCCTAAATTCAGAATGGGGCATGGAGAAGACCCAGTGGCCACCTTCTAATCGTGGGATGCCTCTTCTTGTCTCTAAGCGGTTGTGTGTAGAGACTGGTCAGGAGAGCTCAGACTGCTGTGTTATCATTGCCTGGTACTACTTAAGAAATTTATGAATCAGTGAGCAAAAAGGGTAGTGATGCAATGGAAAACTCCTTCCTGTTAATCAAAACACAGTCGGTGCATCTGCGATGATTTTAAATAATTGCACTTTGCTTATTTGATTTCAGCTTAATTGTTGTGTTCTAATCTCATTTCCATTGCAGCCGACCGGATGAACCGACTGCAGACTGCGCTCGCAAGTTCCCAGCAGTTCCAGCATATGTTTGATGAACTCAGGACCTGGCTCGATGACAAACGGTGCCAGCAAGCTCAGAGCCAACCCATTTCTGCTAAACTGGAGAGGCTACAGAGCCAGATTCAGGAACAAGAAGAGTTCCAGAAGAGCCTCAACCAACACAGTGGCTCCTACGAGATGATTGTAGCTGAGGGAGAATCTTTGCTGCTTTCTGTCCAGCCTGGGGAGGAGAAGACCACTCTGCAAAACCAGTTGGTCAGCCTCAAAACTCATTGGGAAGAGCTCAGCAGGCAGGCTGCCGATAGACACTCTAAGCTCAAGGACTGTTTGCAGAAAGCTCAGAAGTACCAACGGCATGCGGAGGACCTCCTGCCTTGGGTGGAGGACTGCAAGGCAAAGATGTCGGAGCTAGAAGTAAGTCTAGATCCAGTGCAGCTGGAGGCGACTCTTCTGCGGTCAAAGGCTATGCTGAGTGACGTGGAGAAGCGCCGCTCCTTGCTGGAGATGCTGAACAGCGCTGCTGACATCCTGATTGATGCTTCTCAAACCGATGAGGATGACATTCGGGATGAGAAGGCTGGCATCAATCAGAAGATGGATACCATCACAGAAGAGCTGCAAGCCAAGACTGGCTCCATTGAAGAAATGTCACAGAGGCTCAAGGAGTTTCAAGAGAGCTTCAAGAACATTGAGAAGAAGCTGGAAGGGGCGAAGCACCAGCTGGAGATCTATGATGCACTAGGGCCACAAGCCTGCAGCAACAAGAATCTGGAGAAGCTCAGGGCACAGCAGGAGGTGCTGCAGGCCCTGGAGCCACAAGTGGATTATCTGAAAAACTTCACTCAAGGTCTAGTGGAAGATGCCCCAGATGGGTCCGACTGTTCCCAGCTCTTAAGCCAAGCTGAGGTGGCTCAGCAGGACTTCAAAGCTGTGAAGCAGAAGGTAAATGACTGCTGTACGCTCATGGAAAGCAAGCTTGAAGGGATTGGCCAATTCAATAATCGGGTCAGGGAGATGTTCTCTCAACTGGCGGATCTCGACGATGAGCTAGACAGCATGGGCCCCATCGGGAGGGACTCCGACAGCCTTCAGTCCCAAGCAGAGGATGTTCGCACCTTCCTGGGCAAACTCCACAGGCTGAGGTCTGACATTGAATCTTCTGAAAGTGACTGTAAGAAGATGCTGGAGGACGAAGGGAGCCCCGATTTATTAGGACTGAAACGAGAGTTGGAGACGCTGAATAAACAGTGCAGCAAACTGACAGAGAGAGGCAAGAACCGTCAGGAGCAGGTAGAAACGACGCTGAATCGTGTCGAGGACTTTTACAGCAGGCTGAAGGAGCTGACCCACATGACAACTGCGGCGGAGGAGAACGAGGCGTTGCAGTGGGTGGTGGGGACAGAGGTGGAAACCATCAACCAGCAGCTGGCAGACTTCAAGGTAAGTTTTCATGCTCTAACATTTCTTAAGTGGTATTTGGTGTTTGAAGGTGTGTCTAGTGTTGTGGTCTTTTGGGTAGGACTTCTGGTCTTCAAGCTATGGTGGCTTCCTTGTTTGTTGCTATAAAGTCAGCATTTTTGGTGTAGTAAAATTCTCCTCTGGAGAATATAAGATCAACTGCTGGACTGGATCGTCCATGGTGAAAAGGTGCAGAAGGATTTTGTGATTGGGAAGGAAAAACCTTTTCCCTGTTCTGCTTGTGATGCGTAACGGTGGTGAGATGGTACCTCCTGGGCTTGTAGAGATGGTTGGCATTTAGATTTTGGGGGAGGGAGGGATGTTTTTGAGTCCATCTCAACTCTAAGTTGGCACCATCTGAGAGTCTAGTCCAGATCAGGTCTTTCTACCTGACCCACCATTCGTGCTTGCAACGAAGACAAAGTTTTGCTGTGGGCTGTTCGTGTTTCCAGCAAAGAGCTGCAGGAGACCATCAAGGCTTGCATGAAATGCTGAGAAAGGGGAGAGTTGGAGTGTGCTTGATGGTTTTTTACCCAGTATTACGGTGTTGGGTCACGCTGTTACACCACATTAATTATATTAATACTGTTTAGAAATTCTCTTGCTGTGAAACTTCTATTACTGATGTGCTTGGGAGCTGCTGATTGGGCTGATTTACATCTGGCTGCTCGTTTCCTGGTGTTAATGGGGGGGTGGGAGGGGGAGGCGTTTTTACAGCCATTTACTTTTCATCTCATGGCTAATTGATCCCGTTCCACCACTTAACAGCTCTATGAAACCTTCACCCGGACAAGGTGTTTCTGTTTGGGGGGTTGCCTATCCCGAAAGAGAGCTTGGGGCTCATCTGATCGTGGTGCTGTTAACTCGTGTTGGTTTTCATTGAGCTTACGCTGATGGGAAGGGTTTAACTTCGGCACTAAACACCACGCAGTCGCTAGGAACAAAAACCTCCAAAAAGGAGGTTTTAGTCCTTAAAAGCGGTGAAACTTCCCTGCAGAGCAAGGGATTATTCCCAGCTGGCGAGTGAGGCCGGCAGGCGCGGCTAAACCCATCGCAGTGCTTGCAAATGGTCTGGATCTCAGCGACCTTGAGCATGACCCTTTATGACCGCGGTGGCCTGAGCTGCGTGAGCCACGGGTGCTTTGGGGGGGTGACATGTCCTTACCAGGAGTCATTCATTGGCCATTGAGGCCACACGGTGCAGTTGGGGTCTTGGTTCGTGGAAAAATGAAAGTTGCAGCCATGTGATGGCTGAGAATGAAGTGGGGGAGAAGCCAGAAGGGTGGATGGAGCAATCGTGGTTCCGCAGCAGCATTACTCCCGTGCACGGCTCATCCGGAGAGCGACGTTCTTGGCCAAACCGTGGGTGTTGCAGAGCGGATCTTTGCACAGCCTCACCTTACGCTGCTCTGGAAGGGGAAACGCGGTCCCAGCTGTTGATCTGCATGTGGAAGGGCGTCACGGCGTACGGGCAGGGACCATCTCTTCTCCGCACGTGCAGGAGGGAGAGCGGTGGAGATGTCTTGGGCTCTGGAGGAAGCGGGGGACACAGGGGGCTTTTCCTGGTTGCACCAGGCTTTTATTTCCCAGTGCTGAAGACAGTGTCACAACTCACTTGGATTGCAAAGAAGATGGACGGTGTGTCCCGGGGGAGCAGGGCCAGCTCCTTGTCCGGGCGGTGGTCCCCGGGGCGGTGTGGGGAGGAGGATGGGGTGGCCGGGGCACTCCAGGAGCGGTCGCGGTCGGTCTGTCCAGAAGGCTCAAATGCAGCCAGATATTATGTCTTAAGGCATTAATTTTAATGAACAGCTGTGTTAATGAGATGCAAATTAGGCATGGCCCCAGGGCTCCAGGCAAGTTGCCAATGCAGCCCTGACAAAGGTGGGCACTTCTGGACTCATTATGTCCAGATTTTAATAAAGAAGATATATCAAAGGCTCTGACGGAGGCCGCGAACAAATGACTTCCAAAGCACCTCACCCTTGAAGCTTCCTGGATATTTTTCTTTTCCCGCCTGCAAACACCCCTCACACTCGCCCCAGAAGGCCACAACCTACAGCAAACCCTCAACTTTCGGAGAACTGCCACCCGTGTGATTCCTCTCTTCCCGCCCAGCCCCTCTCCCAGTTGGCTACGGGAGGGATGAGCCCTTCCCCGCTGGACGTGTTCCTCCTGGCCGGGTTTCTCGGAGGCGGGAGGCTGGGAAGCAGCTGTCGGATCTTGCTCGGGGTGGGGGGAAGCTTTGTTTGCAGGAGGTGTTTCAGTTCAGCGAGTGGCTGCGACGGTGGGGACGGCCACGCCGAGGGGATGAGCCCTCGCCAGCTCCCGTGGCCATCAGAAGCCGGGACGGCGATGCAGGGTGGACCTGGCCTTCAGGAGCTGGGGGAAAACTGGGTTTGGAGCACCACGTTGTTAGAGGAATGTAAGAAACACACCCGGAAGAGACTTTAAGGGGTCGTCTAGTTTAGTCCCTAGTTTTATGGTGAGATCAAGTGCAGCTGAAAGGCACTCTGTGGTTTGGAGTCTGTGCTTATATGGACATCCTGATGGATCGCCTCAGACACAGCCCTGCTGCAGGAGGAGTAGCAGGGGGTGAGCTTACGTGAAGCTGTCAGAGCAGAGAAACCTCCTCTTTAACTCCTCATCTTCAGCACGAGTTTAACCCAAGTGGCTGTCTTCCCACTGCTGCCTCTCGGAGGAGCCCCTTTTTTGTATAAAATGGTACTAGAAGGTGGAAGAATCTTCCTGTGCTGTGTCTCCACAAGCCTCACACGGCCGAGTCGGGCTCTTTGGCACGTGGGGCAAGCGACAGCCACCAGCAGGATCTCCTGGTAGGAGCTTTCAGTCCGGGGCATTTCTTCCCCCTCCGCTCTCTCTGCTGTCAGCTCGGGTTTCTCAAAGCTTACACTAATATTAAATTTTAATGACAGGGATCAGATAAGCTGCAGTTGAAACGTTGCTGAACATAACAGCTGGGCGATTCAGTTTAGCAAACAGCAGAATTCCCCAGGTACGGACGAGAGATGGAGAGTCCCACGGAGATGTAGGGGCTTTCTCCATCGTGTGCTCTCCAGCGTCAGCAGCCCCTGAGCTACAAGACCCCCAGTTATGACCCTTCCTCCCAAAGACTGGGAAACTACTGCTGTCCTTTGGATAAAGCTTGTGCTGCTCAGTGCAAGCGCCCGATCTTCCTCTACGCGCTCAAGAAGCAGTGGTGAGGTTTGCTGGTTTGGAGCCGCGGTGCCAGAAAGCCCCAGGCATGGGCTGGCCAAGGAGCGTCCATCCACCAGCCCGGGCTGCTGCGAGCCCATGGAGTCAAGTTCTTTGGTGGTTTTGGGAAGCCGGCTGGGCTGGGGGAGCTTGGCCTCCTGGGTAAGCGAGCTCAAGCCTTGGGTTTCGTTTATCTTTTGTTTCGAACTGGGGTTTCAAAGCCTGGCTGATCCTCAGCACTGGCAGTTCTGAGCTGCGACTCTCTTTGATTCACCGCCTTGTTTTTGGCCAAACTCTGTGTTGCCGCATTTCCCCTACAAAGCGGAGCGTGACGCTCAGCCCCGGGTCAAAGGCGCCAGCAGAGGTTTTTAGGCTTGCTGCAATACAGAGCGATGCTCGGGAGTGGAAAGATGCCGTTCCCTCCCCAGCTGTGCCATGCCACAGTGGTTTTGCTTTGCTGGGGACACTTTCCTCCCCGTGACGAAGAGGAGAGCAGCGGCAGGGCAGCCTGCTTGCCTTCCGAGTTGTGCTCAACGGCCAGGCGGGACTTCTGGGAGAACTCGACCCGAAATGAAACCCAAGGACCCAACGTGACGTAACCAAACAGTCGCCGTCGTGTTCGAATCGCCGCAGACGCGGTTGGCCGAAGGGGGAGTCACGTGGTGATGCCTCCGAGCGCGGCTGGACCCCTGTTGCCTTGCCGGCCCCCTCCCACCGTCCCCGCAGCTGCGCTTCGCCCCGCGTCTGCCGGCGGTGCTGGGGCACGGCGGAGGAATGCCGGCGAGCCGGGACCTGCCGCAGCTGGCACACGCCGCCCGCTGATCCAGGATCGCCTCCGAGTATTAATTAAACCTCGCCCTCGCTCCAGCCAGAGAGGAGGGGGGCAGCAGGAGGGGGTCTGCCGCATCCGACCCTCGTGGGCGATGGCTTTGCCGTGGGGAGCAGAGGGAAGAAATGGGCTTTTGGGCTCCTGCCGGGGATTTGGGGGAGGTTGTTGGAATCCGGAGTTGCTCAACGCAGCGAACTCGGGCACCGCTCCTCCACGCCAATAAAGGGTTTATGCCGGACGACAGAGAGGGGGAGGGAGAATCCCTAGACAGCGATAACTGCAGCCACACTCCCGTTTTATTTTAGAGCGGGTCAGGTCATCCAGGGCCCGCGGAGCCCTCGTGCCTCCAGCACCCTCTTTGTCTGCTTAAGTTAGAAAAAAAATAGGAAAGAACTCCCAGGCGTGGTGATGCCGAGAGTGAGCACAGCCCTGAACAGCGTTAGCCATCTCGCCGTTCAGCCGCCGCTCTGCTAACCCTGCTCCGGGTCCTCCCGCTTCACCCCGAGCGAAAGCAGCAATCGGTCGCGAGCCCGCGCGCTCCCCCCGCCGCAGGGAGACGCCGGGGGGCTCTCTTAGTTCCCCCAACCTTTCGGACTCAGCGGCGCGGTCAGGAATGCCGCTGTTGCTGATCACGGCGTGTCCCGTGGCCTCGAGGGTACAAAGGGAGCTCACGGGCGTCGTGTCCCCTGCGTGATCCCCATCGCGTGGGGCATCAGGGACAGACGTGGGACAGGGACTTGACGCTGTGCGGTGTTTCCTGGTGGTTGTTTTGCAGGAGGACTGAAATGGGTGGTTTCTTCCCAGAAATTTATCCCACTTGTATTGGCGGAGTGCAGGACGGGGACGCGCGCTGTCCCTGCTTGCTCTCGAGGATGGGCAAAGGCAAACCGGAATCCCACCTCGGGATGGCGGGGCTGAACGGGAGAGCAGGAACATCCTGTGCCAAGCAGGCAAGGGCTTTACACCCAGAGCCTTCGTTCTCCAGCCGCAGGCACGGCTGCTCACGGGCCATGCCCAAACGCCCGGCCCAGGCCTCCGGGGAGGACTTTTGGAACCTCCGCCCCCATCATATAGCCAAAGACCCCATAGCTGGGGTGCGTCGCTGGCGGGGGCTCCAGGGGTGGGTGGGAGAAGGGAGGTGGGTTTCTGGGATGGGACGCTCTGCCACTTGTTGTGCCCCAGCCTGGCCGAGGGTATTTTTAACCCTTCTGTGCCCCCGGAGGAATGCGTGCGGCTCCCGACAGTCGTCCCGTTGGGAGCAGCTGGGTGGGACGGGGCAGGGAGCTGGGACAGGCTGCACCACGGTGTCTTCTCGTTGAACGCTTTCCAGTCCTACTTAAAGTATCTCTGGCTAGTATTTTCAGCATCAGCAACACACGCAAAAATGCCTCCTCTCTGACAGCTGTTAAGCTGCCTTAAAGGCACCATCTCCCCTCGCTGGAGAAGCAGATGATAAACGGGGGGGATAAGCACAGGCGGTGCCGGGTGCCGGGGCCGTCACCGAACCTGGCTGGGGCGGGTGGCCCGAGCAGAGCTGCAAAGGCTCGGTGCTGGTTGGTGCCTTTCTAACTTGGTGATCTGGGGGTGTTGTAAAAAAACGTGTTTGCACAAGAGGCACTTGAGCGCGAGTGGCCCCTGCAGCCTCCTCGTTCCCTGGGAATAAATTTTATGGCAAAGGGAAGAGCAAACGTGCCCCTGGAGATCGTCTGGTTGCTGGTGTGCTTGTTCTTCAGCGAGCCACGGATGGGTTTTGACCTTGACTTGTCAGTGGGCAGGCGGAGAGGCACAGGCGCTTCCCTGCTCCCGAGCAAGCCGAGAACTAGAGCGAATTAAAGCGAGAGCTGCTGAGACCAACCAAATCATAGCGAGGCTTTTTCTTTTTTTTTTTCCTTTTCTTGACCGTAAAACAATTCGTCTGTGATCAAATAGTCCCTTTCAGGAGCCAGCTCGGGTCACCGCTCCAAAGCCACCCACTTGCAGATGCTTTGGTGACCCTGCCAGGTCTCAGCTGAGGGAGGTGGCCGTAGGAATGTCCTCTCGCAGGAGCACTCGTTAGCTGGTGGTGATGACACTTCGCAGTGTTTCCAGGAGATACTAAAAATACCAGCTTTGCATAAGACCGGGAGAGCTGAGGATCCGAGGGAGGAGTTGACGGGAAGCTTTTGTCTGCAAAGGCTGAGCAGAGGAGGGAGAGGAGCCCGGTCCCGGCAGGACGCGGCCACGGAGGTGGGAATCCATGGGGAAGTGCGTGGTGGAGAGAACGCAGGACTTTCCCATCACCCCCAGCATCCAAGCAAGGCACCGTTCACTGCTGGGGAAGGGAGTGACGGTGGCCGCTGGGTCTGGAGCAGACGGGGGCTTCTCTGGGGAAGGGCTCGGGCTTGAATTAGTCACCGCAGCGTTTCAAGAACAATTGCCAATTCTTCTGCCAAAGGAGTGGTTTAAAATGTCTCCCATCCAGAGGATTCTCTGGATGATAACACACTTACCTCACTTCCGAAAGCACCTCCAGAGCAGTTTATTAATCACCCCATCCCTCAGCTCTCCCTGCTGTGCCCAGTTGCTCTGACACTGGGTGAGGAGCATCTTCTGCGGTTTTCTATTTCCCTGGGGTGGGCAGTGGGGTGGCAGCGCCTGCCCGTGGGTGCCAGTTCATTGGCAGCATGGAACGGGATGGCCGGAGAGCCCAGGGTGCTTCGTCCACCCTTGCGCAGCACCAGGGCAAAGCCTGGCAGCCACGGAGGGGAACTGGCAGGAAAAGTGGGCAGCTGAGGACAAAAACGGGCATTTCAGCTGGTTGCACCTCCCCTGCCCAGCCAAGCTCCCGCCACGAGGACCCTGGCACATGGCTCTACCCTTCGCTTGCTGTCCCAGCTCAGGTTGCTGCCGGGCTGTTTCGGGGTGCTCTGTGCACACAGAGGGGGTCTCGGGGCAGCGCCAGGCTCCGCAGTGATCAAGCGTTGAACGCCACAGTGTGGGGCTGCGCCTGAGCACTGCTGTAACACGTGGGCTCCAGGCTTCGTTCGGGAGAATTATTTATACCAACATCTATATTAGCTGCCTTGCAGGGGAAGCGCCACGGTGCAGCTCCTGCACCCTTGGAAAAATAAAATAAATTTAAAAATGCAGCACTCGCTGCTTCTGTACATCCAAACCGCAGGACTTTCCTCGGGGACTTTGGGTTTTAACCTCTTTCTAAAACTTTTCCAGTGGAGGTGCAGACCCCCGTGGAGCCAGCCGAGGTTTCCTCTCACAGCCCTGTGGAGGAGAATCCCGGATTAACGGGCTACAGGGTGCACATCGCAATGGATGGCTCCCCGCGTCACCAACAGCCGCAGCCTTTGAAGAGGGATTGCGTGGTGGGAAAGGCCTGACGTGAAACGGGTTTGAAGGCAGCCAAGGGGGTGAGGAGCACCCAGCCGGGCACGGTGGGATGGGATTAGCCTGGGTGCTCTTCCCTGGAACACGCTGGAGCTCGGGCCTTGCCCCTGCAGCACCGAAATGCCAGTCGCAGAGATTTGGCAAAAGGAGCAAGTTTAGGAGAGCAACAGCACTGAAAGGGAGATAAAGAAATCCCTCTGACCTTCCGAGAATCGCAGCAAAGGCTTTAAAAACCATGAATCCTCCGCTTAAAATCCCAGCGGAACCTAAAAAGCCGTTTCTAAGGCAGATTTTTGATGTGCGTGATTTGGCTCTCTGCTTTTATCGCAGAGTCTGAGGGAGGCTGAAACCCGCCCCGAGCCTCCGTTGAGCTGGAGGCACTCGGGGTTTATCCCCTCTGCATTGCTTGGACGCAGCACCCTGTCCCAACGCCGTGGTCCCTTCTGCCACCAGCAGCTTGGTGACCCTCACAGAGTTAGTCACGGTCAGCAAGAGCTGTAGGGACAAAGCTGGTGGTGCAAGGGCAGGAGCTCTCCTGCAGCCACCCTTGGCCAGGCTGGGCGAGCGGCTGCTGCCCTGCCCAGGGCAGGAGGGCACCGAGGTGAAGATTAAAGATGCTTTGAGGATGAAGAAGACCCTTGGTTGTACCTTGGGCTCATTAGTGATGCGTCCCTCAGAGATCTTGAGCTGTCTCTGAGCTCTCTTGCTCGTCACATAGCACAGGTCCCTCATTTCCAGCTGCTGAGATGCATTAAAAGAAAGCTAAAAATATATTGGTTTCCACATACTGCTTTCCCATGTAAACAGCGGCGGCAGCGGCGGGCAGGATGAAATGCAGTCATAAACAGGGTGACATCAGCTCGTGACGGGCAAGGCACGCGTCCCCGCGCTCCGGGGCCCGTGGCCATATGAGGAAAGTTTGAAACCTGCAGGTCTGGGAGACAAATGAGGATGCTCTTCTTTGGAGCAAGTCTGGGAAAACCTCTAGGTGGGTTTTAGCTGAGGGTCTTTATCTGCAGGATGTGGCTGGTGTGGCAGGGGCTGGGTGACAGCCCTCGGTAGAGCTGTTTGGTCCCCTCGCCATGGCGGGCTGGCTGCCGGAGCATCCCAGGGGCATCCCAGTGCCCAAGCGCATCCTCCACAGCTGTGTACCTCAACACGGGTTTGGCCAAAACGTGCTGATAACAGGGTAGGCGAGAGGTTTGGCGGCTGACCAAAAGCCGGGTGAGGGGTCCTGGAGGTCCACTCTGCCCACTACCACCAGGCTGCAGGTCCACTCCTGAGCACGGGGCTGTGGCTCTGAAGCTCTATCAGCCCTTCATTTCAGTCCAGGCGCTTGCTGCTGGCAGGACTCCGTGTGCCAGCGCCACGCGGAGACACCCAAAGGACAGAAATTGAGACAGGACCTTCGCATCCTGCCCTTGCACCTACACAAATCTCCGGCAAAGCCCTGAGGTTGCAATTCCCAGCACCCTGTGGCTTCCGTCCCCATCCCTGGGGTGGCACTTGGTGGCTTAAAGCCATGACTTGGGGAACCTGCAAGAGCTCCGGCTGGGATCCTCAGGATCCTGCAGGTTTGTAATTGGCTTTAGTAGTTGCCGAGTATTTCCCTAATGGTTTTAGAGTCGGGGGGATGTGTTGGGGGAAGACTTGGCTTGCTGCTGGCACGTGACTCGGTGAGGAAATGGGAAAAGAATTTCTGGCTGTGAAACGGCAGCTCCACGTCGAGAGATCGTTCCTTCTTCGAAGTGGAACAAAAAGCCTCCGCGCCCCAGCCCGGATGCCTGGGATTCCTCGCGGAGGGGCCCCGGAGCGCTAACGGTCCTGCTCCTGCTCCGCCAGCTCCCGGCCAAGGTGGTAGCGAGGAGCCAGGGGTGGCTTTGCCGGAGCGCTGGCACAGCCCGACCCTTCTCTCCTTGTTGTTTCAGCTGCGCTGGATTAATGACACAGACCAAGTATAAAAATCTGGGCTTTGGGACGCTCTTGCAGCGTCGGCAGCCAGGGCTGGGGGAGGCTGCAGGGCCAGCCCTGGCCGACCTTCTGTCCGGGGGACGTGGAGCGCCTTGGATGGGCAAAGGGGCTCCCGGCGGCTGCCGGAGCTTGCCTTCATGCAGCGAGGGGCTGTGGGGAGGGCTGGGGGCTGCTCGTGCACCACTTCCCACCTCCTGCTCTTTTCCTTGGTCGTATTTAATCATGGAAAGAAGAAAAGGGGTTTCCGAAGAATTCCCGGTGTGCAACCAGCTGTGCCGAGCGCTTCGGGGCCGTTTAACGGGCGTTGCTCCCCCATAGCCCTGAACCCTCCCGTCCACGCATCGTCCCCCCATCTCTGCAAGAGGAAAAAATCCTTTGGGGAACGTGGTGCTGGAGCTGCTGCACGTGCCGTTGGTGCCGGGGGACGAAGGGTCCGAGGGCTTGGGGACGGGGAAGCCAGGCTCCCACCACAGCCACGCCACGACCTTAACCAAGCCCCAGTGATTCGGGAGACAGCAGGGACCTGAGGCGCGTCCAAAAACCAGGCGTTTCATCTCTCCTTTGCCTTCAACCCAACGGCCGCGTGCGCAGGCTTTTGGCGAAGCCGCGGCGCGAGGTCGCGGTCTCCCGGCGTCGGCACTGGTGGGGTGCACGGCGCACGCTTTGATGTCTCAAGCACCTGCCCAGCCTCTCGTATTTTTATCCCGATGCCGTAATTCATCCCCGAAGTGGCAGGCCGGGTGGCTGGTGGGGCGGGTTGTTGCCTGGAGATGTGTGGAGGCTGTTCCAAGCCCTCCTGTTTTCTCTTCCCAAGTCTGTGACTTCCCTGCGCATCACTTCGCAGCGCTGATTCACGCGCCCCAGCTGCCTCCCTCTCCCAGCCCCACAGCAGCCGCTTCGGGGGTTCCCCATCGCCTGACCCCGAGGGGTCGGGGAGGGGAAAAGCGGTTGATGGGGGCAGCACGATGCTGACCCCAAACCGGGGCCGTAAAAATGAGGTTTTCGGAAAAGGAGCCGGCGAGCCGGGCGGTGGCAAGTTGCGGGTGGGTTTTTGGCAGAGCACTTGGTAGCGCTGGCTCTGAGGAGAGGCAGAAATGGCACTTTGGGGGTTTTTTGGTGATTTAATAACTCGGTTCTTTGTCCAGGGGTGGGGATGAGACGAAGGGGGACCCAGAGGGGGGTCCGGGCCCCCTCCCAGCTTGCGGCTTGGCTGGGAAGCGCCGCAAAACGTCGTACCGGGGCAAAACGGGGGCCGGGCGCGGACAAAGGGCCGGGGGGAGCGCGGCTCGGCGGGGCCGGTGCGCGGGGGGAGCCGGAGCCGGAGCCGCCGCCGAGCCAGGGCGTTGCTGCTCTTTGTCGGGGGCTGCCGCTTCCCCCCCACCCACCCCGGAGGAGGGGCCAGCACCGGCGGGGCGGGGAAGGGGCCAGTGCGGGGCTGCCCCGGCCGCGGAGACAACCCCCCCCACCAACCCCGCTTCGCCTCCCCGGGTCGGGCTCCGGTGCCCCCCTTCCCGGAGCCGGCGGGGGTAGCGGCTGGAAGGGGCCGCGGTGCCCGGGGAAGGGGCGGCCCCGCCGCTCCCGCTCCGCCCCGCGGTGCCGCCTCCCGGCCGCCCCCGCCTCCCCCCGCCCTCCGCCGGGGCTGGCAGCTCCGCGGGAGCCCGGTGCTGGCGGCGGCGGCGAGCGGCGGCGGGGCCGGGGCGTGCGGCGGCCTGCGCGGCTCGGCCTTTTGTTCCGCCGGCGGGAAGGAGAGCGGCAGGCGGAGGAAGAGGAGGAGGAGGAAGAGGAGGAGGAAGGCGGCCCGGGCGCGCCATGCATCCCGCCGCGCCGGCCGGGGGCTGCCCGCGGGGGCGACGCGGAGCCCCCCGCCCCCGGCCCGGCCGTTGAGCCGCGCACAAAAGGGGCGAGAGCGGCGGGGAAGGGGAGGGCGGCCCCGCTGCGGGTGCCCGTCGTCCAGCCCGCGCCGCGTCCCCCCACCCCGTCGCGCCGCCGGGACCGGCCCCCGCCGCCCCTCCCTCCGCCATGGCCGGGGCCCCCGGTGGCGCGGAGCCGCCGCAGCCCGTCGCCGGCCGCCGGGAAAGTTAGTGCGAGAGGGGCCGGGAGGAGGAGGAGGAGGAGGAGGAAGAAGCAGCAGCAGCAGCAGCAGCAGAGCAGCAGCCTCCGGCCGCGGCTGCTCACCGGCTCCCGGCAACTTGGGGCATTTCGTGCCGCTCCGTCCTCTTGCCATTTTTGGATGCGTTTTATAGCCAATTTATTTTTTTGCCTCGGGAGAAAGAGGAAAAAAAAAAGCGAAGAGCCAGCAGCCTTCCTCCCCGCAGGACTCCGCGCCCGGACCGCCGCGTGGCAACCGGCGGGATTTTGGGGGTTCGGTGGCTCTCGGTGGCGGCGGGGTGATGGGAACAACAATGCCATCATGTTTTTGAGGCAGGAAACCTCCGAGTTTGCCCTGAATGAAGAACTTCCTGTGTTTAAACTTGTACGAATATCCGCTGACAAGCTCCGTTCAAATGAAAACACGCGAGTCGGGGGGAGAGGCTAATTCGGACCAGCTGGACTTCCACGGCACTTAGCGCTGGGCAGAAAATGCGAGGAGCCGCTCGCCGCTCGGGCTGCGATACGTGAGCGGCCGGGACAAGCAGTGCCTTTGTTACTAAAGACGGACGGACGGGAGAATTGAAGAGCTTCAAACTCTTCCGCGGTTTCAGTCGCAAACGGCGATTGGGAATATTTTAATCGAAGCTGTTGGATTCGGACGGTTTGCTGATGGATGGGGGGGTTTTGGGGGGTTGGGGGGTGACATGGGTTGTTTCGCTGCTCGGGACCGCCGGTCGGGCTGCTGAGCCGGCGCGGTGCTGCCGGTGCACCCTCCCATCCCCGTAGCGTTGCTGCTTTGGGATCGGAGTCTGCCAGGGCGGGTGTGGGACCTGCTGGCTGTGTGATGCTTCCTGCCGTGGCGGGCAAAAGGTTGCCGGGGCGGTTTCGTCATCCGTGAGGACGAGAGCATGGGCAAACCACTGAGCCGGCCAGACTGTTTACGGCAGAACCGCACTTGCCTGGGGAAGGGCGAGGAGGAGGATGGTTATATAGAGGATTGCTACGTGCCCCAGAGGTCAATATACGACACGATGAGAATTAATGAGCAAATCGATCAGGGATCAAAGCTCAACCAGCTTTCCAAGAGCACCCTCGGCAAGGGGGACGGCAGCACCATATCCAGCAATGGGACTCTGGGAGCTGCCAACGTCTTCGAGTCCAGAGCACCAGAAACTAAAAAGTTGGACGAGCGAGTCATCTTTGACGCGCTGAAGCTCAGCAGCGACGTCTCTAAGCCGGCGCCAGCTCCACCGAGGAGACGACCGAACCCCGAGAGGAAGGAGAACGTCAACCGGCGGTCATGGAAATCCTTCATGCCGCCGAACTTCACCGAATTTGCAGAAAGGATGGGGGCTTCGCTGAGCGAGGTGTCGGAAGCGGGTGCCTCCAACCCTTCCCTGCGGGATAAGCCGGAGTCAAGTGCCATTCTCACCGAGCGCCCAGGCCAGAGCGACCACGGCGAGCCCATGTCCGAGTCGCTCACCTTGGAGCACATCTCCAAGTCGTCTGGCACAGCGGAGGCTCTGACGGCCTCGGATGGCTACGGCGGTCCCCGGGATGAGCGCCAGACCTTGCTGAATGCTGGTGACGGTCGCAGTCGCGTTGGGGGCCCGGCCAGGGCTCACCGGCTCCCCAGTGCCACCTGGCCACGAGCCAGGAAGAATTTCATCAAGGGAAGCCTCAGCGATGGGCACCAGGAGACCCTGGAGGCCTCCGGGTCGGACTGTACGGTGGAGAATGTCAACCTCTCTCCGTGCCTTAGCGAAGAGCTGCTGGATGCGGGACTGGATATTCTCATCACCTCCAATCTCAGGGAGAAAACAGAGTCTGAGCTGAGATTTGAGGAGGACGAGCGCTGGGTGATGATGGAGGAGTGGGAGGAGGCGACGCTGTCAGGGAGAGGAAAGGCTGTTCTGGTGGCAGAGGAGAAGAAGAGCTGTTGCTTGGCAGATATTTCTGAAGAAAGGGAACAATTTGCTGCTCCGGCGGACGGCTCTGCCCCCAGCTCAGGGACCTCCCGGTGCTGCGTGTCCCTGGGGGGTGCTGGCAGCCCCCTCCCCGGCAGCACATGCTGCACCGAGGACGCGGCGGTGCAGTGCGAGGCCGAGGACTTTGCTCTGGGTTCGGAGCACTCGGCCAGCCCTGTGGTCCCCGAGTTGTCCGACACGGACTCGGTGCAGATGTTCCTGGAGCTGGAAGAGCAGTGCCTGCACGAGGACGACGGGGCCGTCTCTGGCCATGTGGAGGTTCAGGCCTCCCCGCTGGACTCGGAGGGGCTGGACCCAGATCTGGCCACGCTGGCCGGGGCGGCGGTTGAAGCGTGTCAGCCTACAGCCCCTTTGGACATCAGCGCCTCGGACTCTGCCGTCGTGTCGGATTTGGAGGACTTTGATGTCACCTGCAGCTCGCAGGTGCTGAGCACGCTGGAGCCAGCGACAGAGCCCTTCTCAGAAAGGGACACTTCAGCCGTCACCCCGACGGACTCGGACGGAGGGGCCTCTCCCAGCCCCATGGCCACGGTGGGGCCGGGCTCCCTCCGGCAGTGCTCTCCGGCACTGGTGGAGGAGGGTGAGCCTGACCTGGTGGACCCGGAGCTCGTGGGCAGTTGCGCGGTGGCGGTGCTGGTGGCTGGTGGAATGCCGTCTCCTGAGACGGGTTCATGTCCAGCTTCTGGCTTGGAGGGAACTGGTTACCCCAGTGCTCCAGTCGGGTGGGGTGAAGATAACCCAGACTTGCTGGTCTCTGATGGTGAAGTATTGCAGCTTCCCGAGGAGACCTGTCCTAGCTGCGTGTCCCCAGCTGGGCTGTCCCCCTGCCAGCCCCTGGCTCCCGACACGGTGGTGGAGGAGCTGGGGTCTCTCCCGCAGCATGGCGAGGCTGGCATTGAGGGGCTGGATCCATTTGGGACCCATCACCTTCTGCCTGGAAGGACTGAGCTCGCCAGCTGGGATGTCCCAGAGCTGGTTTCTGAGGATGAAGCCACAGATCTGGGATCAGAGAGTGATGGAGCTGAGGGCCAGACTCACGCGGCAGAAAGCGGGGATGCTCGCCACAGTTCTCTGCCACCTTTGCACGCCGGCTCTGTATCAGAGCCGGGCTCCGAGGCTCCAACAATGTCCCCAGTGCCTGTTGAGGACCTCCCATGGGAAACAGTTCTCCTGGACCAGGGCCTGGCTCTGGAAGGGGCTGCCCGCGCCGAGGGGTCCCCTGTGGAGGTAGCTGTCACCCACAGGGAGGCACCGGCAGCCATCCTGCAGCCAGGAGACCTAGACTTACTGTTTGCCTGCGACTGGGAGGACCGACCAGCGGCGCGGCGCCATACCGGGGTGCCAGGTGAGGGGCTCCTGCGTGCTGCCAGCCCAGCTGCCCCAGAAGAGCTTCCCAGCACATCGCCCATTGTGGGACAGCCTGCTCCCAATGCCATCCCATGGGATGTTGGGGGGCTTTCTGCTGCCGACGACCCACCGGTACCAGGGGATGTGTCTGGCCCAGAGCCCAAGGCTCAGGAGATATCACCAGCCACTGAGGATCCTCCCATGGATGCTGAGGAACCATGTATCGAGCACCCCTCTCCAGACACCACCACCACTGCCGTACCCTTGGCAGTGGAAGAGCTTCTGGACGCCCCACCACCATTTGCTGATGTGCCTGTTGCCGCTGTGCCGCCACAAGAGTCCGACCCACTCGTAGCCGGCGTCAGGGATCCCAGTGGTGGCCCTGTGCTGCTGGCAGTGGGAGGGCCAGCAGTGGCCTTGGGGGATACAGATGACTTTGCCAACGTGGTTGTGCCGCCCATCCCGGAGCACCCGTCCACCAAAGCACTAGCTGTGGAGGGTGACCCCATTGCGAGAGCGCCCACAACCCAGGTGGCAGCTTGGGACGGTGCCTCCATGCCACCAGACACAGAGGGTCCCCCCTCCGCCTTCCCACCCCCTCTGGAGGGACCCACCACCCCAGCGCTGCTGGACGCACCCTCCAGCACGGCACCCACTGCACAAACCCTCCCTGGGACTGTGCTGGGGGACACCCTCCATCCCCCCAGCCGTGGGGGCGCCCCTTCCCCAGCACCCAGCGAGGGAGAGGCGCCCGCGGGCGCGGAGGGACCCCTTGCCGCCGCTCCCATCGCAGAAGGGCCTCCTGCTCTACCAGATGGATTCGTTCCACATAACGAGGTATTTGTCGCTCCGGCGTTCGCAGACGGTTTCAGGCGCAGAAATGGCTTTATTTTGCGCTTGAGGGGTGGGTGGGAGAGGGGAGCCCGCTCGGTATCGCACGGCCGCGATCTCTGGGGTTCAAAACAGCCCTTTCCCTCCCGAGTTCTGCCAAAACGGTTCGGGGGGGAATTGTGTGGTTTTATAGAGATGGGGAGGCAAAAGACTATTGCTGCTCCATGACCTAAACTGTTGTCTTAAACTTTTTGAGCTTATCGGTCACTCAGATGTAAATCACAGATTTCAGAAGAATCTTCTCGACAGATCCTGGCGGGGCGGTTCCCAGTTTGGCAGCAGAAGTTATATCTAAAGAGAGAATCCTGTAAAAGAAATTAAGTGCAAATAATTCCTGTCCTGTGCAGTCACCGCTTTCCGTGGGTTTTTAAGGGAGCAATAAGGTGCTGAGGCTCTGAACGCGCATGGGAAGGGGCTCCGGTTCTCTCCGGTGTCCGGGGATTTGCTTTACCCCGCCGTGCTCGCGGCTTTCGCCTGGAGAGACCTCGGTGGCGGAGTTCCCCCAGCCGAGCGCTGATTTACTGCCATTCGGGTTAGCAGGAATAGCACTAAGGAGACATCAAAGTTAGTCAGCGCCGAAAATGCCAATTCGGTAGCAATTACTCATCCTTCGGGCTGCGCCACCCGCTTGGGAAGTGCACGTGGAGGGGCTTGGGGAGAGGCTTTCGCGTGGGGGGGGCACTGAGCGCAGGCTGGGGCACCTCAGCGAGGAAGAAGAGCTCTTGGGTCCTCGTCTTTGTACGGAATTCTCTGTTTTGGTGTCAGCGTGACCTTGCTGGTGGAACCCTCATTTTTTGGGTGGTGTCCCTGGTTGTTAACCCCAGAAATCTTCGCCTTGCTCCAAGGTCGTCGAGGCTGCGGCAGCTCTGGGTCTGCACCGGGGCGACGCTGGTTCTCACCGCGGGGCTGGGCTCTGTGTTCGGGAGCCATGGGCTTAAGGAGCGTGATGAGGAAACGAAGGAGATGAGGGAAGCAGAAAGCTGGGGGATGCTTCGGGCAGCGTTTTGGGGAGCGAGGAGGAGGAGGAGGTGAGGTGGAGCAGATGTCCTGCTGCTCTCCAAGATGTCAGTCCAGCCGCTTCGCCCGGGCAGGACACCCTGCTCTGCGCCTTTCCCTGCCCAGCAAAGGCTGCACCTTAAATATTTGTTTCAAAGCTGAGTCACAGGTTAATGAACCAAATCGCCGGGATCTTTTATGAGTGAAGCAAAGCAAGTGCGCTGGACATGCTGGCTCCTCCGGCTCGGCCCCAGCCCGGCGTGCCAGACTTATCAGCCTGGTCCTTTTGTGGGTTGGGCTGCTCCAGCAGCCAGCTCCATATATAAACAGTTAGAGGAGAAGCAGCCGGGGCATCGGTGGTTTCCCGTCACCCTCCGTTTGTTACAACCGTGGTCTAATTCTCCCTGGGCAAACAGCTCTGGACAGCGTCTCCAGCGCACCCTTCGCGCTGTGTCCTGGGGCGATACCTCGCGGCCCTCGAGTTGCTGAGCTCCGACGGGAAGGACTAGCTTTTTCTTTGAAAACAGGGCAAAGAAAGTCCAGGCAGCTGCTCTTGCTCAAGGCAGCTGCTCTCGCTCAGGCTGGGAACGGTTTTTTGTGTGCTTTTAGGGGGATTTTTTTACGTTTGGGTGGGTTTTTTGCCTGGCTTGTGTTCTTTTGGAGGCAACGATTGCCAACTCCAGAGGGCTGGTGCCGTCCACGAGCCGCTGCTCTGCTAGGAGAGATCTCACGAGCGAGTGGGGATCTTTCAATGCCGTTGATCCCTGTGTGTTCTCGGGCACTCGGGACAGCCGGGGGCTGGCCGCGCTCCCCCTGCTCCCCTACGAGAGAGCATTGCGACTGGGCGGAGGGCTCGGGTCCTGCCCGGTGCGGGGTGACCTGTGCCCTGCACGGGCTCGTGGGCCAAGGGAGCAGGGTAAGCGTCGAAGGACTCTGCTCCCTTTTTCGGGGTCTTCTGCTGTTTGGTGTGGGGCAGCAGCAGGTTTGTCCCCTGGGACGGGGCTGTGCGGCCGCCCCGGCAGTGCCGGGCAGGGCAGCGGGTGGTTGCAGCAGATCCTCAGCTCTGATAAAGAGCACTTATCTCCCTTGCGGAAACAGGATTTTCCCCGCTGCCTCTCTCTACAATGGGGAGCTTCATTCGCTCTCCGCCCCCTTCCCTATCAAATCTTTTCTGATTTAGAAAGCTTTTCCCCACAGGATTCCCAGGCAGGACCGTGCCAAGTACGCGTCGCGGTTAACGACTAGCACATTAATTGCCTATTGCCTTTGTCTTGTGAAACACAGCGAGCTTCTCGGTGTCTGTAATTCCGTGGTTAACAAAACTCCTGTGATGTCAGGTCCCTGTGCTCAATAGCATCGCTGTGAGAATTGCTTCGGGTTTTTCCCCAGGAGCGCTATTGCCCAATCTGATGGCTGCCTGGAGCCGATGCCCTCATCTCTTCCCCAATTTGCTCTCTCCTCCTCACTCTGGTGCCTGGAAAAAGGGGGATTTTCCCTTTTAAAAGCAGAGCAGTTCCTGCGACATCTGTGTTACTGGGTCAAGGCAAGGGAGGGGTTTAGGCAAACTTGCACAACTCTGATAAAATCCGTGCAAGTAGCTGCTGCATCATCTCTAGAGAGGAAAGCCGGTTGCATCTAGTGAACGATGGAGGGGCTGTAAGAGCAGCTCATGGGTTATAAACACCTTTTCCCTCCCACCCTTCCCACCCCCAGCTGTTCCAGAAGGAGCAAGTGGATCCTCTCCAGCTAAAACTACAGCAAGTCAATGGAGTCGGTCAAGGACTCATCCAAAGCGCCGGGAAAAACTGTGATGTCCAAGGGCTGGAACATGACATGGAAGAAATCAACACCCGCTGGAACACCCTCAACAAGAAGGTCAGAGCACGGGGAGGGGCTGGTTTCTCTTGGCGCCGTTGGGGGCTGGTGGAAGCAGGGCATCGTGGACAGGGAGCTGAGGCTCCGGTGTCGAGGTGTCACCACCCTGACCACGCCATGGGGTTGTGTTTGGGGTGCAGGTGGCCCAGAGAGTTGCTCAGCTGCAAGAGGCCCTGTTGCACTGCGGCAAGTTTCAGGACGCCCTGGAGCCGTTGCTGAGCTGGCTGGCGGACACGGAGGAGCTCATCTCCAACCAGAAACCTCCCTCTGCTGAGTACAAGGTGGTGAAAGCCCAGATCCAGGAGCAGAAGGTGAGCAAGCCGAGGGCAGCGGGTGGCTGGATGGGAGGGGAGGTTCTGGACAGCAGGACAACGTTTTGGGAGTCCAGCCGTAACAGATAAGGTGTAGCTGAGATGTCCACAAGCCTCTTCTTTTATGGTGGATCTTCTGGTTCCCCACATCCTAATGTAATGAGCAGGCAGCTCGCTTGCCGCGCTCGCTATCTCCATCATCTAAACCTCCAGCGTTACTTTATTGTCCCACTGCCTCTGGAAGTTTGCTGCTGGTTTTGCTGGTCAGCCGTGTTTTTCCAGCCCAAAGTTTTGTTTGTGCTGGTAATTCTGCTGTGTCAGGAGCAAGCTGGCGTTGTAGGTACCGGCCTGGGTATTTGAACAAAACAAATGGACAAGCTGTGAGAAGGACCCAAGGCGTGCCGGTGTTTGCAGAGATAACAGCCCGGGCCGGCGCCTGCCCCTCTGAGCAGACGGATGAAAGTTCAAGTGTGCTCGTGGTCAAACGTTTTAGAAATGAATTCTTACCGAGGCTTGGTCCGACCTATCGAGGCTTTGAAGAGGAAATTTATTAAAGTCCAAGTTAAAAACTCGATAAGTTTTGGGGGAGGGGAGCGATGGGGAAGCCTCTGAAAATTCTTTGTGCTTTGAATCTTTTTTAGACTAGAACAGAATATTTCAGTTGGAAGGGACCTACAATGATCATCTAGTCCAACTGCCTGACCACTTCAGGGCTGGCCAAAAGTTAAAGCGTATTATTAGATTATTTTAATTTTTTTAAACTGGTTTTGATGGCAGAGGCTGTCCCGCTGGGCTGGCTTTGGTCTCGGCCCTGCGCTCACGGTGGTTTTCAGCCACAATTAGAGATTTGCTATCTCTGAGGGCTAGAAGAGCTTCTACTCATCCAATCTGGTAACTTTTATCCTCCTTTGTTTCACTGCGAAAGCTGCTCCAACGCCTCCTGGACGATCGCAAAGCCACCGTTGAGATGATCCAGGCGGAGGGCGGCAGGATCGCGCAGTCGGCCGAGCCCGCAGACCGGGAGAAGATCGTGGGCCAGCTGGAGAGCCTGGAGTGGCGCTGGGCAGGGCTGCTGGGCCGGGCGGCCGGCAGGTGAGGGGGTCTGTCCCGCCGGCCAAAAACACAGGGCTGGCTCGTCCGGCGATTCCCGGTGCCCTGGAGCTTGGTGTTACAGCACTCGGGGAGCTGGCGGAGATTTCTCTGCAGACACATCCTGGAAACGTGGAAACAGCTGGAAAACATGAGAAGTCAAAGCCTGTTTGGGAGCTGAAGTTGATGGCGGTGGTTTACAATGGCAGGGAAGAGCTCAGATTAAATAAATCCCCTGCAGGGGTTGGATGTTATTTTTATTCCTTTAAACGTTAATGTTTAGCTTTAGCAGCAACATCCTGTTGACACCTTTCTGCTGCCTGAATCTCGTTTATGAGCCGCTTGTTGCTACATGAGCTAATATTTGAGGTTATAAAGTCACTTTTGAGGGCCAGATTTGACCTCCCAGTGTTTTAAATCACTGCCAACTAGATGGACTGTCCATCTAGGGCTTGTACCGGTGCCAGGCTGTCATCGAAGAGAAGCTCAGCAGCTCTGAGACACTGAGAGCCCGGCCACAAGCTGAGCACGTCAGAGGATCTGTGAGATCGTGATAGGCGTGGAAGGAAAGCAGCAGAACGGGGCAGCCGTTCTGCCACCTTCCCGGGGGGATAAAGTGGGCTCTAAAGGCACAGAGGCAAGAAAAAGCTTGGTTTTATGTTTCTCCACCCTGATTTTGGGGTTTGCCTTTGCAGCTTGCCTGCCACAGTGTCTTACCTTGCTCTGAACAGGGCTGCTTTGGTTCCTGCTTCCTAATGCCCAAAGCTTCTCCCTGCTCCTGGCTCCAGCGGGGAGCTGCTCCTTAGTGGTTTCTTCCTTCCCGTAGGCAGAAGCAGCTGGAGGACATCTTGGTGCTGGCAAAGCAGTTCCACGAAACCACGGAGCCTGTGTCGGACTGGCTGTCGGTGACGGAGAAGAAACTGGCCAACTCGGAGCCCATCGGTACCCAGACTGCCAAAATCCAGCAGCAGATCAGTCGGCACAAGGTAGGACCTGGCTGTGAGCAGGAGCTGCTGATGGTGGTGGTTGGTGTCGGGTCCCACTCAGGTGGTTGTTTCTGCCATGGCGAGGGGTTCTTTGGTGTGAACAAGTATCAGAGGAGTTAGCCAGGCTGCTTTCGTAGGGAGGAGGCTGCCAACCCGAACCCACCAGTGTGGGTAAATATTAAATGTGTCTTTGCACCTTGCAGCGTGTCTGGCTCTGGATAGAAAAACCATTCCTTTTCTTGTGTTTCTTTCTTATTTTGACGCAGTTTGCCCGTTCATGGGTGGGTTTCACGTCTCCTTCATCCCTTCAGTTGCCTTCACTGTTTCTGTTTCCCCTTGTATGTATTTTTTTTATCCATTTTTCACTCATTTTCCTTTCTGTTGTCCATTTTATCCTCCCGCCATTCAGGCTCTAGAGGAAGAGATAGAGAGCCACGCGGCCGACGTGTCTCGGGCGGTCGGCGTCGGGCAGTCCCTCTCCTCCCTGAGCTGTGCCGCTGAGCGGAGGCTGCTGGCAGAGAAGTTAGACTCTCTGCAGAGCCGCTACGGCGAGGTCCACGACCGGTGCTGCCGGAAGGCAGCGCTGCTGGATCAGGCGCTCTCTAACGCCAGGCTCTTTGGGGAGGAGGAGGTGGAAGTGCTCAACTGGCTGGCTGAGGTCGAGGACAAGCTCGGCTCGGTATCCATAAAGGATTACAAACGGGACGTCCTGCAGAAGCAGCATGCCGACCAGCTGGTATTTTCCATTTTCTTCCATGTTTATGTTGTTTATTTTGTTGCATTTCTTTGGTTTTATTTTTGGTTTCTGGTCTGACTTTAATTTTGCAAAGCTTGTTCCATTGCCGGTTCTCTTCTAGGCTTGGAGAAGCATAAAGGGATTTCATCAGTTAAAAACAATAATTGTGGCCCCAAAAATGGGTTTCCTGGGGTGGGGGGGAAACTTCAAATGATTTATTTGCTTTGTGAATGATGTCTGAGCAAGCTTGGCCACCCCTTGCCTTTGAAAAGCTGGATGCTGTTTCCAAGAATGAGAGTTTGAAAAGCCTGGTGGGTTTTCTGAGCCAGGCTGGCCACCGGGGAAGCTGTCTGCTTCCGCTCCCCGGGGGCCGTGCGGGCTCTTTTCAAGAGTGAGGTTATGCCTAACACGAGGGCAAGTTCTTTGGTAACACATCACCAATGGGTTGGGATGGGTTTGCTCTGAGACTTGAGCCTTTGGGTCCCAGAATTCCCAATAAGTCCTGTGGCAGGATGACTGGCCAAGTGTCAGACCCGCTGTCCACCCTTCCCATGCTCAGCAGGAGCAGTGAGTGCTCTGCTTAGCATCTCTGCCCGGGGGCGTGGGGACCGGCCCGCAGAAGGATGACCCCGGGTTGCCTTTCTCTCCAGGCTTTGAACGAGGAAATTGTGAACAGGAAGAAGAACGTGGACCAAGCCATTAGAAACGGGCAAGCTCTTCTGAAGCAAACCACAGGTAACATGGAGAGCTGGGCGTGCTCAGGCGACGTGAGGGGTCTGGGGAGCCCCCCATCCTCCACATGGTCTTCCCTGGGAAGTCCATGCTCTGTGGTGATACGTTGTTGGGGGGAGGCCGTTCTCCCTCAGGTCTAATTCCATTCTGGATACTCCCAGAGTAGCTGTTTTGCATCCAGACCTGGATGCCGAGCCACAAGCCCTCCAGTTGAGGACTCAGTCCCAAGTACCGACCTCGCAGCTTGGTGAGCGGGTGATTCCCACCGCCGGTGTGGTGGTGCTCAGCGCTGAGCTGCCCTGTAACGTGAGGGAGGGTTTTCTCATTGCATCCAGCTGCTAAATCACATGGAAAGAGGTTAAAAATACACCCGGCCCTTTCCTAATATTGCTTTCCCATACCGAGCAGTTGTTGCTGTTGCCACGTGGGTGTGAGTTTGTGTTTACGAGTGGGAAGAAAGGTCGGGGCGATGCATTTCCTTCAGATGTGGTCTGCTCGGAGCAGATGTACAGACCTCTGTCCTTGTGGGAGACGTGCAGCAGGAAGAGTGATTACAAAGAATTTGGCTTGAAGTTTCTTGTCCGCTCGGAAACAGCAGTAAAGAGTGAACTGAACAGTTTTTTCCTTGGAGCTGTGGCATGTTAGTGAGTTTGTGGTGGCTTTGGGGCTTGTGGCAAAGCCAGGCTTTGCAGCACACTTCCTTCCTATTCCAGGGAGGAGATGGACGTTACACTGGCTGGTAGAAAACGTCAGCGCTAAGAGTAGCTTCCCAGCGGTAAAAATAGGCTGTGAAGTTGCACTGATATAAAGACAAGTGAGACTGAAATTAGCTATTGAAAATGGGAGGGACCAGGGCAACCTGCTCAAACCTTCCTGCAACCCCCCCCCAGCCCAACATCACTTGCCCCTTGCTGCTGTCTCGCAGGGGAGGAGGTGTTGCTGATCCAGGAGAAGCTGGATGGAATTAAGACCCGCTATTCGGACATCACCGCCGCCAGCTCCAAGGCGCTGCGCACGCTGGAGCAGGCTCGGCAGCTGGCCACCAAGTTCCAGTCCACACACGAGGAGCTCACGGGCTGGATGAGCAAAGTGGAGGAGGAGCTGGCTGCCAGTGGGGGCCAGTCCCCCGCTGGCGAGCAGATACCCCAGTTCCAGCAGAGGCAAAAGGTAGGGGCTGGCAGAACTGCACCCAGGGATCAGAGATGTGAGGGTGGGAGGCAGCAGGGGTTTGGTCACTGTTTTGAGAGCCCAGGTTGGAGCTGGAGAGGGATGTCACCTGCAGAGCACTGAGTAGGACACGTGTCTGTGGGTGCCTTCCACAGGAGCTGAAGAAGGAGGTGATGGAGCACAGGCTCGTCCTGGACACGGTGAACGAGGTGAGCCGAGCTCTCTTGGAGCTGGTTCCCTGGCGAGCCCGCGAAGGGCTGGATAAACTCGTGTCGGACACCAACGAGCGCTACAAGCTGGTCAGCGACACCATCAAGCAGAGGGTGGAAGAAATCGATGCTGCTATTCAGAGATCTCAGCAGGTAATTTCATAACCCCGCTGGAGGCTGATGGGTTTTCTTGGGAGCGAGCGGCTCGGCACCGCTCCAGCCCACGCAGCACGACGGCAGCGGGCGGGGTGGCGAGTCGATCCCAAACCCTGTCAGGAACGCCAAGAAATGAAGGGGCCCCACCAGCAGCGCATGGTAGAGGGGCTGGTTTCCAACCTGTCCCGTTGTGTGTGGTTTGGATGAGATAACTTTGAGGCTCCCAGGGCAGCACTGCCTTATCCTGCCTGCGGGCTTTTGCTTGCGTGGGTGGTGTCGATGGTGTAAAACCGATGACAGGTGACTTTCAGGCCTGGAAAAACCTCATCCCCTGCTGCGATAGCACGGGGATTTGTTCCAGGCGAACAGTCCTCTCAAAAAAGGCTTGTTCTGCACAGACTCGAGGCTGTAGAGCGCTGTGAATGATTGCCCTCGCTGGCTCTGAGCACTGATGCCATGAAGCTGAACATGTAAAATAATCATGTGAAATAGAGGCGTCCCCTTCCCTGCGGGCAGGGAGGGTGTGGGGAAAGGCAGCTGCTCTGCCGTGCCCTGCCGCAGGAGTGCGGTGATGCTCCATGGCCTGAAACCATCCACAGAAGCCACCAGCTGTGGGACAGCGGCTGCTGCTTCTCTTGGAGGGGAACGTCGAGTCAGGAACCTCAATGTCCCTTTCTCCTCCCCGCCTCTGCACGCCTGGGCGAGGTGTTTGTCCCCCACATCCCGCTGGGTCCCCCCATGTCTCCTGTTTTACCACGTGTGCCCTCTCTGCTGGCCATCCCTAACCCACACCGCCTGTCCTCTCCCACGTGCCAGTACGAGCAGGCGGCCGACGCGGAGCTGGCCTGGGTGGCCGAGACCAAGCGCAAGCTGATGGCTCTCGGCCCCATCCGCCTGGAGCAGGACCAGACGACGGCGCAGCTGCAGGTGCAGAAGGTACGTGCTCACTCGCTGCGGGGGGCACTGGGTGGGCAACAAGGAGGGGTGTGGTTTGGGGGGGTTTGGAGGGGACAGCTTTACCCCAGGGGTTTGTAGCGCTGAGCCCAGAGCACCAGCAACACTCATTCTTGGGAAGTGAAAGGAAAAAGCTGAGGAAGGAAGAGGATTTAGAGAAATGAGGTGTTGGGCTTCCAAAGGAAAAAGCCTCTTGTCCCTGTGCCGGAGCTGAAACCTTTGCCCAGCCATTCAGGGCTGGCTGGATGCTCTTGCCCGGACTCCCCTCGAGAGAGCTGCTCCTTCTGAAGGCTTTCTCTGTGGCTGCCAGAGCAAGCTCTGCCTGGGTCTCGCAGGCGCTGGCAGCAGGAAGGGTTTAGAGAAATGTATATATTGATTAATGAGGGGGCTTTAGATTTGCTTTTTTGCTCATTGTTCCTTGCAGTGGGGGACTCCTCGTTTCCCTCCCGGCAGCCAGACGTGGAACAAAGAGACGCTGGGGTTTTTTTTTTATATCTTTGAGATGAGCTCATGCCTGAAAGAACGTGCACTTTAAATAAACGGCCCTTTGCTTCCCTTACCAGCCTCGGCAATCAGAGCAGCGCACAGGCTTATTGGATTTAAAATTAAAAAAAAAAGAGAAATAAGACATTGTTATAAGGGAGGGCGACTGAACTGTTGAGCGTTAAGTTAAATTGAGCTCAGCTTGGCTTCCCGCTGCTAATCGCATGGACCTTGGGAATGGCAGAGCTGTTGGTGGATGCGGTTCTGGAGAGCATCGATTCGGGGGTTAACGCGTTCGCTAACAAAGGGATGGTGGGGCCGTTCCCCTGGTGAGGACCCTGGCTCTGGAAGTGGACCGGTACCTCATTTCGAGAGCTGTTTCCAGGCCTTTGAAAGAGAAAGGTTGATGGAGATGAGTCAGGAGAAAAACATGCAGTAATCTGCATTTTCAGCCAGCTTCTCAGTGTGCCGCAGGACACTTGTGCTGAGTTTTGCCTGGTCTCTGCGGCGCTGAGCTCTGCTACAGCTGCTGTGGGCAGGAGGGTCCAGCGGATGGGCCGGGGGGAGCGGTTGGGCTCGGCTCTGATTTCTCCCCTTTCTTTGGACGTTTCCTTTCTGCAGGCTTTTTCCATCGACATTATTCGGCACAAAGACTCCATGGATGAACTGTTCAGCCAGCGCAATGAGATCTTTGGGACGTGCGGGGAGGAACAAAAAGCTGTTCTCCAGGTGAACCTCCCTCCGCTATTTACTACGACAGGGGGAGAGGCAAATACTCAGCTCTTGCACAGGCTGAAGTAGTTTAAAATTACTCCCATCTTTAGTAATTCCCACCAGCGTTAGCAGAAATCTCTTTACATTTATTACTTTCTGTTATTGCATACTTTTATTGCGGTGTTTGGGGATGGCGGGGGGGGACAGCAGAGATTTCTCAGGCTGCTTTAATTGGAATTGCAGCTTGCACGCGTGGAAGGCCACCAAAGGCACCTCCTGCTCTTCCAGCTCACAGCGTGCAGCTGGCGCTTTTCCTGGGCCCTTTTGCATCCCTCGCTATAACTCTCCTCCCTCTCTATTTTTTTTTTTTTAGGAGAAAACCGAGTCCCTGGTGCAGCAGTACGAAGCCGTGAGCCAGCTCAACTCAGAGCGCTATGCTCGCTTGGAGCGCGCCCAGGTCCTGGTCAACCAGTTCTGGGAGACCTACGAGGAGCTGAACCCGTGGATCGAGGAGACGCAAGCCCTCATCTCCCAGCTGCCCCCTCCAGCCATCGACCACGAGCAGCTCAAGCAGCAGCAGGAGGACATGAGGGTGAAAGGACGCAGTGTTTGCTTCTCCTGCACCGTCGGTTCTTTTTCTGTAAACAGGCACAGCCTCGGAAATATCAGTTTTTCTGATTTTTTTCCACATTCTCTTTGCATTTTGGGGATCCCGTCCACATAATACAAAGTGTGCCGGGAGCGTACCATGTGGAAATCACTGGTTGCGTTGGGTCACTTGGCACCCAAGGGAGCCTGGCTGCCTCCGGACCTCCTGCCTGATTGAAAACCGCTTTGTGCTTTTAGGGCAGAGAGCTGCAAAGCGAGTTTTCTCGCAGCCCCATGGGGCTGTGGGGAGGGTCGGGAGCCGGCTGTGCTGGGAAGGACCCGTGCTGGGCGCTGTGCTGGGCGAGCAGAGCCGTGCCCATGTTAGGAAGAGCTGAGTGCCATGTGCTTGGCAGATGCTGGGTCAAGGAATCGGCGGTGTGAGCTCACTACCAGATACAATCGCTGCTCGTGGAGTGTTGCGTGAGATAAATAGGCAGCGGCTTTCAAGAGGTTTCTAAACGTGTTTTTTTCCCTCTATTCCCTAGCAACTGAGAGAGGCCATTGCCGAACATAAGCCTCATATTGACAAGCTGCTGAAAATCGGACCGCAGCTCAAGGACCTCAACCCCGAGGAAGGGGAGATGGTGCAGAATAAATACGCGACGGCTGAGGCCATGTATGCCAGAATCAAGGAGGAGGTGTGCCAGCGGGCGCTCGCGCTCGACGAAGCCGTTTCGCAGTCCACCCAGGTACGCCGGGGTGCGAAGGAGCCGAGTCTGCTTATCGCAGGCCCCTGGGGCAGCCACATGCTGTGAAATGCGGGTTTTATTCTGCCTGTTGCGATTGTAAAAACCCTTTATAAGGCACGGCGTGGTCAGACTCCTCCAGGGTAGTTTCCTGGCTGCGAAAGCAGGGGAGAAGGTGTTTGGATCCTGACATAGTAAATAGGGTAATAAATTTTTACAACCTCGGTAATGATGCTGGTTCAAAGGGGCTGATTTGGCATCCAGCCAGGGTTGGAAGGGCCGTGAGTGCCTCTCTGAAAAGCCCAGAGAGATAAGTTTCATTTCTGATAAGCTAAGTGTAGCCAGCAGCCACGGGATCCTTTGTACGGCAGAGCTAACGGTCATCTCCGGGGTCTGGGCACCTCCAGAGAAGGTTGGTGGCTGCAGGAGCAGAGATGCCAGAGGAGGGGCAGAGGCTGGAGGTGCTAACGGCCAGAAAGGGGGTGAACAGTTCCTGCTGCTGAGGGTTTATGACCCTGGATATGTTTAATTTCATCCCGTGTTACCGTAGCGCAGTTGGTTTTTGTCATGTCTGGGTTTTTATTCCTGTATTGTGTAGTCACTTCTCGTGGTTTGCACTTGTATTAACTCCGAGTTTTTCCCCCCACACCCCCCTCCCGTCTCATCTCTCACTCCCATTGTGGAATGTGTTATCTGTGTGTGTTGCTGCCTGTGCCCGTCCTCCCCACATGGTCCCATTTCATTCTTGTGTTGACTGCGCCCCACCATTGCAGATTACGGAGGTAAGCCCCACCACCACGGACGTTCATTTACACACTCTCTTTGGGCTGATTCTGTTCTACACCCGGACTTTTATTTCTGGTCCATGTACAGCTCAGCAAAACATGCTTAAAAATTAACCCCGGGGGCCTGAAGTCACGTTTCTGAGATGGCTTTCGCTGCACTGCCGCCTGGTCTCAGCCGTGGCCAGCTTCTGCTGGGAATGCGTCCTGCAGAGCAGAGCAGAGGTTTTTCTTTCGGAGCGGTTTACCACCGATGTGCAGAGCTTGCTGCTCTAGCTGGACTCGCCGGTTTGCTCCTGCCTGTTGGTCGAGCCAGCGTGCCCCGGTCAACTTTGCACCGAGAGCCCATCTCCTCTCTGCTGCTGGAGCCTGGGGCTCGGCGAACGCCAGCACTGCTGTCCTGCAGAGAGGGAGCAGAGCTGGCAGCCGGGGTGCAGAGCTGTCCTTCTCGCCAGCAGAGATGGGTTGGGATCTTTAAGGCCAAAGTTGACTTTTCTTTTAAAAACAACAATAATAAACCCTGCTAGACCCCCTTCCTCTCTCACTCTTGGCTTTCTGGTTCTGCTTTTGCGGAAGCCCCAGCTCCGTGGCAGCTCGCTCCTCCCCGTGCGCATGCAGCCTCCCACCGTCGCCCGCTGACCCCGCCGGGGTGGCTCTCCTGCTGGCTTCACACCGAGCGGAGATTTCCATCGGCACCGAACGCGGGCGCTTTTCCCACAGCGTCTTTGCACGGGTGCTCGAAGGGCTGGCATTGGGTTTTCTTGCCACGCTGCCCCTCGGCAAGAAGCGGGTCGGCGCTTCAAAAATGCGCGTTTTGTAGCACTGAATCCGGTGACAGATCACTGCCGCGTTTGGTTCGCAGCCGCCGGTGCGGCTCCGTGAGTCCGTCTGGCTGGCGTATGGCTTGAGCCGGTGCAGCCTGGGCCTGTCGGCAGCGGAGGAAGGCGGCGGCAGGCGTGAACAGGAGGCTGCAGGTTTAATTGCTGTTGCAGGCAATGTTTGTCCTCGCCGAGAGGCCGCTGGGCGCAGTGCTAAGGGCTGTTGCACACGCAGGGAGTGATGCAGCGTTGCTTAATCTCATCTCGCCTGCCCTAATGGACTCGTTCTTCTCCAGTTCCACGATAAGATCGAGCCCATGCTGGAGACGCTGGAGACCCTCTCCTCCCGCCTGCGCATGCCACCCCTCATCCCCGCCGAGGTCGATAAGATCCGGGAGTGCATCAGCGAGAACAAAAACGCCACCGTGGAGCTGGAGAAGCTGCAGCCCTCCTTCGAGGCTCTGAAACGCCGTGGGGAAGAGCTGATCGGCCGGTCGCAGGGGGCAGACAAGGACCTGGCAGCAAAAGGTATCTCCGGGTGGGTTTACCGGGAGGTGCTGGCTGGGCTGGTAGCAGTTCCAGCTGCTCCTGCCCAAACCATGGCTCCATCACTGTTGGGGAGTCTTTGATGGCCCAAGGGTGTATTTTCAGAGGGTCTCCTGGCCTCAGGAGGAAGGTTGGGTCCTCTGGAGATGTCTGGTGCCTGCTTCCATCTGGAGCAGGCAGGGTGGCATCAGGCAGAGGAGAAAGAAGCGTTTGTGGCTTCTCAGGCAGAGGTTTCAGCTCAGCCAAGCTGAGCCGTCACCCTAAGCTGGTCTCTTGCGGCAACCGTTGGTGGCCCCTGTGAAATGGTTTATTGGTGTCGATTCAGCATCTAATGGAGGGAAGGAACATCCCCAGCACAAAAAGACCTGTCAACGCAATTGGCACTAATTGGCACCTTTCTTGGCAGCTCAACAGCCAGCTCATGGTCCGAGCGAGCGTAGACTTCACGCTAGAGGTGACCAGAACAGAGGTTCGTTGGAGGAGAGTATGTGGGCGAATTTGCCCTGAGCTTGCCTGCACATAAATAAAGGCTTTATTTCTACACACTGGAGTTTCTCATGTCCCTCAAAGTCTCTGAGTTAATGCTCCGATAGTCCTGGTCATCTTTAATGCCCATTTGAATATTGTCTTGGCTTTCTAAGTGGGAAGTGTTTGCAAATGCTTTTGAGTTGTAAAAAGGTTTTCTTCTTCACTGAATGTTTTCATTGCTTTCCTCAGTCATCCAGGATAAGTTGGATCAGATGGTCTTCTTCTGGGAGGACATCAAAGCGCGGGTGGAGGAACGTGAAATGAAGTTCCTCGATGTCCTGGAGCTTGCAGAGAAGTTCTGGTATGACATGGCAGCCCTCCTGACTACCATCAGAGACACGCAGGACATCGTTCACGACCTGGAGAGCCCAGGCATCGACCCCTCCATCATCAAGCAGCAGGTGGAAGCGGCAGAGGTGAGGACCATGGGCCTGTACCTCTCTCCGGAGCTTGTCTGCACCCAGCTTGGAAGGGCCATTGGGAAAGGTCTTAGATATGAGCCTGGCCAGAAGAGGCTGTAAAACACTTTTGTGGGCAGTCGGTCGGATTATGAAATGTTACTTCCACTGCAGCTGAGAACTGCGAGGAACAAACCAGAAGCGTATTTCACGTATCCCTCCCCGCCGCCACCACCCCCGGTTCCAGACAGGGAAATGATGCTTAAATCACTTTAGCTGCCACTGTTCTGGGAAGCTTATCAAGCGTGCGGTCAGAGTTGTGTGCCCACTTGTTCTGAGTGATGTGGAAGTTTGCACGGTTCTGCTCCCAGCCGGAGTCGAAGGCATCTGAGTGCTGCTGCCTAGCGTGGGAAGTGTCTGTTTAGGTTCTGGTTAGACCCGAGAGGAGTGTAGAGCTGGATAGGCGTGGGTTTGTGTGGTGCTGGTTGTTTCAAAGAAGCGGTGAAATCCCCTTCAGGTGAACGGACCTTGGCAAACAGGGATGTTTCTTTGTGCTTTGCTCAGTTTGTCCTTGCTCTTCCCCTCTTATAACCATTCTGACTTCGGTTTGCAACTTTTGAGTCTCAAAAACTAGTTTTGTGTTGACAAAACACTCCTGCAAACAGCCCATCTCTCGTGAACAGCCTCTGGCCAGGCAGTTCAGGCACACATCAGGCTAAATACAGACGTTCTTATTTTAGTTCCCCCAACCCCTGCACACAGCAGCGTCACCGCGGTGGGAGCAGAGCGGGCTGGTGGGGGCAATGCTGGTGAGCAGGATCTGCTCGCCATGCCACCGAGTCCTGGGGTCTGGCCTCGGGCTGCCAGCCAGGGTGCAGGACACCAGGAAGGACTCCCCATGCTTTAGCCCTCCTTATTAGCATAATAATTAATAATAATAAACTTTTTTCTTCTATCGCTGTGTTATCTGCAGACTATTAAAGAGGAGACAGATGGCTTGCACGAAGAGCTGGAGTTCATCCGGCTCCTTGGAACTGATTTAATTTTTGCCTGTGGTGAAACCGAGAAACCAGAAGTGAAAAAGAGCATTGACGAGGTAGGAGAAGCAGCAGCCTCCAGATAAAATCAGGTGGGAGCGAGTGGGAGCTCCGGCAGAGGAGCCTAACGAATTGTGTGGGCAATCTTGTGTCCCGCAGTTGAACAACGCATGGGAGAACCTAAACAAAACGTGGAAGGAGAGGCTTGAAAAGCTTGAAGAAGCCATGCAGTCAGCTGTGCAGTACCAAGACACGCTTCAGGTAAGAGGCAGGGCTGTCTGTGTGGAGTGGGTAGAGCTTGGCAACACCCCTGCGAATCCTCTCCCTGGAGCTGGGCTGGGTTTTGCACTAAAGCAAAGCAGAGAACATCTCCTGGGCGAGTGTTTGCAGCCTCTGATGGAGCCGGAGCTCAACAACCAGCTCCAATGAAGAGCAGATAGTTGACTGCATTTGTCTTCCCCATTCTGTCTTCGTTTCCGCACGAGGCAGCGGGATGAGCCTGGCTGCTGTCAGGTCCTTGTGCTGGCAGCAGCAAAGGAGGCACCAGCCCCACTTCCCCACCCAGCTTTGCCGTCCCCTTTGCTGACGAGGTCTGCCCTCCTTTCAGGCCATGTTCGACTGGCTGGATAACGCCGTGATCAAGCTCTGCAACATGTCTCCTGTCGGCACCGACCTCAACACGGTTAAGGAGCAAATGAACGAGATGAAGGTACGTGGGACACAGTGGGGCCAGTTCTCCGGCGCTTCCTTTCTATCACTCATGCTCCAGTGGTTAATTTTGTTCTGGTTTTTGTCCTGCTTGTTTTGGCAGGAGTTTAAAATGGAGGTTTACCAGCAGCAGATTGAGATGGAAAAGCTTAATCACCAAGGTGAACTAATGCTAAAAAAAGCTACAGATGAGACAGACAGAGACATCATAAAGGAACCACTGACAGAGCTGAAACATCTCTGGGAGAACCTGGGCGAGAAAATTGCTCACAGACAGGTAGAGAGGATTTGGGATCTCACAAGTGTGGGGTTGAAACTTGCTGGGATGCTCCTGCTCCTTCACAACTTCAACTTCCCTTTTCCATCTGTCCTTGCCCAGCATAAGTTAGAAGCCGCTCTCCTGGCACTTGGCCAGTTCCAGCATGCATTGGCGGAGCTGATGGCCTGGCTGACCCACACCGAGGAGCTGCTCGACGCGCAAAAACCCATCAACGGAGACCCAAAAGTCATCGAGGTTGAACTCGCAAAGCACCATGTGAGTACTCCCGCCCCAGGTCCAGTTTTAGTCTACTCCCATTGCAGGATTTTATTTCTCCCGAAGGATTTGACTTGGTTTGAGTCCGTGAGAACATGCAGGAATTAACAGGGGCTTTTAGAGGGGTGTCCAACATGTGCTCACCACATCCCGTGTAGGTGCTGAAGAACGATGTCCTGGCCCACCAAGCGACCGTGGAGACGGTGAACAAAGCGGGCAACGAGCTGCTGGAGTCGAGCGCAGGGGATGATGCGAGCAGCCTGCGCAACCGCCTGGAGAAGCTGAACTCGTGCTGGGAGTCGGTGCTGCAGAAGACAGAGGAGAGGGAGCAGCAGCTGCAGTCCACGCTCCAGCAGGTCGGGGAGACACGCCGGCGGTACCCCCTGTTGTGAGGGACCACTTCCCTCTTCGCTGTGGGGGGAAAGGAAGGGGCAAAGAGTTAGAGAGACACTGCGGGGGCATTGTGCAAGTTTCTCATGTAACTGAGTCATGGAGTGGTTTGGTGGCTGCCCAGCAGCACAGCAGGGACCAGGCACACCCGTGCGGTCGAAGATGTGCCGTGTATAACCCTGGTGCATCCAGCTCTGCCTCTGTATCTGGTTTTGAAGCAGACGCAGCGTTAACCCTGGCGCATGATCAATTGGTGGCTGATGTCATCTGATCCGTGGCCGATAATATGTTCCCGAACAGGCCCAGGGTTTCCATGGTGAGATTGAAGACTTCCTCCTGTGGCTAACGAGGATGGAGAGCCAATTGTCGGCATCGAAACCCACGGGAGGTCTGCCAGAAACTGCCCGGGAACAGCTCAATGCCCACATGGTAATTTCTTAGAAGAGATTTTTAATGCTTTTGATTCAGCAAGCTCCCGTCTGTCAAATACCACCATCAAAACTTCTCCCTCCTGTATCTGGTGGCAGAAGAGTGCTGCTCTGGTCTCTTCTTAGCCATAATTTTGCACTTGATGCCTGGGACAAGCGTCACGATGCTTTAACCACCTTTCTCTGCTCAAAGTGACACACTGCTGTCACTTTGCTGCCTGCCCTGAAGCTCATTTTCTCGTCACCCTGAGTCGCAGCGAGCCGGGGCCCCTCTCCGAGCCCCTCCTCTCTCTAACGCTTGGGCCATGCCTCCTGTGCAGGAGCTGTACAGCCAGTTCAAAGCCAAGGAGGACATCTACAGTCAGCTGCTGGCCAAGGGGCGACTGATGCTGCTGAACCGCGATGACTCCGGCTCCGGCTCGAAGACGGAGCAGAGCGTAGCGCTGCTGGAGCAGAAGTGGTGTCTGGTCAGCACCAAGATGGAGGAGAGAAAGGTAGCATTGGCAGAGAGGTGCTGCCCCCCCTTGCCCCTTGAGCTGGTCTGGCAGCTCTCGCTCCCTTGGCTGCGCTGCTTTCCCGGGAGGGACGGAGCTGGTCGGGGCTGGAGAGGAGGGGTTGGGTGGGTTTTTTTAGTTGGTTGCGCCGGTTGAGTTTATCTTTCAGATGGCGCGGGCTGAGCGTCAAGCTGTGATTGTTTTTTTTTTTTTTCTAGATAGTCATCAGAGTTGGTTAAATCACAGAGAAAATGAGTTAAATTGCGTTTTGGGTTAATTTAGGGGAGAGGTGGGAAGAAGCCTCCCGCGGCTCTGAAAGGCAGGCTTTGTTGGTCCTCTGCGAGACAGCAGGCCACATCCTCCTCCGAGCTGACTCCATCCTCAGCTCTTGGCTGATGATGAGATAAAACAAGGGACGCGGTGGCCTGAGCCCAGAATAAATTTGCGGTGCTGCAGCTGTTACCATCGAAATATCACCCACCTCATTTACTGCGCCGCTCTCCCCGTGGCGAGCCCCTTCTCAGGAAGCTGAGGGTGATGCAGCTGCTCTTGTGCCGATGAAGGTCTCCCCTTTCAGGGGTGATTCTTGTTCCGAAAGAAAGCGGTGGCTTTCACTGTAACCCCCTCCCCTTGGTAAACAAGTCGCGTTCCCAGGCCGAGGCGATGAGGTTCCTGTTAGAGGGACGTTTCGGCAGGGACACAAAGGCTGCCTCTGTCTGCAAAACCGCAGATCATGAGCTCTCACCCTCCGTGTTGTGGTTTTTTTCCTCCTCCCTTTCTCCCTCCCTGCTGCGGCAGGCGAAGCTGGAAGAGGCGCTGGCCCTGGCCACAGACTTCCAGAATTCCCTCCAGGATTTCATCAACTGGCTCACACTGGCCGAGCAGAGCCTGAACATTGCGCCTCCAGCCAGCCTCATCCTCAACGCCGTGCTGGCCCAGATCGACGAGCACAAGGTACCCAACGGCTCCGCGGGATGGAGGGACCAAGGGTGGGACCTCATCTCCCCTGCGCCCATGGGCTGCCTGCAGGCACGTCCAGCTCCCCTTATGGACACAAGGACGTCTTTGCTGTTTGCAGGTGTTTGCCAATGAGGTGAACGCTCATCGAGATCGGATCATCGAGCTGGATCAAACAGGGAACCAGCTGAAGTTTCTCAGTCAAAAGCAGGACGTGGTCTTGATCAAGAACCTGCTGGTGAGCGTCCAGTCCCGCTGGGAGAAGGTTGTCCAGCGCTCGGTGGAGCGGGGACGGGCTCTTGATGATGCCAGGAAGAGAGCCAAGCAGGTGAGAAGCGTGGGAGGGGTGCGATAGACCCCAGGGTATGGCCAGCCTTGGAGGGCAGGAGCTCCCGAGACCAGAAGGGGACTGGGGACACCAGCAGTGTTAAATTTCAGATTTGCTCCTGTTTCTTTGCAGTTCCACGAGGCTTGGAAAAAGCTAATTGATTGGCTGGAGGATGCAGAGAATCACCTGGACTCAGAGCTGGAGATTTCCAATGATCCTGACAAAATCAAGCTCCAGCTCTCCAAACACAAGGTAGAGCTTTGCCAAAGCGAGACTGGTGCTGGACGCTGGGTGGAAGGGTGCTTCGTTAGGAGGGGGAGCAGGGTGACAGCTCCTCTGCCATCAGCACAGGCGAAAGGCACGGCCATGCCTGCCGCTGCCAGGGAGAATGTTCAGCTGGGGATCTTCACAAGCACCGGGGATCTTCGGAGAACCACGGTCAGGCTTTCTGAAGCAGTTTTGTTTTCTCTGCCATTCCCAGGAGTTCCAGAAGACGCTGGGCGGGAAGCAGCCTGTCTACGATACCACCATCAGGACAGGCAGAGCCCTCAAAGAAAAAGCCTTGCTTCCAGATGACACTCAAAAGCTGGACAATTTACTGGGAGAAGTCCGGGATAAGTGGGACACAGTGTGCGGCAAATCTGTGGAAAGGTGAGTCCAGCCCCAGCGCTGTACCAGCAGCACTCGTTTGCCGAGAACTCTTATCAAAGCAGGGAGGGCAGAGGAGGGGAGGCGATTCCGTGGGGCGGTTGGAGAAGGTCACTGGGACAGGACAAAAGGAGGTGAGTTTGCCCATGGACGTTCACGGGGATGTTTGTTTTCCAGGCAGCACAAGCTGGAAGAAGCCCTCTTGTTCTCGGGGCAGTTCATGGATGCGCTGCAGGCCTTGGTGGACTGGCTCTACAAGGTGGAACCCCAGTTAGCTGAAGACCAGCCTGTCCATGGTGACCTGGATCTGGTCATGAACCTGATGGATGCTCACAAGGTGAGAGCAGCTTTTCTAGCTGAGGCACGTGTGGGGCTTGTCTCCCCCAAGAGCCAAAGAACAGAGGAGCCAGAGTTGGTGACCCACTGCAGAGCTGTGTCTTGCTGCTTTGCTTCTGTTTGCTTCTGGAGCTCTGTTCTGCCGAGATCCCACCGGTCAGACGTGTTGAGGGTTTAGTTTTGAAAAGGTGGCTGAATTTATAGTCCTCTATAAACTTTGGTCTTGGCAGTTCTCTCCAGCGTGTCCTGGAGACGGGCGCTTCTGGGTTTGGATTAGGTCATACACTGAAATCCCTGGACAGGGCTTGGGCATCCGTTCAAGGCAGCCGCTGTGTTGCAGCCTGAGCAGGGGCTAGAGCCTGTCTGCTCTGGGTCACAACAGCTTCTGCCAGGGTGGAAACCTGGGGCTCCTGCCCAGGTGTACCTCCACCGAAACGCGCTCGGGAGCTGCCTGTGCTTTCCAGCTCCCTGCCTGCCCTCCCATGGCACCAGGTTGTGCTGGATCGCTGATGTGGCTGCAAAACCCATGTTCCAAACTATTTTAGATGCATCCCACTGGTTTTTTTGCCCCTCCACGTGAGACAACCTGCTGGGACTGACTAACCCTGCTCGGCTCCTGCCCTCCCTCCCTCCAGGTCTTCCAGAAGGAGCTGGGGAAGCGCACGGGGACAGTCCAGGTGCTCAAGCGCTCCGGCCGGGAGCTCATTGAGAACAGCCGGGATGACACGACCTGGGTGAAGGTCCAGCTGCAGGAGCTGAGCAACCGGTGGGACACGGTGTGCAAGCTGTCCGTGTCCAAACAAACCCGCCTGGAACAGGCCTTGAAGCAGGTGAGCAGAAGGCTACAGGTGGAAACGGTCCTGGCAAGCTTCGCTGGGCTCCAGGTTTGTGCTGGGAGGTCAACACAAACCTCACAGAAGGGGGTTTGCCCGGTGACTGATCTCCTGACCGAGGGGGACGCCCTGTCCCTGCAGCAGTTACCAGTGAGAGCTGCGAAGCAGTGGGTTGGTGTCGGCTATTCACTCTTTCCCCCAGAGAAGAGCCGATAAAAGGCTGAAACTACCCGGGTGCCAAATTGGTCAGAAAACAGGTAGTTGTGCTGGTTTTAAAAACATTTAGTTCTTCAGTGCAGCCGGTGCTGAGGAGAAGGGGGTGCCCAGCCACTGTGGGACCTGTCTGCTGGTGCCACGCAGAGCCAGGCCCACGGACAGGGCTTTTCCCCCCTTTTTTAATCTGATTTTAAAGTCCCTTTTAGCCCTTCATCTCTCCAGCTCCCAACAGTGACTGGAGCAGCCCGTTGCGGGAGGAGGAGAGCTCACGCCTGTGCTTTTGTCGCCGCAGGCAGAGGAGTTCAGGACGGCCGTGCACATGCTGCTGGAGTGGCTCTCGGAGGCAGAGCAGTCCCTGCGCTTCCGGGGAGCGCTTCCCGACGACGCCGAGGCGTTGCAGTCCCTCATCGACGCCCACAAGGTAACTGGGAGCTCTGAAACGACCCCGAGCAGAAGTTATGGGGGAGAATAGCACAAAATAATTCGTTTGGGCCTTTCAGGAGTTCATGAAGAAAGTGGAGGAGAAGAGAGCGGATGTGAACGCGGCGGTGGGCATGGGGGAGGTCATCCTGGCCGCCTGCCATCCCGACTGCATCACCACTATCAAGCACTGGATCACCATCATCCGAGCAAGGTTCGAGGAGGTGAGTCCCACCCGCTTTGTGCCAGGCTGATGGCGAGAGGTGGTGGGGGACACCACGACCAGGGATGGCCACGTGGGGTTGGTTCCTGCCCGAGGTTTTCCGCTATGGGCTGACAGCAGTCTCTGCGTTTCCTACAGGTTCTCACATGGGCGAAGCAGCACCAGCAGAGACTGGAGTCTGCGCTTTCCGAGCTGGTGGCAAATGCAGAGCTTCTGGAAGAGCTGCTGGCCTGGATCCAATGGGCTGAGACAACCCTGATCCAGCAGGACCAGGAGCCCATGCCTCAAAATATTGATCATGTCAAAGCCCTCATCTCTAAACACCAGGTGAGCCCAGTGCCAAACGTGGTGGGCACTCAGGAGAGGGGCAGGGGAGGTTTTTCGTGCCCCTCCATAGAGGAAGCATGGACTTCACTTGGAAGTCCCTATTGAAACATTGCGTGACCCGAACAGAGCTGTCAGCTGGGAGCAAAACCAGTCCAGGGGTTGAACCTCCACGGGCTTGGCATGTCCCAGTGAGGATCTGGACAACAGGAGACCGAAAACATCTCAAAACTGCAAAGGTTTTCTTGTCCCTTCTGTATTTTGCCAGTCCTTTATGGAGGAGATGACACGGAAGCAGCCGGACGTGGACCGGGTCACCAAGACGTACAAGAGGAAAGCTACCGAGCCCCCCCACGGGCCTTTCATCGAGAAGTCCCGCAGCAACAGTGAGTCTCCACTCCAGCCGCAGCTTTCGGTGAAACGTGCTATGACGGGAGGAAATGAAACGCATAGGAACCTAATTAACATTGATTATCAATTAACAAAGCATCCTGCACTGACAGGCACCAGGAAGGCGCCTGAAGCTTGTCAGGAGGGGACAATCCAGGTGGCATTTGCCAAAAGCCCCGTATTGGGGTGTGCTGCGCCTGGGGAAGCTTATGCTCTTCTCTTTCTCGCTGCAGTTGCTTTGTGATGAGGTTTTGGGGTCTTTTTTCATGCTGTTTCATGAGGGCAGAGTCCAGTGGGAATTCCCAAGTGCAGCGGGAGCGTGGCGGGGGCTGGATGGGGAGCTGTCCCTCACCCTGTCCTCCTGCCTGGGGACCCCGCATCCCCTCGGGGAGCAGCCAGCCAGGCCACGGCGGGTTCTGTTTGAAAAATAAAATGCTCTTTCCTGGACTTGCTGAAGCCATCAACGCCACCTCAAACAATTCCTTTTCTGTCCTTTTTCCAGGAAAATCCTTGAGTCAGGCTGCTCCCCCCAGCATGCCCATTATCTCCCAGTCGGAGACAAAGAACCCCCGGATAAACCAGCTCTCGGCGCGCTGGCAGCAGGTCTGGCTGCTGGCGCTGGAGCGACAGCGGAAGCTCAACGATGCCCTGGACAGACTGGAGGAGGTAACGGCCACCGGCTGCTCCGGGAGGGGTCGGGGAACCGGTGCTGGCAGCTGCTCGCCAAAGAGGTGCAAGAAGCACTTTAAATGGGCATCACCGCTCGAAGTGCCCAGCTCTTGCGGACGGTTACTGCTGCCTTTTGGAAGATGCCAAAAGAAAAAAATAACTCCTAAAATCTTACGGCTTCTGTAATTAACTGCTCGTTAATGAACTGCTTTGTGCCGCTGCAGTCGGTATCCATGGAGGTAACGACAGCCAGGCCTGCTTTACTCCTAGTAATTAGTTTAACAATTGCTGTCTATATCTTTTCCAAACATCTAATGTAATTTTTGTTTTTATTTATGCTTAACAAAGCAGCTATGCCCAGAAGTGAGTGTTTTTGTTTTTTGTTGCTTTTGCTGTAGGTCAGTTCAGTTTATCCGTATTAATGTTTTTTTCTCTGTTGCTTTTCACTCCCAAGAATGTTTAGAGAAAAGAAAAAAAAATGGCTAAAAATAGTTGCATTACCTTGCTGTGAGCTGCTTGGGTGGTGGGAGTCCTTTGTGGGAGGGGATAAAAAGGGTGTCAGGTTAAATTGGAGGGCGAGTGGCTCGTCTGAGGCTGGCGGCAGAGCCGCGGGGCTGGGGTTGAGCTGAGACGTGCCCCAGCCGCTGTCTTACCTGGAAGATGAGCAAGAAACCCCTTCTCAGCCGCTTAGAGGGCAAAGGAGAGGGGAGACCCGTGCCCAAAACGATGCCAGCGATGGGTTTTCTTCCCGGGCAGAGCCTGGCGAGTCGCCAGGCAAAACCCGGGTGAGGAAGCGCCCCAAATGCCCAAGCAGAGCCGGGGAGGGGGCGGTGTCTGTGTGCAAGTAGCTGATACTCTGCGTGTGTGGGGATGCTGCATCCCGTGTCGATGGTTCTGTCACGCGCGGTCCCACGTGGTGGCTGTTGGCTACGCTGTGTGTCCTTCTGTTCCCGAAAGGCCATCTGAGCAGCCCCCTCGTTAACGGGGGGCCGTCTAGATGAGCCTAGATTAACCTTCCCGGGAGGGCGGGGGGCGTGAGCGTCGGCCTCAGGAGCTCGGGCGCGGGCTGGCCTGACGGCTGGTCTTTCAGGGGGCTGTGGAGCGGTGGGTGCTGCTCCCTCAGGGGTTTCCCCCCGCTGACTCTCCGGGGTTTCCTTCCAGTTGAAGGAGTTTGCAAACTTTGACTTCGACGTCTGGCGGAAGAAGTATATGCGCTGGATGAACCACAAGAAATCCCGCGTCATGGACTTCTTCCGGCGCATTGACAAGGACCAAGACGGGAAGATCACCCGGCAGGAGTTCATCGACGGCATCCTGGCCTCCAGTAAGTCCCTGCCTGCCTGAAACGAGCTTGGACAATGGCCCCCTGGGCATGACAAGGTCCTGCTCGAGGACCGAGGTGCAGACCATGCTCTGGCATCCCCGACTGAGTGAGGTCCCTGCATCGGTTGCTCATTTCTCTCTCCTTCCAGAATTCCCCACCACGAAGCTGGAGATGACCGCGGTGGCCGACATCTTTGACCGTGACGGCGACGGCTACATCGATTACTATGAGTTTGTGGCTGCTCTCCATCCCAACAAGGACGCCTACCGCCCCACCACTGACGCCGACAAGATCGAAGATGAGGTAAAGCACCCGAAGAGATGGGTGCTGGAGGGTGCCGGGGTGGTTCAGGCTGCGGGTTGGCAGTGGGGAGGACAAGAAGGAGGTAAAAAAAGGATCGTGTTGGTGCTGAGCCAAGATAAATGGCTGGTACTGCCGGTAGCCACCATATTTCTGAAGGCAAGGGTGCTCAGGGCTGGGTTTTGTCCCTTGTGTTGGGGGAGACTCCCAAAACGCCGGTCCCTTACCTCTCTTGTCGGTGCTGGCAGGTCACCAGGCAAGTGGCCCAGTGCAAGTGTGCCAAGAGATTTCAAGTGGAGCAGATCGGCGAGAACAAATACAGGGTAAGGCAGAGGGGGCCGAACACTGCCCCAGCAGCACAAATCCGGCTCCCCTTTCCCACCCGGGGCGGGGGGTTCACCCACGGGGTGCCCAGTCCGGCACAGGGGGACCTCGCTGGGCTCCCCGGGGCGAGACGGAGACCTCGTCCTCCGGTTCCCGGCGGAGGTGGCTGAGCCGTGTTTGCCCGGCACCGTCCTCAGCCCCAGGGCGTTCCCCGAATCGGGAGAGCATAAAAGTGGCCCTGTTCTGGGGCCGCCGGCCCCGTGAAACGCTGCATTCACTCCGCCAGCAGCCGCCCTTGAAGTGTTCCTCCTGGACGAGTCTACCTTACGCCTGTGTTTTTCTTAGCTCGCTCCCGAAGAAGGGAGAATAATTTCCTTAAAGAATCTCTTTGTAACGAGCTCGCTGTTTATGTTTGAGTCCTTCGCCGAGGTGAACCGGTGAAGGTTGCTGGCGGCAGCGCCGCCCGCTCTCCTGCCCGCTGTTTTTGGGGCTGATGCTCCGGCCGGGAGGAGCCGAGCTGCAGCGCTCGCCCGTCCCCGGCTGCACCGGCCCCCGGCTCCCCGAGCTTCTACCTCACCCCCAGATACCATGAACCCCACGGATTTCTAACTACCTGCAGTTAACCGTTTTCATGATTATTGCACTGTTAACCCCATAAATGTTTTTTCTTGTTTTTCTTTCCCCTCCTCTTCCTCTCAACTTTCCTCCCCTCCCTATCCCCTCTCCCGCCACAACTCCTCTCCCTCCGTAGTTCTTCCTCGGCAATCAGGTACAGTTTGCCTTGCGATGCTGCCTCTCAGCTCTTTTATTTTTATAACAAACGTAGCTTTGTGGTGCTGCTCTGTCCTTTGTGGCTGTGGGAGGATGGGATCTGTGAGCGCTGCTCAGCAGAGCCTGGTGCAGAGCCTGAGCCACCTGGAAAAAACAAAACAGACAGCATTGGGCAGAAAAAAGGGAAAAATTCAATGGAAAAAGCAGGATTTGACAAAAATGGAGAGATTTTTCTCTCCGTGGCTCCTTTCTGGGATACGTTGGGGGTGTTGATGGTAATCTCAGCACCCTGCAGTGCGGAGCACTGGGGTACAGACGGGCTCGTGCCCAGGACTGTCCTTCGGGGAACAGCCAGCCCGGATGAAATCACAGGGGTGCAACTACCTGCACGAGGCTGGACCAGGCTCTGGGGAGGGTTTGGATCACAGTCCCCATGGAATGAGAATGCTGAGTCCTTTCATCCCGTAGGTAACGATAACTAAACCCTCATCCCCACCATGAGTAACTCCTAACTGGAGCAGGACTTACCAGACCCGCATGTGTCCCCGTTACGGCGGTGCAGCGTGTGCGAGTGCCGGCTGGTCCGGGGGGCAGAGCTCTCTCTTTAACGGGACTGGAGCATCACGGGCCGTTATGCTGTGCCTGCTGCCCCTGCTCGAACAGAAAAGCATGTGTTTCATGTGGAAAGATGGTGCCCTACCACAAACGTGCCCAAAAAGAACCAAATTGGGTGTCGGAAGTGGACGGTTCTGAGAGAGCTCTGGCTTTAATTTAGGCAGCGATTACGGAAACATTCTCAACAGCAACTGAAAAACGATGTAAATGTGGCAGTGGAACTGGGAATCGTCTTCTCCCTGGTTTTCCCTGGTGCAGAACTCACTCTTGAAGGATGCTTTCTGTGGAGCCCGGCGAGGGGGCAGGCAGCTCCCCTGCCCTCCTCCCTGCCCGCAGGCACCATGGCCATGGCCACCAGGCTGGGGCAAGCACGTTGTGGTAGGAACCCCGAGCGGGGAGACCCACCAGTGCACAGTCCAGGGTCCCATGGCCCTGCTGGGAGGAGGATCGGAGATGCCGTTACCTCCTGCCCCTCTGCCTGACCCATCTCGTGTGCCTTTGCACTCTGTTTTCGTTTATTTTGCGTTCTTATCCACCCAGGGAAAATGTTGCTTTTTCTTTTTTTTTTAATCACCTTGAAAATGGTTTTGTTTCCAAAGGCTGGTTCTCATCACAGCGGGGTTCTGGATGCAGAGCTGCTACAGCCGAGCCCGGCTCCCGGTGTCCCGCACCGGCTCTGCCCCAGGCCCGATGCAGAGGGCAACCAGGAGCCTGGGTTTGGCTATCCAGGAGGTGTAGGGAGCTTTGAAACACAGACACACGCTTCGGATCCAGGGTGCACTTGGTTGATGTCGGAGCTGTTTAAAATCACTAATGAACACTGCAATCACTAATCAACATTGCTGCGGGATTCCTGCCTGGATTCCCGTCACTCTGCGCTCACCGAAACATCCGCACTGGGCGATCTCTGCGGCGGGGGCTTTCTGGCTGGTGGGGTCAAGTCTGAGGCTCGGTGAAATCCCCGGACTTCAGACTTGAGGAGAAGAGGTGTCTGGCTCAGCGGTGACACAGCACTGCTTGCCTGGCTGGTTCACCGGCGCTCGGCGGTCTGAATCAGCCGGCTCTTTCCACGTGGGCTGCACCAGGAGGGTCATTGTGTTGCCAGCCTCTATTTCCTTCCCCATGAAAGGAAAAACTGCAATTCTGGCTGAGAAAACCCATCCAAAGACCAAATACCAAAATCTCATTTGTTGCTCTAAAAAAAATTCTCTTCCCAGCTTGAAAACTGCAGGATTTGGGTAGTTGCATCATCGTAAAATCTCAGAGCAGAAAAGCTCCTGTGAGTTGGTGCTTCTGCCCTTACTCGAGAAGAACGTGTCTGGAGAAACCTTCGGAGCGTTCCATAGCTCGCTAAAAGTATCTGGTGCAGCCAGCTGTGGGTGGGAGCCGAGTGTCCCTTGTCGTGTCCCCTTGTCTGACCTGTCCCTTGGCTCCGCAGTTCGGCGATTCCCAGCAGCTGCGGCTGGTCCGTATCCTGCGGAGCACCGTCATGGTCCGCGTCGGCGGAGGGTGGATGGCCCTGGATGAGTTCCTAGTGAAGAACGATCCCTGCAGAGGTAAGGCGGTTCCTGGGGTTTGTACAACCGGTGTCTTCTCTCCCAGTAAAGGGAGGTTGAGGATGGTCCATACACGTGACTGGGGGTGATGGAGTAACCTTCGTAGAGGTGACCTGAAAGAATTCTGAAGGTTCAAAGCCAGGAGATAGTAAAATCCTGCTCTGAGACACTCCGGGGGGAAGATCTCCAGCCCAGGATCTGCTGCACTGGGCCGTGGCCATGGGGCACCGACAGTCCAGGCTCATCCTGGGGAATAAGGAGACATTTCTCCTTCGAACTCCTTGGTGTCTCTCTGGTGTGTTTCTGACACAAATTTTCTCAGTTTGTGTCTTTGCAAACCCTGAGCTGTGCAGGACCATGTGCCTTAAATACCTGTTTGCAGCAAGAGCTGCTGGTGCTGCTGGGTCTTCTAGTGCCTTGAGATCAACTTTGCCCCCAGCTCTGCCTGTGAGGGCAGGAACGTGGCCCTTCTCCTATTTTCTGGATCGCCACGTGCCAGATTTGAGTGGTGCAAGGGGGCTGCAGTTAGACACCGAGGCCTGTGGGGCTGTTCAGGGCTGGGCTGGATTTCTTTGGGCCATTGTGAGCACCGCATCCCGCCGTAAGCGTGGCGATAAGTGTCATCTTGCACAAGTGTGTACCAGGGACTGAGCGGACCGGTGGTGAAACAAAAAAGCTGTGTCAGTTCAGCATTAGTGCAGGAAAACGCAAGTTTAGGAAGTTCCTGGATGAACCGAGCTTGAGGAAGGCAGGGCAGCACGTTAGAAGGGAAGAGCCACCTAGATCTTGGGTCGTTAGCAGTGTTTGCTGGAGCTCGTTTGGTGGGACACGTTTGGAAGGGACGGTTGGGATAACACAGACCAGGGTCACATACCGTGAGCACAGAGAACTGCGGTCGCCTCCTCTCCAAATCCTGCACGCTTGAGGTTTTATGGTGGGCAGAGCTGTTGGGCTGGAAGTGACGCTCTGCTGCGACCGGCCGAGAGCCTGACCAGGGGATGGAGAAGGGTTAGCGAGGGGGCTGGCCAGGAACGAAGTGCATCAAGGCTGCACGTTTTGGAGAGCTGAGGTCTGCACTCCAGATGTCCGTGTCTCGCTGGGGTCTCCAAGATGTTAATTGCTTTGGATGTATCTTCTCCAAACTAACCCTTCCTTGCTCCGGCTGCCCGCTGGCTGTTGCTGAAAGCAGCGTGATTTACAGCGGGTACCGCGTGCTGCAGGGAACCTTCAGGGTCTTCTGCTCCTCCGGCCTCCCCCACTCACCCTTTGCAGCAGATGTTTTACAGCGCTGACACGGGGGTTATTTCCATCCCTCGGTTATCTCAGCGTGGTGCTTCCCTTCTGCAATTGCTTCTGGCCTTTCTGATCCGTAACGCAGCAGCTCCAGAACTGCTCCCGTGTCCTGTGACGCTCAGCGCAGGCTCTTGCTCTCTGTTGCAGCACCGTGAGCATGAAACTCGTTGGCCCGCGTCTCTGACGTCCACTGACTTTCTCCCTGCTTGGCTGCCCCTTGCTTGTCGAGGGGAGACCTTCAGCTCCGTGGGGGGTTTGGATGAAAAGGTTGATATTGGCTTTTAATGGGTGGTGGTCACTTTTCTCCTGCCTCTCCCCAAAAATTGGTGTAGAGCTGCCCAGAGCTGTGAGAGAGCAGGATCTCAACCCTTCAAAGCTGCCCTTGCAATTTTTAAGCCACGTTAAAGATGACATTGGCCGCTGTTGTACCGTGGTGTGTTTAAAGGCCATCAGGATGCTTTCCCCACGACAGCTCCAGTATGAATTTGTGGGCCTCAGGCAGCCTTTGATCAGACAATTTCTCAGAGCTGTTCCGTGGCAGGAGGTGGTTAGGGCAGAGCAAGAGAGCTGGGATGGTCTCACTGCCGTCTGCTCACCCTCGGAGATGGGCTTGGGGAGACATCGTGAGGACACACGCTCCAACCCCCGGAGCCTCCTGAGCCCGGTAACCGCGTCGAGTTCACACGAACCTCAGGTCTCCTCTTCTTCGTCCCCTTCCAGCACGAGGACGGACCAACCTTGAACTCCGAGAGAAATTCATCTTGCCGGAGGGGGCCTCGCAGGGAATGACGCCGTTCCGATCGCGAGGCCGAAGATCAAAACCGTCTTCCCGAGCAGCCTCCCCGACACGATCCAGTTCCAGTGCCAGCCAGAGCAACCACAGCTGCGCCTCCATGCCATCCTCTCCCGCAACTCCGGCCAGCGGAGCCAAGGTGGGGTTCGCGCGGGGAACCTTCCTCTTTCTGTCCTTTAGAAACCGGTGGCCTCCAAACCCGTCCCGGCGAGATGAGGAGCTGCAGGAGGAGGAGGAGGAAGGTTGGGGCTTGGGGGCTCGGTGGTTACTGTGGTCACTAGAAGCCGTTCGTGGTGTCTGCAGGCAGAACCCTGCTGTCCTCATGGGGTGGGACGGTGCGGGACAGGTTTTCATGCAAGCCGGGTGCTCCTGGCTCCGCAGCAGGGTCTCACCGCACAGCCGAAAGCTCCTGGTCCCCGAGGCAGGGCTGTGCCACAGCCACGGTGTCCGGCGGGCGCCCAGGAAGAAGCCGTCGCCCATCGTCTCTCCTTTCCCACCACATCATTCACCCATGCGTGTTTTATTTCATCATCTGTTTGGGTGTTTTCCTCTTTATTTTAATTTATGTATTTCCTGTTTGGTTCTCGTTGCATTTCAGTGCCATTTTCCCCCATTCCAGATACTTTTCCGTTTCCTTTTTTTTTTTCACTCACTTCCACCTCTCCCCCCTCTCCTTGGATTTTCCATTCCACAGACTCCACATCACTTCTCTCGATGTTATGACAAACCCTGGTTGATAAACAGTAAAGCGGGCACCCCCCTGCGGGGATTCGATTATTCCGACTTCCAGCTCCCGAGCGCCGAGGTAGAGTATGGTCTGGCAGCCCCGAGGACCCGCGGACAGGCCGGCACGGAGGCATCCTGCTCCCCTGCCTGTGTTAACGCTTCCCTGTGGTAGAGCAGCGCTTGTTAGCACCGCTAACGCTCGGGCTGTTGGCGTTTTTCATGGGTTTCTAACTCGGATTAAATGAGACATCGACCGTAGAACAAAGCCCAGCAGCTTGTGATTCGCATTCACCCGCTTCCAAACCGCGAGCGCGACGTTTATCCTGTTGTGCTTTCAAAAAACCATAAATATTCCAAGCTTTGATGGCTTTTAAGCACTGATAAGTGGCCACGTTTGGCTTTCAAAACCCAGCAGCCGAGTTGAGACGCGAAAACCAGCTCCAGCGCATGCCCCGTAACCACACCGCCTTCGTTCCCGTGAAGCGCTTGCGTTTCTCCCCGTGTTGAAGCACGTGTGGTGTGTCCGGCGCTGGCACCGGCACCGGCTTGTGCTCCCAGGAGGATGAATTCGAGCGGAGACTTTGATCTTCCTAAAGCTTCATCCTCCTCACCAACCTCCCTGACCCGGTGAATCGGGGGTGAGAGACGCCGGGTGGCTCTCGGCGGTTCGCTGAGCGCCGCCGTGCGCCGGCGAGATAAAGCGCCTCTGGCTCGGCGGTGCTTTCACCCAGGAAAGGAGGGATTTTCAATCATCGTCAGGGCACCAGCACTTCCCCAGCCGCCCTAAACTGCCTGCTTGCTGCTCTTAACATGGTTAGGAAATAGGATCAAGGAGGAGAATCGAAACCTCTGGTGATGAAAACGGTACCTTCGCAATCGCGTGTTGATGGATTTTAATTCGCGGGGAGCCCCGCTGCTCGCCTGCCCCTCTGCCCCGCTGCAGCTCCAGTTTCCTGACATCAAAATTGCCCCAAAATCCCGGGGAACGGGAGGGAAACCTCTCCAGCTGTTGCTTTACAGCTCGCTGGGAAATGCCCTCCGCTATAACTCTACCTGTCCTGGTTGTGGCCGGGCTGGAGCTGCCCCTGCAGTGATGCCACCCCAAGCCCCGGGGGACACCGCGGGCCGTCGCTTTCCTGCCGCGCTGCCCCGAAACCCAGCGCTTTGGTTGGGGGATGGAAACTGGAGCTGCCCTTTTCCAGCTGGAGCCGGGTGCCCTCGCCCTGCCGGCGCCTTCGCTTTCTCGGCAGCAGCAGGAGCGGAGCTGCCCTCGTGCGGCTTTTCCCCCACTGCCATCCGCCTTTCCAACATCTTAAAGGTCGGGGAAAGCACCGTTTCAGGATGCGACCGAAGCGGATTCGCTGTGGTTTGTGCCTCGCTGCCCAGATTTGTCTGCCCTTGGGTGGTGGGTGCACGGACCCGCCCGGGGTCCCCCTCACCTCACAGAGTCACGCTGCACCGATGCCTCCCTACGACGGGATGCGTTTCTCAAGACGCTGTGTTGTATTTGACCTTCCAAAACCGTCCTGAGCTGCTTAAATGCTAAAAATCCCAATTTTTGCACGATTTCCCGTTATCTTTGTGGAGCCCTTGAGCCCAGGCGACGCTGTTCTCCAGCTGCAGAGCAGCTTTGCTCTTCTATTTTTATTTTTTCCCCCCCAAACAGCAGCGCCTCAGCCCGCAGCGCACAAACTGCCGTTGCTCCCCCAATTTTCAGGCTGTTTTCTTTTTTATGACCAGCTGCTGAAACGACAGCTTGTGTTTTCCTTGACCGTTAAGATGGGTGTCACTCAAACGTCAACCTCTTCTTGCCGAGGTGCGGATCTCGCATGCGGTCTCGGTCCAGGTGACCCCTAAGAGATGCTCTGTATGTGCTTCCTCCCAAGGTGACCCCCTCGGCCGGCAGCAAGCTGAAGCGACCTACCTTCCACTCCAGCCGAACCTCCCTGGCAGGGGACACCAGTAACAGCTCCTCACCAGTCTCTACAGGTGCCAAAACCAGTCGGGCAGGTAAGTTGGGTGCCAAGACTGAAGGATCTCCTGCTGCCACCGTTCCTACTTGGTTCCTTCAACTGGCAGAGAAAATAGGAAACGTTCAGGGCGCCCGCGGTGCGCTGGGGAGGCTGATCCCATCCCCGCCGGGGAGAGGGGCCGCTGCGGCGGTTGGGCAGCGTGAAGGTTTGCTGCTCGTTACGCTCTCAGCATCGCATCGGTCCTGGTGCTGAACCCGCGGTTTCAGGGGTGGTTGGAAGCAGCCACAGCGGTGCTGGGGATTTGGGTGCCGGGGAGGGGAGGAATCCCCCTCCTCCTCCTCGTCCTCCTGCTCACGGCTCTCTCGGCTCCTCTTGCAGATCCTAAAAAAACAGCCAGTCGTCCCACCAGCCGCGCCGGGAGCCGGACGGGGAGCCGGGCCAGCAGCCGGCGGGGAAGCGACGCCTCCGATTTTGACCTGCTGGAAACGCAGTCGGCGTGCTCGGACACCTCGGAGAGCAGCGTGGCCGGCGGGCAGGGCGGCTCGCGCCGGGGGATGGCCAAACCCTCCAAAATCCCCACCATGTCCAAGAAAACAACCACTGCCACCCCAAAAACTCCAGGCCCTAAAAGATAATACTGTACCCACGCCCTCCTGAAAGAGAAACCCCACCCTGTGTCCGATTTTTAACCCCGCTACGTACATTGGATGTATATTTATTCTAAATGGGAGAAACTATATTGTTAAAAGTGTAAAAGAAAGTTGTGTTATGAAGCTGCCTTATTTGGGGTTTGGTTTTGGTTTGGGGTTTTTTTTTTTTTATTTTTTTTTTTTTTTTTTTTTTTAAGTTACAATTTTCATGTGAATATTTATGTAGATAAAAACTGCCTCTCGGCGACCCCTGTTCATGGAGGGGCCTGGAAAACCGAAACGTGGGAGAGAGAGAAAGGAAAAAAAAAAAAAAGAGAAAAAGAAAAAAAAAAGGGAAGCAAAAAAAGATCAAGATGTGAAAGTGTAAAGAAAAACTAAGCTATAAATAGGATTTCTGCGCGGTGCAGGGTGCGAACCTGCTTTATCTTTTAGGATTGTTTCCTAAATGCATCTTTATAAACTTAACTTGCTGTCTCAGCAAGGTAAATTATATTTAAAAGCAAAAGACCTGAATCCTGCAGTGTTCAAGGAACTCTCTTAACTCTCTTTTTGTAAATCACAGATACCTCAACCAGAGAAACGTGAGGTGAGGGGACTTGGGGCTTATGTTTCCATTTTTTTAAAGCTACGTGGTTTTACCTGAAGAAAGCGGAGTCTGACTTAATAAAATTTGCACACACCACAGCGCAGTCCACAATTGCTGTCTTGGAAATACTGTCCCCACAACTTGGGTTTTAAAGAACAAAGCGGGGGGGGGGGGTTGGGGAGGGGGCTCACGCTGGGGCTGGCCCAGGAGAGCACACGGCTCCGGGTGGCCCCGCCACGGCCCTTCGGGATGGTGGGTCCTGCCGATCAGAGGATGCTTCGGGATCGACGGCCGCAGAGACCGCCCCAAGCTGATCCGTACAGAATCGCTGTTTACCCGCATCTCTGTTCTTCCTATTTATTATTTAACTGGTCATTCCACTCCCAACCAGGCTGAGATTGACGTGGCCTCTGCTCCTAGAAGAAATCTGGACTTACACGCACAGTCGCTTGTCCTTGAAATGAGTCTCACCAGCACACTCGCTGCAAGTCCTGTCTCGCTTTTGTACGCTCTTTTTTCTTTGTAATAAAGTCCAACTGACCAAGTGACCAGGAGACGGGCCGGGGAGAGCGGCTCTCCGGAGCCCCTGTATTTATTAAATAGTGTTCCTCTCCGGCTCGGACCGCGTTGCTGTGTGATTCTCTCAATTGGTTTAAATTGAGGCAAAACCGAAGCTCTACCAATGAATTGTTTAAAAACCAGACACATTTTTGTATTAAAATTGCTCGCGGTAATAAACAATCTTGCCTCCTACTTTATTCCACAGTGTTAGAGTTTTAAGTGCGAGAGCTGGAGCTGTTGATCCCGTGCGAGGAGGCGGCCACGGGGTGTCCACACGCAGGTTTCCTTGCAGAACGGAGCAGGGAACCACCAGCCCAAAGTGGGTCCACCCACCCCAGGTGGGTGCTGGTGAGGGTGCTCCATGGTGTGGGTACCCGCCGGCCAAGGAGTGCCTGCTGGTGGGATGCCAAGAGACGGGGGTACCTGTCGGAGAGGGTGTTTGCCAGTGAGAGCGGCTGCTGAGGAGCGTGGTTGGGTGTTGGTGGTTGGGTGCTCATGGGGGTGGGTGCACAGGGTGAGGACCCATTGCGAGGCATGGCCCGTGGGGATGGGTGCTGCTGAAGTGAGGCCTAGGAGGGTGGGTACACGGGTTGGATGCCCATGGGTTTGAGTGGCCCCGGAGGGGTGAGCGTCCCTGTGGATGGGTGCTGATGGGCTCAGGTGTTCATGAGTTTGGGTGCCCATGAGGGTGAGCATCCCTAGAGATGGGTGCCCATGGAGTCGAGCATCCCTAGGGATGGGTACCCATGAGGGTGAGCATCCCTTGGGGAGGGTGCCCATGGGTTTGGGTGTCAATGGGGGCAGGTGCTGGTGGATTTGGTTGCCCACAACGTTGAACATCTGTAAGGTGGGTGCCCATAGGGCCAAGCATCCCTAGGGATGAGTGCCCATGGGGTCAAGCATCCCTAGGGATGAGTGCCCATGGGGTCGAGCATCCCTGAGGATGGGTGCCCATGGGGTTGAGCATCCCTAGGGATCGGTGCCCATGGGGTCAAGTATCCCTAGGGATCGGTGCCCATGGGGTCGAGCATCCCTAAGGATGGGTGCCCATGGGGTCGAGCAGCCCTAGGGATGGGTGCCCACGAGTTCGTGTGCCCAGAAGGCTGAGGATCCGTAAGGGTGGCTGCCCGGCGTTCACGTACCCAGCGGTTCACCCCGTTCCCCGGGACCCGCCGGACGGGGAGGGCCGTCCCGTCCCGGAGCCGTGGCCGGGGCGGCGCCGCCGGCAGGACCATCCCTTTCCCTCACCCCGCCGGGGCGGGCCGGGGCCGGGGCCGGGGCCGGGGCCGGGACCGGGACCGTGCCCGCGCCCGGGGCCGTGCCTCGGCGGGCGGCTGGGGTGGGGGGGTCCCGCTGGGCGGCGGTGCCATGGGACCGGGGCGCGGGGCGGCGGCGGCCCGGGCTCCGCTGCGGGCCCTGGCGCTGCTCGGGGCGGTGGCGGTGCTGTGCCAGCTGGGCAGCGGCAGCGTCCTCCGCCGCCGCCTCCACGCCGCCGGGTTCCCGCAGCGGCGGCTGAGCGGCGGCGAACGGCGCGACGTGCAGCGGGAGATCCTGGCCGTGCTGGGGCTGCCCGGGCGGCCCCGGCCGCGGACCCCCGCCGCCTCCCGCGCCCCCGCGGCCGCCGCGCCGCTCTTCATGCTCGACCTCTATCACGCCGTGGCCGGTGAGGAGGAAGCGGAGGAGGAGGAGGCGGCGGTGTCGTGGCCGGTGCTCACGGGGCTCAGCACCCAGAGCCCCCCGCCCGGCAGCGTCGTCAGCCGCGCAGACACCGTGGTCAGCCTCGTCAACATGGGTGAGAACGGCAGCGGGGGCACCGGGGCGTGCGGGGGCACCGGGGGCACCGGGACGTGAGGGCAGGATCTAGGCGACTTCAGTAGGACCAGAGAGACGGGGGACCGGAGCAGACCGGGGTGTACCAGAGGGACCAGAGCCTGCGGAGGGACCGGGATGCACGGGCAGGATCCAGGCGGCCCGGACGGGATCAGGGGGACCGGGACACAGGAGTACACTGCGGGGGGACCGGAGCAGACCAGGGCGCACGGACAGGACCGGAGCCTGCCGGGGCACCGGGAGGAGCGGGCAGGACCGAAGGCGGAGGCAGCGCCGGGCGGGCACCGGGGGGCACCGGGGGCCAGCGCACAGCGGGACGGGGCGGCCGGGGCTGCGGCGGCCGCTCTGCCGGGGCTGGGCACGGCACGGAACCCGCCCGGGGCTGCTGACGTGACCTCGACCTAAATCCCGGGGAGCAAACCCCGGCCCCGGTCCTTGGCTGCGGGCAGGGGACCGAAGCTCTTGTCCCGACGGCTCCGAGCATCCCTCGGTCCCGGGGCGCTCCCCCCGTGAGTCCCTGCCCAGAAAAACGGCTTGCGCACAGAGCTGAGCTTAAACAGCGGGACAGTGGCCCTGAGGGACGCGGTGGCCACGGGGCTGCTCCCGAGGTGCTGGGAGAGAGCCGCTGCGACCCCCGAGGGGCTGCGCACGGACCCCCCCAGCCAGTGCTCTGAGCGTGGGGAGAAACCCCGGAGAGCCCAGGCAGGGAGGGAACCTGCACCCGCGGGAGGAGCGAGGGGAGAGGGAGGGTCGGGGAGGTGTCTCCCAGGTCCCCTCCATCCATTCTTCCACCCCCGGTACCGTGGGTGGATGTAAAGAGGCCGGGGAGCACCCCCGGACAGCCCCTGGGTCAGAGGTGCCTGTGGGCGCAGGCACCCAGCACCCAGCTCCCATCGAGAGCCCTCGGGGCTGTGGGGGGGTCAGCGTCCCAGGGAAGCTGAGACCGAGGGAGGCAGATGCTGGAGCACCAAATCCCAGCTCGCTTCAGCACTCAAGACAGCAGACGAGCACCAAAAATGCCTTAAAACGGCCGGGTTTGATGACAGCTGGGGTGGGATGTTCAGGGGGGCTGTGGAGCCACCCTGGAGGCGTCAGTGCTGCCACGGGGGGTGCTGGTGCCACTCCCCTTCCTGATGCTCTTGGAGCAAGCAGGAGAGTTGGGGAACACAGTTCCAGCCTTCAATTTGAATGGCTTTGATTTCTGCGGCTTCATCAGCCCCTTCACGTTAATTAAACACATTTTTGTGGACAGGGCCAGCTTGCATTTGCCTGCGTAATGTGCTGCGCAATTACCTTGATGGGACATGCAAATGGGGTAAGTCGGTGCCCCATTGGGCACTCGGACCTCTTTGCTCCCGGCCACCCCACGCAGCCCTGTGTGAGCGGGGCCGGAGCGCAGCTCCCAGCGACACACCTTGTTCCTGGGAAGGGGAAATGACAAACCTCCCCGGCGCACAAACACGTCCCGGTTTGGGCAGCGAGGGGCCTCCGGGCGATGGGTGGCCACCGCGCACCCTCGGTTGGGTTTGGTGATGGATCTACCCATCCCGTCCTGCTCGCTGCTGCTCGGCGTGAAGATAAAACACTTCATAAAAGCCTGTCTGTGCTATTTCTGTGCGCTGGAAGAGTCAGGTGGGTTGTATTTTTAAGCCTGGGGTAAGGATGGGCTTTGAGATTTCTTCTCGGCCAGGGCTGAGCCACCGGCCGTGAGTCACGGCTGCACGCAGGGTATAATCACGGCGAGGAGAGGTTTGTAACGGGAAGGCAAGGAGGCGGCTCGCAGCGTGCCCGAGCCCCCCACGACCGCCGCTCGGCGCCACGACACGCACGTCCTCCCTTTCCCTTCCTGGCACCCACCGCTGCCCCGGGATGTGGCCGGATTCCCCCCGTGGCTGATTGCGATGACATCGTTGTGGCAAGCCCTGGCCTCACCAGGACGCGCTTGCCGGGGAGCGCTGGGCACCGCCACAAAACCAGCTGCCGTGCCCCGGGTGCTGCGCGGGCTGGGAGCTCACGGCAACCTCTTTAATTTACCCGGGGAGCTGGGGTGTGCTGCCCCGCTCCCCGCGCTGGCAGAGCATCGCCCGCTGCCCGCCTCGACGCCCCGGCGGGCGCTCGCCTGCGTCCCCACACGCTCACCGCTGAAATCCAGCTGCCAGCAGCAGCGGGGTCAGGGTTGTCCCACTCCTGACCTCATTTCACAGCAGTTTGGGTCTCCTCCTGGCATCAGCGTTGGCTCGGCCAGAAAACCCGGCGTTTTCCGGCAATGCGGGACAAGCCCGCGCAGAGGTGTCGGTGCTGCGTACGCACCCGCCATGTGTGTTTTACATGGGAAAGGCTTCGCAAATAAACCCCGCTGGGGTCCGCCGGCTCCAGCAGGCGGCTGCTGTAGGGCTGGGGGTGTGAGGGGGTGTCAAGGCTGCCTCTCAGCTGCGTGCGGCCGGGCTGGGTGGGCACCGTGCCCTGCAGCTCCCGACGGTCATCTCAGGAGGATGGAAGAAGCTCTCGGGAGATGAAGCAGGAGCCTGGCAGAGGCTTTTTCAGCGCTCGGGATAGCTCTGAAATCTCTCCTGTTTCAGGCAGCCTCCGGAGCTTATTTTTTCCTGCTCGCCAGCAAAGGACAGCATCTTCCGCGCACCTCCTTTAAACCTATTTTAGGCTTCAGAGCACTTGATGTGGTTAAATATCCTGGCATTTCCTTTTAATTTAGTGTCTGAAATGATCAGGGGCACCATCGGGAGCAGCCAGGACCAGTAATTACGACTGATGCTCAGTTTAGAGAAACAGAGAAAGTTCACAATGAGAAAGTGCAGCTAAAAATAACCCGGGGAGCAGGAGGAAGGGTGGGCGGCCCCGTCGCCCCATCGCTGGGACCACGCAGGGGCTGGGAGACAGCGGGGCTCAGCCGGGCCGGAGCTGGGCACCCCCTGCCAGGGGGTGCATGGCCATTATTTATGTATATAATTGATTTTTAGTTATTTCTTGGGGACGGTGGGAGCTCACGTCGTGGCGTTCAGCGTTGGGGAAGGACGAGGCGGCTCGTAGGGGCAAGACGGTAAATGCCGAAGGAGGGGGCAAGGAGAGCGAAGCGCTTGGGCTGGGTTTTTTTAGCGTGTCTCATCCGCAATCCGGATCATCCGCCCACAGATAATTGCGGGTTGGCTGAGTCAACCCGCCTCGAATCAAGAGCAGGTTCCCAGGCGCGACGGGCTCCCGGCCGGCCGGGGAGGACCCGTCACCCGCATACCCCCCAGACCAGCAGCAGGTCAGCACCCACTTTTCTGCCTGGGCAAAGGGTGCTGGGTGCTTTCGGGACGCGACACCTGCTCACCTGCTGCGGGGTTGGAATTTTGCAGCCATTTATAGTTTTGCCAGAAAACGTGGAGATATTAAACCTCCCCCAACCTGCTGATCATCCCAAGGGGTTGATCCCCCCGGGTCTCCATCGCCGTCCTCAGCCCCAGGAACCCCACGTCGGCACAGGGGCTGCCTCGCCCCCAGTCCTGCCCTTCAAGGGGGTTCCCTCTGCTCCACAAAACGGGGCAGAAAGCAGGGACTCCTCCCGGTCTGCCATCCCAAATACGGGGCAGCTTGCTATGACGTCCTGCTCCTTCGCTTCACGTTGGTGCACGGCTCACTGCCGTCTCCTTCGGCTTTTCTCGCCCCCGGCCAGCGCGTCCCAGCTCACCCCGCGCAGCCTTCGGCCCCGGACTCCTCCATCACCTCCATAGCACATAGACGGGAAGATTTCCGAACAAACTGCTTCTTTAGCAAAGGTTTTCACCCTTGTCTGGGGCTAAAAATCGCCACGGGGGGCTTTTCCCGTGTGGCTGGGTGTGGGTGAGCTCCTCGGCTCTGCCCTGCCCTGGCCGAAGGGCCCCCCCCAGCATCGCTTCGCCGAAGACGCTCAGCCTGTGGAGATCATGGGGGTTTCTGAGCTGGTGTTCGGTCCGCTTGGATCTCCAGAGCCTGGTGCTGGGAAGCAAAGGGGTGGCTCAAGTGACCCAGGCGATGGAGAACACCCAGGGGAGCCCACCCAGGACCTGGCTGTCCCCTGGGGACAGCCACCAGCGATGGGTTGGTGGAAGAAATGGAAAAGCAGAAAAGAGCCCGAGGGTCTGCAGTGGGGTCAGGGGGCTGGTGTGTCCCCCCCAGCCGAGGGATGCACAGGCTGGATCCGGCTTCCCGCAGCATCATCCTCCCGCCCGCAGCTGGCCGCGGCCAGCAAGGGAGCAGGAAGCGTTCTCCGCATCCGCCCCTGCCCGCCTGGCCGGGGCTTTTTTTATACCATCGCTTGTGGTGAGCCCAGTAACTGGAGGGAATGTGGGGTTTTAAAAAAGAAAAAAAAAAAAAAAGAAGGAAGAAAAAAAAATAGGGGGAAAAAAAAAGAAGGGAAAAAAAAAAGAAAGAAGAAAAACCAGTAGAATTAAAAAAAAAAAGCCCCCTGGATGCATAATTAAAATCTCAGCATTTGGTTTGGAGAGATGTAAACAGGGACGGCAGCTTTATGGTGTATTAAATATTGAATGTTCCCCGCCATCCCACCCCCAATCGGTGAAAAATTGCCTTTAAAACACGCGGGTTTATTCCTTTCATTATTCGTTAGTTTTATTTGTAGCAGTGAGCACCAGGTCAGACTCGTAGCATGGCGTTTGTGCCTGGAGCAGGAGGAGCTTTAATCACTTTAATTACACTCAGTCGCGCCAGCTTGGAATATTTTTAAAGAACAATTTGAAGAAAATAATTATTATTTTAATTTTTCAAAAAATTAGTAATAAAGAAAGAGGGCTGGGGAGTTTTACAGCCAAGTCAGGTGGGTGTGTAAAAACAGAGGGATTTTTCCCCGGATTGGGGGCAAATCAGGTCGGTGGGGCTTGGCGGGGGGCTGCAGGCTCTGGTCAGCCCGGCGGGGTGGCTGGCGGCACCATGAGGGTTCGGCACAGCCCTCCCTGAGCCCTTTGCTCCGCAGTGGAGCAGGACCGGGACATCCTCTCGCCGAAGCCCTACTGGAAGGAGTTCAGATTCGACCTGACCCAGGTCCCCACGGGCGAGTCGGTGACGGCCGCCGAGTTTCGCATCTACAAGGCGCGAGGTGTCACCCGCCACGCCAACAAGACCCTCCACGTCAGCATCTACGAGATCGCGGCCGAGCACTCCAACAGGTGACGGGGACAGGGACGGGGACGGGGATGGTGGGGATGTGGATGGGGATGGAGATGGGGATGGAGATGGAGATGGAGATGGGGATGGAGATGGGAATGGGGATGGTGGGGATGGGGATGGGGATGGGGATGAAGATGATGGTGGTGTGAATGAAGACGATGGGGATGGAGATGGGGATGGAGATGGGGATGGAGATGGGTCCCCCGCAAGCACCACCCCCAGCACTTTCCCTCCCCAGAGCCAAGGGAAGCGGCTCCACCAGAAGGCGGTTCCCACGCTTTCCCAGCAGGAATGCCACACCTCAGCTCCTCGGCCGGGGCTGGGAGGATGCTTTTCCCAGGGCAGCTGCCAGGGTGCCACCATCATGTCCAGCATGGCCAGAGGCGACGGGAGCCGCCGTCCTGACCTGGCTGTGCTGGGGCCTGTACGGAGACAGACACCAAGGAGTCGTTTCCCTGAATTGCCGCTGGTGCCGGTGCCCCTTGGGTGCTTTGCTCACTTACTCTCCCCGTTTCCACAGGGAGTCCGACCTGTTCCTGCTGGACGCCCAGGACCTGCGCGCTGGGACCGAGGGCTGGCTGGTGTTTGACGTCACGGCTGCCAGCAACCACTGGTTGGTGGATCGGAAATACAACCTGGGGCTGCGGCTCTACGTGGAGACGGACGATGGTGAGCCTGCCTAACCTCCCTGCCGCCTTTGGGGCCAAACCCCTGCGGACTGGAGGCCTCTCATCCCCTGCTGGTGCCACAGCGGGCGGCGGCGGGCGGGTTCTTCTTGCTGCAATTTTATATTTCCAGCTGTGAGGGAGACTCGTGGGTGCCAGAAGACAGCTGGGTTTGCAAGGAGAAGCCTCCCAAAGCCATTAATGCTAATGGGGTTCCTGGTGTGGGCTGTAATAACCCCATTAGCGCTTAATGAACTTGTACCTGGAGGGGCGCTCAGTGCGGGTGTGCTGGAGGATTAACCCTCTTCTCACCAAGGGGGCCAAGCTGCTCCACAGGCGCCTTTTGCAGCTGCGCAGTGATGATGTTGAGGGGCGCAAAGGGCATCTCTGCTCCCACCATGGGGCGAGATCGCAGCCATGGATGCCCCATCCATCCCCTTCCCTCCCACCTCACCGAGATCTCCTCCCCAGTGGTGGAAAATCATTTGTTTGGGTCTCACTTGGGTTTTCTCCCTCCATCGCTGCACGTGACCATCGTGTCGTGGTGGCCGTGCAGGATAAGGCTGTGCTGCCTCTGCGAGCTGCCCATCAGCCACCCAGCCGGGGTGGTGAACAGCAGAGTGCCAGCTCCGGGCAGGGGTGGGTCCAGCTTGGGCTGGTGAAACTGCTGCAGACTCCCCGCGTTTTGTTCTCCGTGCTTTAACCCAATGAGTGCATCCTGAGAGCAACCCCACGCGTGCGCCCGTCCCTGCAGGGCACAGCGTCGACCCGGGCTCGGCGGGGCTGCTGGGGCGCCGGGGACCCCGCTCCAAGCAGCCCTTCATGGTGACGTTCTTCCGAGCGAGCCCCAGCCCCGCGCGCACGGCGCGGGCGGCCAAGGCCCCGAGGAGGCGGCAGCCCAAGAAGACGAATGACCTCCCGCATCCGAACAAGCTGCCGGGAATTTTTGGTAAGGGTTTTGTGGGGTGAGAAGCAGTCCTGTGGTCAAGGGACCATCTGCTCATACCGCGCCCTGTCGGACGTCCCAGTTTTGGTCCCAGGGGAAGTGGAGCAAAGAGCGCCGGGGGTTTGGGATTGGCGTCATCTGCAGTTCGGGAGGTGCAGCCGGGCTGGGGTGGTTGGTCTCGAGGCAATGGTGTCTCAGGGATGTTGGGCGATACCTGAATATTGGACTTTTTGCACCGCTGCCCGTGGTTTGGAAGGGGCCCAGGGAGGGCATCGCCCTCATGTCCCAGCCCAGGAGGGTGTCACAGCCCCGGGAAGCTGCTCAGGCAGGAGAGGAGCAGGAAGCCCCAGCTCTCCCGAACCCATTTAGCGTGGGAAGCCCTCGAAGCCAACTCCTGTGTGAGCAGAGCTGGCATTTAGCCCTTCCCAGGCTGAATCCCCGCGTCCCAGTGTCGGAGCAATACACTCCAGCCTGGTCTGCGGCTTCTTCCCCCTTTGTGCAACAACGGCGGCTCCTCTTTCATTCTTCTGGACTAACCTCGATCACACGGGCTGTGCAATCCCACCCTCGAGCGGGGACGGGTGCAGCGGGGCGGTGGGATGCGGGTGCCGACACCGCGGGGCTGATGCTGTCCCCTTCTCCTGCAGACGACGTCCACGCCGCGGACGGGCGGCAGGTCTGCCGGCGCCACGAGCTCTACGTCAGCTTTCAGGACCTCGGTTGGCTGGTACTTATCTACCGGCGGAATTAATGCAAAAAAAATAACCCAAACCCCATCGTTGTCCCACCCCAGGCTCCCTCCCAGCCCAGCTTCGCTGGGAGCTGCTGCTGCCCCATCCTGGGAGCGGGGAAGGAAAACATGAGCTGTCACAACCCCAAACGCCACCAGCGACCCCAAACAGCTCATGGCTCAGGCCGAAAAAAATGAGAATAAACCCTTGCTGCTGGCACAGCCGCCCGGGGAGGAGCTGGCAGGGTTGTTTTTGCAGGTGGGGAGTGGATGAGGGGGCACGGAAAGGGTGAAGCCCATGGGCGTAACCAGTATAAACCCTTTTTTATCCGCAGGACTGGGTGATCGCCCCGCAGGGGTACTCAGCCTACTACTGCGAGGGGGAGTGTGCCTTCCCCCTGGACTCCTGCATGAATGCCACCAACCACGCCATCCTGCAGTCCCTGGTCAGTGCAACCCGAACTGGCAGCGCTGGGAGGGACTGGTCAGAGCCCAGAGAGCTGGATTTGGTGCTGGGTTCAAGAGCGTCTAGGTTGCAGGGTGCAGTTTAGCTCCAGCTCCCAGTAAAGCATCAGTGGGTGCCTGCATATCTGGATGGGTGCATGCACAGCTGGATGGGTGCCTGCACATCTGGATGGGTGCTCCCCTGCCAGCCAGCCGGTGGGGAAGGGCATCGTGTCACCCACACAGTCTCCTCGCCAGCCGTGTGCGAGGGCTGGGGGCGAGGTCCCACCAAGCACCGCTGCAGCTCAGCGCCCGGGTGTTGGTCTCAGCATATTCCAAGCTTTAATGCTCTGTTGGGTTTTTTTTCCCCCCAAACCCACCTGCGTCCCAGCTAGTGCTTTAACTTCTGGAATTTCCTGCCCCGTGAGTGTTTGATTTGCCAATGGCAGAGTCACGCCGGCTCCGGTGTGCGCGGCTAATTACAGGGAGCACAGAGTCCTCGGCCGAGCCTTTGAAGGTGTCGCCTGGCGGGGGTTAATTTTTGCATTAATGAAGCTGCCAGAAGCCCTGTCCGGAGCTGGGTACGATCCTGGCAGTGGCAGGGAGGAGGTCCCCTTCCCCCCTGCCATCACCCCTAACCTCAACGCTCTTCCCGAAACGGAGCAGTTTGGGCAGGATGTGAATCACCTGGGCTGCAAATAGCAGGGGTTGACAGCAAAAACACCAGACTTCCGAACTGGGAGAGCTGGGCTGCCCCGGCGATGGGTTCGTCGCACACATCGGGCAGAGCCGGGAAGGGCTGCGTGCGTCCGGCAGCCCCCGAGCCCCCCAGCTCCCGCTGTACGGCGAATTACCGGGATAACGCGTGTCCTGAGCGGGGGATGAACGAGCCGGAGGAAAGCCGTGACACAGAGCTGGTGTGTCCTTGTTTAGGGCAATGTGGTAATTCGGGGGCGGTGCTGAGAATCTCTATTGCGACAGCGTCCAGCACCCCCCTCACACTGGAGCGAGACCTGCGCTGCCCCGATGTATTTTTTTTTTTTAGCTATTTGCCTATTTACAGTGAGAAAAGGGTCCAGAAATGCCCAGTGAAGGAAGGGGCTGCCTGGCCGGTGTGGTGCCACGAGCCCCGATCCAATATAAACTGCAGCCAGCGCTGCCCGGAGTTCAGAACAAATATTTTTGCAAAAAAGCTGGAAATAACCTCCCCATTCACCCAGGCTTTTTGCCGTTGAGCTGGTGCGATGCTTTTTCTCGCGTTTGCCGGCGGTCACGGCTCCCATCCATCCCCCAGGTCCACCTGATGAAGCCCGAGGCCGTGCCCAAGGCGTGCTGCGCCCCCACCAAGCTCAGTGCCACCTCGGTCCTCTACTACGACAGCAACAACAACGTCATCCTCAAAAAGCACCGCAACATGGTGGTGAAGTCGTGCGGCTGCCACTGAGAGCCGGGCGCCAGCCCCGGCCCCCACCGTCCCCTCCCCAGAGCAACGTGACGCCGGGTTTCTGCTGCATGGGTGGAAGGGACGTGCCGGGGGCTGCATCATCGCAGAGGCCATTAGTAATACTAATAAATAATGAAAATAAATCCCTCCCACCCCTTCCTAGAAGTGGATGTAAATAATGGAAAACTTTTATTCTTTTCCCACACTTAATGAGACACGTTCTATACATACATATATACCTATATGTACAGGAATGACAGGGTTTGTGGCTGGTTACGCGTCTGTTTTGCTCGTGGCTGATGTTTTTCCCCCTCACTCTGCTGGTTCCCAGGTCGCTGCAGTCTCCAGTGGAGGCAATTTGGGTTGAAGGGTGTTTGGGACAAGGGAGACGGCGCCCGAGATGCTCGGGGATTGAGCTGCTTCTTTAACTAACCCACCTTTACCCAGCGGTTTTATTCCCTTAATGAAAACACCGTCAGCCAATTAAGTTGCTGGCTGAGGAACCGCTCCTGTTTACCTCGAGTTCACAAAACTCAGCCGGTTGGGGAAAAAATAAAATCTCCCTATTGAGCTACGAGGCTGTTATAAAATAAACACCTCGTTTGGAAAGGAAAGACGTCACTTCTCTTGCTCTTTGTTTTTTAATAAACGCTGCAGCACAGCAGAGCTCTGTTCGGCAGCCGGGATTTCGCAACGAGAAAACAGGCGGGTTTGGCTAAAAATGTACCTGTTGGCTTGAAAAGGAGCCCGGCCAAAGGGCTGGGATGGCAGTGGGAGGTCAGGCTGCGGCTCCCCGGCCAGGACAGTGGCTGCGCTCAGCGGCGGGTGGGCTCACCTCGGGGCTGGGACTGCACCACCTGGGCTGTTTGCACAATTATTTGCTGTGATTTTAAAGGAAAGGGGCTGGCCGGGGTCTCAGCTTGGGTACCCAGGGAACCTTGTACTGCTAAACAAATAACAAACCTGGCTTAGCCAAAAGCAAAGGAAAAAATCCCAAAAAAACCCCCCAAAATAAGAAAGATCCGCTGTTGTCCATCAACCCCCCTGCCGAGCGAGGGCCCTCGTGGTTCAGCTCTTGCTGAAGGGGTCTGCAAGAGCCATCTTCAAGTTGGCAATGTAAAAACAAGAAAGGGGGAAGCACTGGGTTGGTTTGTCTGTCTGCCAGGTATCACCTCCGAGTGCCGGTATCGCACCTTGTCCCAGTTGGAGGGCAACGCACGACCCCCAGCAACGTGGAAAACCAGCAAGCGAGTAAAAGCAACGCAGCGTTTATTGTGGAAAAGCAACAGCCCCGTCTGTGAGCGGCTGGGCGGGGGAATCCAAAAATCACACAAGCTCTTGAAAGCATCTCATACACCCCGACCCCCTACACCTAACCCTGCGCTGCCCTGGCAGCTCCGTCCCTCCAGCGCAGGCTCAGAGCCACACACCATCACACGTTCCCAGCACCAGAATTTCACAGGAAACCCCAAATCAATCAGTTCACAACGATGTGGTTGCACAGCCAGGAACTATAAATGTTCGTGGCTCTCCTGCTCTTAAACCTTACGGCTTTTTGGTTTTCTTCTATCACCCAAAGCGCTTCTTCACTTCCTGGTGCTTCTTATTCTCCCATTTACACATCCCAGTAAGCGCCCTCGCTCTGGGATGGAGATGGGGCTGGACCAGGCTGGCTTCCCAGCCGGGCGGCCACCAGCCAGGGACCTGCCTCCCTCTGCTGATGGGAAAGGACACTGCAGAGCCAGGGACACCAAAACCACCTCCACGAGACCCTGCTGCTGGAAAAGCATCAGAGGTTCGGTCTGGTCTTCTTGTCTCGGAGCTTCCCCTGGAGCCAGGATTTAGGCACCGGATTGGAGAAGACAAGGATGAGTGTGAAAAAAAAGCATTTTTGTTTTTATCCTCACACGGTGAGAACTCAACAGCCAGGGGCAGGTCCTCAGTACTTTTAAAACTAGGTTTTATTTTTACCACGCCAAGTCTCTCTGGAACACAGCGGCAGAGGCAGCCCTGCCCCGCGCGGGGCAGTGCAGGACGGCACAGGCTGAGAAGCGATTCATCCTGGGGGAGGTCGGACCCCGCCGCACTGTCCGCAGGCACGTTCACACCGGGGAATTTTGAGACACACCACGGAAGCTAGGCACTGCCAGGGGGGCGCGGGGCTGTCCCACCCCTGCCGGCTTCCCGGCTCCTCCTGGCCAGGCTCACCCCATCCAGCCCCCTCCGAGAGCTGGGCTCACGGGCACTCCCCGCAGTCCGAGATAATCACCTTCTGCTTCGGTTTCCCATCTTTGGTGCCCTGAGCCTTTGAGCACAGAATAGCAGGAATTAAAAGCACGAAGTTCAAGGGCAGGAAGGAGGTGGGCTCTGCCCCGACTGCGGACACCTACCTCGATCTGCCGCACCACGTCCATGCCCTCCGTCACCTCCCCAAACACCACGTGCTTCCCGTCCAGCCAGTCTGTTTTATCGCAAGTGATGAAGAACTGGGAGCCGTTGGTGTTTGGGCCAGAGTTGGCCATCGATAACAGCCCTGGGATCAGAAAGTGCAGCGTTACGGCTGGGGAGAGAGCAGCGAGCTCCAGCACTTCAACCCAAACCCATTCCCATGTCCCACAAAACGCTGCCAGTTTTAGGAGAGCCTCTGAATATTCAACTCCACAGAAACTATGGGAACACAATTATGTTGAGAGAGAAACATGAGCGTGAAAGATGGAAAGAAGCAGAGATCGCTCATCCATTTTTAGCTGCAGAGGAAGAAAAGCTGTTTGTTGGGAGAGAAACCTGCTGGCTTTTTGCTGCTTTTCACAGTCATGCTGTGACATTCCTCCTCCAGAATCAAACAGGGCAGCGGCTTTGAAACCCTTTCTCTGTAATGTAATACTGGGAATTAACAGTGTGGGGAGGGAGAGAGCGAGCGACACGTCTCTGCTCGCTGAACGCTGGGGGTACGATGGTCTGACCGCGGCAATATACCAGAGCAGAAGCATTTGGCCAACATCTAACTCAGGGCTGCTGCTATCAACGTGGTCTGGGTCAAAACAGCCCAAGTGTGGCCCCCAGATGATGTTGTGCCACTTTGCTCTCCAGCCCCTGCCCCGGGAGATGGTTCTACCTGGCCCCGTGTGTTTGAGAATGAAGTTTTCATCATCAAACTTCTTCCCGTAGATGGATTTGCCTCCAGTGCCGTTGTGGTTGGTGAAGTCACCAGCCTGGCACATGAACTGGGGGATGATGCGGTGGAAGCTGCTCCCTTTGAAGCCGAAGCCCTTCTCGTGGGTGCAGAGGCAGCGGAAATTCTCTGTTTGGGGGCAAGGGGAGGGAAAGTGAGAGCTGCGTCACGGCTGGAAGCCCTTGTGCTGGGGAGGCTGACCCTGTCCTCACCTACGGTCATGGGCACCACGTCTGAGCGCAGCAGGATCTGCAGCCGCCCCGCGGGCTTGTTTCCGATCTTGATGTCCATGTAAACCTGAGGGTTGACCCGGGATTTCTTGGCGGGAGGCTCGCCCTGGGCAGGAGGAGCAAGAAGCAAGTTGAGATTCCTCTGCTCTGCTTCCAGAGCCGGCTGGGCCCACGCTCTCAGCCTTCAGGACAGCAGGGATACAAGATGGGTCCAGTTTTCTTCCTACCTCCTGTGTCTCTGTTTTGGGGGCCTCTGCTCCTGCCTCCTCCGTGTTCTCCTCCAAAGTCTTCCCCGAAAACTTCTTTAGCCATTCATCATCTGACCAGACTGCGATGGCAAAAAGAAAGTCAGAGCACAGAAACGGAACTGAAGGGCCACGCGTGAGCACAGGTCAGGGCAGAGCCTCCCATTTGGGGATCTCGAGCATCTGAGCAGCATCCCAAGGCTCTGCCTCAAGAGCTGGCAGAGCAAAAAGGCTGATACACAAAGCTCTGAATATCCACAGGGATGTTCTCCCCCTCCCGGGCACCAACTCACCAGGCCTGGAGGATCCTTCTTTAATTCGCATTGGTTTGGCCAAGTTCACACGGATCGTCCTGCCAAAGAGCTCAGACTCGTTCTGCAGAGGAAAAAAAGCACAACAAAGCCCACCAAAAGGTGAAAAACCACTGTGCCCCCCAAATCCCTGCTGAGGTCAGAGGACAACTGGCTTGGGCCTCGCTCAAGAGGGCAGCCACACGTCTCCGTGGGTGGGTGGAACGGGGTCCGTACCATGTTGTCAATAGCCGCCGCTGCATCCTGCCAAAAAAAGAAGAAAATCGTTATTGTCCTTTCTTCTCGCTCCACCTTTAAAAGCAAGGCTCAGCGCACACGTGCCCCAGCGTTTCATTGCCATAAAGACTGCGAAAGGATCGTTTTCCCAAACCTCATCTACCCCAGCGTGGTAGGAACTGAGGGATCTTCCAGGAGCCGTATCTGACCCCATGTCTGGGGTGCATCTTCCCACAATCAACCCATTTCACGTAGGATGCTCGATCGCTTACACCAGCATTTGGGAGAGGAGGAGAGAAATCTCACGTATGAAGCCCAAATTGGAAATGAGTAAACATACAACAGCCCGTGCTGCTCACACAGCCAAGAACCCCCCTGCTGCTGCTGGGGCTCCGGGGACAGCAGCGGGGGCTGGCAGTGGCCGTGCTTCAGCCCGGGAGAAAACGGGAAAAGCGGGAACTGGGAAAGGCAGAACAGAGAGACCCGGGGCTGTGGCTGGTCCCCCCGCCTGCCTCCACCAACTGTGTCTCTGCTGAACCCACGGCATGAGGATCTGGCTCAGAAGCGCCAGGGGAGGAGGAGGGCACCAGTAGCTCAAGCATTTGCCCTTTCTCACCTCTGCCAGCTCGAACTCGATGAAGGCGAATCCCCGGTGCTTCTCTGGAGAGGGAGAGCAGGGCGGTCACGGGCAGCAAAGACACGCCGGGCCCAACGGCGACCCAGCAGCGCTGGGGTCCCGGCCCGCCCCCGGGAGAGCTCCGCCCGAGGGGCTGCTCCCGGGCAGGGACCGCCGGGCTCCTCCCGCCCCCGGGCCACGCACCGGTCTCGTAGTCGAGCGGGATCTGGATGTCGGTGATGTCCCCGAAGGGGATGAAGGCGGCGTGCAGCACCTTCTCGTCCACCTCCTCGGCCAGCCCTCCTGCGGGGCGGACAGCGGACAGCCGTCACCGCCGGCGGGCCCGGGCCCGGGCCCTCCCGGGCCAGCCCCCGGCCCCGCCACTCACCCACGTAAAGCACCCGCTTGGTGGCCGCCATTTTGCCTCCCGCCCCGCCCCGGAACCGCCGCCCGCCCCTTCCGCCGGGCCGGGACCCGCCTCTTCCGCCGGGCCGGGACCCGCCTCCTCCGGGGCGCGGGGAGGGGAGCGAGGGCACGGTGGTGCCGCGGGGCCCGGCGCCCTGCACGGAGCCGTGTGCCTCCTTTTCTAGGGGGTTGGTGCCTGTTCAACTGCCGCTGCCCGCTCTCCGGACGAGAGGGCGGACACACCGGCAGCATCGGCCGGGGGAGCCCCCCCCCCCCGGCAGCGCTCCCTGCCTCCCTGGGACACGCCGTCCACCAGCTTCCCCCCTTCCAAGCACCAAGGAAGCCTCAGTGCCCTGCGAACCTGGTGTGTCCACCTCCAGGGTAAAGAAGGGATTTCCGCTACCCCCTGCTCTTCCTTTCGGACTGACCCCTTGTGTATTGCACATAATAGATATTTCCCGAATAACACTTTTTTTCCCCAAAGGATCACCCAAAACCCTTTAACGAAGCTTTTATCAATGCCAAAATGCAGCCACCTCGAGAGTATAAAATAGCAACGCAACCATGAAAGAAAACACCCAGCAGAGAAGGCAGGAATACACACAAAGAACAGCAGATCTCTGCAGCTGAGGATGGAGAGGGAGCCAAACCCCTCACACTCCACTGGAAAAATACCTCCCCAACCCTCCCCTTAGGTGACCACTTACAGTCATCTCCCATTCAGACACTAAACCAACCCAACAGAAGTGGCTTGTGGCATCAGCTGCTTCAAAACAGTGATTGTCCAAAATTAACAAGCAGAATAACTCAATTAAATCTCAATTTTAATGTATCAATCATACAACTGCTGTCAGTTTAATTTCACTCTCATACCAGATTTACTCAAATTGACAGAAAAGATGACAAACACCGTGACAGTTTTTATTCCTTTATTGATAAATGCTTTCCAGACTTTCCAAACTGGGTTGTTCAGTTAAAACCAAAACCACAAAATACTTTCAACCTAAAATCCTCGACGTCCTCCTTAGAAGACACGAAGGGTAGCTCTGTGCTGCCCACAAAGGAAAAGCTTGCAAGCCCAATTCTGGTTTTGGAAATAAATCTAGAGCTTCAGAAATCAGATCTTAATTTACAAAATGCAATAACAGAACTATGGGGTATGATGCACGGCATTGAGATCTGCAGGACAGTGAAGAGTCTTCAAACATCTTGAGCTGATGTCTAGGAAGGAGCTATTTGGCTTCTTGGCATCCTAGAGGAGAGGAAGAGGAGTTACCCCACACAGCACTCCTGGCTGTAACAGTTGGGGCTAACAGCCACTGCTGAGCATCTGATGAGAAACTCAAATTCTTCAGCAGAGAAGCCAGTGACTGGAACCACTGAGAAATATATGGATGAAGTACAGAACCCTCATCGTTCCTCATCATTGAGTTGACCACAACAGCTTCACAAGTTCTGCAGGCATCAGTTCCAGATGACCCACAGAGAAATGGATCTTCAAAAGCGAGAAGCAGCATTCAAAGAACCCCAAACCTTTTCCAGCAGTGAAACAGGAGCCAGCTCCAAACACAGGAGACAGCATCTGCTTGGGCAGACCTGCCCAGTGAAACGACTCTCCTGACAGCAGCATTGTGGTATTTACCAGAGGCAGATGGTTGTCAGGAGGAGGAATGGGCACTAACAGCCTATTTAGCCTCAAAGTCACTAAAGCGTCTTGTGTCTCTCTCATTTTTTCCAGATTAACAGTTTCACAAGACTCATCTCAATGCATTATTCCTTCCTTGCCATGTCAGCTGCCAGGAGCACTTCAGGGCCTTCTGCAGCACCTTTCTGATGCTTAATTAAAATGAGATTTCAGAAGAGTGTTTCTAAAGCTGCTACAATAAGGATTGTTGGGAGAATCTACATACAGGGTTTATTTTTTTTCCTTTGTTTTGCTTTTTAAGCTTTTAACTGAAGCTACAGACCCAGACACTCACCAGTCTTCCTGGGTTTAAGAGGTAGCAGCAACCACGCCCACCTTCTGGGCAGCTTCTTTCTTGGCTTGGTGAGCCTGCAGCACTGCAACGGCCTCCTCCACCTCAGGGAGACAAGTTCTCGATGAGACCGGCTCTCCTGACCACAGCCTCCCACGGTCCACTCCCACCCAAAGGAACAAGCCAGTTTACCTTGGACCGGAGGGACTCAGGGGACTCGAGCATGTGCAGCAGCTCCGAGTTGTCAATCTCCAGCAGCATTCCTGTGATCTTCCCCGCGAGGCTGGGGTGCATAGCTTGAATCAGAGGGAACAAACGTTCTCCTGGGGGGGGGGGAATAAGTTCAGACAGGTGAGTTTCCATTAAAAAGTCATCTCTGACACCCAAGAGCATTTCCAAAGTAAAACACAATCTGTAAGAACTGAGTTTCACATACCCAGCATCTGTTTCTGCTCCTGGGGAGGGGCAGCAGCCAGCATGGAGGCCGTCAGCGGTTCCTGTCCCTGCACATGTACCGCAGGCTGAGGAGCCTGTAGAAGGGCAGACATGAGAGGTATGAAATAGATACTGGGCTGATTGCTTCATATTTAGAGACAATAATAAGATATTCCCTTTGTCTAAAACAGTCTTTGTCAAGCCTAAGTTTCAGAAGAGGACAGATCAGGTGCCCTTGGTTCACAAACATGGTCCCTCCAAGTCTTGAGCTCAAAACCCCCTAATGTCACACACGGGCACTGTAAATACCTTACAAAAAACAGATCAAACATTGCAAAGACAAATATGGCAACTGAGAAGCAGCAACATCCACGCCTGCTTTTTATACCACACAGAGGTTTGTGGGAGGAAAAACTGTGCTCTCAGTGATGCCCTAGCGAGGATCTGGCAGAAAGGTGACAGCATGAACAGCTGCAAAATGGGAAAGCAAATAACCAAGAAAAATATCCTTATGGCAGATGTGGGTTAAAAAAAAGGGCCTGCAAGAACAAAGATAAACCAACTAGGCTGCCCCAGCAAAGGTACAACTCCAGGTTTTTAAATTTCAAATCCTGATGCTTGTCTGGCTTATAAAAGTAGCTGAAAAACACTCAGTTGCACCTAAAACCTGCTGGACTGAGCAACTGCAGAGACGTCGCAGCCCAGGCCCTCACGTTACCTGCAAAGGCTGGACCGCGGGGTGGGGGCTGCGGACACTAGAGGCGTATTTGTAAGGAGGAACTGCTCTGGGAGCAGCAGCAGCTACAGGCGGACGAGGAGCTAAATTCTGCGCTGCGGTGCCAACGCCTGCAAGAGAAGAGCAGAACAGATTTACCAACACCTGTATCAACACGTGAGCAAGTAAACTGGGATGTCTGATATTAACTGATGAATTCAGACTATGCCCTGCACAAAAACCAGCCTTTAGGAAACCTTTTTTTTAGAAACCAGTCTCAAAAATGCAGCTGGCTACCTTAGGAAGGGGCTATTCTCCTCAGAACTAAACCATGGATTCCACATCTTACATTTAAGGTGTTTTCTAGCTAGTCACTGGAATAAAATGTATTTGGATGCTCTACTCTGAAAACAGTATCCGTAAGCTACAGAGCCTTTTTGAGTAGGCAGTGTTGCAGAGGCGTAGAGATGAGTTCCAAACCAGTGGAAAACAACCCATCTGGATTTCCACTGCTGTACTGTAGCACCAACTGTCCCCAGACCTGCACTGCACTGCCAGGACAGGAAAGACTTGGGTGCTGCCTCTGCCTCTTGCTCCAGGAGGCCTTCGGTTATCCACATCTGACACCCATCTCTGAAGCAGAAGTGGTCAAGATTCCACAGCATCATCCTCCCTCATGGACAAGGGGGAGGGAGGCAGACACCTTACCAACTCGCTGGGCAGCGGCAGGGAGGCCACGAGAGGCTGGAGCTGTGGCAGCAGGGGCCAAATGGCGCAGCGCTGGCCGTGGTCCAGACTGGCGCATGGCACTGGGCATTCCCTGGAAGCCTAAGGGAAGAAACGAGGGGAAATCCTCAAACAGAACCCACTGGAAAGTCAGGACAGTCAGCTACAGGAAGCAGGTTGGGGTTGTGCAGGGAAAGGCAAGCAAGCATTGCTCCTCCTGAAAAGCACAGCCAAAAGGGATGCTCAAAACCCATATACTGCTCATACAACCAAAATACTGACTCTAAGATGCTCACCTTGAGGTCTTCCCCCTTGCTGCCAGCGTGGGTTGGGTCTCATCTGCGTCATTTGATTGGGTGCATAGTAAGTGGGTCTGCTTTGAGCCTGAAGAAAGATCAGAGGCAATATCTAAGCAAATAAACATTGTTTACACCATGTTTTGGCAGTTGTTGCCAGGACTCACTCAGTTTGCATTAAGAGAACAGGCAGCTGGGAAGTCACAGAATTAACTCCACCAACCACACCCCTCATTAGGAGTTATTTGTTTACAGGCATAAGAAAGGCTTAAGGAGATTCCTGCAGCTCAAAGCTCCAAGACAGGTTAAAAATCCCACACCAGCTTAGCTCACCTGGGGCACAGCAGGCATGAAATATCCCCCAGCAGCAGGCTGGAACTGGTTAATGATTGTGTTGGCAGGCAGGGCTCTCATCCCAGCAATGCGCTGCATGTACTGGTTAGTGAGATGGGCCTTTCGCTCTTCTTTCCTTTGTGCAAGCGCAACATACAACGGCTTTGAGCCCACAATCCGCCCATTCATCTCTGTCACAGCTTTCGTAGCTTCCTCTGGAGAGGAAAAGCAGACAAAGCCAAACCCTTTGCTCCGGCCGTCTTCCAGCATCACCTGCAGCAAAGATCAGTTGCTAGTAGGGTACCATCACAAGACCTTAGCGAAGAACCCGTATCTTTTAAGCGTCAGATTGGAGGCAGGTAGGACAGAACTGTTGCAGAGGTGTAGAGACAGGTACCCGCTGAATGGGAAGTCACCTGCCTGGATTTGCTCTGCCTTGTTGTAAGCACCATGTGTCCCCAGGCCCACACTGCGCAGGAAGGAATGGGAAAGATTTGGTGCGGCCCCTAATGTCACCTCAAACAAGCATGTTTGTCACTTTCTGCCTCCTCCTTTGGTGAAGGAATGAAGCAAGTTTTCAGTAAAATCCCCCCGAGACCCAAATAAATCTGTGTATTTCTTAGTCCCAGTGTTCTCAGGACCACAATGACCAGATCCCGTGTCAGGTTCCGTCTTTGGGCTTTAAAATCCAAATACCCCCGAAACCCCACAATACCTTGGCACTCGTTATCGACCCAAAAGGTGAGAACTCCTTCCTCAGTTTTTCATCATCTATAGTGTCATCGAGGTTTTTAATGTACAGATTAACGCCCTAGAAGGGAGAGAACAATACGACATTCATCGCATTAAAGAAAATATTGAGCACATCGACTGTTTGCATCCATCTGCCAGAGCTGTAATTTGTCTGAAAACTTAATTTAACATAATGTTCCTTTCGTACCACCCAAAGCTGAAGGCAATAAATGTTGCAAAGGTGTAGAGACAAGTCCCACTGTGGTGAAAGGGAGCTTGTCTGGATTTCCTCTGCTCTCCTCTTGCATCTCGTATCTCCAATCCAGCACTGTCTTGCAAGGAGTGGAAAAGATTAAGATGCGACCTCTCACATGACCCAGTTTTGCCATAAATCAGAGAGACAACAGTCCTTGTAAACACTTTCATTGCCAAGACAATGCCCTGACACTCCCTTCACCCCAAATACCACAGAGTCGCCTTTATATTTTAGCTCCTGGGATCTCTTGTCAGACAATGACTGACTGGTGCTTTAATTCAGAAAAGGAACAGACTGTTCACCTGGTACCGGCTGAGCCTCTCTTGTTTTAGCTGTTCAAACTTCCGCTTCAGCTCTGCCTGGCGCTCGACCTTCTTCTGTGCTCGGCCTACAAATACCAGCTTCCCATTGATATCCTTTCCGTTCATATCTTCTACTGCCTGCACAGAGGGTTCAAGAGGACACTGTCAACTGCTGAAGCCAGACAGCACCTGACCCTGTTAGGAACGGGACTGCCCAGTTCCTAATGGTATCCTGCTGTTAGCCAAGACACCAAGGTGCCCCATCACCCTTCTGCTGCTTCCGTGTAACAACGGCTAATTAAAGACGACCTGAAGTGATGAGGAGAGACCACACTGACACCGCCACTGTAAGCAAAGGACTAACAGCAACCTGTGAATTTACCCCCACCCCTTCTTGCAATTAAGCCCAAATGTTAACAGGCTACTGCTTAGAGAAGACCATTTCTAGGCAATGTTCTCACTCCAGACACCTTCCTCCTCCTTAAGCCCTGCATTTCTTCAGCAATTCATGCTCGTGATTATACTCCTGCACTGTGTGATCTACTGATCGGGAGAAATGCCAAGTTACCCTTGAACCTAGTAAAGTGCAAAAGGTTTCCACGTTCCCACATCTAGAAAAGGTTATGCCTGAGGCAGAATTTTCTCTCATTTTAGTAACAGGCTCTTGTGATAAACCAAGTAAGTTTTTCTTCTCTGAAGACACCCAAGCAGCATAAAACTTGGTCATACCTTGTTAGCATCTTCATGCTTTTCAAAGCTTACAAAGCCAAAGCCTTTGGATTTGCCAGTGGGGTCTGTCATTACTTTAACACTCAGAGTTTTACCTGTTACCAAGGGACAGGGTTAGTAAAATATCACTAAACTATTTCAAGACTATTAAACACCACCTAATAGCCCCAACCCTCCCTCTCTCATCTGCCAGTCAGCCTCTGCCTCCTGGCCAACACTTGGCACAACTACCCACACCTCAACTCTTGGTTGGTATTCCTCAGCCTCAACACAACCCAGGTAAACTGTTAAACTACCACAGGTCATGACATTCACAGCCTCATGAAAAGCGTTGCTCTATTTACCGTATTTGCTGAAGAGCTCCTTTAGTCTCTCATCATCCATGTCATCCCCAAAGTTTTTAATATAAACATTGGTGAATTCCTTCGCCTTGGCTCCCAGCTCAGCCTCCCGCTCTTTACGAGACTTGAATCTCCCAACAAATCTGTAAGAAAGAATGAAAATCCCCATTAGCAGCTTGTTTTCAAGAGGGGAAAAAAATGTGACTTGCAGCGAGGCAATAAATGAGTGTGTAGTAGGAGCTGGAAATGGGGACAAGAAAAGGTGACAGGAGAAGAGAAGGACAACTAGGCCACAGACCAACCAGAAAAATCGCCTGTCCTATGGTGGGCCAAAGATGCCCACCCAGCTCTGCGAGGAGGGTCCTGGCCACAGAAACCCACCCCAGCCCACTAGCAGAGAGGCAGCACATCAAGGCTTGGTTAGGGAAACCCACCAGCCCTGCGATGGAGGGGGAGCAGGCCATGGCGTGGGCAGGGTCACTCACCAGCCCTGGAGTGGAGAGGAGCAGGCCAAGGCTTGGGCCAGGAGAACCAGTGCCTTGTGTGTCCCTGTTAATACCGAGATGCATCACGGTTCATGCGATCGTTGCTGCTGCTGGCTGTGACACTCACACTTTGCGGTCGTTTAGCAGCATGCCATTCATCTTCTCGATGGCTCTATCTGCAGCGTCCTGGGTCTCAAAGTGCACAAAAGCGTAGCCCTTAGAGCCATTCTCATCACACACCACCTAGACAGGGGGAGGGAAAACAAAACGTCAGTCACCTGAACATGTTTCCTCCCGTCACGCTCAGACACGAGGCCATAGGTTACTGCCAAGGGTCAACTGTGTTTCAGTCCAACTTCATAACCAAATCTGACGTAACTTCAGCAATCCCTGACCCTTTGGTTAGCTCTGCCTCCCAGAGCCTGCCCGCCTCACTTGGTGAGAGGGGTCCCTTTCGTTTCCTGCACCAGACGTGACTGATCATGTCAGTACTATAACAGAATTGGACAAAGTCACCACATCTCACCTTGCAGGACAAAATATTCCCAAACGCTGAGAATGTGTCATAAAGTGCCTTGTTATCAATGGATTTGTCCAGGTTCTTAATGAAGACATTCCCAACCCCTGACTTCCTCAAGGAGGGGTCCCTCTGAGACCACATGATGCGAATGGGTTTTCCTTTGATCACATCAAAATTCATGGTATCTAGAGCACGCTCAGCTGCAAGAGAAGTCAAGAACAGATTTCTGTGGTTTGTTAAAGGCTTCCATCATTTGGGGGATCATTTCCACTCAATTTTACTCAACTCATGGAGAAACTGGGGGTAATATCAGGGTAACCAATTTCAGGGCCTTGACTTAATGTTTCCAGGGAGGTCTTTGCAGCACAGTCACTAGACATGTTTAAGTATATAACAGGTTTAATTGACTGTTTTAAATTTGCATTACAGTAATGTTTTAACAACCACAGCAAAATGAATGTTGAAACACCCAGGGTTTATTAGTTATATTCTTAATTATTATAAAGGTAAATTGCTCCTCCCAAAGAAGGAAAGGAAATACAAGAAACTCTGGGGGAAAAAAGAGAAGTAACAAAAGTGACTGTTTGGCTTGTTTGCTTTTTGTGAAGCTCACATCTAGCCATACTCATTTCTATTAAGAGAAAAGGATCATCTCCCTGTTAGGTCAGGGAAAATGTGCACAAACACGTGGCTGGCTGGGAAGAAACCATGAGTCAGCCGCTCCAACTTACGTGGCCAAAAATGATCCCCGCGTTGCTCAATCTAAATATGACAGCAAAGAGTGAACAAAACTCTGGAAAAAAGCCCCTATACCAGATCTGATTAACAGGGGAGTGTTCATCTAACCTCAAAACTCCCAGCACTGTCATTCTGACCTACGCTGAAACCCCCTCCACAATTCTATTTCTGCTACCTACTGATGTATTAAAAGGATCATTACGTACACACATTAGGATCTTGTTCATAAAACTGAGATGCTTGGGACTCTTCAGTGCCAGAAAACACTCCCAGCATGGAGTGAGCAGAGAAAGACTGTTAAATCCCAGCATGAAACAGGGAAAGAGAAGGGTAGACATGCATTAAAATCAAGGAATATTAACAGAGCAGAACCCAAGGTTTCCAAATTTGTTTGGCTCAGCTCTTCCAGGCCACCCTCACCCAGTGATACTTGCTGATTAGATTTCAGGAGCAGCAAATTCAAGGAAAAGGCCAATTCAAACACCTTCTTTCACGTGCCTTTGCTACTGCAGTCAGAGTAACCACTCAGCATTACACAGAACTAACCTCTAGAACTCCAATGGGACATTGCCTACAAAGGGCTCCTGCACTCCCTACCCCCAAAGTCAGGTTCAACCACTGCATGGAGCTTTCTCAGAGTTTTGCCATGTGCTTTGAAATTTTTTTCTCATTGATGTTGCTTTTTAAATTGAAGTGGCGCCATCGCTATTTTCCCCAGTCCTTCACACATACACCCAGCTGGGAAACAAGCTCTGCTGGATTTCATCCCTGAGTAACCAGGGTTGCAGAACAAAAATTTAAGGAGGAAAGTTACACTTGCTAGGAGTACACTAGCTCTGTTGAGTCAAAGGTGTTAAATGCAATTAACTGCCATGTTAAAATGATTCCTCAGCTGCTACTCTGAACCACCACAACCCAGGCTCTCCCTGCAGTCCATTCCTAGCAGGCACTTCAGCAGACAGCTTGGTCCAGCTTGTCAAATTTGGCTGTGTTTATTAATAGCAGGGAGAGGTCGTCGAGAAGTATGTGTTGGCAAGGACACAACCTGGTTGTATATACCATTTGCAGCAGAAACAGGGCTCCTGCTGAAAGGTGACAAGCAGATGAAGCAGTGGCAGGCAACCAGAGGGGACTGTGAAACACTCTGCAGCAGCTACCAAGGTACTGACCAGTTATGAACCTGCTCCCAGTTCTTTCAAGCTTCCTAAACATATACTTAAGCAGATACTATCACACTGCTCTTTCTATAGCTTACTAATATTCCACTCTGTTGTTATACTCTGCTTGAAATTCACCCAGACACTTCTTGCGAGCAGTGGGATAAGCAAGTACAAGTTGGATTCCCTGGTTTGAGGAAGGTCTGCCACACCCACGGGTGGAAATGCAATCCCATCACACCAGGACCTACAAAAACCTGTAAAGGATCAGCATGAGTTATGTGAATGACTCAGACTAAGCACATCTGATTCATTTCCTTAATCTGAGCAAACACCTTCTCGTTTTCTTCTATTTAAGCCACAAACTTCAGCCATTTCAGTTCCTGTATCTGTTTCTCTCCCACTGGTTCCTGTCACCCTTCCAGCAGACTCGACTACAACCCATATATAACATTATACACACTCTTAACCCCTTTCAGGCTTTTCATTCCTCTTCCATAGCCTTCTGGACAGGGAAAGTATACAAACGGTCCTTGCAGCTTGCCTCAGGCCTCAAAGTAATTAACCTCCCTTCCAGGCTCCATGACACAGAGCTAACACAATGCTGGAATTAGCCTCTGTGGTTGAGCAGCACCAAGACAGATAACCACATGCATGCCCCAAGATTCACCCGGAAGAAACTCCCCACGAAGAGTTTTGTTCTGCAAAGATGGCTGCTCTGCAAACCCCTGGGCTCTCGCTTAGGTCACGAAGCGAAAAAGGCCTGACAAAAGCACATGGCACAGATTTAACCACTAATTTTTTTAAAAAGAGAGGTTGCCTACAGAACAGAACACACTTAAATCCCTTGATCGCTGAAGGTAGAACAACATGCTGCTGGCAGTGAAGCCTATTTATCTTCCCTTTTAACTTCACCCCTGCATTTATGTTACACAGATCTTCCCTCATGCTGTCTTCCCTTCAAGGAAGTGACAAAAAGTTAATCTACACTCTTTTACACCTTGCTTCTTCAGAGACACTTTTCCAATCCCAGCTCTGGGTTCCTTCCTGGCTTGGGAAATGCTCTGTGCTCTCTGTTCTTCCAGAACAGCTCATCTCCACAGCCATATTAAAGCTTCCCTGCTTCATTATCCGAGTTGTCATGTCACGACTGTCGATGTTATGAAACCCTGGAATGCCATTAAATTGCATGAGGAACACACGAAAAAGGAAATTCAGCTGTTCTCTCAAATGAAATGAGCTTGTGTTCCTTCCTTTCTTCACAGTCAAAAAGAATAAATATTCACAACCACAGCTGAGCTGGAACTACCCAGAACTTTGCAGCGTTTCCTTAATCTGCCTATCACAGTCTGACAGATTTGGTATTCAGCATTCCCTGGTTACTACACTGCGATCGAAACACAGAGCTTATTTCCCTAAAAATAACCTCTCTGCAGCAGACCACCAGTTAGACAACGCTGCCCAGAAAGTGGCTCTTTCCAGGGCCAAGCATCACTCCATGAGCTAACCAAAATGTACCGAAAAATACAAGCTTTGACCCAGTTCAGACACAGGGACTCTGGAATTAGAGCATGTCGGGATGTGACAGGGTGAGCTCCTCCTAACAGTGACAACCACCATGTATCAACCTCTTTGTCACCTACTACCACTTTAAGCCTACCAACAACGTGCCCACAAGAGCTTCCCTAGAAGTTTTCAGAGCACAAAGCTTCCCCATTATTTTAAGTGCTATTTTGCAGTATCTCCTGCCACCCAAAAATCAAACCAGATCCCTCCCGTGCTCTGGAACCCCCCCCCCCCCCCGCTTCTGTTTACAGATTTAGCAAAATGAAGTCCAAAGGCATTTCTGATTACACATTCCTAGAGGAAAATACAGATCTCTCCTCTCAAACCTGTCATGCCACCTCAAAAACAATCCCCATTTCTGCATTTGACAATAAAAACTATTTCTTCATATTCAAGTCTGTTTTGGAAAGACTGCAACACACCACCAATGGGTTCACCTTCCCAAAATTAGCCATGTTCTGCTGCAGAACAGCAGCTGGTTTTCACTTATGCAAACCAACACAGGCTGCAGTTTGCCAGACAGAAGAAATGAGGAGCTTTTCAGAAGACATCTCCTCATGAGGGCAGGAAGAGTCTGAATATTTCTCTTTCCCCAATATTATGGTTTAAATCACTTGACCTTCTAACATCTACCAGTAATGAGACACCACTTACTTTGACAAGTATCACTTGAGGTACTGGGACTTCCTAAAATGTCTGCTGCCTCACCAGGTGCCCAGAATGATGCAACCTCCCTCTTAATTTCTTTTTATCACCATAAAAGATTACCTTAAAATGTATTGGCAGGCCACCAGTCTTCCTACCTGTATCAGGAGCAGAACTTCTTTCTGCTACAGCAAGCACAATGCAAGGAGCCACCCTTCCCTTTCAACACCATAACTACACCTATTATCTGCTCTAAGAGAACTTTATCTGCAGTCTTTTGCACCCCACCTCCCCAACATTTATCTAATCCAAGCTCCGAGTTTCTTCTTGGCTTTATTTCTGCTGCTCATTTTATTTCTTTTATCCTGCAAAGTGAGATCACAGCTGAGACAGTCCACATCCCAAGGAAAGGACATGCAGAAGGTACTCTGACCTGGGAGAGGATGGCAGCTGGGATGCCACATGGTCACCACAGACCATGGATTTTTGGTAAAATCCAAACTTTCCAGCCCAGAGCTCAATCCAGAGGCTCTGCTGGCCTGTGGGAATACAATTTTGTCATAACATTTCTGTTCTCCATGCAACAAAAACTTTGATCCAAAGTCAATGTACTACCCTGCGCAAACAGACCACTCTGCTGTCTGTGAAGATGGGAAGCAGGATGACCTGCTCAAGGAACGCTGACTCGCCACTGTGAAATGATTCTGAATTCAAGGGAAAAGATCGCTCTCATCTATCCTCTGGATGTCCCTGTTGCATACAGACACCACTCCATCACAGCACAGAGCAGTAAACTTGCACCAGCCAACAAGCAAAGACTCTGAGAACTAGGGCAGAAAACACTGACCCATTTTTCTTCCAGAAGAGATATGTTCCAAAATGAACTCTTCTGTCCCATCTTTCACATGCTACTGCTGCTCCAGCTCCAGAATCCCCACCTGAGCAGGAACCGAGTTCAAGTACGAAAAAAAAAAAAAAAAAAAGAGTCTGGCAAGAGCAAATCAACATGGATTCTGCATGGTCTGCCATGTGTTGAACCACGTGTCTTCCTTCCCATTAAGGCAAGAATACCGCTCCCCAGACTGGGAGATCCATCCAGCTGCTTGCACAAACACAGCAGCCCACCAGATCTCCCAGATACTGAACTGGGGTGGGTGGGCAGCCAGAGGCTCAGCCTGTCAAACTGAGCACACCAGCTGGGCTGACTACTCTGAACTTTTCCTGCCAGGACTGACTGCGTAAAGACCCACATAAATAGCCCAAACCCACATGAGAACAGAGGGGAATACAGTGGAGATTATTCTCTTATGTGAGGAAAAGTCTCCAAAGTTTAATATCAGTAAGAGAAAAATAGGTTTATCTATCAGAGGTGTCACCAAGATGTGCATTTGTGGAGTATCTTGGAGACACTGAGTTGTAAAAAATATTCCAGCTTCGGTCACGAGCAAGTGATTACTTACCCTGTAACCAACACTTTGTAGGCAGCAGACGCCAACAGCAGTGTGGATTCGTGGAAAAAAGTGAAGAAAAGTGAATAAAAAGCCACAGAAGTGGCCATATCTGTCACTTACCATCTGCTGGCTGCTGGAAGTTGACGTAGGCATAGCCGAGGGACCTCCGGGTGATCATATCCCTGCAGACCCGAATGGAGAGGACGGGCCCGGCGGGGCTGAACTTCTCGTAGAGCATGGCCTCGGTGACATCGGGGTGCAGGTCACCCACGTACAGCGACGCCATCGGGTAGCTGCTGGCAGCCGTGTTCATCTTCCACCAGGAACTGAGGAGGGGGTTATTCTTGGGGTTCCTTTAAGTCAAGCTTTTTTGTAAATATTTAAACCAGAGGAAAATTCAAAATCTTATTTAAAAGCCTCACTAAGCGGGACCTGCAGAACCAGCTTGGGGAGGGAGGGGTGGCAGGAGGCTGGGTGCAGCCGGGGCGACCTGAGGGGACAGAGAGCCGCCGAAGGGGGGAAAAAAGGCCTGAAATCAGAAAAAAACAAAGTTAAGCCTCCAGGAGAGCAGGGCTCGATATGAAGCCAAAATTCTTATGTCAGGTCCTGAGCGTTTCTCCCGTCAGAACTGGGGCAAACCCCCTGCTCGAGCTCCCTAAAAAACGTCCCTTATTCTCCTTCCAGAGTCTAACTCAGCCCCGATTCTCCAGAGCAGCGGCCTTTGATCGTCTCAGGTTAAAAAAAGAAAATAAAGCAGGAAAAACAATCCTCTCCGTAACAGATATCTACACGAACCTCTCTCAAAATTGACTCTTCGCTGCCAGGTCTGTATTTTATAGCTCTATAGAACAGACCGGCTCTAGCGAGGCAATAAATAACACGCGGCGGCGGCTGAGCGCCGAGAGGGGCGGCCGGGCTGACGGGAGGGAGCGGGCCGAAGCCGCGCTCGCCGCCTCCCCGCGCTTCCCCGTGCCCTCCCTGCCCCGCGGTCCCGGCCCGGGGCGGCGCTGGGCCCGACACCGACTCACGCGCTGCGGCCCAGGCGAGCGGAGAGGCGGCGGCGGGCGGCGGGAGCCCCTTTATAGCCGCCGCCGCGGCGTGAGCGGGGCCGCCGTGCCGCGGAGAGGAGGCGGCCGGGCCCGGCGGGGAGCGACCCCCGCCGCCCGACGCGCTGCCGCCGCCCGCTGCAGCGACCCCAGCGGGGGGGAGGACCGACGCCCGCCCGCCTGACTGGCCTGAGGGGAGGCGAGGCGGGGCCAGCCCGGGCTCAGGGGACCTCCGCCCCGCCGCCATTTTGGGGTCGCCAGTGGGTGACCCGCGGCGGGGAGATGGCGGGCAGCGGAGCCTGGGGACGGCCTCGCCGCCGGCCGGGCCCCAGGCTCCTGATGGGCCCCAGGGTGTATCAGCAATGGCGTGCCCAGGAGCAGGGAAGTCCCCCTGGGCTCGGTTTGGCCCCTCACTCCGGGAAGGACGTGGAGGGGCTGGAGCGTGTCCAGAGAAGGGCGAGGAAGCTGGGGCAGGGTCTGGAGCACAATGTGTTGAGGAGCGGCTGAGGGACCTGGGAGGCTTGAGTCTGGAGAACAGGAGGCTCAGGGGAGACCTTCTGGCTCCGACAACTCCCTGACAGGAGGCTGGAGCGAGGCGGGGGTCGGTCTCTGCTACCCAGGAACAAGCGACAGGACGAGAGGAACTGGCCTCCAGTTGTTCCAGGGGAGGTTGAGGTTGTCCCTGAGGAACAATTTCTGCCCCGTTGGGGTTGTGCAGGCCTGGTCCAGGCTGCCCAGGGCAGGGGTGGAGTCCCCATCCCTGCAGGGGTTTCCCAGCCGTGTGGAGGTGGTGCTGAGGGACAGGGGTCAGTGGGGTCCTGGCGGTGCTGGGGAATGGGGGCGCTCGATCTTAAAGGGCTTTTCCAACCCAAATGATTCTGTGATCCTAGGACAAGCCCAGCCTCTGTGTCTTTTCAAACCGCTCCCAGCACCAGGTTCTGGCCCTTCACGATGAACGCAGCCAGGCGCTCCCCATCAGACCCCAGCCCCTCACCACTCCTCAGCAAGACCTGGTTTTCCCTGGACTGCCCCACAACATCCACCCCTCACCTTTCAGGGATGTCCTCCTCCGCCAAGGCAGCCACCAACCCAATAAATAAGCACAACAGCTTCCTAATCCTTCAACTCTGTGGTTGCCATGAAAAATGGTGCCTGGGCGGCGTTTGGAGGACAGCCATGCAGCCCCACAGCTCAATCCACATACCGATCCCATGGCAGCTCCAGCGACACCAAAGTCTCGTCCCTGCGTGGGGATGTCGGGCCAGATTTAGGATGAAATGATCCTCTGCAGGTTGCTGGCAGGGACATGCACCCACAGCAACACCCCCCAGAAGGGTGTTTTTGGGGACGTTTTCCGTCCCATCCCCTTCCTCTGCATGTGGATGTCTCATGGGGCAGCTCAGCCCCGCCATGAAACACAAGGGGCCTGGGGGAGCCTCCTGGAGAGAGCGGGGCCATGGGGCTGGGACTGGGGCGAGGAGCAGGATGAGCAGAGCAATGTAGCAGGAGAACGAGTAATTCCTCTGGGATAATTTTTCTTGCTGCTCTAAGCTATGGGTTTGGAGGTGTTGCTGGGGGTGAGATGAGGAGTGGCCATAGCCGGAGCCATTCCCACAGCCTCCTCCTCTTCGGAGCATAATTTTTCCTCAGATAAGCGTGAGTTCCTGTGGCAGCCCCGGCGCTGCGCCAGCTCACATCATGGTCCCTGGAGTGGGACCAAGGGTCCTCGACGTCTCCCCGTGGCAGTGAGCTGTCAGTCCCTCTTCCCAGCGTGAGGGTTGAACGACCCTGAATGCAGCAGAAAGCTGCTGGAACAAGAGAGGGATTCACCCCCCTCCGCTGTCCCACAGCTTCACGCTCACGAGATTCAGCTCCGGGGAGACCCGTAATTATCTATTTCCAGCATCTTCAGCAGAGCGTGAGGACACGGCAGCGCGGGATTCAGTGATTCATCAGCGATGTTCAGGCACCACGGGTGTCCTGTTAAGGGGGTCTAAGTCTACAGAGGCTGGTAGCTCTGCTGTGACTTTACGATTCTACATTATATCGGCTTTAATTTGCTTTAAAAGTGAGATACGATGTTATCATAAAAATGGGATATGATGCTTATCCATTACAGTGGAATAATCGAGAGTAGCAGAATAAAAGGTAACAATAGCAAAGTAAATTGTAGTATTTCGCGATATTTTCAGTCCGGGTTATTTTCTACAGACACAAATCCTCCTCCTGAGCTCACCATCTGCCTCCCAACAGCTGGCGGTGCTGGGAGGCAGCACTGGTATCCACTGGTGGGGTCGTGCCCAGTGCCTGCTGGTGTTTTGCAGCTCGTTCCTCCGCATCTCAGCATCTCCTCAGCTGGGAAACCATGGGCTGAGACAAGCGTCTTGCCGTGGAAGGGCTTGGTGGTGGCTCCCGCTCTGGCAGCTAATGGCAAAACACAGCGGAGCTCAGGGAACTTGTTTCCACGTAAAACGCCCTTTGGATGCGAGCAGCCGCTGTGGCTGCACGGAGGATGGTGTTTATTTGGGGCATATTTGTTTGACACCGTGCAGACAACTACAGTCCTGTGTCCTCCTCGGTCCTTTTAACCCCCTGACACGAACTGACGGGCCGGGGTCTGCCCACGGGGGCTCAAAACTGCCCCAGGGACCCCACTGCTCATGGTACCCCCAGCACACAGGTGCAGCTGCTCCTGCTGACCAGCGATGCCCGAGATCCTCCCAGTTCGCCCTCTCAAGACCTTCAGCAGCGCCTGGAGCACAGGTTACAACTTTTAACGTCCTCCTCTCACCAGTCCATCCCCATCGATGACGCTGGGTGCTACCCCAGTCCTCATAAAGACCATTTTTCAACACGGATGGCAAGTTTCAACCAGGTCCTGCCCCTGGTTCAGGGTTTCCCCTCCTCGGCGGGGATGTTACCGGCAGAGGGCAGGCCGGGATCGCACGGCAAGCGGCAAAACTCACCAGCGAAGGAGGGTTTCACCCAGGACAGGCAGCAGCACGACGGAGACAAGCCACATTTTCCATGCAGGGGAATTGGGGAGAGCAGCACTCGCTGGCTGCTGGAGCACCTGCTGCATGGCACGCTGCCCGCAGCCTGCGAGTGGCATTGCCCCTTCCGAGAAGCTGCTGGGCAGGACCCAGCGTCGTCCGTCGGCGCTGGAGCGGTGTTTAATGCCGCCGTATGCCAACCCCAGCCGGGCTGCGCCGAACGCAGCCCACGCATTCCCAGAGGCCTCCTCATTACGGTTTTTTTTTGCCTGCAGAACAAGGATGAAGAGAGTGCATGGAGAGTTCGGGGATTTCCCCTGCAGGGTGGATCAAAAGTTGCCAGGACGTGTTAAGAGGAGAGGTTTAGGCTCAAGAAAACCCTGGGAAAAAAAACGAAGCTGCAGTCCCGGGCTGCTGCTCTAACCACCGTATTGCTGTGGGCAGAAAACCCCACGGGTCTGAACCGCTGCCCTCCCACCCGCTCCGGCTCCCGTTTGATCAGCAGAGATCAGGAAGAGGGTTTTGGTTTTTTTTTTTTTTCACTGTCTCTGTTTTGTTTTAGCACTGCAGCCCGCGGGGCGGGTTTGTACGCCTGCCTCCCACGGAGGGTTATTTGGTTGCCCTTCCTCTGGCCGAGGCCACACCAGAGCACTGAGCTCCCACCGCCACCTCCAGCCGGGTCGGGGCAGCCCGGGCACCAGTGGGACAAGCCGTCATCAATAGCTCTATTATTGCTCTTGAAGTTTCTCTCTGCTGCGTTACTCCACCACAGCTGCAGTCTCTCCCTTCCAGCAATTCCCAGCGCTGCACTTAAGGCAGGGATTTATGGGCGGTTTTGAAAGGCATTTTGGAGCGAGGAAGAGTTATGGGAAAGGAAGTCGAATTCCCACCATTCCCTGGAAAAGTCTCCCAGCATCTTTCATGGGAAGGATCATTTACTGGTCCTTTCCTCTGAACAGAGACAAGCTCTCAGCTGTGGCTCTTTGTTTAGCCCAAAGCTCTTCCCGACAGCACGGTGCAGCAGGGGTTATTCTGGTCCCGCTTGTGAAGGGTCCGGAGCCCGAGGGAGCCCCCGGCGTCTGGCTGCAAGGCTCTGCCGGACCCGGGTTGTTCCCTGACATTTCTGTGGACGCTAGTACTAAATGAAATGATTTGTTCTCAACCCATGGAGTGTCGCCAGTCTCGGGGCAAGCGTTGCTGACTGTCCGGCCGATTTCGACCCACGTAGTGGTGTACATAGTCAAAAGTCACGGGGCCAGAGTTACCAAGAGCAGCAGCTCTGAAATGACCCGTGGGGACCTTCCCTTACAAGCTACATCTTACCTTTCTTTTGCAGCTTTTCAGGAACAAAAGCTCACCCGCTGCAAAACTAGCAAGGCAGGCTGGGTGAGCAGAACGGATTCACGCCGACGCTGATCTCACAACCAGGAGAGGGGTTTGAAAGACTTTATTTGACACCGTTGCTGGATGTCACAGCTCGTGAATCTAACAGCTCTGCGGAGCGTAAAGTGAGGCCGGGCTACTTGCTGCGAGCTCTAGCGTGCCAAGCAGCCACGGGAACAACCGGGGTCCCTCAGGACCTCCTCCGACTGTGGCAAAAAGGGAACAGGTTGTTCCTGGCTGATTCCGGCACTTCAGGACAAGGGTGAGGAGAAGGAGCGGAGGCATTTCTGTGTGTTAAGTGCGGTGACTTTCATCAAAACAACTGGGGAGGGCTCACAGCAGCAGACACACACATTGACATGCACGTGGCAGATACAATCTGTAGGAAGGCAAAACCACCAGCTCATCCACACAGTCTAACCTGAGGCCTGGGGAGAGCCGCTGCCTTTCATGAAGGACCTTCTCCCTCTTCTTTACCTTCCTTTGCACTGACCTTTCCAAGCTCTTCTCTCTTTTCATGTCACAGTGCTGCAGAGGTGGGCGAGACTCCTCGGGGTGGGCATGCAGCTGGGTCCAGGCTATTCTGCACGTGTCTCCCAGCAGGTCAAGGCACGGGTGCAGGGAGCGGGGGCTGTTCAGACAAGGGCGAGCACTGGGAGACCCTGCCCTGGCCACCATGGGAGTTCGGGACTTGGCACAGGAGCAGGGTGGCTTGGTTTCTGTTCCTTTCTGCCCAAAGAGGAGAGGAGGGGAGGACAGCTGGGTATCTGCGGGCTCCATTATCTAGAGGCACGCAGGGTGAGGCAGAAAAAGTTCTCGAGAATCAGAACAAGTGCAGAGCCAGAGCTTGCCGAGGTCTGCGGTGAAACCTCAGTGGGGTTTGGTCCTGGCCCAGGGAGAGGGATGAGCAATGTGAGGCCAAAACGTGCTGCTGAAGAAAGAAAACACAGACATTGTGGGAGAAGAGGGTGAGGGACGCAAGGCTGAGAGAAAACGAGGGAGGCACTTTAATGCAGGCTGGTCTGACCCATTCCCCCCTCGGCAGTCACGGCTGTTCAGCAGGGGATGGAGGAGAGACGGCTCCAACAGGGAGACTGGCAGAGGGAAAGGCCTTTTCTTCTCGCTTTGGCCGTCAGAGCCTTCCCCTCTGTGACAGACGTCCCTTTGAAATCCTCTGTCTCGCCTCGTCTCGCCTCTTCACACCTCGGTGTGGAGCGAGGGCTGCAGAAGCTCCCTGCACCCCGGCGGCCTGGCCGGCTGCTCCGGCACGGTTTGCGCAGCCCAGGCCCCGCGGACACGGTGGCGGTTCAGCTGGGCTGTGGGAACGGGCTCTGTTAAGCTGTTGCCTCACTCCACCTTAAGGGCACATAAGTGGGAAAAGCTGGTAATGCGGCGAGGAGAGCAGGGGATGAGCAGGCAGCCGGTTCCAGAAGGGGGCTGGGGGGGCTCTAGCTGGGGGTGCCAGCGGTGCTGGGGGTGGGGGGCGCTGCGTCCGTCCCACCACACCAGAACTGGGTGCTGCGGCTGGGGGACACATCGCAGGGAATCGGCGTGAGCGAGTCTGGCAGCTCCGTCCCCAAGGAAATCAGGCAGAATGTCAACGCTGGCTGTTTCCAGGAGAGGAGCGCTGGGCCCTGCGGAGGGTTTTGCTGGAGGAGGAGCAGGGTTGGGATCTGCGTGTGCCCCCTCCCTCGTAGCCGGAAGGATCTGGAGTACAGCCGCGTGCAGACGAGCGCATCGAATTGGATGTGATTTATGTTTGCAGGCGTCACGAGGGCGAGGACGTGTGATGGCGAGGCAAGGAAGGCGGTGCGAGGAGGGAGGGAAGAGCGGAGAGGATTTTCTTTATGGATCCTTGGCTTCTGCAAAGCAGGAGAGATGCCTTCTCAGCTGAGTGTGTTCTTAGGCCTGTGGGCAACGAGTGCTGACGAATTCCTGACTCCGAAGGGGAGGGGAGGGTCAGAAAGCCCCGATTTCAGTTGCCCAGGAGCGGCAGATCCTGGATGTCCCAACCCTGATCCCGGGTCCCTGCGCGGCAGTGCCCAAGGCAGGAGGAGCCGCGTAAGCCGGTGGAACAGGGATGCCGGCGGAGGCCGGTGAGAAGAGGAACGTTGTGATTTGGCTGCTCTTGGATGAGCCTTCTCTCAGTACACCCGCTGGCGACGGCATCCTGGGCACGGCCGCGACGGCTGCGGACGAGCCCGTGCCTCGGGCCCTCCGGCTGGAAGAGGCCATCCTGCTGGCCAGGAAGCTTCGGCGGGATGGCAGCATGTCGCTGGGGACACGGCGAAGTGGGGCTGGCCTCACAGCTGGGCTTGGGTAAGCCAGGGAAGATGCAGTCAAAACAACCGGAGCGGGAGCAGCCTCCCTCCTGGGGATTTGCACGGGGCCAGCGGCGCTGTGGAGGAAGGACCACGGCCACGTCTGGATGGGCAGGAGGGACGTGGCCACAGGCGAAGGCTCCATTTCTGCCACGTAATTATTCAGGTGGGAGAGCAGTCGCAGCCGGATGGGGTCGGCGGCATTTTGGCCCTCGAGGATGCCCAGGTACCTGACGACTTCAGTGAGACATTCGCGGAAGCCGATACTCCTGTAATCCACGGCCAGAGCTCGAGCATCTAAGAAGCCTGTAGGGAGAGGCCACGGGTGACAGTAAGTCCCTGAGAGCTCAGGAATGCACTGTGGTTTCAGTACCCTCTCTAATGCACTGTGTATTTCACTTGAGGCACTTTGCTGCCGTGCGATATTACTGCAGCAGCCAGCCAAGTGGGTGTCCGAAAGGACTGGACGTTTGAGTGTGTGAGAATAGCGTCTGCGGTTATCTCGTCGGGCTAAAACTGCCGGGGTCAGGAAGCCTCTTACTCCAGCATGTGAGATGGGGAAGAGGGTTCATCAACCATGCTCAGGGAGGGAGGAATTTTTTCTTATTGGACTCTATCAGTTATCACTGGAGAGGTGACCGTGGGCTAGATGGTCACTGGGACCCTCTGTGCAAACGGACTGACCCTGGTTTGGCAGGACAGTGGGACACTGTGTCTCCTCAGTGCACAGCTTCAGTCCCAATCTTTACACTTCATTTTAAACAGGTCTGCCTGAAGGACGCAGGACAGCGGCAGAGCCAAAAAAGGGCCAAGAAAGCTCAAAGCCACAGAGATCAACAGGATAAAACGCAACTGACAGCTGATTTTTAGGCTCTTGCTCCCTCCTTGCAGCTTCAGGAGACGATAAGCAATAAAGCAGAGACTGTCAGAGCACAGCGAAGCGCTGGACCACTTTGCTCGCCGGGGTCTCTCATGACAATACAGCCCTTTGTTGCAGTGCAGTCAAACTGAATATCTAAACAAATGTTCCAGAGCAAGTTACAGCTCTGAACCAAAGCCTGGATGCCAGCAGTGGCCCCAGCAAGCCAAAAGTGGGTGGTAAGCAAGCCAGAGGCTTCTTTACTGGAGCTGTGATCTCCATCCTGTTAACTGGAACAGGACAGAGGGTCTGTACTGAGATCTCAGTACAAATAAGACCTTTGTTGAATTTCGCACAGGGCTCCCTCTCTCTTCTTATAACAACCAAGAGACACAAAGGAAAAAAGAACAGAAAGGGAAAAAAGCCTTGTTTATTTGCAGAGCCCCCATGCAGAATTCAGCCGCTGCAGGAAATGGATCCCAGGGAGGAGGTAAAGAGTTTAATATCATTTTTCTGGAAGCAGGCTCAGTGTCTGAGCAGGACTAAGCTCCTCTCTGGCTGGGCAGCTTTTAGCAGGGTGCGACAACAGCAGTGCCATCCCTGTGGGTCTGCCCCACGTACCCCCATCTGCCAAATGGATGCAGGGGATGCTGACCCATGTGAAAGACAACAGGGCAGGAAACGTCCGTCTGCCCTCCCTCAAAAACATCTTTCCCTTGAGGTTGATGGGAAATTGTCCTTCCAGGTTTTCACCTCCACCCCACCCGTATGCTGACAAGAACAGTTCTCACCTGCCCCTCCGGTGGCGTGAAGCATTTTTAAGTGATCTACTGTCATTTGTAGAATTTCTGCCTTCTCCAGCTTGGAAGACCCCTGCATGTTGGGAGCAGGAGGAAAGAGCAGTTCATCAGGTTATGGTCCTGGGGTTTTGTGCCTCTCAGGAGCTGGGGTTTGCCCAGTGACCTTCCCCTCCCCAAAACCTTCCTGAGGCCCGTGAGCACTCAGCGTGGAGCAGTGCATCCATCCAGGGCATTGGCTCTGGTTTCTACATCAAGTGAGTAGAAAAAGGAGCTCCTTCCCAAGACGCCCCGATGCAAATTGAAAATCCCCTTCATATCTGCAAAACACTCTCTGCATTGAATTTATCCTCCCTGGGGCTCCTGAATATTTGTTAATTTTTTAAAATTTTGTTTTACCACCCAGTTTCACCACCTACCTACTCCCTGAAGACAGAGCGAGCATCGCTCCAGACTTTCTCATTCTGAGGGCTCTACCCTTAACGCTGCTGAAACGCAGCTGGCACGGGAGGTCGGGGGGACACACACCTGCTTCTCGAAGGCGGTGGGCACCAGGCGCCGCAGTTCCGAGAGGCTGCTGTTGATACGGTCGCGGCGACGCTTCTCAATGATCTGCGGCAGATTTCCAAGTGGAGAGAAGAAACTACGGTCATGTATGGCCACAGCTCCCGGTCTAAAGCCCTCCTTAACAGCGATGGAGGGTTGAGAGAGGCACTTTCAACACGGGATGTGTAAGTAAATGTTTCGGGTGCAAAAGCAGGTGAAATCGCTCTCCTCCACCCCTATCCCTACCCCTTTCTGCCAGATTTGAGGCCAAACCTCTGCAAGAAATTCTCCAGTTGGTTGTGGGGAGAGTTCTGTAGGAGATGGAGCAGGCAGCGGTGCAAAGTCGATCTTACTCTGTGTTCCCACAGCAGGGACATGCCAACAGCACCTCACTGCAGAGCGGGGTGTCACGGGGAGCCCTGGCACACAGCCGGGACCAGCCCGACCCGCAGGGGAGTCACAGCACGGCCACCCTGGTCGATATAAACAAGACTCACCCCTCTCCGCTTCTTCCTGGCTTGTATCTGAGATGTTGTAGTGGGAGACACAGACCTGGAAACATGGCTGGAAAGGGAAAGAGGGAATCATTGCTTGCACGAGCTGGAGCGAGACCTCCGCTCTACATATGCTCTACACACGTTTGCCATCTGCAGTTCCCCCCACCCTGAAAAGCGTCTGCTGTGGTTGCCAGCTCATTTCTACCCAGAACACAGAGCTCAGGAATTGGGGACAGGGAGCCAAGCAGAGACCGAGTCCCACTCTCACCCGTCCAAGAGTCTCCCACCAGCCTGGGACAGATTTCTGCTCCGAACTCTCCATCCGCTACCAGGCACATGGCTCCTTCAGTCCCAGCCTGCGCTGGCATCCCCACAGGGCTGGAAAAGCGGTGACCTGAGCTCTGGAGTCCTGGCCTTTTGTATTCCCTGGGCGCGAACCTCCCAGCTCTCGTGTCTGAGCCTGCCCTGTCTGCAGGGCTTTGCGTCTCGGAGCGGCGATAGCACGAGCCTGTGTCTGAGCTCCCACCCAGGGTGAGGCTAACGGCAGCGCTGGTGTGGTTTCTGAGGGCTTCCTGCAGAGTCACTTCACAAACCAGAATTTTTGGGGTGGGCTGCGATATTCTGAATGCATGGACACCCCTGAACCAGATAGAGGGGCCAGGATCTGGCCACGGGGAACACGAGGCAGGAGGCAGCAAAGCAGGGACCCTGCTGGCTGACAGCCCTGGGGACCAGCTCTGCTTGAGGGACCGGGGACACAGTGGGGACAGGTTGAGATGGGCCCCACAACCCATCCTGTGTCTAGTGGGCAGGGGTGAGGCTACAGCCACCAAAGGTCAGCACTAGACACGCACGGGGAGGCAAAGTTCATCAAGCCTTTGGTCCCCACAGAGGTGACGTCTCCGTAACGATGGATAACCGAGCGTGGGAAACTCCTTGGAGCAAACCCCCCCTGCTCGGGCGGAGGCCAGCTGGGCCACCTTCCACCTCCCCGAGCCGGGTTTCTCCCTCTGGAGAGCGAGGCTGGCTCAGGGCTGTTTCTCTGCCTTGCGAAATGGGGTGCAGGGACGTTAACAGGCAGGAGAGACGGCGGTCTACAGCCCCAGCCAGCACAGCGCTCCGGAGGGACCCGGCACCGCGCGAGACACAGATCTGGGAAGGGGCGTTTGGTTCACCCCCACAGATCACAGTATTTTTCAGTTCGAAGAAGTGTTTTAAGTCTGTTAAAGAGGTTTCTGCAGAGACAGCGCTGCCTGCGCAGAGAGCCAAAGACTAGACCAAACGCAGCCCATCAAAAAACCACTCTGTTAGGCCCAAGCGAGGTGCTTTCAGAAGTGGTTTTGCACAATCAGATGAAATTACACGTTCTGCCTGCTCCGCTGCGCTCCACACAGGTACCCTCTTTGAATGTCTCTGGGTGGGCTTTCTCTGGGCAGAGGTGCTGGCTGGCTCCGCAAGTACGGGCACGCGTGGCCGCTCCACGTGAAGGCACAGACGATGAGCAGTGTGATGTGAGAACGGGCTTTGCGCGGACAAGGGGTGTGATCTGGGCAAGGGTGGGTGCCCGATTCGCCCGGCAGCGCCGGAACGCGGAATCGGTAACAGCGAAGCTGGAAACTCTCTTTCGGAGCTGTCGGAACGCGTTGCTCTCTGTGAGCCGCGGTTCCAGATGTGGGTATAAAGACCTAACTTACTGCAAAATGTATTTCAAAAATATGTTTGACAGATTTGAACCACATAAAAGATACCGTAAATATCTTCTCTAACGATTAAAATTTCTGCGTGGCTCTTTGCTCAATTTTATAATTCACGGCATAACTTTGGCTGCGTGTTCAAAACAAAAAGCAAAAAACCCAAACCCAAACGCCCAAACCCAGCAGGGCTCTCGCCCTTCTGCAGTGACCCCAGCACCTAAACTCGCTGCAGGCACTGACCGAAGCCTCACTCCCGCAGTGACTCATCCCCGCCTTACTGGGGAAGAACTGGTTTGCCCACACCACCCGACCGATGGCGACTGGGCTGGGAACCCCGGCCAGACACCCGACTGGCTCCCCCTGCCCTCATGGCTCCACCTCGCTCCCCACCTGGAAGCGTTTCGTTTTGCCCGACCCGCAGCGGCCGTGCAGGACCGCAGCAAACGCGTCAGGGCAGGAACAGCTCTTTTAGCTGCGTGTTTGCGTGACAGGAGCAACAATATACAAATACCAGCAGATCGCAGCGCTGCCTGGTTCTGCCACTGGCTTGAGAAGACGAACGCAGCGCCAGAGAGATCGAAAATTCATCGTTACTGTTCACTGAAATAAAGTATTATGATAATTCCTCCATTTCATCCATCGGGGTACTATAGGCTGCACTGCTGTAAAAAGGTGGGATATATTTCGTGTGCAGGTTAAATATTGATGCACTCGGGAACTGCATAAGGGGCCAGTGAATTTGTGCAGGACGTTGTGTCGCACATGCCCGATTCTGCTGCGACCGACCGTCTCGGTGAGAAGCAGCCTCGTGAATTCAGTCCCGTGAGAACCTGAGCTTGGCACCGGGCAGGGCCACTTCTCTGCTTGGAATGCCAAGCAAAAGGGAATGAATTCATCAGGCGGGTGCCTCGCTGGACACCGAGGGAGAGGGACACTTGGCTACTGAAACAAGAGTTCAAAAGCAGCTGGTTTTTGGAGGAGAACAAATAACAGAGCCCTTCCTTCATGCCCAGCACCGCCTGCTCGCTCGGAGCCCGGGCATGCCCGCGAAGGGCGGACACGGCGCGGAACCCCGGCCGGGGATGCCCTTTGCCGGGGAGCGCGGCGAAGCCTGAGGAACCACGCAGAGGTCCTGACCCCACTGTTTCACCAAGCAGCAAAGCCCCGGAGCCGAAACTGCGGCTCAGCAGCGATGGGACGGAGGCTGCGAACCGCGCTACGCTTAAAGCGGGCACCGCTGGGTGGCCGGGCTGCTGGGGCTCCCTCTTCAACACAGGTCGAAGCCCCGGCTGGGGCGTTACAAAGGCATCAGCAGAGGTTTGTTGCGCAAAACCTCCTCGTTTCTCCCGCGGTCCGCGGGACCCCTGGGATCGCTGGGACCGCAGCGGCTCCGGGGCAGCCGGGGGGGTCCAGCCGCGCCTCGGGCTGCGGAGACCCCGCTGAGGAGATCCGAGCTGCCCTTCTCCCCGCCTGGCAGGGCAGGGCGAGTGCTTTGCCTTTAACGAGGCGTTTTCTCGAGGGCGATCGGCTCCCTCGGCAGCTTTCACCCTCGTGTCGGGTCCCGGGGCTGCCCGCCGGCTCCGTCCTACCGCCGGCACCAGCCACACTTGCCCACTGGCCCGAGGCGGGACCAGCCCAGCCCGAAGGGGTTAAGCGAGGTGCCCGGCGACTCTCGGTGCCCCCGCGGCACAGCCCGGTGCTCAGCCGTCCCACGGCCCCGGCGAACGCCCGGCTCGGCCGTCCCGAGCAGCTCGCAGGGAGCTGCTGCTGCTGCCCTGCGCCGGGGAACCCCCTCCCGACCCCCGGCTCCGTCCTTCCTCCTCACCTGTACTCCTCCTCCCGGCCCACGTCGATGGTGCCGTCCGACTCCGTGTCGGAGGAGCTCTCCTCGCACAACCGCTTCATCCCCGCCGCAGGCACCGGCGGGCTGGCAGCGGCCGCCCCACGCGCGGTCCCCGCCGTCCGGTCCCTCCGCGGGCTGCGCCGAGGAGCCGGCCCCTGCCCCTGCCCCTGCCCCTGCCCCAGCCCCAGCCCCAGCCCCGCACGGCTCCTCCCCTGCCCGCGCTCCGCTTTTCACACCCCCGGCTTCTCCCTCGCTCTCCTCCCAGCACGTCCCCAGCCTCCCCGGTTAATGGGTTAATGAGACATCTCCCGGGAGTGACGGATTACGCGGCCGCGCCGGCGCTCCCAGGTTCCCAGGCCCCCCCCCCCGCCTCCTCCCGCTCGCTGGTCGAAATCCCAAGTCTTCCTGTAAAAGGAACAGTCTGTGTGAACCGTCTCATGTCCCCCCCGCTCCTGCCCACGGCCCCCCTTCCACCCGCTGCACATTGGCCTCAGCCCCAGTTTAAAGGGACCAGTGACCTCACTGGCAACAGAAAACCGTGGGAAAGAGATGGGACTGATAAAGCCTTGAGTTGTTTCAGGGAAAAATCAACATCCAGCCCCACACGCACACACATGTCTGCCCGGCTCCGCGCGGCGCAGCCACTTCTGGAGACTTATGATTCAGATGGAAACCAGCTCATTGGAAGCGCGGTGCCGTTTGAGGATGCCGCTCAAAGGGCCCTCGCCTGGGATTAATCAGTGGCCGCGGCCCCGGGGCCGGGGTGGCAGCGGTGGCACCACGCTCCGAGGCGTCGCCATGCTTTTGGCGCTCCGGCACCACGCCGCGGTGGTCCCGCCGGCCGCTCGGCCCCCCGCCACGCTCCCACAGCCTCCGGGTGCCAGCTCATGGCACTGCCGGGGCGTTTGGGACCTGCCCCGTAAAACAAACCGCCCAAAGCCCAGCTTTAGGGTTTATGACACGAGGATGAATTGCTGTTTTCTTGTCTCATGCCATAACGCTGGAAACTTTGACCCGCGGCCTGGCATCTAGCGAGCATCTCGCTTTCCCTGAGCTTGCGGGAAGGAGGTAGGAGGCTGTTTTTCAGAGCCCTGCGCTGCTAAAATCCCCCAAGGCAGCAAAAACGTGTGAGTGTGTGGGAGAGAGCAAGAGGGGAGGAGGGAGAGAGCTGAAGTGGAGGTTCGCAGTACAAAAATAATGCCTTTTCTTTTGGAAAAAAAAAAATAATAATCAGCTCTGAGATCTGGCAACACGTGGGTTTCCCAAAACCTTTTGCAAAGAGCAGCGGCGGCGATAACAGCCCGTTGCCGTTCGGGCCAGCCACGCCGCCCGTCCCCCGTGCACGGAGGCACCCAGCCGCGTGGTCGGCTGCTCCCTATCTGCCCCAGCCATCTGGGGCAGCTCCCCCACACCGCACCCGCCAACCCCGAGACGTCCGCCACCCCCCAGCACCTCGGAGCAGCTCCCGTAAAAGCCCGATGCCAGTTCCCGCCTGCCCTTCGCCCCCGCTGGCCCCAGCCTGGCACGCAGGGGCTGAGCAAGGCGTGGACCCCGTGACACTTTTTTGGGACTGAACCTCACTGTCCTCCCTCCTAAAGGAAACCAACAGAGACCTGAACCAGCCGTCCCACGCTGGAGAGGAGAACGGATGTCTCAGAAACGTTTGTAAAGGAAAAAAAAAAAAAGACTAAACCATTTGCTTTAGGTTATAGCACTTGGTCTCTGTAATTTTGATGTTTTCTTTTAATTTTCACTGTAAAAAGTGGTCAAGAAGCCGAGCTGTTGTTAGCTCACATTTCAAAATGAAAAGTTCCTTTGAACCAGCAGAATTAGAAATGTGTTATTTTAGCCAGTTTGAGACCCGCTCCTCCCTTTCCAAAGCGATTTCAGTTAAAAATACAACTAAACTTCCCATAAACATGTGTTTTGGAGAGATTAATACACTTTCCACTGATAAAACCATTCAAATGGGATCCAGAGATTGGTTATTCCGGGCTCTCGCTCGTATCACGACGAGCCTGAACCAAGCGGCACCCGGAGCTGCCACGGAGGAACACTTTTCTTCCCCGTTAGGAAGGAATTCGCCGTCCCGACTCCCTCTTTTCTGGGCCCTGTCTAAGCATCATTATCTGGGTTCAATTGAAGTGTAATTGGCAACATGTTTTTCTAGGATTACACTTCATTATGAGCAGAGCGGGGCCCCGAAACCCACTTCTCCTGTAATCGGATCCCTTTTCCAGCCTGTGCTCCAGTCCTTTCCAACGGCCCCCGGAGAGCCCCGGGGATGGCGAGGGCCATCTGAACCACCCCGGGATTAGCTGCGCCGCCGAGCAGCCGAGGCGGGGACGGTGCTGCGCCCCCTCACCGGTCAGTTCAGCGGAGACAACGGGGTTGAAACGGGTTTAGCTGCCTGCGAGGGGAGCCACGTTGCGGGAAGCGGGTGGATCTACCCCGCTGCGGACGAGGGGTGATGCCGGGGACGGGGAGATGGCGTCTAAGAGCAGAAACGGGGTTTCTGCCACCCGCTCGCCGCCCTCCGAGCGGCCGTGCACGCTGTTCCCACGGTACATTCCTTGCGGTGGCACAGCCTGGCCCCAAGCGCAGAGCCACAAACGGTGGGTGACCGACCCAGCCCGGAGCCATCTGCTCTTCCCCAGAGAGCCCCTGGCTTTGCCACAGCCAAGCCAGGGAATTACTGGTGGAAATCTCTTCCCAAGCCTTGAATTATCAGCCCTGCCCCAGCGCTCAGGGCTGTGTCCCCTCCCGCACCAGCAGCTCGGTGAGCACGGCTGCTCCATCCCCGGGACCCCTGCGAGACCCCCGGGGACGGCCAGAGCCATCCCCGCCCTGGCCGGCCGTGCCTCTGGGCGGTGGGAGCTGTTTCAGAGAAAGGGTGTCACGAGGACGGGGCTAAGCCATCCATCACGCCCAGCACTAATTGGCTCCCCTGCTTCGGAGGCCACGGAATAAGTGAGCTGCAAAGATTGATGTCTCCTCTCTGCGGCAGGAAAAACTCTCCCGGCCAGGGCTGAGGGTGGATCCCTGCCAGGGACCTGGGATCGCCCAGGTTTCAGCTCCTGGGGGTGAAGGCTCCAGCCCAAGGTTAACTGAGGGGGCGACGGTCAGCCCAGCCACCAGCTCCCCTCCCGTACTGGGACCACTGGTGCTCCCTCCCCTCCCTCCTGCTCGGCTCTGGGAAATGTCCCCAGAGAGCGGCCAGCTGTGAAAAGCTGCAGCAGCTGGAATGTGGGAGGGAGGGCAAGGCTTCTGGAAAGCCAGAGGAGCAGGAGGTATCTGTTACCTCCTGGTGAACTGACACCTCTGATTTAACCCCGTGCGTGCCTGGAATGCCCTGTCCACACGTCTTCACTCAACATCACCTCCTAACCTCAGGTCCCACCACGGGCTGCCAGATCCACAGCTGTAATTTCAAAAGCAGAGGCCTCGCGGGGATGCTGGACGGGATTCCTGGCTGCCGCGCTGAGGACGGGCTGCCCTGTTCCGTGGCTACGCAGAGGATTCCTCACAGACCGGAGAATCGCGCAGGGACTCGGGGAGGTGATTGGGGATGAAAGCGCGTAGGTACGGATATGGTATCGCTGCCGTGTGCTGCCAGCTCTGGAGCGGGGCCAGGAGAGGATTGTTTGCCATGGCTCGGCTCCAAGCCAGAGGCACTACAATTGTTACCCCCCCCCCCCCACTTCCCCAGCCCACGCAATTCAGAGCCGGCCCAGCCAACGGCTAGGGGCAGTCCAGGGGAGGGAAAACCAGCGTTTTCCCACAAACCCGTGGCCTCTCCCTTCCCAGGCAGGGACAGGGCAGATCCTGCATCTGCTCGGGGCACTACCCTCGCCGCCCCGGCATGGCTGTCTGTGTCCTCACGCCTATGTGCCCTGCGGCGGGTCTGCGCCCGGTCCTGCCGCCGCCGCCAGGAATGCGGCTCAGCTTGGGTGGCCGTGAAAATCTCGTGGGATGGGGCACCACGAGGCTGCACCCGCCGGGCCCACGGCCGGGATGTGGCAGAGGTGCTGCTGGCTCTGCAAGAGCTTCTGTCCCAGGAGACGGTGCTCGTCACGCTGAGCCCGTGCCCGGGGCAATGCCAGGACCCGCAGCTGCGAATGCCAGGCGTAAGGTGGCTGTGTCGCTGCGTCCCCAGGTCAGCGGGGCGGGAGGGCAGCCAGCGACGGGATCGCTTTCCTGCTCCAGAATGGGCAGCGTGTCCCAACAGTCAGCCCTTGAGTCCTGACTGGCCTCGGTATGCCTCAGTTTCCCCACCCATAATGATACTAAAGCACTGGGCGCTTGCTTTAGCACTGGGCAATGGGTGATAATTAATATTGCACCAGCCCTGCGGACAGCCGGAGTTACTGACTTGTCCAGGAGCCCAGACTGAGGTCAGGGCTCCCCTGTGACTACCGAGACAGCCCAGAAACTTACTGTCGGCGGACACAGGTCTGCTCCTCTCCCATGTTTTGGCCCTGGAGAGGGCAACGCGGACAAGGCGAGCTGCTGCGGGACGGGCTGGGCTGCAGGACCTCTGCAGCACTGCTTGCTGCGGGGGGCTCCTTGGCTCTCCGACCCCGGAGGTGCCACCCCGCAGCCCCGCTCCCCTTTCTGGATGCTGCAAGGACACGGATGGTCTAAGGCTGCGCCCTGCGAACGCAACAGGAGGAGCTGGGATGGGAAAACCCATTGCTGGTGAAGAGAGACCCTGGCCTTCCCCAGGGGCTGGACCCCGGGGCTCCGGGGAACACAGTGCCTTTGTTTGGGACTTGGCCGGCACAAGGAGCCCTTCCCTGCCTCAGCCCCAAACCAGCAACCCTTCCAGAGGGCTGTTCCCCGCTCCCTGCCCTCCCCACGCTAATGCGCCCGGCCTCTTCTCATGAACCCTGGGAGAGACCGGGCGGGCAGACAGCTTCGCCACTTGTTAAACGTGTGTGGAGCGATCTTGCGAGCAGACAAGAACAAATACAAACGAGCTGGGCTGGAGAGCCCCGGCCCCTCCGCCCTGCCTGGGACGCAGCAGCCCCGAAGCCTTTCTTCTCTAACCACTTCAAACTTTCATTTCTTCTGAAGCCACAACAAGGCACACTTTGTAAAGCAAATGAGTAAACAGCAACTTTCAGCTTAAAAGGAAAACAAGGGGGAGGAACTGTTTTTAATTACTGGATTTTAAAAGGGCTTTATTCGCTTAATTGCTTTCTGTTGTAAGATGCTCTTCTGCGCACAGCCCTGGTCCTAGCTGCCCTGCTGCTGGCCAGATGGCACGGCGGAGGTAACGGCAGCGGGTGCCTTCCCCGCCTGGGCACACAAGTGCCTTTAACATTCACAGACAACCCCCCCCCCCGAGCCCTCCCAGCCTCATGGAAATGACACCAGGCACCAAGTTTTGCCCAGACATGACCAGTGGTTTGGCATGTCCGACTCGCGTCACTTCCAAAGGAGCCGGGGGGAGAGCGATCGGCACGCACGGCGAAGCCTCTGCGGCATTTCAAGGCGAGTTCCCAACAGGGCTAATTGCTGTTGATGGTCTTGGCTGCAGCGCGTTACCTTCCTCGTCTGGGGTAATAACCCGCGTTCGTGCGAGGTGCTGGGCTCGGCTGGCTCCTCCCCGACGGGGCGTCTGTTCTCCTCGAAGAGGGGAGAGCGACAGCGCTGCGCAGTCTGGCACGGCCGCCGGCGCGCGTGGAGGCATCCGAACACAGACGTGTGCGTGTGGCTTGGTGCGGCAAGGCGGGACGGGTTCCAAGTGTATCCCTGATGATCACGAGCAGCTTGGAAGAGCCCCCGAGTCCCTGTGGAGACAGAAGGGTTAAAAACAGAGAGCCAGCTAAGAGGGACACCAAAGACCCTTTGGCAGAAATGCCACCAGCGCAGAGCTGTGACGCTGTCCCTGTGCTGGGGACAGATGGCACGGGGAAGGGACAGGGAGAGGAGGCAGCGGGAGACGCTTCTCCGGTTGGATCGGCCACGGGAGGGGAAGAGCGAGGAAAGGAACTGGAGCAGGAATGGCCTCGGGAGCTGCCAGGGAGTCTCTGGAAGCCCTGTGGCTCCTCGTTGCAGCCCGGCTGCTGCAGGGCTTTCCACAAGCCTCGAGCGGGTGCCTCATGGGTGGCTCAGCATCAGCGCAGGGGAAGAGGGAGCGGGGCTTCTTACCAGCTTCTCCTCCCCTACCAGCCTAGAGAATACCATGAGAGAGTGTGCGTGTTGGGGGAAACAGGGACCAGGAGGCTCCTGCTCCTCATTCAGGAGGGACAGGGATCATCCCTTGCCCCTCCACACACCGGCCAGCGTCTGCTGGCTCGGTCAAGACCAGCTTCAAGCCCAGAGGAGGGGAAGTGCACGTCCAAAGGGCTTCCAGAGCTGCCAGCCCTCAGCCACAGAGGCCCCGGGGTCAGGGATCACACGGAGTTCAGGGCAAAGGCTGAGCCTGGAGCGCTGGGGCTGGCCTGGGGGGAAGCCACCGCGAGCCCGTGGCTCTCCCTCCTCGCATGGCTGCTCCCCGCTTAACATGCCCCCCAACCACGCTGGTGCTTTCCACGTGGCTGCTTTCCAGGCAACCTCCATCCCAACGACAAACAGGAGAGAGCATCGACCGCGGCGCAGGACAGGATGGGGAGCGTCCAGCCTTACCTCGCGGCTCTCTGGAGCAGCGCTGGCGGCGGGGCCGTGCGGGGAGCCCGCCGTGCCCACGGCGGCGGGCAACTCCCCTGCCCAGCAGAGCTTCATCCCGCGCCCGCCACAGCGGGTGGGTCTGCTCCTGGCAGCAGCTGCTGCTGAACCCTCGCTTTAATTGAATAGCAGGAAGGTAAATCTTGTTTCTTTGCCTTTCAGGCTGGCAGCTGGAACAATTGCCCACCTGTGGCACCACCCCGGGGGTATAAATAAGGAACAAACCACAACGCTGCTGGAGGAATGGGCTGTGTTCCCAGAGGAGCTCCTGGTACAGGGTGCCACGCTGCATGCCCACCCGAGAGGGAGGTATCTGTGCTGCGGCAGGCAGTTCCAGGCAGGGCGGTGGTGTGGCAAGGGGGTTGTGGGGCGATGGGAGTGAACGCGCAGCAGGACGTGCACCCAGGGAGGTGCGTGTGCACGCAGGCTGCTGCGGCGAGCAACGGCGAGCGTGTGTGCACGGGCTGGTGCAAGCGTGCACAGCTATGTGTGTCCTCGTGGGTGACACACACCACCGCCAGATTAAGTGCCAGGCGCTTTGCGGCAGCTGGGGTGGCCAGTGCTCCCATCCCACGTGCTGGGGTTGTCCTGCACCAGCGCGCAGCGGCGAGCGGGCGCTGGCGGCTGCCCCGCATGCTTCCTCGCCTGCTCGCCTTCCCGTCTCGCCCAGCGCTCTGCCAGACGGGCTGTAGAGCCAAGAGCTCCTTTCCTTCCCCGCCACCCAACGTGCTTCCCCGCCACCTCCATCCCTCGCATCCTCCGTTCACGGCCGAGCCCGACGCTCCCGCTGGGATGCTCCTGAGGCAGCGGCCGGCACATCTGGGCTGAATCTGACAGTTACGCGCAGCTGGAAGAAGCCCAGCTGAGGATGAGGATGGAGGAATTCCGCTGCGAGCAGCACGGACCCTCCGTGTGGGGTGGGGAAGCGGGGGGAAGGCTGTTGGGAGGGCAGTGGGAGACCCCGACACACACACACACAGAGAGGCCAGCATTGCTGCCACGAGAGGAAATTATTAATTTGCTGGGAATAAAGTCAGCAGCGAGTCGAAAACTCATCGTCCCGAAGCGCCGGAGAAAAGCCTCGTGCCCCCCCTGCGAGCAGCCCCGTCGCCTTTGTACCCGACACCAGGGCGTCTGTCTGGGCACCACGTCCCCACGCCGGCACGAAACGCGGCCGAGCCTTCGCCCTCGCTCCCCCCGCCGCGGGACTCGGGGCGCCCTGACCCGCCGTCCCCGCCTCGCCAGCCCCACGGCGGCGGGGGGACGCGGCCGTGGCCCCCTCCCAGCCAGCCCTTTGTCGGTCTCTGTGGTAACAGCCGCGGCGCAAATGCCACTGCCCTGTTTGTTTTCCCCCTGCCTCCGTCGCGCGGGCGGCCAAAGCCTCCCTCCCTCCGGCTCCCCGGCTCCCGCTCGGGGTATTCAGGGCTCGGCAGCCTGAATGAAGCCAGATCCCTGGACACATTCCTGTGGGTTTTTTTTCTTTCCCTTTTTCTCTTTATTCCCCCCCTCCCCTTCTCCCTCGCTTGGCACAAGCTGAAGGATTCAAAAGGAAGCCAGGCTTGGCAGACGCAGGGGGAGGAGGGAGTGGGGAGATGAAAGAAGGCTTCTCTCCAGCTTTCCCTTCCAGTTCCCACACTCAGCCCGGTGCGAGAGCTCCTAATGGTTCCCAGCCGCACCTGGAAGAGGCCGCCCGGCCGCCGAGGAAGAGGGGGGCTGTCTGTACAGCCAGCGGGAAAGGCCCCCATTGCCGTGAGGTGGCCCCCCAGCCTGGTCACCCCGGGTGTCAAGGTGCCCGAGATGGCCACCCTGCTGTAACACCCGAGAGGGTGGTCCTGCCTTGGCACCCAAGGTGGCAGCTCTACCTTAGTGCCACAGTGATGCTTACGGACACGGTGCCCCGTGCCAGAGCTGGCGCCGAGGAAAACCTCCCCATTCTCAGCTTGGTGGGCTTCCCCATGGAGGACATACCCCATGGGCTGGGGACATCCTGGGGGCTGTGATGGCCACCGAGGCTGCACTGAAGCCGATATGCCCGCTCACACGCTCCCCAAGCACCCGCCTGAAGGTGAAGGAGCAACAGGCAGCACTGCAGAAGGGGGCGATGCCACTTGGAGCATGTTGGCCCACGAAGGACCCTGGCGAGGGGGATGCCTGCCACCATCGCACCGTCCCACCACACCGCGCAGCCCTTCACACCTTCTTGTGACAGTCGCTGCGCACCACAACTACCTTCATCCCTGTCCCTACGGCCGTGGGGGCAGAAACGAGCCCGCCGTTCCCGGGGGTAAACACATCCCCGCCAAGACGGGGCTGAGCTCCAGCACAATCCACCGCCTCCACCCGCACACAAACTCCTGACAGACGCAGCCCCAAAGCAAGCGCCGCGTGGGGCCAGCGGACCCTGGCTCCCCTCCCGGGCAATCAGAACAAATTTTCCCTCGTTTATCCTCCCTCTCACGGGATTCTCCAGATGAAGGCTCCGCCGGTTCTCGCTCAGGGCTTTGCCATCTCCGGGCGGCATTTTTTAAGGCTGGGGTCTGGTTGCTGTGACTGGGGGTCACAGTGTCAGCTCCGCTGCCTGGGGATGCTCACCCAGTCCTGACTGGGTTTGCCTTATCTCGAGGAGGAAACCGCTGCTCCCTGCTCACGGCCACGGCGTCGAGGACACGGCCACAGCACGAGCGCGGGCCAGTTCCAGCTGTGGAGCTGCTCGTGGGTACCGCTGGCTGGTGGGACGTGAGCTCCTGCCAAGGAAAGCTTCGAAATTCAGACCAGTCCTGGGCTCTGCGTCCCCGTTGTGTCACAGCCAGAAGGAGTGACCGTGCCTTTTGCCCTCAGAGGAATCACGCAGCAGTCCCACCCTGTGCGCAGGACTGCTGCGTGCTAACCCTGAGGATTTCACCGGTACTTTTTTTTTTAAGCGTTAATGCCCGTCTTCTCTCAAGTCATTCAACCCGAAAATTTGGCACCTCTTGTGCCAAGCTCACCACAGCCTGGGGCTGGCCATTGCTCCCCGGCGGCTGCGGCTGTATTTGCCTGGGCTGCGGAGACCCCCTCCTCCTCCCCCTCCTCCTCCTCCTCGGTGGGATTACGTGCCCGGTCCTCGCCGGCGCAGCGCTGCCAGCAGAGCTTTGAAGCGCAGCCCTGGTAACGAAGCTTTCGCTGCAGGAATGGGAAAACGCCAGGACAGGGAGGTCTCCGCCTCCATCGCTCGCTGGCCTGGGCAGAACTGGGAAAACGAAGCAGTTTTTTAGGAGGTGACTTTCCCGGCGGGGAACAGGGTGTATCTGCGCTGTAGTTACAAGATCTTTGCCCTCTGGCACGTTGCTCCAGCCCGGTAGCCAAAGGGTTATCCCCACCAGCGTGGGTAACACACAGAGCTATCCCCACCGCTACCCTAAGGACCAGCATCGAGCTGTGGAAACCACCAGCTCCCAGACAGAGCCGGACGAGCCCCAGTTCTGGGGGGGACGGAAGACTTGGGGCGGAAGGTGGGTGTCTCGACCCCGGTGAATCCTCCGGGCGAGGGGCCAGTCCTTAACCAGAAACCGCCTGGTGCTTCTTCCAAGTCGCCGGCCCAGCGTGGAGCTGCCTCTTGGCAGAGCGAGACGCCGGCTTCCTCCATCAGCGGGGCGATGAGCCGCTTCACACACGCTCCGTTGAGTCACTGCTTCGTTGGTGGCCGCCCCAGCGCGGGACGGCTGAGCCCAGCCCGGCAGCGCGCGGGGGGACCATTTTCGGCTCCGGTGACAGAGGCATCAGCGGACGCTGCTATAAATAGCCGTGTCGAAGGAACGAGATGGTCGAGCTGTTCAAATCCTGGCACGGCCCCACCAGCGCTGATAGCAAGTGCCCTTTGCTTGTTCTCTCGCCGCCAGGTCCTCTTATCTATTCTTCCAGCTCCGGGTGGTTCTGTCACCCTGTCACCAGGTCCCCTGCCCTGACAGTTTAGCCTCCTGGGGTGGCTGCAGGTCCTGGCTCGCATTTGTCGGCCCCTATTTTGCACTCTAGAAAGGGCGCAAAGCTAAACGTGCTGCAGGGACGAGGTGGAGTCCCCACCAGCGCAGCCTGGGGCTCCTCATGGCCAACACCACGGGGGTGTCAGGCCAGCCCTGTATTTGCGTGGCCCCTGCACACTGGGACCTGCTGCTGGTGTCACCGCGGAGGTACGGGGTTTCACTGCACTTCAGAGCGCTCCTGGAGTCCTGCTTTTCTTCTGCAAGGAGCTGGAGTCATCCTCCAGAGCTCACGTTGCCTCTGCATCATTCTCATCTCTGTTATGGTGATGGGGAAACTGAGGCAGGGAGGTGTCATGACTTACTCTATGCACATGAGGATCAGGAGAGCAGAGTCCACACCCTGCCCGACCTCCCCGCCACGCAGCCGGTCATCGGGGGTGTCACACCCTCAGCAAGCCCCAGAAGTCCTTGGGGTTAAATCCTGCATTCGTCACGAAGAGCAGTTCCTGCTGTTCCAGGGCCGTGATTACCCTGTGAACATCTGCGCTGACAAGAGCTGAGCGGCAGCAGGACTCTCCATCAGCTCTGCCTCCGCCTTCTCCTCCTCCATGGTCTTCATTCGAAAGCTCACTCGTTGCAAAGCCCTTCGATGTCTGATGAAGGAAAAAGCTCAGAAAACAGGCAACAGAAGCAAAAACTCAGGCTCGCAGCAAGCCGATGACCGGACACCACAGACCCACCTGCACCAACCTCCCCCCCACCTCCCTCCCTGCCTTGGCCCATGTCTCTCCAGGACCCGTCGGCTCCTTGGCCCCAGTGCTGGTCCCCGAGAGCGAGTCAAGAGCTTGCCTGGGCTGGTCTTCGCATGAAGATCAGAGGCAGCTCTTGGCTTTGGCGGGGACATCCTGACCTCTCAGGGCTGGGTGAGCCCACCTGAGCTCTCACTGGGGCAACGTGGCCTTGTTGGTGCTGGAATTGGAGTTTTCCTCCAGGGACACGGTGGAATACGCAGCATCGGGGACGGGCCTGGGGGAGGCGTTCCCGCAAGCAGGGCTGCACGAGACCCCTCTGCTGAGGACCAACCATCCCTTAACCGAACACCCATAGCAGAGGTGATGCCCTGGGGCCTGTGGACATTCCTTGGCTATATTTGGTGATGGATGGAGGATTTGTTGCTTCCCCCTAACCCATGTGTTCTCCTTATTGGCGGGGAGGAGCTAACACCAGAACGACAGTGTCCCTATTCGGATAAACCCGGTACTTCAGCAGCAATAAATCTCCTCCAAAAAGCTTTTGCTGCCTCCCACCTGTTGGATGGGAGAAGATCAAGCTGACAAAAGTCCTCTGCCAAATTGTATTTTTATCCAGGACTCCGTCACGAGCCCAGGTTACAACAGGAGCCTGTTCACGAAGCAGGGGGAGGGAGCTGTACCACAGCCCATCTCTCAGCTCTGGAATCCCACCTCTCCCAGAGCTCTCCGGTTCCCAGGGAGCTGATTTTACCACATTTTCTGAATTCCCTTAAATCCTAGAAGGCCCTTTTCCCTCTCGTCACCCCCACCTCTACTCCATCAAACTTGGGAGGTCCCAAGCAGGGACCCCAGACCCTCTCCCCTGGAGAGCCAAAACACCCATTGTGAGAACGGCAACAGAGCGAGCCAGGCTGGGACCAACACCGTTTATTACAGAAAACCACGCGGAGCGATGCTGTTGGCATGGCAGTCCCCCCCCGAGGAAAACCGCCGCGGACAGCGAAGTGAAACCCACAGCAACAACACACAGCGGGAAGGGCCGGTCATCGGCCGGCGCGGCACAACCACACAGGCACAACCTGGGAGACGTGCCCAGCCCGCGCAGCCGTCCCGGGGACCGCATCGCTCCCCCGGCCCGAGGGGATGTCACGGGTGGGCACGCGAGGAAGGACACAAGCAGCGGAGTCCGTGTCTGTCAGTCATAGTGATGGGGGAGAACAAAAGCGCCGGGAGCGCCGTGGGTGACACAAACGGGGCAGCCACCGCCGGAACCGAAAATCCTTCCCACGCAGGAAGGATCTGGGAGGAGCAAAGGGAGGTCCACCTCGCTTGGGGCTTGTTTCTCGAGCCCCATGACTTCCAGAGAGCCCGAAGCTGCCCTGGCAGCAGGAGGACCCTAAGCGGAGTCACCCAAACTCCTGCCTGCCCCCTGCCCCTGCCCCCCAGCTTGCACCCAGCTCCCCGTGCCTCTCGGGACCTGGAAAGGCAGCAGCGAGAGCTGCTGAGATCCAGGGCGCTGCCCCAAAACCACAACACCTCGCTTCCCTGGAGCTACCAGCACCTTCAGATGGGGCATCTCCCCCTGCACAGCCCAGCCCTGCCAACGCCCCTCACTGAAGCACGCATCCCCTGCCGGCGCCCGGCGCCAGCACCCACCCCCAGTGCAGCCTGTGCCCAATCCACCCGCACCCCGTCCTGGCCAGGGGATCGGAAGGGCTTGTTGACAGCCCCATTCCTCCCGCAACGTCACCTCCCGGGCTGGTGGGAGGCCCCGGCGCAGCCCAGCTTGGCCGGGCTTCCACGACGCGATCTTCAGGAAACACCTTGGAAGTGTTTACTGGGAGCGCGGGCTGTTCTCCCCCTTCCAGCTGCCCAGAAGGTCTCGGAGACACAGTTCAGATCCCAGCAGCTGGGGTTCACATCAGAAAGACGAGACCTTTTATAAACCTGTATATTAATAGATGCGTTACCGAGATGCTCATGTCTTTCAAGACTTTGTTTGGATTCTAGACCTTCCTCCGAGGTGCTTGTCACGCGGACGTGACAAATAACAGCCTGTCAAGTGACGGAGTTCGGGGCGGGGGGCGGAAAGTGCAATTTGCTTGTCACTGCTAGAGCGGGGTTCAGTGCAACGGGCCACCGAAGGCAGCACCAGCTTGTTTTATCTTCGTCAAAAGTGCGGTAACTCCAGCTCCGTCCTCGCCGTCGGGAAGGGCTGAGCAGCAAAGTCAAAGCCGAGGCAGACGCACACCTCGGGAAACCTCAGTGCGTGGGGCTGGCGTCGGTACGGAACTGTCTGGTAACAGCGGGCATCCTTCGTGCCCGACCCTGGGGTGTACTGGCTAAAGAAAAAAAACCAAAAAAAAACCCGCGAGAAAGAAGGAATCTTCAAATCTTCCTCCCGAGGGTGTCCTTTGGGACAGGGCTTTGTGCAGAACTGCCGGCGTGGAGTTCACGCCGCCTTCGGAGCAGCTCTCCAGTGGATTTCCTGGGTTTTAGTGGGAGCTCTGGTTCTCTCGCACAGCATCACTAGCAGAATCGTCTATTTTAGGAAACGCCAGAGGTTTTGAGAAGCTGAGGAGAAAAAGATTATCAACTCACATGGGCTCAGCCCAGAAAGCGGGGGGAGAAAAGCCTTGAATTAAATCCCCCCGGCAGAAATTCTCTGCAGATGTACCTCAATGGACTTCAAATGATGGCCCTACGATACCAGGGCCCGCTTTTAACTCAATTCAAGCCCCAGGCGTGTGTCTGCGGACCTGGGCGGCTCCCACAGAGCTGGGCTTTGGACGCCTCACCGAGGTGATTATTTTTAAGTGCTAACTCATGCAACTGGGAAAGCCAAACTTCAAAACCCGGCTCAACACCACACCAGCCCAAAGCTCCAAGCAGGAATCAGGATTCCTTTTAAAATAAATACGTTTGTTTCTATTTTTCCAAAAGAAAAGCTGTTCAGCTGACAAAGTCCCGGGGAAAGGGCAACGAGGGGAAAGATTTTCTGGCTGGGGAGCAGGAGCCGGGACTGGGAAGGACCAATATTATGGTTTTGTTTTAATTAAAAGGGACAAGGTTTGGTTCGAAAGCTGCAAGAAGAGGTTTGCCTGCTCCCAACTTTCCAGTTCAACGGTTCAGCCTGAAACATTTGCTTTGTAAATCAAAGGCTTCGGGCACTACCTGGGGTTTGAAAGAACCTGCCTGGCACAAACAGTCCACGAAAGGCAAGATCCATCCTCGAGGGATCTCCCCTGAAGCAAGCACAGAGCGGGAGGAACAGGGAAAAGGTCGGTGGGGCTGCCCGGTGCCGGGGAGCCTCCGGCCCCACGGGGGAACGGGGACAACGCCACGCCATCGCAACGAGCAGAGGCGAAAGGAAGCCTGGCGTCACCCCCCTCCGCCACTCGCGCCCCCGGCAAGGCTCCCGCTGGGGAAGGACCTCGCGCCACCGGGGCCAACGCTCCCCGCTCCCCCGCGGACCACCACCCGGGGCAGGACGCGGTGCCCGGGGTGAAGTCGGTGCCGCCCGCCAGCGGCCGGGGCACCAGCCAGCTCCGCTACTTGCTGTTCGGGGTTTGCTTCTCCTGCGCCGGCCGCTTGTGCTTCTGGGCGATGCCGTAGGGGACGTGGGCAGCCACGGTGCCCAGCTCCTTGGCTCCCTCCACGTGGAACATCTGGTCGTCGAAGAAGATGTGAGGACGGATCTTCTTCAGCAGCGGCCCCTTGGGAGCCCCGGCCAGGAACAAAGCCTCATCCGTCTCCAGGCCCCAGCTGCGCAGAGTCTTTAGGGCCCGGGCTCCCGAGCTGGCCGCGCTCCTGGCAGTGACCAGGTAGGTGCGAATGGGACACTCCATCCTCAGCCCCTTGGAATAGAACTTCTTCTGCAGCTTCCCCAGGGCCTCCAGGAAGCCCTTCAGGGGTCCCTGCCAAAGCAAGAAGAAACCATCGCTTTGCGGACCTCCATGCTATCCCTTCTTCCAGGCACCCATTCCCCGCAGAGCCAGACTTGCTGGCTCACCCCTTCTCCTGGTGACCCGCCAGAAGCGGCAGGGAGGGACCCGGCTGCTGACCCACCCCATCTCACACTCCACGTGCCAGCCCCTGGCTTGTTCCCAGAGGTGAGAGCATCCCTGCGGGTCATCTCTCTCCCAGAGGCTTTTTCCGGCTGCACCTCAACACTACCTGTGCCAGAGGTTTGTTCTCGTGAGCCTTTTCGTGCTCAAAGAACTTGTCCAAGCCGTGAGCCTTCACGATCTGCTCCGACTCATCGGAGAAGAGCACAGCGTCACCATCAAACGCTACGCGCAGCTGGTTCTCCGACACCTCCAGGTCTTTGCTGGGGCTGAAGATGGTGGCTGCAGCAATCCCTGCGGAGGTAAAGCGTGAGGCGAGAGGTGGCAGTTACCCAGGGACCCGGCCTCGTGGCTTATCCATGGAGGAGCAGAATAAACACACGACGGGCTGGAAGGAAACGCCGCAAGGAAATGCATGCGCCCAGTAGTGCCTGCAGCCCGCCCCCAAGAGCTTTTACGGCAAAAACAACCCCCCAGATGACAAACCTCCCTTTGCATACAACCATCGACGGGGAAAACCAGCGCCTTTGCCTTGGCAGAGCTGTGGAGCTCGAGGAAAGCCGCATTTCTATGGAAACCTGAGGCTCTTTGGAGCATCAGGGACGGGATGTGGCACGAGGCAGACCCTCGCTGCACATTGACATAGGGACAGGGACATTGGAGCTATTGCTCCTGGCACCAACCCCCTGAGGGCTCCAGGCTCCCCACACACACCCCCCTGCCCCCCCAAGCTGGACCCTAGACTCACCCTCTTCAATGGCCCCACTCACTTTCTCGGCGTCGGACGAGAGGTAGAGGTTGGTGTGATAGGCCTTGAGGTAACAGATGGGGCTGTTCCCTCCCGTCATGCAGAACCTCTCGATGAACAGGTCTGAGGGCACATGGACCCCAGGGTGAGCCTGATGGCCCCCCAAAGGAGCCCTGATGCTGCTCCCCTGTGGCCTCCCAAGAGTTGGTGGATAGGGGCTAACTTTGGTCCTGCCGTTCATCAACACGGCCGGCAGCCAGAGCGTCCTCGCCACCAGCCAACCCCAACTCCAACCCAGGAAATGTGGGAGAACTGGGCTCAGCGAGTGGCTTGGAGGAAGAGACAGGAAAAACTGTCTCCTTATCTGGCTGCCGAACAATAACGCTCTGCCCCAGAGCCGCCAGCACCCGCACGAAGGACAGCTTTGTGCTCAGCTCACCGTAGTGGTTGATGCTGTTGATCAAGCGAACCCCAACCTGGGCATGGTTGTTGGTCATGAGGACGATGTCGAAGAGCTCCTCGCTGTCGGGGTAGAGCTCGCGCAGCTGCGTGTTCACCGCTTCCAGCGCCTGCAGCACCCCGGGGCGAGGGGACGGGGGGTCAGTGAGTCCCAGGCATGGCCCTGACCCCCTTCTCACCGAGCAAAACCCTTCGGGTCACCAATCCAGGGGTTTGGCCTGACCCCAGCTACACCCTGAGCCAAGCTGACATCAGCAAGCGGCTTTAGCTGGGGCAAAAAGACTGATTTGGGGGGAAAAAAAGACTGATTTGGGGAAAAAAAAGATATAGCTACTCTTCCATTTTCACACCAAAGGCTTCAAGTTTTGAGAGATAAGAATAAATTAGCTCAAAGTTACAGTTAAGTGTTTTTCAAGCTATCAGAAACAGAACAAGTCTCTCCCCACTCAGTGGATTAGTTTCTTCAGCGGGAACGGGCAAGAGATTGCTCCGGTGAGGGCCAGCACACACCAGTGCGCTCCGTCCAGTGGAACCGCGGCAGAAATTGGAAAACTTTTTTCAAGACTGCAATGCCTCATTTCACCATGTCCAAATCAGAAACTGGCCGGCTCTGCAGCAAGGCTGAATTCAGCCAATTTAAAAGGATAAATAAATGGGAATAAAAGATACGAGAATTCCCCAAAGGGAAACTTTGAATATCATCCAACAAGATGATTTCTTCAATCCTTGGGCGCAGTCGCCAATTTGGAAAATTCAGTGTTTTCTCCGTCCTGGAAGAAGCACATCACTTGCCGGGAGGTTTATTTGCCCTCTGCGTGCTCTGTGGCCGCGTCCCTTCTGCCACGCTGCTCACGTCCCATCCCTTCCCCGAGCGAGCACCCCACAGCGCTCCCCTCTCCCCAAAGCCTCCGGGTCAGGACCGCAGCGCAGATCCAGCTTGGGCGGGCGGAGGCTCACCTTGACGAAGGGGAAGGCAGCCCCAGGGAGGAAGGGCTCGTTCTCGTGGTCCAGCTGGTATTTCACGTAGGCCTCCACCCCTTGCTCGTTGTAAATCTTCTGCTCCTCCTCCATGCGGAAAAGCGCTCGCGAGGACACCGCGATGGTGATGGCGTTCTCGGGCTTGGGCTGCGGGGAGAGGGAGAAAATGGGGAGGCAGCCCCTGCGCCCAGCCCCGCTGCCTGAGGAGGCATCTGCTAACTTCCAACACGAGAGGCCGCGGGGTGGGTGACATCTCCACAGCCATCTGGAGGGTAGCGGGGCAGCTGCAACCCCGGTCTCCCCGTGCTTCCACGGATGAAGCCCTGATGCACCGTCCCCACGCATTTGGGATACCCAAGAGCCTTTTTCTGCTGCTCGACCCTGCAAAGAGGCTCCCAGATCTCACCCAGACCCAACGCACTACCCCAGGAGAACCACTCAACCCCCTGCAGAAGGAATTTGTGTGGCTTTCCCCCCTGCCCCGCCAGGAAAAACCACACACTGCAGCTCAGCCAGATCCGTGCTCCCACGATGCTGTCCAGATGTGACAGAACAACCCGTGCCAGCTCAGCTTATGAAAACACTTGATGGAGTTATTGTGGGCGGAAACACGACAAACAGGTGGTGCAAGCAATGATTTATGAGTCATTATTATTAATGTTTGAGGGCTCGATCCAAAATCCACTGCAGTCAACAAGGGGCCTCTAGTGGGACTTGGCAGCGAGAGAGGGGACACCAGGAAAGTCAAGCTCATCTTGACCCCCACCCGTCCCGCCTCTCCCCTCGGAGGGCAGGAGGGGCGTTAATCCCCATCACTCACTCACAAGCACAAAAGCAAATTCATTCCCCATGGCCAACGAGAAATCCCCGCTCCCAGAACAGCAAATCCCACGGAGGGACAGGGGCGCAGGCGCCTCATGCCCAGCAGACTCTGCCTGCAGCATGTCCTGGGAGCAGGGCAGGGCTTGGGGGCTCAGCCGCGGGATGCTCCCCAGCAGCACTCGCTGCCCACATGCTCTCTGGCTGCATCTCCGCAGGGCGCCTGTCAAATCCAGCCCGTCAGCGCTTCAGAAACACCTCACCCTCAGCTCCTCCTCATTTCCAGGATCTTTGTGCAGCACGTTGCCCCATGAGTAATGCTCCGGCAATGCTGTTTGCCCGGAGGCAGGAGGGCACCTTTGCCAGCTGCTCCGCACGCCCAGGTGCTCCAAAGGTCAAGCCCCCACCCTAGGGCAGAGCAGCCTGGCAAGGACACGGTACTCCATCCACATCAGTACTCCAGCCACATCGGTACCCCAGCCACATCGGTACCTCGTCCACATCGGTACCCCAGCCACATCGGTACCCCAGCCACATCGGTACCTCGTCCACATCAGTACCCCAGCCACATCGGTACCCCAGCCACATTGGTACCTCATCCACATCGGTACCCCAGCCACATCGGTACCTCGTCCACATCAGTACTCCAGCCACATCGGTACCCCAGCCACATCGGTACCCCGTCCACATCAGGGATCTTTGCTCCCCGCAGGGCTGGACTTGCCCTGGGGCTTGCTCTGCCCCCAGCCCGCCCCATCCATCCTGCCCACCATGGAGACGCGCCCCGGAATGAGTCGATGGCAGCCCCATGCCATTCCCAGCACCACCACCCCTCCCATAAGCAGTGCCCGGGGCCAGCTCTGCAGCGGTTGGTCCTCTCCGAGGACACTCTCCGAGGCCGCATCAGTACCCCAAATCCCCAGCAAGCAGATTAAGCAGCGGGCGATTAGAACTAGACACGGATGAGCTCAGGCTGAGGACACCGCTGCGGCCAGAGCGATCCCTTTCCCACAGCGTTTGCAGACAAATAAGGTCCCGTTTGGCAGCGGCTCTTTTGTGAAAGCAGGTGAACAACCCCCAGGACTTGCGGGATCACCCACATAGAAGCTGCTCAGCGACACCAGCATCGCGCCAAGTGACCCTCAGCCAGGTCCCCGTCTTACATTTAGCTCCCAGTAGGTGTTAGCTATTAACTACAGGCCACGTCTTGGGCACTCCAGCTCATTAATTAATAACTCTGGTGTCATGGGCCATTTATTAGCTGAAAATATTAATAACTGGAAGGTCTTGGGACATCCGGCCATTAGCCTTCAGCAAGGAGTCCTGCTGCTCCCGCGTCCCTGCAGCGCAGGGTTATTTATCTGGGTACGTAGGAGAGGTGCCAGGTATTTGCTCCCCGCTCCTGGTCCCCGATGGACCCCAGGGCAGAGCATCCTCCACAGCCAGCCCCGCAGGAGCATCCCCAGCAGAGAGAGTCGGTCAGCAGCACGCACAGGGCTGAGATGAGGGTTCAGGGGGGTGCGGGGCCATAAGCCCAGCCTAGCCGGGTGCCCAGCCTGAATCTGCGTCTCTATCTCCCCGCAGCACACACCTTGTACCTCGAGCACAGGCACCTTGCGCAACGGCGACAGGCTGCTCAAGGTCCCTTCCCTGCCGTTTAAAGGCACCAGCCTCCAGGAGGTTAATTTAAGAGGTAATAAACACAGCAATAAAAATAACCGTAAGCTCGAGGTCTAACTCTCTGCCCCAGCGTGGGCTGCCGGAGCCCCAGCCGCTGGGAATGGGACCTGCCGGATCCTGTTCGCTCCTGCCAAGGAAGATTGGCACCTTGGGAGCACTTTGTGCAGGAAAGTCTCACCCGGGCGCTAGCAGAGCTCCCAGCCCGGGCTGGAGCAGCCCTGCCATTCTCTGGGAAACGCTGACATTTGGAAAACGAGGCAATTCTGCGCCGCGAGGAGGGAGCCGCCTTCTGACATTTCTTTGAAGAGGTTTCGTTTGGAAGCGCTCCCTCCCCAGCGCTGGCTGGATGCTCCTCCATCCCCACTAGCGCTGCAGATGCTCCTCACGACATTCAAAAACGGGCTTTGAAAAGTCACAGGAGCCGCAGCACCTCAAACCCACCCCTGGAGTGCTGTGAGCAACCCAACACAGCCCACTCTGCCTTGAAACGTCACCATTTTTGGGGAAAACGCCCGTCGTTTTCAACAGGAAGCTTGTGCCTGGGAGGGATCCCACCGGCAGCCCTCGTCGGGATGTGTTGAGTCCCAGAGCTGTGGTGGAGCCTGCACAGCACCTCATCCCACCCCAGCACCGCCCCCGGCTGCCCCAGCCCCGGCGGGTTTGGGCACTCTGAATGACAAACCCCGTGGTACCCTCAGAGCAGCAGCCAAGGTCAGCCAAGGTCGACGAAAGCTCGTCGTCCCACCCCAGCCCAGGAAGCAGCTCTGGGGCTCTGCTCCGCTGAATCCAACCGCATTTGCTGCCTGTGGATTCACGGCGAGCTCCTCTCCCTTCCTCCCTTCCCATGAGAAGGTCAGATCCAGCCCCATCCTGAGCATCCAGAGGTTCACGATGCGTTTAACAGAATTGTGCGCAGGGCAGCTTGGGGGGAGGTCCCAGCCCAGCCCCGGAAGGTCCCATCCCCACCCCACGTTCACCTCTGGGCTCAGCCGGGCAGGAGCGACAAGCAAGGGCACGTGCCGACAGCTCAGCCCTCTGAAGGGGAACATCAGCCCTTGGCACAGCTCCAGGTGGCCCACAAGGTCCAAACCCCATCTCAGAAGCACAAGTGACTTTTCCAGCCAGCACAGAACCCACTCCAGACCCAAACTCCCCCGCTGGGGGGTAAAGATGTATTTCGGTAGTGACTGGAAATGGCAGACCCGGCAGCTGGCAGGCCTTTAAATCGCCCTCCTAATCGGATGTAAATCCTAAGCAGCCCCCCAAGGATTAAAGGCAGACATTTGGAAATCCCACGCGCTCCCAGGATGGGCAGCGGGGCCACGTCCTCCCACCCACGAGAGCCACGAGCTGCCCACAGTGGCACCCAGCACCAGTGGCTTCACTGCCACCCCCGGAGCCCATCGCCGGCTGGCTCCGAGGCAGGAGCCGCAGGGGGGATCCCATTCTGCACCCCTCGAGCCTTTTTCATTGCCCGGGGCTGAATCTGCTGGACCCAACTCATCCTAAAAACCTGGAGGAACTCTGGCAGCTCCCTGGGTTCTGCAGAAGATGAAATCCTTGCGGCCAAATTAAAAATTTGGAGACGAATTGTAGTGAGATTTGGTCACGGAAAGGGCAGAGGGAAGGCTTGCTGCAGGGTCCAGCACGGTCCACACCCCAGCTAAAGCATCCCAAAAAATGAGGCTCCTTGGAGAGCCAGATGGGTCCCCGTGGGTGCAGGGGACTGGCAGAGCAGGGGACGAGCAGGGTGCCAGAGGAGTGGAGCCAGCAGCAGGGCAGGTCCCACCGACCCAGCAGCCGCTCCCAGCACAGTGTCACTGGAGAGGCTGGGGGACATTTTCTGCGTTGCTCAGGAGTGACAAGTCTCATCGCTGACCTCCCCAGCTGGCAGGAGCGAGGCCGGAGCAGACGTGGGAGCTGGGGCGTGGGAAGAGCAGAGACCCCTGCAAAGCAGAGAGCCCGGTGGGCTGCGGGGACACCCTGCTAACCCATTTCCCAGCCACGCTTGGGCTCCCCAAAAATCTTACAGCCCATCTCCGGGAGGGAGCGGCCCCCACAGCTCGCGCCTGCTCCCCACGCCCCGGTACCTGCTCCGGACGGCAGAGACGGACGAGCTCGACCAAGAGGACAGACAGACCCGGCACCCACAAGGGCGCAGAGGGATGACAGCAAACTCCGTTTCCCGAGGAAGCCCTGGGTGGCCACGAGCCCCCTGCTCGGGATCAGATTAAAGTTCAGGGCAATGGCTGAGATGTTTTTGAGTTTTCCAAAGACATTATTTATAATGCAGAAAAACGTGGCACAGCCATCCATCTCGGGGCGTGACAGCTGCCTGGCAGGGCCGGGCACCCCAGCTGGGAGCGAGGGCAGCCGAGCTGCCTGGCCATGGGCACGAGGCCCCCCAGCCTGCCCCGGCAGAGGGGCACAAGGCCAGGTAGGCACCACAGGCATCACCCCCAGCCCTGCACGGGTGGATGGCACAGCTTAGCCCTGAGCGCCTGGATCTCAGTTCTGCCTCTGGTTTGCTGTCTGAGCAAACCACGTCGCTGCCCCATGCCTCAGTTTCCCCAGCTGTAGAGCAGAGATGGGCATGCTGGTCACCGAGTTGGTTGCCAGGAGAGGAAGAGGAGGAGCCTGGGCTGAGGAGGAGCAGGAGGCTGAAAGCGTGACATGAAAGACAACCAGCTGCATCCCACCACCCAGCCCGGCTGGCCCTCTCCTCCAGGAAGGGCGAAGGCAGCAGCAGCGCTGCCGGTTGGCAGCGGAGACAGGACTGGGGGCTGCAGCCGGGTCCCCAGTGGGGAAAGCACAGGGATTGCTCTGAGTTGGGGTCTGCACAGCGGAGACTTGGCCACGTCCCCTCGCCCCTGGTTACACGCAGAGCTTTGCCACGGAAGGTGCCGGCTGCCACTCGCCGTGGGCAGCACCTCTGCCAGCGCCCCGTGCTGTGAGGGGACCGGGGGCCCCAAGGATGGCTACGGCTGGGTGGGCTGGCAGGCTGCGGGGCCAGGGCCAGCTGGCCCCGGGACGTGGTCCCCAGCCCTGCCAGGCTGCCAGCTCCGCGCTGCCGCAGCTATTCTGAGATACGGCAGCACTTGCAGGCGATCCCATGTTTGAAGGTGGCAGGCTCAGCCCCAGTTAGATAACACCGCCGTTCCCCTAATCTCCCGGAGCAGGCGAGCCTGGCACGAGCAGCTATACCCCTGTGACACCCCCCTGCCCCGGGCAGGGATTCGGGCCCTGGGCTGTCCCCCTGCCTCCAGCTCATGGGACACAGAGCCACCCTGCAAGGACGCCTCAGCCCCGGAGGGACCCAGGAACACCCCAGCACCTGCAGGAACCCCGAGAGATGGGGGGATCCAGAGAGACCCCCAGCAACCAAGGGATGCCATGGAGGAGTGGGGGCACCTGGAGAGACCCAGCACTTCCTCAAGGACCTGAACAGAGACTGGGGGGGGGGGGGGGGGGGGGTCAAAGAAAAAGCAAGGACACCCAGGGGGACCCCAGAGCACCCGGAAGAAATGGGAAACCCCGCGAGACCCACAGGGTTCTGTGGAGGAACCCAGCCAAGATGAGGCACCCAGGAGGACCCCAGAGATGGGGCAGCTGGAGAGTCCCAGGGGGACCCAGAGGAGCCGGAGCATGCGGGGGGAGGCACCCAGAGGAGAGCACCCGGGGGGCACCCAGAGCGGCTGCTCCCCGCCGGGGTGGGCAGCGCTGCCCGGCTCGGCACCGCGGGGGGTTCTCACCGATTTGGGCTTCTTCTTGGGGGCGAGGTTGTCGTAGAAAGCCTTGGCCTCATCCCAGGGTCTCCCCGCCGCGCCCGGCGCCCCGGCCGTGCCCGGAGGCTCCATAGCGCGGCGGCTCCGGGCGCTGCGGCGGGTCCGCACGTACCGGGAGCTCCCGGAGCCGCTGCCGGGCCGGCGGAGCGCGCTTTATAAGGCATCCCATGAAGCTCCGGGGTTTCAGCCCACCGGGACACGGCTTAACCTCTTCGGGACCGAGCCCGCCCCGCCGCCGTCTCCCCGCTGTCGCCGCACCCTCCGCTGAACACCGGGGTGCGGGAGGCGGGCGGCGGTGGCAGCGCTCCGCAGCCGCTGCGGGGCACAGTCAGCCCCGGGGGCAGCGCATCAAACCTCCGGGGAGCCAGGAGAAGGGGCTGCGGTGAGCAGGGGGTAAACCCCAGAACCCCCAACTGGTCACTCAGGAAGGGGCAAGTGATGGAGGATCCCACCTCATCTCCCCCGGCCCAGAGCAGTGCCTGGGGAGAAGGCACGGAGCCCCAGCACTGAGGCCAGCAGCAGGGCTTTGCCCAAAGCCCTGTGCCAGCGGGTGAACACCAACCCTCCCTACAGACCACAGCCTCAGGGACCCCCGTGTTCCTGCCCGTGAGACCCAGCCAACACAACCTTTTCCCCAGGGCCTTTGCAGGTCCCTCCTGGGAAATACCTGACCTTCCTTTGGGGTGGCCCCAAGGGAAGCAGCAACTTCGAGGGCCCCTGGATCACCCAGGCTATTCTGAGTCCCCTCTCAAGCTTGAGTTGAGCTGCAAACTCTCACGCAGGCTCCCGGACAGCCCAGGCGAGCGCAGCAGCCAAACCCCAGGTGCACAGCTCTCCCTCAGCAGCACTCCGAAAAATACACACCCTGCGATGGTCTGGGCATCCTCCCGTCTCTGTGCTCAGGTGCTGGCTGCTGCAGGACGGGTGAGATGCTGGTGATTTGCAGGGTGGAAGCCAAGCCACACACCTCCCCACACGCTGGAGCCAGGCGGGATGGGGAGAGCGTGGCCAGGCTGGCAGCCAGGAGCCAGCGCTGCTGATTAACTACACCGAAGTATTTAAAGTTGGTGAGAGCTCCTTAGCAACAGCCACTGTCTCTGCAAGCTGCTGATGGAGAAGAAAGGCCAGAGGAAAATATGTGCAGGGAAGATGGGGGTGGAGAAGAGGCGGCTGAGAAGGACAAAGATACAGTGACAGCAGGTCCCCGTTGCTGAAGGTGCTGGGACGGGGCCCAGGACAAAGCCACCAGGCCCAGCTCTGAATGAAGGGTGCAGCCAGGGTCCAGCTCCTGGTTGACAAATGAAACCCGTTTGCAGCATGGACCAGGGACGTCTGGCCCTACCCACCCCCAAGAGAGAACACTCCCTACCCCAGGGATACCCGCATGGCTGAAGGGTTGCACCTTCACCCACCTCCCAGGCTGAGCCCCGCTGTGCTGTCCCCAAGGGCTTCTCCATCCCTTGGAGCTTCACGGCCTCAGAGGAGACCCATAAATGATGCTCAGGAGCGCAGTGTTGTCATCTCACTCTCCCCAGAGCTGCAGCAGCCAGCTGCCCCCCATAAGCCATTCGGGGGGAACACAACACATGGGGGACAGTTTATTTTTCCATTAAAAAAATAGATAAACAACTTCACCATCTCCTAACAGATATCACAGCCATCAACACCACAATGTGCAGACTAAATACCAATCTGGGACAATATTCCTGCCCTGGGACAGGAGGGATGGAGGCAGCAGGCTGGGATGGGGGAGGAAGGAGACAGATACGTTTCTTGTGGCCTCAGAGCCTTGCCAGGAGGCTCAGCAGGTACAGGACCCATCCACACCTCTCCACAGCCCTAATCTGGGACCCACCAGTCCCCACCAGTCCCCACAGATGTGCCACACACCAGGAACAGCACCAGGACCTGCCTTCAACACTCATACTCCTGACCTTGCCCGACGGCAGCCCACAGAGGAGTTGGGCAGCCCCTGCCTTCAGTTCGCAACTCCAAATATCACCTCAAGACCCAGGAAGGTCAGAAACTCCACCAAGCATCCCAGATGCTGCCAGGGCAGTTGTGGAGGTCACCCACTTGCTCTGCCAGCTCACACAGGTGATGGGGTAGAAGGCAGCTCCTGGGATCAGACACTGGCCGCATCCAGGGGTGGCCTTGGACGCTTCTGCTCTCCCCTAAAGTTACTAGACCAACCCTGGCCATTCCCAGCAGCTAAAGCAGAGGTGGAAAAGCTAAAACCAGACAGAGGGAGCCAAGGCAGTGACCTCTCAGGGAGGGTGCAGCACCCTGGGGCCAGCCCTGGCCCCTCCAGGCAGCCTTGCAGGGAATTGCTGGTGAAGGAGAGACCAGAGCCAGGACTTGGGACTTTTCAGCCTCCCTGGAGGCATCACACTCAGTGAGAGGGGAAAGAAAGGGGAAAGAGCTGGTTTCAGTTCGGATCAGGGAATGGGCCAGGCGGAACAGTGGGGGAAAGCAGGGAAAAAGCAGCAGGGATGGGAAACAGTTGGCCCTGGGGAGCCAGGATGCTGCAGGGAGTCCAGCTCCAGGTTGGGAGAGGGTTGATTTGGGGGTAACCTCAAGCCGACAATACCCAGAGCAGGCTCTACCCATCGAGGGAGAACCATGGACTGTGGGCTGCTCAGGACGCAGCCGGGAGCAGGAGGGATGGAGCAGAGCCGACGCCTGGGGCCAAGCAGGCACGGGGGGGACTCAGCAGAAAATGGGGATGGAAACCATCATGAGGAGCAGAGGTTGGCTGCAGCCAGTCCAGCAAGGAGCCCCCAGGGCTCTATTTCTGCATGTCACACTGCAGGAGAAGGACAATGGAGGGGTCGCTCTTCGCTGCCTCCTTGAACTCTTCCAGGGAGATCTGGTCATCCTTGTCCTTGTCCATCTTGGTGAAGATCTTGTCAACACGCTGCTGGGGCGTCAGCCCGTCTTGGTTCATCCGCATCATGATCACAGTCCCCACCATCTTGTAAATGGCCTGGAGCAAGAGAAGGAAGGTATCAGAGTGAAATGTTGGGTGGGTGGCAGGTCCCCCATCAAGGCAGGGGACAGGATTGCTGCTCTGCTGGGACCCAGTTAGCTGCTGGTACGAGCTATGCTGCTGCGTGGCTACAATCAGGAGCACACCAGGCACCTTTCAGACAAAGCTCTGGGTGGGAATACTCATTCTTCGGTGCCAAAGGGGACCCAGTAGCTGTAAAAAGCCTGGAAAAAAACAAGGTACCCCTCTTGATTTTAAGCATCAGTACCTCAATGATCTCCAGCATCTCCAACCGCGTGATCTTCCCGTCCCCATCCAGGTCATACATCTCAAAGGCCCAGTTGAGTTTCTGCTCAAAGGTGCCCCTGGAGGTGACAGACAGGGCACAGATGAACTCCCTGAAGTCGATGGTGCCGTCACCGTTCTTGTCGAAGGTGCGGAAAGCGTGCTGGGCAAACTTGGAGGCATCTCCGTAGGGGAAGAACTGCAGAGAAGAGAGAAGAGAGGTTGAAACAGGGAGGGGGAGCTCGGCACAGAGGCTGCACCCAAAGCAGCACCCTTGCCCCTGCAGGAGAAGGGTGCTTCAGCCTGCAGGCAGCACTCAGGCCCCTGGCCGGAGCCCACCTTGATGTAGAGCTGCTGGAACTCCTCCAGGTTGAGGATGCCGGTGGGACAGTCCTTGAGGAAGCCCTTGTACCACTGCTTCAGCTCCTGCTCGCTGAACTCCGTGCTCCTCACCAGGTCATCCAGCATCTCTGGGGCCAGCTTGCTGCTGTGCTTGCCCATGGCTGCCCCTGGGAGGGAAAACACACGGCTCCTACACACCGAGCATGGCGAGGGCTGGTGCTGCCAGGGCCTGCTCCACCCCAGCAGCTGGTCAACCCCATGTGCTCTTCACCACGCTGGAGCTGAGCCACCCGGCTGGTGGGTGTCCATGCACTGTCAAATGCCAGGACAGTGACCGTGGCACGGGGGCCAGGGTTGGTGCTGGAGATGTGCAGGAGCTGGCCCTGGGGCAGCTCACCAGCACAACCAGCAGTATCCCCTTCAACCCCCCCATCTGCTAGGCTGGAGAAAAACACTCAAGAAGCAACTGAAGACTCAGAACTCCTCCTCATACGGCCTTCACCAGGCCATGATGTCCAGCTGCCCTATGTAAGGATGGGACAAAGAAGAGGTAACCTCAGTCTGCCATTAAAGCAGGGCAAAACCTCCCTGGCACCATCTGACTTGCAGCACCCAGCTGGCTGCAGCAATGCCCACGCCGCTCCCAGGCAGCCCTCGGTGAGGAGGGGGTCCGTGGCCAGGCACCCCTCTGCCGCGGGGCTATCTGCAGCACTGGCAAGCCCGCAGCTGCGTGGGCAGGACGCGGAGCTGCTCTGATACACGCCGTGCCCGCTCCCACGCAGCCTTGGCTGCCGGCACCGCTCAGCCTGAGCAGCAGATGGTTTGCTGAGAGCTCCTGGAGCTTCTCTCTCCATGGAGAAAGTTGAGTAGAAGTTCACCTGGAGCTCAACCAAGCACCATCTCCCTTCCGAGCATCTGATTTCCTGACCATGTGGGCTTAGGGGACATGGGGGTACCCTGGGATGGGCACAAGCCTCTTCCTGCAGCGATGTGGCTCCTCGCAGTCCCAGCCAGCCCCGTTCCCAGCTAATCCCGCAGGCAGGGGCTGCTTCCTGCCCCATCATCCCACCAGCATCTGTCACCGTCTGCTGCGGCAGCATTTAACCCACCACCCCTCAGTAGCCGGAGCCGAGGAAACGTCCGGACACCCACAGAGCACAACACTTCCCCTGCAAATGAAGGCCTCGAAGAGGCCAGGACTCAAGAAGGGCATCCTTTGGTCCACAGACCTTGATCACCCTTTCTGAGCAGGACCCAGCCCAGGCCATGCCAGGGCAGGGGACAGCGGGGACGGCTGCTGGCACCAGCAGCCAGAATGGGCACCACACGCTTGGCATGAACCGCTCGCCTCAAAGCACCGATGTCATCATTGGTCACTGGCTGCTGGCCCCAAAACAGGACAGAGGGGGGTCGCTAGGGGTGTCCCCACCCAGGGCTGCACCCAGGGCAGCGCAGGGCACCCACCCTCCAGCAGCACAGCCAGGATGGACACCCTGGGGGGCAGCGGGGAGGGGGCACAGGGCCCGACCCCAGGGGCTGGACGGGGCACCCAGGCTGGGGGCAGCAGCACTCAGGGGTCCGGGGGCTGCACTGTCCAGCCGGGGGGCAGCTCCGAGACCCCGACCCCGACACCCGCTGGAAGCGGCTGCCGGCATCAGCGCGGCTCCCGGCACCTGCCCCGACGGCAGCTCCGCGCCGGGAAACCGGGTCCCGGCCGGAGGGTGACCTGATTCCAGCCCCAGCGGGGCCGGCTCCAGCCCCGACAGCACTTACCTGTCGTGCGGCGCGGGCAGGCGACGGCTCGGCGGGGCCGGGCGGGGCACGGAGCCGGTACCGGAGCGGCCGCGGTCCAGCCCGCCGGCTCTGCCCGCACCGCTCCCACCCGTCTTGTAGCCACGGGCCTCCCGCCCCTCCCCGTCGGCAACGTTCGCCCATTGGCTGGGAGAGCTGTCAATCAACCGGGAGGGGCCGCGGGAGGGGGTCGAGGTGGGTACTGGGGCGGTTACTGGGATGCTGGGAGGGGAAATGACACGGGGATGCTGGGGGATGCTGGGGGGGAAAGTGGAGAGGACGCTGGGGAGGGTGCTGGGAGCGGGATGCGGGAGGGATGCTGGGCTCAGCATCAGGGGCGCTGCCGGCCCGGAGGTGCCTGCCTGGACCCCGGCCCGGAGCAGAGCCCCCTGCGCTCCCCGCCCCTCCTGCTGCTCTCCGTTGCTCCTTCCCTGCTTCCTCCTCCTCACTCCGTCCCACTCACCCGCCTCTGCCTTCTGACTCTGGTGGTGGCTGATCCCAAAGCACCCCAAAATCCCTTTCCCTTGGTGTGCTTCGGGGCTGGCAGGGGCCTGAGGGGCCACCAGGACACCCCTCGGTCCGCCTCGCTTGGCAGAGCCGCAGGCGAAGCGCGGGAGGAAAAGGGCCCAGAAAACCGCTCTGATCTCCAGAACCAAACCCGGAGTGTTTCCATGGAGATCCCTGGTAGCTCTTCCCGGTGACCTTGGCCATTCCGCTGTCATCCCAGTGCCACCAGCGCCTGTCCGCAGCAGCCCCTCTGCAGCTGATGGCCACTGAGGCCGGATGAAGTCTCCAGCCCGCCAGGGCTGGTCCCCAGCGGGGCTGTGGGGTGCCGTGGGGTGCTCTGCCCTTCCCCATGGCGCAGCATCCCCCAGGCCAGCCCTGCTCTTGGGTGCAGCCACCCTCGCCGCAGAGGTGGATGCAGGAGGCTGCAGAAACTGCCCCAGCTGGAGGTGAGAAAGGGCTGGTTTACAAAAAAGCCACAAATATTTGCCGTTGTGTACATGCAGGGGGGCTGCAGGGATCCATCACCTGCCCGCCCCACGGCCAGGAAGGCTGGGACCCCCCTGCCATGACTGGACGTGGTATCCCTGCGCCGTGCCCCTGTCCGGGGCTGGATCCACACCCGGCGTGGGGTGATTCAGCCCTTTGGCTTTCGAGTCACTCCAGCAGCCTCCACCGGGCGCTGGGCACATGGCTCTGTCTGGCCCCAAAGCCTCTCTGTGAGCCTCCCCGCGAGCATGGGGGGATGACCACCCCCACTTCCCGTGCCAGCTGGGCAACCCACTGCTGGGTCTTACATGCTTAAGTAGAGAAGACATCAATTATCACCGCCGCAAACCGCCCGCGCTCAGGGCGTGCAGGGGACTGAAAAATTAATGAGGGCTTAATTGAAGCGGCGTGGCTGCCAGGGCTGAGACTGGCACAGCTCAGCTCACGGGTGTGCCGAAGGGGCACGGGGTGGCTGGAAGAGGCGAGGGAGCGCCAGGCTGGGGATGTGACAGAGGCAGCGAGGGTGGCTGTGGGGTACTGGGGTGTCCAACTTTTGGGGGCTGTGACACCCCGAGTGCTGGTTCTGGGCAGATGCCAGAGCTGGCCGCACCGGTGGCCCTGAGCACGCAGGTTGGATCTCCCAGCTCAGCCCAGCACCCAGCTCAGGGCTCCCCGAGACCTGCTGGGAGCCCAGGCTCAACTGGGCTGTTGGTGCTGGTGTTGCAGCGGGGGCACCAGGCTGTCCGGGGGGGACACCGGCTCCGCAGGCAGCGCTGGCTCGCTGGCAGCCCTTTGCTCCCCACTCCTGCAGCAGCATCACGCCAGCTCCCTGCCGGGGGGTCCCCGGGGTGCGGAGCTGCCAGGGCCTCCTCTGTTCCTAAAATCATCCTTCTCGATCACCGCTGCCCAATGCAAAGGGCTGCAGCTTCCCCCAGCGGCTACTGGCCGCAGCAGCACGGCTTGGGGGGGCTGTGCCCCACGGGGGGACCCTGCAGCCACCGCCCCCCACTGCCTGGGGCTGCTGCAGCCGCATCAGCCCCCCAAATTGGGAGCTGTGGCGAGCAGGAGTCACTGCCGCTCGCCCCAAGAGCCCTTGTCCCCCTGCCCTGTGGTGACACTGGTGGTGCTGGGGGCAGCGGTAGCTCAGCCAGCCCCTCTGTGACCCCCCCAGTGCTCTGCTGCCATGAGTGTCGCCACCGCACAGCCCCGGGCAGGACCTGTCACCCTGGGTGGCGTCAGCGGAGGACGAGGATGGACGCCAGTCCTTTCAGGCCAGGGCACGGTGTTCCCGGCCAGGGCAACCCCTCGAAATCCCGTTTTCCAGTGACGCACTGGGCAAGCATGGGGCTGGTGGGCCATGGGCGCATCCTGGAACATCAGCATGGGCTCCGGGTGGCTTCTCCCCTGGCACAGCCCTGCCCCAGGTGGCACATCCACGGACAGGCATGCCAGGAGGATCCCAGTGCCAGCCCGGCTGCGGGCAGCGTTGGGCGTTGAGCTGTGGTTTGGGAGCGAAACTGGGGTTTCTCACTCACTCGTTTCTTCCGCTGCTCCCTCCCTTCCAGCCTCAGCCCTTCCCCAGCCGCTCGCCATCCCCGGAGCTGGTCCCTTCCCCGCCCGCTGTGCCCCAGGGCCACAGTGCCCTGGCTGGTATTGGGGTGCTGTAGGGTGGGCACCCATGCCGTGCTTTGCTGAGCAGAAATGCCCTCGTAAAAGAGAGAGGAGCTGCTGTCACCCACTTGGTGTCCCTGGGGGACGCTTCTGGGTGCCACTGGGCTAGCTGGACCTGGGGGTGACCACAACACTGAGGGTGCCTCTTGATGTCCCTTC